>CM077794.1:6644089-7332422 GCA_039737535.1 Lagodon rhomboides
CATGTTGACTAAAGACAACGCCGAGCAAATCCTCTGTTGACACGACAGAAAAACACACTGTCCTTATAAAAATATAGTATAATCATGAAAGAATTCACATCTTTGATCAGTTAATGTCATAGTAATGTCATTACTGGAGGTCTTTGGCAGTTTAGTAGAGAATGTCTCATACATCATTACCTAAGCTGCTCGACTGGAGTAAAGAATGTGCACTTTCGGGAAAACGTTGAAGCACCAGTGAGGAGCGAATCAACGAAGTAGCAGGAGATGTAATATATTCTATATTAGATTTAATGCCGGACAGGTACTGTATATTTTCTTTACTCTAGGACACGTCCAATTTTTCCTTAAAGACGTTCAGACAGACGAAAGCTTGCTGGGAAGAGAAACGATGAAACAGAGTCCCTTTTTCCTGGTGTCTATTTTTACTGGTGGGAAGACAGGAAGTTTAATATCCAACCCAATGTAAATAATTTTTGACTACTTGTGGTGCACATTTTGTTTCACGTGCTACTGTAGCATGAACAAGAGGATGCACATGTACTCTGAAGGCAGAAACAGAAATGTTCGAGGTTCAATGTGATTTATTCGTCCCTATACGGCAAAGGGTTGCATAACAAAATGAGTTTGTACACATATACATGGACACGTATGAACATTTTTGAAATTTACATCTGGGTAATTTAAACATCGACAACCAGATGTTGATGACAATAAAATGTCATGATCAGGTTACCACTGTTCATCAATTTCAACTGTGTTTGAGTCCCCAGCATCAATGATGTAAACACAGGGTCCGCCTCTCCTTGGAAAGACGCAGCTTGATCCAAGATGCTGCAGTGAAGCAGGTCTCTGATTTCCTGTAGCTTGGCCAGCTGAGTCCCATTTTGTCCATTAGATTTCCTTGAAGCCTTAAATCCAAGCTTTCTTCTCCAGTTCCGATGGCTGATACATGTTTCAGCAACAAAGCCAAAAAAGTTTGAAGAAGCTGCCAGCCGCTACAGCTGTATGTGCTGTATATGTATAGAGTATAGTGCAAGCCATGACGCATGAAAAAAAGAAGACAAGAATAAACAAGAGCATTTATGTCAGAGAGGTGAATGTGGTGTGGCAGGTCAGCCTTCTCTGGACAAAAAGCTTTTCCCAAAAGACCAACATTATAAAAGAAACATCTGTGAAACTGTCTTACAGGACACACCAAACTACAAACACAAAGCTATTTCTATCTATTTGACATCATCTGCGACTGGTGGACCAAACTTTTTGGCATTTCTGTGCTGGGTGAGCAGTTTGTATTGGTCTGAATGGGTGCCAAACTGGAGACCTGTTTTCTAAATCTTTTAATAGATCCATGAACATGACCCAGAGTAGAGTTAGCTAATGTTTTTTTGAAACATCTTAACTGGTAAAGTGGAAACATGTTGACTGCTATGCCTGCATGTCCAGTAATCCATTGTAATGTTAAACAACACTGATTCTATCTAATGTAAGAGGGGTTATGTGATAACATTTCTAACTTCTTCATGTATTCACAGCTGGTTGTGCCAAAGTGTCAGGAAAGAGTAGGCAGGTATAAAAAACTGCTAGCTGATGCAAACCTGTCTGTAATCATTTCTGGTTTATTAACCATAAAACAATAATACATTCATCACAGTTTGTTAGATCTAAAGATTTTGGTCCGCGATGGAGCAAAGTTTGATGATTGGGTAGCTGTTTTGTTGCATGCGTGCCAGTTCTGAAGCGACATACGACATGCATTCAACATTTTCAAGCTTTTCTGCTCATCAGTTGACATTAAAATTAGCAAGGCGGCGAGTGAAAAATATTGCTATGAAAGCAGACATGGTATAAACAATGCCTCACACATGTTTGTTAGGCCTCAAAGATTCATTGTGTTTCGGTGAGAAACTCTGCACGTAAACATAACTGTGTTTGTTTACAACGAATCTCCACAGGGTTACCTTCAATGGAACATAATAATAGAGGTTGTTTATGTGCACATTCGCGGTACTAAGTATGATGATCATAGAAAAATCTCCCTAGAATTATCCATCCTACCCAGCTCACATCTCTTAACCGTTGATCAAAGCTAAGTCGAGGTTCCTGTTGTCAAAATTGTCTTGCCGCTTTAATTCTCATGCAGGTACGGCGTCACATGCAACAGCCACAGGGCAAACAGCGATGGGGGTGGGTGGACGAAACTTTGGTGTGGGCCATCTGTGTGCTATTTAGTCCAGTCCCAGCAGTCATGGCTGCTTAATTCAAAAACTGTCAAGGAGTGTCATTAGGTGCAGCCATTTAAAAGCTTCAGATTTCATTAGCCACAGGAAGGGCCACATTACCCTCAGGATTAATGTCAGGTTTCGCGGTTCAGTGCTACCAGCAGTGGACTGCATTAATGTGACTGGCTTGACCCTCTTGTTTAAATACACCCCAACTCATTAAGCATTATGTAGACCCAGGGCAGCCCTTACACAGCCTGTGAATTATGGACATCTTGTACAAGCAGCATTCCTTTTTACACCTCAAAAATCTCAAAAATCGCCCACCACTTCCTGGCTAAGACTCGATCACAGAGCTCTAAATCTTCAGCTGATCTGCCAGTCCTCAGCCAAATCTTTTGTTCATACTCAGCATTGGGCAGCATCGGCTCCCAGTGTTGCATCATCGTGGCTGTTTCATAACAAGTTGTGCTCCACAGTGTCTTGATGATGTGTGGTGGGCGGCGAGCGTTGTAGAGGTGGCAGGAACTGTCCTGTCAGGAAGCCGGAGCCACGAGCTCACTATCTCACTATCTCGAGGAAGACACAGAGAGCTGAGTCACAGCGTAGTGATACGCCCAGAAAACCATAATTCAGCCGAGGATGAGCCGAGTCATCACTCTTCCTGTTTTAATTAGGCAACATGGGCCCTTCGGCAGCCAATCATCTGCTTCCTCCCCTCCAGTGACTACACACAGGGAGTTGTGTTAGTTGGACGGTGAAAGCGTCTCGAATTTCAGCAGATCAATTGCATTTTCTTGCAGGAGGTTTCAGTATCATATTTAACCTCCGCTGCTTAATAACGAACATGAAGCTGTCAGCGCCGGTGAAGCAAACAAGACTTTATCGCACAACGCGCAGCGCTCTCTGCAGTTTTGCTACATCATGTCGACATTTTTCCAAGGCTGGAGGCGGAGAATGTAATACGTTCTGTCCTCCTGAGGGGCGGCGGCACTGTTTGTTGGGGGGGTCACGGAGCCTCTGTGTTTCATCACTTACCCATTCATCACAATGTCACCCAAGAGCCTGCGTGTCAGGACTCTCAGCGTGCTTTACCAGGTGTGAGCGAGGTCTGAATTTTTGGGGCTCTTAATCAGGAAATGATCGCAAGCAGCCTTGATTCATGGTGTGGTCTGGTTGTCATACTATATATGTTGAGCTCCAGAAGCAGCATCTTAGGGGTGAAATTTATACCACCACTCCTGAGAGCCGTACCTGCACCGATGGGATCTGTTTCCTCTGCAGAGCAGAGGCCTGAGCTCACTTTCCAGAGTTTTGACAGATCTCAGGAGGCAGAACAATATAAATGTTTGAAAGGCAGTTTGGACTCAATTCCCTTTCATCTTTTTCCCCCTCACACGAAATCTGCAGAGTGTTTTCTGTGTCAGCCAGAGGGGGTTGGACCTTTGTGGAGGAGCAGCAGTATTGCCATACCGCTGACTTGGCACTGAATCCATTTTTTGCAATTAACACTTGTTTATGCTCTCACTTCGGTGCCCAGTGGGCTCTGAGGTAAGCACATAATCTTTAAAGTGGGAGGGGGCGTGACTGTTTAATGCCTTTTATTACTCAAGTGCAGCTCAGTCAATATCTCCGTCAAAGCAGAGGATGTCAGACAGATTTGCAGTCACTGCGTTCAAGTTTTAAATAGATTCCAGGCTTAACTTAATGTCAACCATAGGCTGTTACCGCCGAAACCAACTGGATATTTAACTCATTTGTTCTGTCATGTTTGATGTAGTGTTGGTTCATAACGTGTGGCTTTATTTGCTGTTAACAACATCCTCGTATATAAAAGATCTTGTGATTTGTGGATGATAATGATCATTGAAGGGAGGTTTTCTGGCCTGTTTCTTCAGGGTTTAGCCTACATAAAGTGGTGAGCGCTCTCCCTGATTTTGGGTGTTTTTAATAACACTGAATTGGAGCATAATCATCGTACACAAAACAGCACATGGCTTCAGTAACCAGAAGGAGATCCAGTCCAGTTATAAGTAGCATCAGCTGCTGGCATCACTTGTCTTGTGTTGACTGCTCCTCTTGGATAACTGTCAGAGCACACTTCCAACTTTGCCATTGGCTTACTTTTTCATATAATTTTTGTGTTTTGAAGACTGCAAAAGCAATGTTCAGATTCCAGGAAGCTTTGCACATGTTAGTCCAACATGTCTTTCAAATGAGAGCATGTTCTAAATGTCTTAAAGCAGCATAACAAGGAACATGGCAAGCTAGCATGAAACGTGGTGAGCATGCTGCAGCAGGAGGCCTGCAGAGAGAGAGTGATATCATTTTTAAACCAAGTTGGCGAGTGTAAACAGGTTTTTGAAATGCTTGTAAACCCACTAAAAATAGGCAATTGACTCCTTTCCCATTGCCAGCAGACGAGTTTGCCTTACTGATTTTTTTCTTTCTGGTGTATCATGTTTGTCATGAATGCACTGGGAAACAGGAAGCAGTAGGAAGCAGCACGGTGACTGATCAATTCTCTAGCAATGCTGAAACAGAGACAGAGCTATGGTAGGTAGGTGAAGGTGTCCACTATGTTGTGTCATGTTTCCATCACTGCCAATAACTGTAACTACTGTAAAGTAATTTGACATGGGAATGGATGCCAGTTGTACCCTTTCCCACTCCCAAAACATCTATAAGTTGACGTTGGAGTTTTTTTCTCCGGTGTGAAAGGGTGACTAGAATGACATGGAAGGGTCAGACTTTGATGCAGTATTTGGGTTAGATGTCAGGTTGTGTATCGATGCTTGAATCCCTGATTCTTGAATCAGTTTTCCAACACTTATTGGCTGATCTTTACACCCCTGCTCCCGTGCTGCTGTGATTAATTACAGCAAAGTGGACTTAATGTGATGTGATCGATCAATCAAGTAGGTCACTTACTGGAGCTAAAAAAGACACATCCCTGTCCACCTCTTCTAATCACGAATGTACTGTAGTTACTAGTAATACTCTTGTTTTAAAGATCCTGTTTATAAGAAAAGTTGTTTTTTAAGTGTCAATTCTTGACATGTTGGGACTCAAAAATCTGTTTTTCTTTACACCTTTAATGGTGTAGCAAGTAAAAAATAGATTACCATGTGTTAAAAAATGCTTCCAAATATAATCATCTCCTCTAAGATGCTCTTCAGTTCAATCTTAGCGTATGTTCATAAGATATTCACCAAATCCAACACTCATTAAAAAACAACTAGAAATTGTTCTCCTTCTAGGCAAGATCATTTTAATCATAACTCCCTTGTTATTGCCAGAGAAGTTGAATTAGAAGAACAGCAGGAGAAATGTGTTCGTCGCTGGAGGTGAGTGTGTCCTAATGCTGTGATGTAGTTTGAATGTGTGACTGCTGGTAGACCGTGAAAAGACAATGTTGTGAATGAGACCTTGACCCACTTTGAACAACAAAGCCGTTCCGTGGGAAATGAATGACGGATAATTTAAAATGGAGGTGAGATGACAGAAATACACCCAAAACCAAACAATGCCTGTATTTGCTTACTTTTTGCCTGTTTGAAGGCGCTGCCAACAAGTCGTGTACTGTTCACTACAGTGGAAAAAAACCTAATGATGACTACACTTAAGTGTGAAGAGCTTATTGAGTTTTCCCTGGGAAGCCTCCCCAGTGCATCGTTTGGAGCTCTGCTGTAGGCAGTCACTGCAGAGACTCCAATTACTGACCAAGTCCCACTTGACTGGCTTCTAACTGTGACCAGCAAATTAGAAAGTGAGAGAGAGGAAGATGGAGAGCGAGAGAAGGGGGCAGAAAAAGCATTTTAAAAAGCCGAGGCGAAAGTTTTGGTTGCAGTGCGATACTGGCACGCAGGAAGCCAAAAAAGACAAACGTCCAGCAGAGTTTAACAAGTGCATTGCCTGAGCAGGGAGAGAGAGATAGGCAGCTCTTTGTTCGTGAGTTGGACACGCTCCAGACGCCTGCTTCATAGGATGTTCTTCAATAATCCAGCAGTGAGCAGCTGATTTATGACCTGCATTAATGTTCTGACTGAACTTCCTGAGCAGAATCTTTAACTATCACCAGACCACATGGAGAGAGGGGAAAGTAACACACACCGAAAGATAGATGTCATTTTGTGGAAAAGGACACGAACGGGGAATAGAGTGTGTTTCGCTAACGTTATGCATGCACTCAGTATTTATTCTGTATGTCACGCTGCGAGAATGCTACCATTGTTAGCTAAATATGCCACTTACAGAAAAATGTATAAATATGGCTGTGTATGGTCCGTTCTGAAATCTGCCGCAAAAGCCAACATTTTTCAACATACTCATGGCATATGCAGGACTGAAAAACAAAAACAAAACAGACGTTTTCATCAGAGATCACAGAGGTTCCCATAAACTCCTTTGACACTGGAAAAAAAAACCCTGACCAACAGCCACAAACATCTGGCTTTTGTCCTCCATGTGAAAGGGTTAGTGGTAGGAGATGCAAATTTTCTCCCCTTTGCTTTGACATTTGTTGAAGTTAAGGATGCTTGCTTGTCAATACTTTTCCATCCTTGTCTGATCAAGGAGAGCTCGAACATCTCTCAGGAGGTGCCGAGGTTAAAAGAGCCTCGTCGGCTACATGATCAGCACTGCACATGTGCGATAGAGATGAGGTAGAAGCGTTAATGAAATATTGAATGCCTTCTAGATGTAGTCTGATGAGGTATATGATCACTGCTTTCTAGTGCGCCTTGTTCGTGTTGATGAACATGACACAGAAGAAAAAAAGATTAGGAAGGCCAACTGGTGTCCTGGCGATGGGAAAGAAGTCAATTGCCTTTTTTTAGTGGATGAAAAAAAAGATTAATATACATAAGCGAATGCTGGTGTGAAAATGGTAATCGGGATGAATGGACTCTGTGTTGACTCACATACAAACGCAGAGCTGTGTGGAAACATGGTGTTAGGAAGATAAAAATGACTGCTGGTGCCTGAAGTAGTAAAAACAGCAGGAGGCATGTCTAAGATTTCACTCATAGAGTACGTGCAGATAAGTGCATGGTGTGGTGTTGGGGAGACGATGCTTCCCGTCTCTGACACACTTCATACGTTTGCAACACGTACGAGTCACGGCAGCGTCGTTGTCAGGCATTAAACCACAGTTCTGAGGAAAAATGGGATGAAAAAATGATTCAGCGCTTCCAAACAAAACCAATTATCTCGGGGGTCACGGGCCAAGAGCAGCTGCCTGTTGTAAGAGAAAACAGAGGACCGTCATCTTTTTTTCATGTCACTGGGCTGTTTCAAGGGATCCCAGCCACATTCAGCCCATAACTTATTTCTGTTCCTCCATTGTTTTGACGTGATATCGTGTTTCCCAAGACGGGGAGCTTGTACGCTCGGGAGAGGGGAGATGGATAAGAGTGGATGTGCCACGTTTTGACATTGAAGCAAGATTACTGTGTTCCCTCCAAGCAGACACACATTAAACAAGTGGGAGATCAGGGAAGCAGAAAGGCAGATGAGAGGTAGCTGTGCGTGCGTGCACTTCCACATGGGGCTTAAGAGGCAGAAAGGACAGCTGGTTCACTCATCACTACTTGGCTGTGTCCTGGGGTTTCTGCATCCCCAGAGACAGATTGTTTCTGCTGGAGAAGTGATGTGTGCTGTACAGTAACTGGTTAAAAATGGATGTCAGACATTTTTCTCATTTGGCTCAAGGTGTTTTCTATTCTTGTGCCACGATGGTGTAACTAACAACAAGGAATTAGCCTGTAAAAGCAAAGGTTAATAGTTGCTTTGTAGACCTAAGCTGACGATGGTCATTGGGCCATGTTGTGGTTTTTGGGATATTTCTATTTGTCTTATAAATCTCGTGAAAGCTAATTTGTTTAATTAAGCTCTGGTTCCATTTCTTACACAGTACATTACAATAACTCTTTGTAATTTTTGAAACAATCAATCATTGATTTCAGACAGAGGTAGAAAAGCGACCGTACCTAGCAGCTATTCGTTTTACCGTCTAGAAATGTAACCGTTGTAGCAAGCTAGCTAGTTAAGCTAATGTTAGCTCCATGAGTTGAATGAAAAATGCTTTCTCCAGTTGACTTTTCAGTGCTCACAGCTGACTTGTTTTAAAAGGAGAATCTTGTAAAGTTATAAATATGCTCATGCTGGAAGATTGAGGCTAACGCTACATGTACCGGGCAAAAAGTCAGTACCGCCATGAGCTAATGATCCTCGTGGAAGACATGAGAATAATGAAGCAGCGTTGTTGTGTATTTCAGTGTATCGCTAGTTAGTCATAGCATTTGTACTTGTTCTGTTTTTGAAAATAGTGTTTTTGCTTTTAATGTCACTAAAGAAAAGGCTTTTGAGATGGAGATCCCACAAAAATAATGTAGTGAGCTAATAATAAGCTCCTTGGCCTTTGAAGAAACGCACGGTTGGATTGCTAGCTACTTTAGGCGGTAAGCTAGTTTGCTAAACATGCTAATGTTTGTACGTCATGTTAACACAGATTTGCATTCCATTTCGTTCTTGTATTTTTAGTTTCTGGAAAGGCTAGAAAACAACAACACCACCCTCTAAACTCAACCTACAGTATGACCCATGATACCTTGCGTGAATTGTGGCGTGTGACTTCCAGCAGCCATTCCTGTCACATCAGTGTTTTCTATAGTTTTTGCTATGGTATCCTCTTTCTTGGTACCCCCATTACTCATTAATGAAGATCTAGTTAAGCGACCTTATCAAGTGAATACTACTGTTGCTTAGCACTTAGCTCACACTCCAAAAGTGCTGCTGCTGCTGCTGCATCAGTTGTCGTGGCACTTTGTTACACATCCTAGTTTCCCCTAGCAACAGAAATATCACCCAAAATTGTTTCCCCAGTTACCTCCCCTGGAAACTGAATAGACTAAAAATAAGGCATTTTTATTGACACAATTGTGCATTCATACCTTTAACAGGCTTCTTGTATCAACACTCTCATTTCTATTTTGTCCACTGAATATAAATTGCGCACGAAAGCTTGGAAAGTTACATCCAAATTTAAGCGTTTTACTTCCGTCACTGGCATTTACGTCTGATTAATCAGCAGGTAAAGTTTCATGTAAGCAATGCTATCTCAAAAATGCAGTAAGTGTGAGCCATTTGTGAGGAAGGATGACACACTTTCTCCTGTTCGGACCGGATTCCTGCTCACTTATCTTCGCTCGGTCCACATCTGCACTTTGCACAATACAAGAGCTGTAGTGTTTCACTCCCACACAATTTGTTGACACTTTGATTAATCCTTTGTCATCTCGCCATATATGTTTCGCGCCCCTTAAAAGGTTCAGACTGGTGTTTACCTTTTCTGTTGCTGAGAAGGATACAATTCCCACGTTGTTTTTTTTGGTGGGAATGATAAGTTATGTGGGGCATCTTTGCTTTTATGAGGTTAAAGGAGTGAAGTAATTTGAGATGTTTTTCTGGATGACTGCAAGTTGGAAATGCCAGGTATGTGTTGAGAATATACTGTAGACATTTTGAGAAAAAATCTCTCCATGGTTTGTAACATATTCAGTGCTTTATTCGAGGAGACACTGCAGGTATAGCAGGGGAGTTGACTGACCTGTTGAGGTTACCACTCTGTCTGTTGTCAGTGCACCTCTCCTAGAGATGAAAACATCCCATTGGCTCCTCACGCATGGATAACTCAGACCCATCACAACAAATCTGTCTCTCTGGGCCTGCCAGACACTGTGTGTGTGTGCGTATGTGTGTGTTGGTGTGTGTGAAATGGTGTGGCAGACGAGGGAGTGATGGACTAGAAGTGACATACGACCCCTGAAGCAGCCGAGGATTAATGGCCTCAATAGGCGAGCTCCTCTAGAAGGATGTGGACGGGTAATAAGGACTTCCACCAGCCACAGTGCATCCATCCATCTGCCTTTCCGGATCCACGCTCTCCTGCAGCTGGAGCTTCCAGATGTGGAGCCACCTGTGAAAGAAGGGGACACTGGTTTCCTGCAGCAGACATAGAGAAGACTCTTGACTTGATACTCCCCGCTGATGTTCTGTGTACAGGGAACAACATTTTTGAGTCAAGGGCACCCTCGGTGGTCTGAGTCGGAGATGGTTTTCAGGTGAGGACGGCGTCACCGGTGGCGTGACAGTTTACAAACTATGGCAGTGGAGGCGAGAGATATAAGACACTGCAGGGACTCCAGTCAAGGTCCAGAGGAAAATGAAACAAGGAAAATGTCACAGGGGTATTCTGACATTTTGCACTTTGAGCGCGTCTGAAAAGGTTCAAACACCAACTGAGAAGTGAAAGCGGCAGCTATGAATATGAGTCACCTGCATGAGAAGACATGAAGCACTTCTTTTACTCCGTCGACTTCAGAGGTGTTGATATATACAAGGAAGCTAATTTAAGAGGCATTTGGCATTTATGACTTTGAGTGTTGCCAGAAATATTTTCCTTTTAGTTTAACCGGTGGAATAAAGTGATTTTGGCTGGTGACAGGGGGCTGAGTGAAATCTGATAAAAATGAGTTGTTTGTTATTGTGAGTACTACGTGCTTTGTGTGAATATGACTAAATGTGAGGTGAGCAGCTTTTGGAAATTTCCGTATTTCGTCATGTGGGTGATGGTGCCCACATAATGTGTACAGAAACTACTCATTAAACTTCTGAGCAATACTTAAAATTGTTTGTTCAAAAGGTCACTTCAGACAAATCACCTTCTTACTCACAGTGGTATGTACTCACACTGACAGGTTTTGTTTCTGAGACTTCTGCCATAATTTAGTAGAATTTAGTTTACACTGCTGCTTCAAAACGTAATAATAATAATGACATTTGAAACAAATCAAAGCAGTGAACAGCATTCTTGACCTTAGGAATAGTTAGTCTCTAAGACCGCTTACTGCCTTTGCTCAGGGGTTTCTACCTCCATTGTTGTCTTAAGTTGGCAACAGACACCAGTGTTTCCCACAGAATCAGACTTTAATTGTGGCGGTGGCTGTCAGGCTTTTTACAAACGCATCTTTCACAATCTTAGCTTAGATTCATAAGCTATTATATATTCATAGTTTTCACAGTGATCTAATAATTGGTTCGACCTCCAAAGTGCCTCCAAAGTATACTACATTCAGACTGCCAGGAAAAGTTGTCCAAATCTGCAAATTTTTGATTTATTTATTTTATCTGCAATCAAAAAATAAATAAATCACTAATTCAGATAATCACAGAAATGATGAATATCTGATCCGATAATTGGCCAGGTGGCTAACTGGTCCACCCATAGTTTACAGTATATGAGTACATACATAGTTTAAGATAAATACTTTAAGACTCAAGTCCTATTGAAATGGGTGACTTTCACTTTGACCAGTATTTTAGTGCAACATCATCACTCAAGTATAAATTTTGGGCACTTTTTATAACACTGCTCTAAATAGGCATTCATCACAATTCTGCACTGGTGGGAATCACTTAGTGAATGCAAACATAGACGACAGCTGCGGTGAAGTCTTGGATAAACATATAATACTCTCACAAATTCACTGGCTTCTACTTGACCAAAAAGCTGATTTCAGAGACCTCCGTGTTTATTTCCGTACAGCAGTGTGATGCCTTTGTTATTGTCCGGTTCGCTTGTGCGGGTCGGTTCAGGATTGTGTCCAGATCACACTGGAATCTTGCTGTGTCAAACTAGAAAAGTATGAATCATTTGTGATAAACTGGAGTTACCCCTTAATGAACCTGCTATAGCTTGAGGCTTTTCCTGCATATAAACCTGACTTCCACGATAACACTTCCTTCTTCAGACTGCTCTGTTTGCCTCAGTGGCCTCAGACAGAAATCGCTGATGAAAGTGCTGCCATAGGACATCAACAGGGACGGGAGGCAAAACACCTGCTGTCACCGTCTCCCACTCTCAAAAACCAGCATCAACGCACAAGGTCAAATAGCGGCACTTCACGCCCCAATCTATTAGATTTTCAGATGCTCTGCTTTTCACCAAGATCAAATCACTTCCTGCCAGCCAGATTAGAAGTGCCGGTGGGGGGGCGAGGAGAGGGCTCGCGGGCTGATATTAAAAAGGACCCATGCTGCTGACAAGTCTTTGAACGGGAGCGAGCGACACATCCAGGAGAGATTGTTCCCTGAAAACACGCTCTGAAGGAAATCTGACAGAGAAATTGTCCTTGTGACTTCAGCTGAAGTCTGGGTTGCTTCTCCTTGTGTTGTGTGGCTGGTGTGCGCATGAGGTCATTTTAACACTCATGGCCAAAGTTTGCAGTTACATTAGGGAAAGTTGCAATACGGCTTGACAGCCAGCCAAACAAAGTTTAACCCTAAATGTCCATAAGTGTTTTTTAGTATCACCTCCAGGTTCCAGAAAACGACCTTGAAAGCATCTTATGAGGTCCCATCTTTATGTTTCTTGTTAGACAGACCTCTACTGGCTGTATTAATTATTACGGCAGCAAAGGAGGACGTCAGGGGAAGTAGTATAAAGAATGACAAAGTCCGTATAGCAAGGAGGGTTGAGATGGATGGATGGGTTTACAAAGCACAGGACTTTTATCCAGGAGACGGCTTTTTGTGCCCTGCGTGAAACCAAAAGTCAATTTAGAGTTATCTTGACTTAATAACGTCATAAAGTTACGTCACGTAACAGAAGATACACAAGTTATTTTAACCCAAACCACAATCCTTTCTTCAAACTTACCAAGTAGTTTTACGACAACGGTCTGGCAGAGGATTGGTTAGAGAGGATTGTCACTAGATTCATCACTTATCTGAAAGACATCCTGCACAACGACCACAAGTTGCAACTGTAAATGTTAAATGCAAATGTTCCTCTGATTGTTGGAGGAAAGGATGTCCACCTGGTGTCTCTATGATGAAACCTGTCAGTGCTGGAGGGAGACTGCAGTAAAAATGGAATTGAGAAAGGTACCAGTAGTGCTTCGAGTAATAATTCAGTGGGTTCATCAGTAAGATCCATTTCACATTACACATTATCATCTGATCCACTGTTTATTTGGATGAACCTTGATTAGCGCAGCAGTATAAAAAACAAACTGTGACGCCAGTGGAGCATTTTAAGTCTAATTACTTAAAAAATCCAACGTATTAAGTTAATTTATTCTAGATAATAATATAGAATATATAAAAATGATTATTTGAGTATATTACACAGAATAAACTTCCTTTGCCGTTGTTTTGTACTGTAGCTTCTATTCCGAACGTCAGCTTTGCGTCGGTGTAAGGAGGATTATTTTGCTTCCAATCAGTATTAGTACGTTATGTTGTCTTTGTAATCTTTTTCTAATCTAAAGTGTTTCAGCATTTCCAATTGGTCTTAATCCTCGGACCAATTGATCCCTCTTAACTAGTTAATTGTCTAATTGTTTAAATCCAGACACCGAACGAGGGGACCTGTCTTCCTGTTCCAGTTCACGTAGGGTCTGGCTCGCTGGTCATCTGTCCCGTTGTCCCAAAACCCAAAACAACGCCCACCAATCAGAGCCGCCGGGGCCACTCAAACAACCTGGAGCAAATGGACTCATCGTAAAATGTAAGCGTATGTTTGGCTAATGGGGCTCAGCTGTCCAGTCAGTTTCACTCATGTATATCTCCTAATCTGCTGGTGGCTCTGCGAGGATAAAGGGGGGGATTTCGGAGGCGATACAAACAGACAGATAGCAAAGTGCGTGGCGGAGGCCTGGCCCAGGATGTCAGTGTTCAGGGTGGGTGACAGTGTTATTCCCTGCCATCTGTTTCCCAGGCGGCGGTCCAGCAGAGCTATGTTGAATGCACCGGCATGAGGGAGTAAGGAGCAGCCCACCATGCAGCACTATTGGCATTGCAGCATTTCAGATTAACATAGCAGCGTGGCCGGCCTCCCAGGCCTGTTTGTAGGGGCGATATGGGTTCGGTTCAGGCTACACACAGATAGCTACATAAAAAAAGCTCTCCTACACTCAGACTGCCCATCTGTCCATCGTCTGTCTGTTTTTCATGTCTGTGGCACTCTCTCAACTCAAAAGAAAAAAGCGCTGGCACAATCGCAATTTTCTCCACATTGCTGGGCTATAAAGTTACAAAACGCAGACAGAGAACGCGGAAAAATGGAGATTATTGAATTAGCGCGAGTGCAACTGTTTGTTTTCTCCCCGCATTTCATCTTAAAGCCGTCGCTCCGTGTGAATTTCCCATGAAAAGCCACTTCTGCTCTGCTTTATGGAGAACGAGCGGGGACGGTAAGTGGCGACAGTGTTTGGTGACGCGACAAATGCCGTAAATGGCATATCATTTTCTGTTTGGGTATGTTACCCAAACAACAAAGGAATGTTATGAGAGCAGTGGGGTCTCGTCGCTCAACCTTTTATGAGAAGAACTCACAAAGGCCTGAATCACTCTTCCTCTCTGTCTCCGCTGTCACCCTCAGGAAAAGTGAGCGCGCCGTAAATCACCTTGTCAGCTCTGTGTTTTGAAGCGGCAGACTGCCCGTAGCCAGTGTCATTTTATAGGTTGTTGTTTCACTCCATGCCGCAGAGAGGAGGGATGTTGCTTTAAACGCTGATGTGTTTGCCGGCGAGGTGGTGAATCACAACAGGGATGAATGGAGCGACGTCCACAGAGAGACGGCCCGAAGTTCGCAGGGGAACCTCAATCCAACCTTTGTCCAGAATCTGAACCTCCAGGAATTCGGCTAATTCTTTTAGTATGGAAAGTGGAGGCTTTATTGCATTCTTTGAGGACGTGAACCTGAACGTACAAGTGTTAACTTGCATTAACATGTGCGCTTTATATACAATGAATTACTTTGTGTGAGGGCTCATGGGAGAGGTTTAGAGAGAAAACTAAAGAGGGTTTTGGTTGGGACCATTCCTGCAGAGATCTGGACCATGTTCAGCGTGTCAGAGTGCAATGATAAAGAAACTGAAAAATGATTACCTCACTTTGAGTTAAACAAGCTCTCCAGCTCCAGAGACTTATATTGATTTTTCTCTATTTCTTTCACATGTGCATGTTAAGCTTTAGGTTTGATTTTGTCCCAAAACATTTGGACACCGAGGTGATGTGTCATGACTGCCTTCACGCTTGCATGCATAAGGCTGCACAAATCCCAAAACAGGCTGTTCATAAGCTCCTGAGAGAGAGAGCTGGATTATTTCTCCCTGATGCCCTTTGTTTGAAGGAAAAGGTGTTGACTGACAGCTGAGCTCCTGGACCCTACTCAGCCAGGGTTCAGTGCGGATGCCTGGCTAATGAGGTCGACTACTGGGATTATAATCAGACAGGGAATATTAGCGTTCTCATGTGTCAGTCAAGCCGGGCAAACCTCCCAGTGTTGCAGTGTCAAAGAGGGCTTTTTCAGCTTCCGATTGGTTCGTGTTTACCATGCAGCAACATGGAGCCATGTCACAGCGTCCCCAGGGCGGCTTTAAGACGTCTCAAGCCCCAGACGGTTAATGGGAGAAGGAGTTATGGTGGGAAGTCTCACCATGGGTCCAATTCCAAGGCCCTGGCGGACACTGAGGGCACTCCAAAACGTACAAATTATCTCCTGTCGACTTTCTGGCAGTAAAATGTGGCTGTTTTAACCTCGCAGTGTTTAACCTCCCAATAATCATTCAGTGAAATGGTAGAGCTCAAGCTGGGCCTGAATCCGTGCTTTTGCGCTGAAACGTATTAATGGGCATCACGTTTGACCCTTTTCAACCTCGACGGCACTCACCTCTCCCTCCCTGCTCAGGCCGTTTTAAGGAGCAAAACAGAGAAAGAGATGAGAGATGGAAAGAAAAACATAAAAAAAAAAAAAAAGCACAGACTTGCAGGAGCGATGTGACATATGGAAGCCATCACAGGCCTGGACTCCCATCTGTGTCGGCAGTCGTGGCCTGCTGGCACCCGCTAGTCACTGCGCAGGATGGGAATAATCCAGGACAGAGGAATTGTGATAAGACGACTCTGAATCCCTTGAGGACAAGATTTCAGCATTGGGGGAGGGGAGGGATGGTGAGCGGAGGGTGCAGAAGCTTCCGCTGGCGTTTGCAGAAAACAGGTGCCCGACGGCTCAGTGGGGTTCAGCTGGGTTTAGTTTCTCGCAACAAATACACGACTGAAACTGCGACCTGCTTCCTTGTTTCACATCAGCCTGAAACAAACTGTTAATGTAAGCGACACATTCCTTCACTGTGGAATTTAAACAGTTTGTAGTCCGAAGCAAAAGTGCGTTTCCTGCTCCGCCGTGTCCGAGAAACGTTTGATTTATTTCTGTTTGATTTCTGTTTGGATTGCAGCGGCAGCTTCTTGGCAAACCGGAGTGAAACTAAATGAAAGGCGTAATTGGAAGAGGAAATTGGCGTCTCATCTCGATTTACATGTTTGCGTTGTCGAATTCGCCTAAAGGAGCAAATTTAAAGTGTGTTATTGTAAGCCTCGGAGTTAAACAGAGAGGTAATTTAGGAGTCTCCTGACCACATTCATCCGAGCTTCATATCCTGGTTCGCTGCAGATCTAATCAGCAGGTTGAATGATATTCGCTCCCTCCAGTCATGTTCTATTTTGTTCTCGCTCTAAAAAAGGGTAACACGTGCGAAACAATAGGAGCTCTTTAATCAATCAAGGTAAAATGAGACAATTAAGTGAGCAGATAATCTTCATTTAAGTATCAACAAATGTTGTTTTGGAGGTTTTAGAGGTCCTCTCGACCTGAACCTCTCCTCCTTTGCTAGCCCTCACTGACTGGCACAGTCCAAGTTTTTTTGTCGGTGAAAAATTTATTGTAAAGCGGTAAATTTTTTATCACCTCTTTTCACAAGACCCCTGATGGTAGGCTGAGGAGCTAAATCAATCTGAGAGTGAATGCCCCTCAGCCTTTTCACAGACATCACATGCACACACAAACACACTCACATCTTCAAGGATCTGCAGAGACGAGCATCGTGTGCACCAGTGAAACTTCTAGTAAAACAAATGAGCTTTTGAATTTCGAGCTACAGAATAAATGCAACATCTGATCTTGTGTGACAGTCCGGTCAGGTCTCTGGGGTCCTCCACCCTGTGCAGCTCAGTGCTACCCCGAGGCCACAGAGGCCAGGACCCTTCAGATTTAACACCTCACAGACACGAACACCTGGGATTTATTAGTGATCGAGCCCATGTGGCTGCATGCAGACAAAAAGTCTTGGCCTTTTGTCTCGCACAGAGCAGAAAAGTTCTACCTTTCTGTCTGTTTCCTTTTTTCTGCTTTACCTGCATTCCTTCTGCCTCCCTGCTGCTCGTCCATCTTCAGTGGTCTTGTGGCGAGCAGGGGGAGGCTTTTCAAGCTTGACTAATGTGGTTCAGATAGCGTGCAGGATGATGATGGGGGAGCTCCTCGATCTGGGCCATACCTTGTTTGTTGTGGCGGCTTCACTTCAGACGATTCTACTCTCCTTCTTTCACTCCTCACCGTCGCTGCTCTGCTTCAGCGGTTCAGTCGAATGAAAGAGCAGCTGCCTGACCTCCTTTCAGCCCGGCGCTGTGGTCTGGATCCTCGGGACAGAGCGTCGACGCCATCTCCGACAGGATGTAGGCTCCGTCGTCACTGCGGTCAACAACGCTTTTCTCATCTCCCCGCCGCTCGCTGCTATCAAGCGCCTCTCTTATCAAAAGGAAGTATTTTCTGCAGGAGATATATTTGTTTGTTTGTTGTTTTTAAACACATTAATTTCCTTCCGTGCAAACAATACAACAACATCCTGGGATGAGGAAGGGAGTGTGCCAGTGCTGTGTGCAGCTGGAGGTGACACAGCATGCTGTGGTACAGTAATGGAGTCATCCATCAACAGGCCCCATTAAAACACCTTGACAAGCCAGCTGAGGCAACTCCAGTGGCCATGGTGACCAGTCGAAAGGTTGATGTTTGCTCTCCAACAGTGGCTGCAGAAATGGCTCAGTGGAAAGACAACACCGCTGACATGGATCCGGTCATTTGTTTGCAGTGTTTATTATTGTGTTTTAATAATAACCTGCTCATTTAGCTACAGTATAAACAAGTGAAAAGTTTAAGTAAATGATCATGCGAGTGGAGAGCTTGCAGACAAATTCATTTTGTACGTTTACATCCACAGAAATGACCTTATTGCCTATTTTAAGATAATAATTCACTGTCACTGACGTCGCAAGATTTGCTACACGGCCTTGCTTTTTGTTTTTCCATCTTCAGTTTGCAAAACCAACTGAAACCAATTTAGTTGGACTTTCTTATGCTATCGTTATAAACATCTACAGTAATATTTAGATCAAATATAAACAATGCCAATGAATAGAAGGCCTGGATGACGCCTGATTTATGGACTTATGGGCTGCTCGACAGAATTTAAAGAGCTGCACCACATTTTCAATTTATGCCTCATGCAATAGGTTTCTGTTGTCTCCATAGTAACCAGACGCTATCTGCCAGCTGCTAAAATCACATAGGAAAACAAAACCTGTCGGTGTCCACAACATTACAAAATTCTCCTGGAAAGGTAAGTGTTGTTGAAGATACATTGTTTCTGTCAAAAGAGAAAAGCATCATCCAGACTGCTAAATTAAATTTAAATGCAGGTTTAACCATGTTTGTCTTGATTGCCGGGTTGCAGTGACAGATGCACTGTATGTAGTGTATTCATTGTTTTTATAGGCAATCTGGCAACATGGATGACATCAGATAAAACTTATGAATCTGTCAATGATGATTATTCACAGAAAGATTGAGGGGCCAGTGCATATTACAGGAGTTTCCCAGGAAAAACACCAAAACGGGACAGTGCTTGTTAGTTTGTGAGTCAAACCTGAAAAAACAGCTATGTCACATACCATATGTTATGTTGTACCTTTCCTTGGTGAAGCAACATTTAATTTTGATAAAGTATGACCATGCAACATGGACTCCCTCTTCAAGTAAGGCCTAATATTAGTCTATTCTAAGTCTACATGGTTAGTAAATTAGTAATTTTCTAGCTTTCAGCCCACAAAATGTTCAGCTTTCTGTGCCAGCTACTTCTTTACTTTGTCTCTCTTCCAGGTCGTACGTTGTACAGTAATCAGCTTGTATTGACTCGTGCATTGGGAGAAGCTCTATATGAACTAACATTGTTAAGGTTTGAGGGTCTCCTATTTAAAACAGAACCATCTATCCAACATAAATATTGAGAATCATTCTATATGTTTGTCTATAGTTTGGAACAATCTTCCTTTGTTAAACAATCATCCATGCTGTTAATAAATATATATTTGTCTTCAGTTACAGCCGAGCAGGTCAACCATACTTTCTCTGACAAAGAAAAATAAAATCATAAAACAATTGATTATATTCTGAGAACTCACATGTGCTGTTGGCCAAAAGGGCTTTTTTTTCTGTCCTTGTTGTGCTGTTGAAGAGCTGCGTTGTTTGTTCCCTGCACTTTAAGTCCTCTGAAAATTCACTCGAGCCGAGATAGAGCAATTATGTGCAATTTCAGCTCTTAAGCCCATCTCCAGCAATCACCATGGAGATATTTAAAATGTGGTTGGAGTCAGACGACAGACGCAAGAAAGTGGTAATATGTTCCCCTCTCTGCTGACTGCTCTTTGTTCTCTTGAAGTTTAACCAATTTCTAAACAAATACACCCTTCCTCAAATCCTCTTTACCGAGTTAAACTTTTCACCACAAAGACAAATTGAGAAACAGTTACGACCGGATGGCTTTAAATTATTGTATTGTCTGCTCAGGACAAACACTGAATCCCTGAAGCCCTGCAGAGGCCTGTTATTCCTGCAGGTTTAAGTTTTTATTTGTATTAGGGCCCAGCTGAAAAAGTCCCAGAAAGCCCCCAGTGTGTAAACTGTCTTTGACCAGTGATCAGGATCCTATTCAGAGGGCCGTATCTCCTCCATCTGCGGCGTGTCGGCAGGCATCCTCCTGCATTCCTGTCCTTTTGTTTGCAGAGGTAGGGGAAGGACATTAATGAGGCTTCCATTGACTTAACATCCTTGGAAAGTCCGTCTTGGCCTCACACCTGCTGCCTATAAGCCGCTGGAATCTCTGCTCCATCACTGCTGAGGATGTGCAGTCTGGAAAATATGCGGGCTCCTCAAGGCCCTCAAGGTAGCGCAGCATGCGTCGAGGAAGCGGTGAAGAATGTCAACCTGGACATCGCCTCCACGTCCACCAGGACGGCCAAGAATGCAGCCATTGTTTCAATGAAAACAGGCTCTTCATCATTGATATTAAGCACCTGTAGACTTAATATACTTTTAAGCACCATTGTTTTTGCCGTCGTCCTTGTTTTGACTGGCCTGCGGAGGCTGAGGTGAAGAGGTTATTGTGTGATGACAGAGGTGTCACTGATGGTGGTTGTTTATTAGCACAGTGAAATATTATGTGTTGGTAAAGTACGCCAACAGAAGCATTTAAATTAAACTATGACAGGCAGACACAATGGCTAAAAACAAGTGCACCTAAGTTTGTTTATTATCCTTTCGGAAATTCCTTTTGTGTCTCTGGCAACTCAGACAAAAACAACTGCAACTGAAGAGAATTCAGATGAAAACAGACTCTTAACAGGAGAACATAACAGCACGCACGACAACAACTTCAGCACTTCAGTTTTGTATAGATTAAACCAACATGATATACTTTATTAATTTGCTGGTAGACGGGTTTTGTTACTGATGTTTTCCCGTTTCCAGTCTTTATGCTAAGCTAAGCTAACTGGCTGATGGCTGTAGCTGAATACAGACATGATAGTGGTGTGGATGTTTCATCCAACTCTTGGCAACAAAATGCATTCCCCAATTCGGCAAACAATTCCTTAAAAGGTGCTTAAGTAAATTTATTGGTTTAACAGTCAAAAAATTTGGAAGAAACCTAACTAAACAGGGGAAAACACGGAGAGTACATCAACAGGCTCAAGGGGCTTTTCCTTTCTTTGTCCTTTTCTCTTCTTGTTTTCTGATTTGCTTAACTCCCTCTCACAGGCCCAATTTGCCAAAAAGCCGCAGACAAGGACCATCTAGCGCCAACGATGCACGACACACCGCAGCTACTAGGTCCACAACACTAACTGATATTAGCCGACCGTCGACCTGGTGTTTAAGGGCCCCAATACATTAATTGAAGCAGACTGTTGCTGTTAAAGAACTGAAATAATGCAGTGGAACATGAGGAGATGTCATCCAAACCTTAACCAGTGTTTTATCTTTCCTTACTGTAATCCAAACTCAGTCGAAGGTAGTTGCCGGACAAACCGCCTGAGAGCCTGAGGAAAAAAAAAATCCACTTTCTAATGATTCAGAGCTCAACGAGTCACATCTCTCATTAAACACCTGAGCCCAATTCGATTGCTGAATGGAGACTGTGAGAGGCGATTGAAGCTTATGTGACACGTTTATATCCCCTTCACCACAGAGTGTATTAGTCCCAAAAGCCAAAAGAATGATTTTTAAAGTCGAAGCAGCTGAGTTATTATGATAATGCACAGTTTCCCATAGGCTGCTACATTTGATGGATAGTGTGCAACCAGGGGAAAGAAGAAAAGTCACAGAGGCTTTTCTGAATGACTGCAGATAAACAATCAAACATTAAACTACTGGCTGCTCATCCTTTGCCTCAGATGGTGCTGTACAGCTTCGGTCCTGTTTATATGCGTTTGAGCATCTGTGACATTGAAGCCAGATGATTTTTTTGACTTTGATCTTTGTGATGGCACCTTTTCCTGAGCACCACATCACAGCTAGTACTTTATCCTCGCTATAAAAGCTCCTTCCTTACATCTGATCATCACTGTAACTGATCTACTTTGTCTCAGTGGAACCATCTTAGGAAAAAAAAACCTTAAAGAGACTCTATTGAAGTCGTGTCGTCACATATAGAGCTATCAGCAGTTAAATCTGTCAGAAGAGTTTTCTTTAATATGACAAATGTACAGGACTCACTACCTGTTTAACTGCAGGTCCCCACACTGGTGTAAAAAAATTGCAACAGGGTTTAAACAGCCGTAAGAGCTCGACAGACACCTTTGTGTTCTGTGTATCTGGAACCGTTTTATGTTACGAGTCCTAACAGACACATAAGCTTCTCTCTGACAGCTCGGGACGAAGCTGTTCCCTGAAAACAGCGCGGTCCGATAGACGGACAGAATTATGTATTTTTACCACGTACATCAGACAGACATAGTTGATTCGCTAAGGTCATGGGTTATTCAAAATAAAACGGTGTCCCTTTCTGTGAGAACATCTTTGCTTCACTTTGAACTGCACTGTCTGTGACACGGCAAACATGCCTCCCCAGGCAAAACGCATGTTACGCACTGCATGCTGTCGCCAAAATTGCTGAAAGGTTAGACATACAATCAGGAAATACTCCATGATGGGTTGCAGCAGCTCAGCGGGAGTTCAGACTCCCCGCCGTCACAATGTGTCATGCCTTTCCCTTTCCTCTATGACCCCCCTAACCCAGCGAGTATCACACTGCTGCGCTGCAGCGATGACCTGGAGGATCTCAGAGGGGCCTCTGGGAGATTTATGAGCACCATGCTTTTGTTTTGCCGAGGAGTCTTACTTATTTTTCTTCACTGTTAGAGACTACAGGTTGAGATAATGAATCCACAGAGAGCTGCTCCTCGCTGGTTACCCGGTTTGACCATTGTGTTCAGTTGTGGTTGTTGTCGTCATTTTTATCTTAATTTAGAAAGAATATAATGTAAACGTAGCTACTTGAGAGCAAACTAGGAGCGATTGTTTTATGGCTGTTATAAAGAAAAGGACCACAATACATTGAAACAACAGATATCTTATAAACCTTTATGAACCCTTATGTAACACTCGCCTTACTCCTCATTCCAACAAGAATCGTAAACCTCACCTCTAGGCGTAAATGTGCAAAACGTGAAGCGGACAAGCTGTATTGGGATCGGACCTTGGTCTTGATTCTAGGGTTGAAAGCAAAGGGATGAGAGTCGAGTTGAGACCTGAAGCTTCATCTTTGCACGGCATTACATTTAGCTCTTCTCACTCGATGTTGCATATCTACGTACAATATATAAAACACATGGATGGCAACAGTTGGCGTAATGAAAGAGTGTGAAAGAACTTCTAGAACTTGAACGTGACTGGAGGTTAACACTTTATGCGACACAATGGCCCGTCAATTAACAGAACCACACCCCATCACTTATTAAATATGGAACATGGTCCTTTGTGTACTTGGACACGAAATCACACGTTGCCAAACTAAGTGTCAGCACACACACACATACGTTATATCCTGTGAGGGATTTGTTTAATTGGCTGCTTATGTCCAGCATGCAAAGTCAGTTATGTTTAATCGAAAGCACATTGACCCTTAAATCACAGCACGATTACAACCCGTACAGAAAAATGCACCACTATATCTGCATACGTTTCACCTCAGCCGCTGAGATCCTGTAGCTGCAGCGGCGACGATCGTGACGACAATGCTTCCCCTGTTCTGTCTTTGTCAATGATACGTCCAATGACATGCTTCGGTTGTCAGACTGTCAGGGGTCGGCAGTTTTTAAAGGCTAGAATAACATTTGTTCACAGCGATAGAGCCTGCGGATGAGGGCTGGTTTAATCACTTCAGATTGTAGATAAGGGTACACTGAAAGGTATAGCTCAGTAATAACGGCTAAAATGCTGCTATAAATAGCGTTTGTCATCAGAGCCGGGAGAAGAAGGCGTTTGAGCGGACAGGCTGACTGGATGATATGTCGACTGAGGTCAGCGTGTGCGTGCCGACTGCAGCGCCTCCATTTTTCCATTGGTCACTGCTGACACCAATAAAAGTCCTGCACATGACAGGGTTGCAGCAGCAGGGTCTCATCGCCCAGAGGTTGCTTTTTATTCTCCTTCCAAGAGAGGCTGTAAAGTCGGTGCCTGCAGCTGAATTTCACATAAACTGTATTGTTTTCTCGGACTGAAGTGACAAGTTTAGTCGAACTTAAAGTGTTTCTTTTTGATCCTAGTTTTTAATAGTGTGCAATATACGCCATTTAGTATCAGATTTTAGGATGGTTGAATGATTCATAGCGTTCACTTTGATATTAAATATCCAACACATGAATATTTTGCTCTCTTCTGTCTCCATTTTATTCATAAATAAATCATAGAGGTGCTTTCTTTCCTCACAAAACAATGACTCATCTCTGATGTTAAGATTTCATCCTCATCCTCATGGCTTTTTTGTTTTCTGATAACTTTTTCTTGTCATTTTGAGCATGTTGGCATGCTGTTGTTCGCATTTAGCTCAAAGCACCACCGGGCGTAGCATTCAGCCTCAATGCTAAGACTCTTCCCATTTGATCCCATTTCCAATTTGTATCCCTACCCCTGGTTTTCGATCACCTTCTTGGCCCTCAGAGAAGAGTTGCAGGGGGTAGCGGTTGAATTCTCCCCTTATGAAATGGGACAACTCTATAAGATACATCATCAGGTATCACTGATGGTGTTTATGTAAACAAATGCGACCAGAGCTGTGGTGAAAAGTCAGTGCCTGCAGCTGAATTTCACGTCAACTTTGTCGTTTTAGTTTAGAGAAGTGTTTCTGTTTGATCGTAGTTTAATAGTGAGCAGTATACGCCATTTAGTATCAGATTTTTTAGGATGGTAGGATGATTTATAGCACTCACATTCATATTATAACAGGCAACACATGAATATTTTGTTCTCCTCTGTCTCCATTTTATCTATAAATAAATCATCGAGGTGCTTTCTTTCCTCACAAAACAATGACTCATCTCTAATATTAAGTTTTCATCCTCATACTCCGGCTTCTTCACCAAGTTTGTCTCCAAGTTTCCTCATTATCTTTTTTTTCTCTTGTTACATGGCAGTTTCCGTGCAGGATAATGATGAGATTTTACACCCTAACAAGCAAAAAAAATAAGGATTTACAGTGTTTTCCTCTCAAGTCTTCCCCCTGCTTTCCAAATATCTGCATCAAAAAAAGCGGCTCATGGGCTTAAAGCTCCCTGTGACAGCAGCCTCAGCTCTGTTTCAGAGTTAGCCTGAGCACAGCTTAACCCCCAACCAGTGCATATAATGGGCCGACTTGACTGGCCGAGTTTGACATGCAGTCGTCCCTTTGTAAAGGGGCTCAGAGCTGCTATGGTGGAGCACTTTACAAGGGGAAAGGGGGAAAGAGGAATTTGTTGGGACAAGACAAAAGCTGCCGAGCAACTGAGAGGAGGCTGCCTTTTTTTCTTCAGCTGCTGTCTGTCCGCAGTAGAGTCCTTATTCTGAGGGGTCGGGAGGTCAAGTTAGGCACAGCGCTAATCCCTTCACAAGCTTATTATGAGCTCCTGAATGTGCGGACACGAGCCGTGCAATACTCACACGGCCGTAAGTCGAGTCAAAGCTCCTGATATACTCTCCTTGTTTCAGCAGCTATATGTGAAACTGGAAGAACACTTCTGTTTCTGTGTCGTTAATCCGAGCTTCCTGTACGTTATTTACAGCCCTACGTTCTCTTATTAGGCCTACGTTTAAATCTGCAATAAGTGACTGACACACGAGCCTCGCCAGCTGCACGGCTCTCTGGACGGCAGCGTCAGTCAGTCATGGTCCCCAGAGATGAATTATTATAACCGGTGATCCTATTTTTAATCTAGCGCCACCATCAGGTCAACATTTGAATTGCTCAATACTACGAAACTCAACAAATTGAGTTCTCCGCAGAGGAACCACCTGTGTCCATTTGTTTCTTGGTTGGTTTCCACAAAACCCCATCCATCTTTAACTTTTGGTGTTGATCTAGGACATTTTTCTCACTTTCTTTTGCAATTTCTTCAGGAATGATACATGGATGTTGATGAAAAAACAGGCATATTTAGGTGTCTGATATCTATGATTGAGCACAAAAGAGTCATGTTCTCTACTGAGTGTCATACTAGTTTAATACCACAACTTAAAGGTCCGATTGTTTGATTTTTGAGTCTCATTTTTAGTTCATCAAATAGAGACGCTTTGGGATTGTAGGTCAGGGCGGTCGCCATCCCAAAGCATCACTGTTTGACGAGTTGGGAATGAGGTTCAAAAATCCACTTTGTCACAAATTGGACCTTTTAGTGCTCTCTTTCAAACCCAACTTGAACGATGTTGGAGCGCTACTTAGATGGAGATGGATGGAAAACAATTCATGCACCAGCGTGCCGGAAATGGGCGAAAGGTGGCGTGTCCACCCAAGTGTCACGTTCCCATTGCAGCTGGGACGGACAAATACCCGTGGCTACCGCGGAGTCATTTTACCCAGGAGTGAATGCCAGTTGTACCCTGTCTTAATGAAGACAAAAGCCAGATGTTATGGGTTTTTTTTTC
This sequence comes from Lagodon rhomboides, assembly GCA_039737535.1. Lineage (NCBI taxonomy): Eukaryota > Metazoa > Chordata > Actinopteri > Spariformes > Sparidae > Lagodon > Lagodon rhomboides. The sequence continues at coordinate 6,670,661 of CM077794.1, forward strand.
TCCAACTCCAGAAAGAAATATCTGCTAAATGCTCGACTTTGTCCACCAGGTAGTCATTGGCTTTGTCTGCCTGCTGTTTGGTGCTGGACAGAGAACAGTTCAGTGGGTTTTTAGAGCTTTTTTTGTTTTGCTGAAAACATCTGTCAATCAGGACCAAGATGAGGTGAATCAAAACCAAAACAAAGAGCTGAAAGACGCTGAAAAGAGGATCGATGGAGTTGGTTGAAAACTCTGTCAGCTCTTCGCTATGAGCAACACCTTTAACACTCCACACAGTGATTTAAGCCATTGTTATTATAGTAATATTGATTAAAGTCACATTAAGCAGATCTGTGGCTCATTAACTTTGCAGTTAGCAAATGCTTCGAGTGATTTATCATTAGATTTTTTTCCTCATTTGCTTCCAACCTGCTGTCCCTAAGTGACTTAAAACTTATCCATGATTAGGGATTAGTGGAAAAGCAGAATATCCACTTCTAATCAAGCTGCAGGAATCGAGGCACGTAATGTCTGTGCGAGCTCCACAAGCTCCATGTGATGACGTGTGATCAATTGGTCATCCGCGGAGATTAGCGAACACAATGGCATTCCTGCACATACAGTAACATCCTACATAATTAACATGGAGAAAATTCCAAAGTGCAATTAATGATACCAATTATAGATATTGTTTAAACAAACAACCTGACATAATGACAGATACACTGACTCACACACACACACACTCACTGACACACACACACACACACACACACACACACAGGATGTCCGAAAGTAAGGAAGCACTGTGTGTCAATAGGAAACAACACAGCATGAGCCGGAGTGTGTCCCGTGTCCCTGAAGGCACCGTGCACTTGGACCAGGTGCCTTCCTTTGTGTATTTTCCTGTTTACTGACTCGCCTGCCGGCTTGTTTGGGTGTTTTCTTTTGGTCCCTCAAGTCAATACCTTCCTGTGGACCGTGTAGCTCTCGCCTGACTTCATTGCTTTTTTCTGGCCACCGGAGGTCATTAAAAAGGCTCAGAATATCAGCCAAGGGAAGTCTGATGGGGTCCAGTGTGCGGTGCATTGTTTTGAAACCATGCTGGTTTGGGCTTCGGCTATTTCTGGAGCCGCGGAGCTGCCTCCTGCACATCAACTGTATTCAACTGTAAGAAGTAGTTATTTTCCACCTACACCTTTGTCGCCAAATAAAACAATGCCATTTCCAAGGACTTCCTGCAAGTATAGATTGATTTCCTCTCTCCGGAGTCATAACTTTATCAGAGACTTAAACACTGGAATGTTTTTAAAGTGTTATGGGAAATAGTTTGATTTAGTTCTGATGTGTCCGTTCTGAATTAATAATAAATTTAATGTATTTAATAAATTTTATTCTGACTCATTAATTGATTTTCCAGTTCAAGAAGGGCAACAACTGTTGGATGGATCGCCATGAAATGTTGTCTAAGGACTTTTCCTCTTGCGCCAGCAGGAAGTTGACGTTTTAGTTTTTTAGTGAAATATCTCTACAAATATTGGAAGCCATTCATGTTGCCAACTTGTGTAACTGTAATGACTTTGCTGGTCCCGTCACCTTTCGCCAAGCACCATTAACAGGACAAGACTAACTGAAAAAAGGTCCATTACTACTTCTATACTTCAGTAAAGCAGTGACATCAGCCTTTGAGTTCGTTGTTCGCATGTTAGCAAACATGCCCACAATAAAATACTAATTGCAACAAAGCACCACTGTGTGTCAGTGCGGCCTCACAGTGCCCACGAGCATCTGTAGACGCTCCGCTGGAGCCAATCACAGCCATTTTTTAGGCCGTGCAGCGCCATGGCACATTTCAGCAGCGGCTCTCCGCTCTGCTCCACGGAGAATACCTGCCGAGTTTATTTTCGACAGATGCAAACCGCAGCAGCATCAAGCTGCACAGAGATCGAGCGAGGCAGGAAGTCAGACACGAAACGGCATAATGCATACAGTCAATTTTCAAAATAAAGAACTTGGTGCAGACTCAGGATCTCAAAATCATTATTAATCAGAATTATTAAAAATAGACACTTTAAAATCAAAGTAAATCAATTTACAGTCACTCTGATCTCTCTGTCTATTACTAATTATCTTGTGTGGCCTGCGCTCTTCCAGGTCACCAGGGTGGACAGGAGGTTGCATGGCTCGGGTACCACTTGGTGATGCCTCGTCCTGCTCAGTCGTCTCCTGGAACCACTAACTTTACATTCTATTGTATCTGACATTCTGTTAATGTAACTTGCTATCTGTGATTGTTGCTCTTTTCTGTACACGCGACATCTATTGCACGTCTGTCCGTCCTGGAAGAGGGATCCCTCCTCTGTGGCTCTTCCTGAGGTTTCTTCCATTGTTTTTTTTTTTACCCTGTTAAAAGGTTTTTTTTTCCATCAACATGGGAAGTTTTTCCTCACTCGATCGAGGGTCTAAGGACAGAGGATGTCATTCACTGTACAGATTGTAAAGCCAATTGAGGCAATGTGATTGTGATTTTGGGCTATATAAATAAAATTGATTTGATTTGATTTGATTTAAAATGGCAGGTTCAATTATGTAGCCTACGTAACCACAGCAGAAGCTCTGCATCGCTTCTGAAACGCTTCCTGGTGGGACATGAAGCCGCGTGAACGAGGGATTAGACCGCCTAAAGTCCTGGATGAAAAAACACAACCCCTTTATTTGTAAAAAAGCCCCGGATGGATGTTCTTGGTGGATCATTTTGTAATGACAATCGATATTGTTGCAGTTTACGCAGCGATCCCTGCATCGAAAGATAAAGTAATTCCCACCCAATAGTCAACCTCCTGCGCCATCCCCCATTTGTTTGTTGTTTGTCGTTTGGAGTTTGGTGAGTGACAGTTTATCGATGGAAGTGTGGACACTACTGATTAGATTCGACTGAGGTTTAAGGTTTAAGGCAGTCCTGCATTGGCTTCACCTTTCCCGACCCTAAAGCTCCGTCCATATTTCATCACGTTAAGTGTTCCCTCTGTGATAACTTTCCAGAGTTGTAAAACCCCGTAGAGTTTTATGATCTGTGTTTGGCGTCTGCGAAGCCTTCACATTCTTGGATCTGTCTCACGAACGGGACTTCCTGAATTATGTTTCATACCTCACTGGTACCTGAGGCAACACGCTCCCACCAGTTTCGGGGCCCTCGCATTGTTTTAACACGGTGCTGAATGTCTGTTTAGTCTTTTTTCAGATTTAAGAGTGAACTCAACTTTCTTGACCTCGGCCTGTGATATCGTTCAGATTTGACTCTCTCACACTCCGTATCTGGGTCGCGGATCAGGCCTTTCCAGTGTGACCTTTGTTTGTGTTATCAGGCGCACCGTAGACCCCAGACGGCCGAAGTCACATGCCCACACGCAGATACACATAACTGGGCCTGTGTTTGCTTACACACCCCAAAGCTCCCCTGCTTTCATCACGACCCAAGACAAACACTGTGATAACAAGGGATTAGTCTGACTTTTTTCGGAATTGCTCGCCTCGACTCTTAACATATCACACACTCACTCCAGCCTTTATCAGGCCTTTGTCAACTGCAACCCGCTACTCCAACACTCATCTACTGTACTCTCGACTGATACGATCCTTCCCTCGCCTGCGACAAGTCGGGTTATTCCCTCAGCGGTTCGGAATTTGTCACTCCGAGAGACAAATGGAAGCGTAACAAGTCTCCGTGGTGAGGGTCCAGAGCCCCGGAGGACTGGAACAAGACTCTGTCACCTCACACCGAGCACACACAGCTATCGTCCTGCACTCTGCCAAACATGCCACCACCTCACCAGCTGCACTCGGATCTGCCAGGAATGGCAGCAGCCTGTGCCCTTGACAGAACCACTGACTGAGCCGTTTCTTGCCCTCGGTTCTTGGTCAAATCATAATCATCATTTCCCAAAATCAGCCTCTGAATGTGGGCACAGTTACTGTTAACGATTACCTAAAATACTGTCTTTCCAACCTCATTTAACGATGAGATGTACCGCAGGAAAAGCCTTGAGCTGAGTAGTGTCTGTGGTCAGTATTCCTTCGTATTTTACAGCTGAAAATGAGCTGTTAGTGGGAGCAATTTGGGTTTTTTTCCAGGCTTGTGTTAGTTTTTCAAGGTCATCTCCGGCTTCAGTGATTTCACTAAATGTCCCCACTTTTAAGTTATTAGCTCTTTTCACAAAACCTCTTAAAGGATAATGCATTCTTTCTCTAAATACTACATGACATATTACACCGACATGCTTTTCCTCAGCTGTACAGTATTTACAGTAGGTATTCATGAGGGTCTACGGTCTGCGGGACGCTGCAGATTGCATGTGATGGTCTTGTTAAGGAACATAACTCAACCGTGCCACAAAGTTCTGCAAATTGCCTTAACCATGCTATCTCATAACCTAAAAGTCGATGACATTATTGAAGACAGACTTGAGGAATGGCAGACTCCGGCCATTTGTTCCCCAGAGCCCCGCACGCTGCTTTACTGTAAAATGCGATACCTCTTCATTAATCCTGCTGATTGGAGCGCAGCCCAGTAGGATGTGTACAGTTTGAGGGCCGACCGCATGGCTGAAGTTTGCGTGCACACTTGCACGCACACGTCTACGTTATTGTGAGCATGAGTGCATGTGCTTTTACATCTAAAAGCGTGTGTGTGTGTGTGTGTCTGTGCATTGTAAGTGAGGCATCGGCGCCTCGGGACTCAAACCCCTCCACCTCTGAGTGTGTGTGATTGGAGCGCCGAAGGAGAAGTCTTGCATCCATCTCGTCTGACAGCCCCCGACCTTCCAGTAATCCCAGTATTTCTCACTATCTCACTCCCCATTACCTCACACATACATACACACACACAGGGACAGCAGGCATGTGACCTGCAGCGGCATCAAAGCCGGCCGGCTCATTCATCTGCAGCTGAATCGACAAGCAATCGCACTCAGGACTCCATCATCAGCTACTGCCCAAAATCTGCTGCTATTCTATCTGCATTCCTGCTTCAAAGTTCAGAGTCCTCCGGTCCACGTTATATCATCTCTGCAGCCTGATTCGGTGTAGTCTTTCATTTCTCTCCAGCGGCTGGAGGAATGAGCGGTTCGACTGTGATCGCAATTTGTTGGGTGAAATTGCTGCAGTGATTTTACTTTTACTCAGCTCCACGGATGGTGTTGTTCGTCCGTCTGTCAGCAGGTCCAGCCTGAATATGTCGACGAACAGTCGTCTCTTAGAAAATATGTTAATACACAACTACATCAGCAACAGCAAATACATTTTGATTGCAATGTAATGCCAACCACATTCCCTTCTCTGTTAACATAATGAGGAAATGTTGTTAATAAACAAACTTGGCAAGATGCAAAAAGGTTGATGTAGTCGACTGACTACATGTTTCATTTGTTACCCATCAACGTCGCAATCCTGTTCTATACTTTTCTCTCATAGTGACAACAGCATCACTCAACATATTGATACAGAATAATAACGTGACAATTTTTTGTTTTACATTCGTACAGATATTCATGCTTTCCAGATGATGCAACCTAATTACTTTGTTTATTACTTGACTTTTGATTTAGCACTCTTTTTGTGCTTTTAAGAGAAATGTCTCATCAACTTTTGGATGGATTGCCGTGCAATTTGTTACAGACATGTTGGCCTAGTAATTACTTTGGTTACCACTTTTCTCTAGCGCCATTATCAGGTAGAGAGTTCAGTTTATCCACTGTTTCAGTTTTTAACCAAACACCTGGAAAACTAATGACATTCCAGCAACACTTTGAGTGTAAATCATTTATTAAATGTTTATATAGCACTTATAAATGCTAAACAGGACTGTTATATTAACAGTTACCAACATAACCAATATGCCAGCCCTTTATTTTAGAAAATGTTAGCATACCGACATGTCAAACTAGTGAAAACAGTAATCATGAAATGCACAGGATGTAATTTCTGCTGTTAGGGATCTCTCAGTCAAAACAATCAAACCAAAATATGTAGTTTTGTGACATCGTGAAGCAGCGTGGGATCATCTGAAGTGACTCAGACAGAATTGTTCAGAGATGAAGTAGAAGATGTGTTCACGTTAGATTCAGTCACGTTCGCTGACTTCCTTCCTCACACTCTGACGTATCATCATCATCATGCGTTTCCCACGTTTCCCCAGAAGTTAAAGTGACAGGTGACCAGATGAAATGCACGGTCTGGAAACAACATCATGGATTTCTCTGGGTTTGTTGGAAACATTTAAGATAATGTAGACAAAATATCTAATGGAAATCTGGTCGTATTTAAACATTTTAGTGCAGAAATGTTACATAGTTCATCTTTAAACCTTCTAAACATCAGCATTTTAACATTAGCATTGTGAGCATGTTAGCATTTAGCTCAAAGCACCACTGCTCCTCAGTACAGAGAAGCTGCAGACTCGCAGTCTTGTTCATCGGCTGTGAATGTCATGATCACTGTAGCTTACACTGAGAGACTCGTGCTGAAAATGGTATGTGGCGGCGCAATGAAAACGTCAGCACAACATTATACCGAGCAGGTTTTTACAGAAGCTATAACTCTCCCGGTTGTTGCTACTGCAGGAAGGTGTTACTCCTGCTCTGGATGTGAATCTCAGCTGCAAACCTTTGTCTCCCAACTGCGTCTGATTTACCGCCTGTTATCTTCTGCTTCCTCTATCTGGCTGAACAATCTGGTTTCACTTGGGCTCCCAGCTCTATTTAAGAGCACTTTGTCATCACAATGAGAGGAGGAGATATTCCTCCCTGCCAAAGCACCCCAAATTATTGTGTCGTAAAGACAAAAAGGGGAAGACGTTTTTTATACAGCCGGTGCTGAAATCTCCTAATTTCTTCAAGATGTTGGGATTCTTTATGGGAAAGATGAAAAGAGGTTACATTTTCCCCCAAATCTAGCTTTTATTTCTGATTACCGCTTATCTCAAATGAAATCTACTCAAAACAAGATATGATGCAGTGTGTTTAAGTTGGAAATCGTACAATAACGACGGTAAAGAACAGTCGAAAAGTGATTTGTAGTGTTGCACATTTTGGGTTATGATATTTTTGATACGATCGATCCAGAATACGTTAAATTTCAGTTTGACCATCATCTCAAAGAGCATTTTTATCATCACCATTTGTGTAATAACTAAAGACTAACGCTGATTTGTTTTTGGAAAATATATTTGTTTTGCTTTGCTCGTGAACTAATCTTTAACTTTAGGTGTTTGAGTTATAATCTGCCGATTGCAAACCTGTGCTGTGTTTGTTTGACAGGAGATTAAAGAGTTTAGTGTCCTCGTTTATTAGTTTGTCCTTGCTTTGATAACAAGTGAAGCAAACTAGTTAAAGAGGCTATAATCAACTTTTTTTTAATTAATCAAATTACTCCTTTTATGTTAATGAGTCTCACAATTACTATTAAACTCGACGAAACCCTTTGATGTCTTTCAGCCCTTTTTTTTTGCTTTCTTTTTGTCTGGCCTGTTAAATGAACGTCCTAATTGCTCTCATGAGTCTCAGTTACAGTTGCAGCAGGTGGCTGTTTTCAGCAAAAAACTCTTTGATAACCTCTGTACATCACCTGCACTGTATATCACAGCAAACAGGCACAGTTAGCGATGATGTGGTGAGCAAAGCTGATTATTTAGCAGCAACTAAAGACGGTAACACTTCGTTCAGGAGATGTGCCTGACCAGAACAGAGCTGAGAGTGAAAACACGACTCCAGATGACACCAAAGGAAGTTGAAGCCACATAAAGTTTTAAAGGTCACAATATATCAATGTTGTATTAATAGCAGGGTTCCTCTGCGGAACAGAAGAGACGGACAAAAAAGGAGTTATTGCAAGTTTCAAACAATCCTATCAGATAAAACACTGAAAACTTATTTAGCAAAACCTGATAATAGTTTTTCTTAACTTATTATTTTATAATTACTAAGATTCTGAGATATAATCATGTATCTTTTTCTTCATTTTATTGCATTTGCCTATTACTCTGCAAAACCACAGATAAGTTAAAGCTTTACATTTCTTTATGTTGCAACTTTACATTTTACACGTTTCTGTCACTCTCTTGTCACAACACTTGTCACATGTTCTGGTTAGGTTTGTGCACAGAACCCACTTGGTCAGGGTTGGGAAGACATGATGGTTTGGCTTGAAATAGCTGTTCTGGTCACAACAAAGATGGCTAGAAACGTCCCCAAGTCTCCTTAAAAACAACCGTTTTTCCGTCACAAACACGGCTGGAAATTGACCCGAAATATCCAATATAGTATAAAAATGTCACGTGGTGCTGCACTTCCAAATGTTGAAGCGCTGTTGTCCCTCGTCCAAACTGTTCTGTAGCTTCCCACTTACAAATGCTGAAACATAGACTTGGCAGCCTCATCACATGTAACTCATACACAATAAAATATGTGTATTAGAGATGTAACAGGAACGTGATACGGCAAATGTTGTCCAAAATACACATGGCACAATATCTGTGGTTTGCAGAAACATTAACTTCCTTAATTTAACATCACATCCTGGCACTGTGGTCGTCCTCCTCCCGGGGACAATGTGTAAGGAAAAGTCTAAATCTAACCCTTGTGTTTATTTGTCATAAAAGCAAATATGAAGTTAGAAAATCAGCCTCGAGCAGTGAGCACTTTTTTCTGTGTTATGTCGCTGTAATCTTGGGGAAGTGGCAAGATTTGTAATCAGCTTCCCCCGGCCTCTGCAGTGGCACAGCAAACAAAGGCAGCTCGAAGATTGGAAGCGAGTGACCCCAACAGGGCCGGTTGTTGTTTACTTTGTACAGAGACTGACGGCCGCATACAGGACCGCACTGTGTATACGTGACTGAAGTCAACAACGCTCGATGGTAACAGGACAGGACTGCTACGGCTTGACAGTTATTTCTTCCGTGGCCTTTCTCTTTCTTAATTTGTGAAAGTTTTCTCGTAGTCTTTCACTTTCCGTCCCTCTGTGGACCAAATTAAAAGGACTAGTCTGGGCTCTGGAGGCTGGCATCCACTGTTTAACTGATTTATACCCAGTTAACAACGCTGCAAATCCACAACGACCATTATGGTCACTTTAGAAATATCATCCACTCCTCAGAGATACGAGAGAATGTGCATCACAGCCGCAGTTCATCCCAACCGTCCCAGCAGGGCAGCAGGAGGAACACCCATGCTGCATTCAACTGTTTACTGGACTGTAATAATCCTTCACGTTGCTCTAACACGAGCCATTAAACGTAATTGCTCTGATTTGCAGCGCTGTGTGTTTGAGACGTGTTGACATAAGTGACACGAGGCAAACAAATCTCCAAATCTCCAAATCTCCCTCAGTTTCCTCGACTGATGCAATTATTTCGCGTTGATTGGATTATAATTCGGTAGCTCTCGCTCGGAGCAGATGTGACACCGGTTCACAGCCAGACAGGTTTTTCAGAGAGCATCCATGTTCGGCCACGGTGCCCTGCCTTCCCCTCTGCCTGAGCTCCTCTGACTCACACACCGAACACTGTTGCCAGGGCTACCATTTATTAATATTGGTCCATAACTTTCAGTCTCATCGCCGGGCTGCAGCGTGGCCGATGGCTGACACGGCCGCCGAATCCCCTGACACACGCAAACACACTCAAAAAACACGCACACAGACACACACACAGGGCTTTGTGTCCAGTGGATGTATATTGTGAATGAGAGCACCTATAATGGAGCTTGGTGTTTGAAGAACAGGGTGTTCACCGAGACCGAGGAGAGAACTGGAGCTGGGATATGTGGGACACTAGTGACCCCTCGTGGTCGTGTTTGGAGAAGTGGTTAAGTTTTCTCCCGTTCACGTCCTAAATCCACAACACATGCTTTTGTGACAGAGTGACAAAAATAAAGAAATACACTTTAAAATAATACAAATACCAGGGTTGTTAAAAGTAAATAAAGGTCAAACTTTTAAAGAACAAATAGTGAAATTCATCCATATGAATAGTAGTTGAGTAAAAGTCTTGATTAAAAGTATCTCAAATTAAATGTACTTAAGTTTCAAGAGGAATTTTTGGGTAAATAAATATACTTAGGTATCAAAAATGCAAGTAAAAGTAAATTAAACATATCTTTTCATGTATGTACTGTATGTGAGGTGTTGATCGATTATCCACCTGGCCAATTATCAATATGTCTGGTTATCACGATCAGTGTTTTTCTTTATCATGTCTGCCTATAAATTCATTTAAAAATGTGCTACTTTAGCTTTGATGCAGCATGTAGTCGTCAAAGTAACTAGTAACTAAAGTTATTACAAAAATGTAGTCGAGTACAAAGTACAATATTTGCATCCAAAATGTAGTCGAGTGGAAGTATAAAGTACCAGAACATTTTCAAAATTGTACTTAAGTACCGTACAAGGATACAGAATCCTGAGTAGTTACTGAGGAATGAGTGAACTCAGGAATGAACTGATATTTATGATTTTGTTTACATCTTAAAGAGTCATTGAGGGCGAGCCTTAATGTTCAATGATGTCGAGAGAGTGCACTTAAAACCAAATGAACACAAAATGTACTAAAAAGAAGCAAAATAACAAATCACAGTGTAAAACAGTTAAGAGAATAGAAGTGCTTTGACAAACAAGAGTCAAGAGTCAAACCGAACACAAGGACGCCGAGTCTGAGGCGAGTTAAAGCAAGAAAGCAGAACAGAAAATGTAAAAACACAAAGTCAGTACGAGCAGATACAAGTAAAAGGATTAACAGCGAACAGAAAGAAAGGCAAATGAAGACATTTAAAAAAAATCAATTAAGAACAACAAGAAGACGACATCACATCAGAGGAATTAAGAGCAGTGAAACGAGTAAAGTTTAAATAGATGAATAAAGATAACAAATAAAATGAGTAAAGGACGATAAGACAAGGACAAGCAAAAGGGAATAAAAAGATAGAAAGATGATAAATCAGTTTAATCTTAATCTCCTCAGGTAGGTCGATCCAAAGTCGAGGAGCCCTGAATCACGACTCACAATGCCTCAGTGGCTTCACATCTGTACAGTGTACGATATCCTCATCAGACCCTCAGTTCAAGCACGGCAAAACTCACCATATAAACCCTTTTAGCAGGCCAGACGGACAGACGGACAGCAGATGTCCCGTGTACAGAAACAGACCAACAGAATCACTGAGTTTACAGATTATAATGACAGAATATCTGATGCATCTGATTTCAATCCTCTGCTTCAGATGTTTCCCAACGAATTTGAAACGAGTGGGTCTTTATCAGGCTGCAGCTGAGCTCGATGACCAGCTGATCATTTGAGTCACATGTGTTTGGCGCAGGTGAACCTCTATAACAGCTGAGAGCCGGGACTGAAAAAACACTTCAGTGAAACATCAACCTGAAAACAACGAAGCTACTGAGTTTCTACTGAGCAATGCAGAATAAGTTCCTCAATAACAAACTGAGACAGAAGGATTCTCCAAAAGTGAAGTCAGGAAATCTTCCTCGGACCACATACACAAAATACGAAACAAACAAAACAGAAAGTAAAAAGTAAAGCAGAGCTCTGCACCTGATGAACCCACGCAGGTGATTTCACGTATTTTGTTTGATTAGACCTTTAATCAGGACTGTGTAGGTGTGTGCAGACTGTGTTTGACTGACACCGCCCTCGCTCAAATTACAACTTTATCATTCTCATTACGATAATGACTTCCCATAATTCACAGCGTAGCTCGGCCTACCTTCAGCTGAGCAGAGGTCTAATCAGCCAGATACTCAAAACGCCCGTGGAGGCCTTCGATCTGATGGAAACAAAACAATTTGCATCTGTGTGACATCTGTGAGTGTGCGTTTCATTTCGTGGGTACAAACTGGAGTTTATTACTTAAAGTTTATTATTTCCTCGTGTACTAACTGCAGACAGATTCCACTATGAAAATTACACATGTGATACATTTACCAAGAAAGAAGAATGTGTATTTAATTATTAGACATTTACTATTTGTGTTTTTGCACTTGGAGATATAACATAACTTATCTGTGCTTAGTTTTACAGTGTTAATACTTTTATTACTGTCCAACTAGAGACTTAACTTTATGAACTTTACGTCTGGATACACAATCTGTCTATATATGCTGCAGATTCATCCAGCTGTCTGACACGAAGTCGTGCCACAACTTTAATTTCTCTGTGGAAGCAGGAAATGAACATGGAGCACTTCCACCCCCAGCTGGCCACCTGGTGTTACTAAATGTTCAGAAACACTTTGTTGTTTAAATAAAGTGTTCCTTCACTTTTTATATCAACAGTCCTGTTAAATATGCACTGTGAATTATAAGACTGACCACTTGTGGGACCTGATCTGACCTGCAGTGTGATGTTAGGTACACGATGACCCTGATGTGCCAAAAAGTTTGTGTCAATATTTAACCTCCTTTTAGATTTATGATAACGGCACATCTGCCTGTGAGTGATGTCTTACTGTGATGTCTTACTCACATCTTATTTGCAATCCAGCGTGTGAGCAAGAGAAAAATGAACTGCCAAGTCATCAGTTTACAATATGAGTGTTATCACAACCAGACACTAATCACAGGTGTAAATCTAACAATGATGCATTCATCAGCTTTCTTGACTCCCTGACAAAAGGCTTGTTGAAGAAACGCATCAGTTTGTGTATAAGGTCTAATGTGAACATGACAATAAAGGTGTTGTATTAGTTAAAAAGAGATTGCTGGTTTACGACCGATCTTTGGTTTCTAAGCAGACAGTAATCAGGGAGGCATCATGGTTATCAAGGCTCGCAAAGTTCACTTGGAGTCGTCCCTGATTCACAGCGGTGGTCCTCAGTCGCCTGAATGATGTACGTTCCTGCAAACCACGGATATTTTGAAACATGTCTTTATGTTGCAACTCTAAGTTTCTTAAGGTTAAATTATTATATATTTTAATGGTGACAGTGCTTATCCTCTGGATACGGTTATGAAAAGATCATGTTCTGGCTACAGATTTCCGTCACCACAATCATAGCTGCAGATTTCCAGTTTGTCGTCACAAACACAGCTGGAAATTGGTCTCCGAGGTCGCTTTAAAAATATTTGGTGCTTTCACACTTTCAAATGTTGAAACTCAGTCTCGAACTGTGGTCAGTGGCTTGGCAGCCTTCTGGTCTGTAACTCCATCACCATCCCCTCCACCTCCAACTATAAAACGGTCATAAACATGTAATGTGAACGTGATATGACACATGTTGTAGAAATGTCAATAATATACGTAGCAGGGGTTGACTGTTTTTTTCAGGGCTGATACCGATTTTTAGAAATCAAGGAGACTGAAAGCCGATATTTGGGACGGATATTCATTTGCAGTAAAATTTAAATCTTTGTGTAAAATTTCAAACAACCTGTTATGAAATTAACCTAAGTTCACTTTATTTAAGTATGATTCTGAGGTACTAGCACATTTTTAAACAAGTTTATTTTATTGGCAATCTGACAGAAAAATCACTGATACCGATAATCGGCAAATGCTGAATAATCAGTTTAGCCCTAACAAACAGGCTATGACGTGTACAAATGTGAACCTATCAGTGGTTCGCAGGAATATTAACTCCTGACATTGTGTCCTGGTGACCGGGCTGAGCACTTAACAGAGCGTGTTCACAACATCGTAAACATGATGGACGACCGAGTGGACTGAGCTGCAGAGACGCACCGAGCGTTTCACCTTTGTGATCCGTAATGACGCCATGAATTCAAGTTGACTACAGCTGCGACTGCCACCTGTCAAGACTCATCGAACGTTGCTTTTTGATGGAGCATTCCTTTGAACACGTCGCTTTGTGCAGCGGACGCGTTGAATAAATGTTGCAATGAGTTTGTCGACAGCCAAACTCTGCCTGAAGATGCTTACAGACTTAAATCCATTAAATTAAACAAAGCCGTGATTAATTTTTGTGTCTGAGGACTCAGTTTACTGAAGGAGCCTCGAGGGTCAACAACCATTTCCCATCATCACTTTACAACCTTTGTGCTAAAGTTGCATAATCACTTTTACTGCTGGTCCATCTGCCTCACTTTGTTCTCTGTGTTATCAAGAAATTATGAGTTTTATGACCAATACTGGCTTTTTATTGACCCATGTGCTTTAGTGCACAATAGCAGCTGGTGGCCAAACATTAACAGCTGTACATTGTACTTCTCTGTCCCCTCTGAAATATGAGTTTTGATCGAAGGTCAAAGCAATAGAGAGGATTTAGTGAGCTCATGTTAAGTTGCACAACAAGTGCTGTAATGCAGTAAGTGAGGCTTAATTTAGCAGTGGGTTGGGTGCAAGCTGGCTCAAACTCTGTGATAAGGATGGAAGACGAGCCAAGTTGAAGAGCCAGTGAAAACCAAATGTTCTCAAATCCTGGCTGTGACCTTAAATGACCCAAACTGCAGGGAACCAGACTTTTATTTCAAAAAGGTTTATATATGTGAGCCTTTATTTGGGGCTTACCCTGTTTTAGAATTACAATTGGGAAGAAGTCTCCCCGCTTTCTGATTTGTCGTAATCTGATGTTGAAGCAAACTCATGTTTACCTTTTAATTTACATTTATATTATAATAGTTTCATCAGTACAACAGCCCTTTCCAACGCACCAATTCACTCATTAAGTATTTAAGTTTGAAAGGTATATTTTGTGGAATATGGCCGGAAATCAAGGGTGGCTCCAAAAACATACAACGCCGAATTCTGCCAGAGCAACTAGCAACTGCTGCTCTTGCTCGCTATCCCTGGCTGTAGCTTGCTACCGTTAGCGTATTAGCTGATGGCCCAGTTAGCCGTGGTGCCAGCGGCCCTTTAGTTTGCGTGGACGGAGACCTCGGATCATACATGGATTCACCACGGGCAATGGGGCCCAGCTCAACTGGATTTAGCAGCCTGACGTCAGAGTGTGGGCATCGCTGAACACTGAAAAGAACAGAAGATACTGTGCAGATGTGATTTACAGCAGGGTGATGGGGGATTGGAGAGAAGTGAGAAAGAGTCGGGCATCAGCGGCAGGTGAAAACGTTGCGTAGAGCCGGAATATTTTCACATCTTACTCTGTGAACTGAGGATTTACTTCAACCGAACCTGACTTTCTATCTGCACGGGGGCTGAGTAGATACTGATTTTCACTTTTGGGTGAACTTATCCTTTAAGGTTGTTTCACTGTCCTGGCAGGCACTCTGCTACAATATAATCTGATAGGTGTACCTTCATATCAAAGAGTTACCTTCATCACAACTGTGCTTGAACTGGGATGAAAGACACGCTGAGTTGAAGAGTGGTTGGGACATACGGGCTCCGATATTTTCCGATATTTCTTCAACATATGAGATTTTAAGGCAGTGTAATGGGGGGATGGGTATGAGCTCAGTCTAGATAATTACAATGGGAAAAATCTTGCATATCAGCTCATAAATAGAGCAAAGTGTAGGAGTTGAATTGACGAAATATACTCAGAATAGGAAGCACCACAGTGTTGAGTAGCAGCCACACTTTGCTGACTTCAGAGAAATAGTTCACACAAATTCATGAGTCAAGTTCAACTGACTAATGACTGATTCTAAGCACACGTTATTCACGGCCATTTAAATACATTTGGACAAATTCAGCTGTTTTAAAAAGTGGTGTCCCCAGTGTCTTCAGTGTAAATGACACCTATGGCAGCAAGTTTAAAGCGTATTTCAAACCACCGATCCAAAGTGTCTGACTGCACCTTTAAGAGACGTGATGATGCTTCAGTCTTCAGTCATAAACCAACGCTGGTCACAATGTTTGTCTTAGACGGACGGACAGCCGGGAGCAGATTATTCTTATAGTCGTCTCGTGTCAGTCAGGCTTGTGTCAAACAGTTAAACTCAGGAAGGTGAACCCAGAGAAAATCTGTCAGCTCCCCTATCTCATGTAAGCAGCTCAGTCTGTCAGTCATCATGCTGCACGTTAGGAGCTTATAGAAACTCTTTACAGCGGACTACAGGTGTTTTTAAATGTGTCACGGAAGAAGGAAACTCTGCTTCATCCTTCCTCCTGCCTTCCTCCGTCCCTCAGTGGAAACACTGTGATTCCTCCTTGTCAAAGGAGCTGTTCACGCCCGTTGGGCAAATCTCGCTTAGGTCAAATCAAAGTCAATCAGGCTTGTGTCAAAATGTAAAATGCAGTTAACCGCAGGTCAGAAATATTTTCCTCTTATCTTCTTATAATGGAAAAAGTAAATCCTTTGCATTTTGTTTTCTGCTGTTTGGATTTCTTTTATGAACCACGCTGAGCCGTGTTTAGTTTCTTTTCAGAGGCCTCACAGATTTATGTGTGCATCAGATGGTGAGATGATAAAATGTCCGACCTAAGATCTGGGTCGCTTTATGTCTAAAAATATTGCTGTGAGCGGTAACAAAGCAGGTTCTGCTTTGAGGTTGACACTGTAGAACTGTGCTGATGTATGGCAGATTCATGTATGCAGAATTATCTTGCTATAAAATCTCCACTATAAATGATTTTAAAACATAAAAAAACATAAAACAAACAAACATAAGGAGCATTATCTGGTGCGGAAATATTGTGTCGGTCTGTGAGTCGGTCCTGGACTGAAAGAACTAAATAAATGACAGATTACAGTGAAATTGTGTACATATATTCATGGTCCCAAGAGGAGCCTCAGCTGCACCTTGTTTCTGGCGTCAATTGCTTGCAGACTTGCGAACTTTGCAGTTGCGTTCACAGGAAGTCCACGAGTGCTGCGAGCGTTCAAACTCACAGTTCATCCGGTCCACACGGGCCACAAGCCGACATTCTGCAGGCATCCAGGGAGTCCGCTTGGGGTGTGGGCTTCACTGGACTGATTTGATTACCCACAATTCATTGCAATACTGATGTGATGTTCTAGAACTTATTATGAATGTGTAACACAATTACTTTGTTTTAATTGTCTTGGCCAGAAATAATATTGAGCCACATCATGGTATAGAAACAGTGAGAAGTTAAGAGAATAAATCTGCTTCCATTAGTAAACTCAGTAAACACGTCACAGTAGGTTAAACTGAAGACCGTCCAGAGGGTGGACATTTGGATTTTGGGTGCCATGCCACTGTTTCGACAGCCCATTATTCAGAAGCACAAATAGGCCAAAAATGCCCCACTGGACCAGAACCCCAAATGTCAGACCGCCCACGAAAACACATGTTTGCACGCAGTTGTTGGTTCCAACTTTAACCCTCCTCGTCCTTCACCTTTTTCTCCTGGAAATTTAGACATTGGAAATTTGCCTGTGGCAGTGAAATCGCTTGAAAAGTTGTTTCCACAAAGGTCTTTTTAAGTATATTTAGTGCAAAACCACCAGCAATTCAGCACTGTGTGGATAAGAGCGGCAGTTATTGAACCAACAACCGCCGGCAGAGTGTGTATTTTCTGAGAAATCGACCTTTAGAGCAGCAGGCATTTTCTTCAAGATAACAGGCGGTTGGACAAATGGGCTTTCGTTCCAGTGAGACATTCAGGGTTTTGGAAAAATGCCCCATCAGAACAACGAGCAGTCCCCAAACCAAGATGGTGAATCTGCTGATATTAGCATTTAGCTCTGAGCACCACCGTACAGCTCACAGAGCCGCTGGACTCCACTCAGAAATAATCAGAATCAGAATCAGATTTCCTTTATTGTCCCACAAACGGGGACATTTGTTTGCCACAGCAGCCAAAGGACAGTAATATTACAAAAAAACCAATAACAATAGTAAAAAATAAACAATATAATTAAAAGGTATGAAATAGAGTAGGCTCATAATAGGACCTTATCTAATTCTTTATAAAACAAAGGACTCCTTGTTTTGAATCAAAAATGTCCCAAGCACATCTTATAAGCTGAATAAAGGGACAATTTTAAATTAAAGGAATGACATTTGAATGAAGTGTGAAACATATTTCCTTTCATATTCACCAAGATTATAACCAAGATTGCAATTAGATGAAGATCAGATTACACTGCAGTCTACCTCTAATGAAGAAAGACGGTTAAGGAGACACAGCTCTGTCTCGCTGTGTGTCTTAATTCAGCACTACAGCGCTGTAGTCTGCAAGTGTGCCAGGTTTTGAAGTCATGATCAAAGCCGGTGGGTCCCGGCGCACCACGGAGGTGTTACCTCATAAAAATGTATTCACATCAGGTAGCTGCGATGTCTGTAAATCACAAGCTGTATGTGCATAAATCTGCTGCACCGGATTAATAAACCAGCAATAACACAGCGCTCGGAGACTCCACAGAGGTTCTGCAGTTGCTGTGTGAATCGACTGATTGGCCTGCCTGTTTATATAATGTCTGTTTATATAATAATGATATTAATAATGTTCATTAGTAGGACACTTCTCCGAAGGCAGCAAATTTAGGCACTTACCCTAATGAAAAATGTGAGCGTTCATCAAATACATTAAAGGAATAATTCATTGAGAAGATTGATCACACTCAGGTGTCTAAAAATACATGTTCACAGCAGACGTTTCTGCAAAAAGAAATGAATATGTTGAAATGTTTCATTTTTTCAGTTGCGCCTTTATTTCTCTTGACGTTAAATTTTCTGTTTCTCTCTTGTCGCGGTGCTCTGGTTAGGTTTAGGCTCAAAAAGCACTTATTAAACATGATTGTTTGGCTGAAAATACCTGTTTTGGTCACCACGATCACAGATGAGATCGTCCAACTTCCCATGAAATGTTTTTGTCACTACAAAAAAAGCTGGAAATGTCACCATGTGTCCTTAGAAATATCCGGTCCACTCTGTACTTAGGTTCAGGTACAAAAAACCTCCCTGTTCATGGTTTGGAAAATAAATGTTTTGGCCTTTTTCTGTTGCCACAAACACAGCTTGGTATTGTTTAAGCACTTACTGTCTATGTCTGGCTCGGCAGACTTCTCACCTAGCCGTCACACCTCCACCATCAATGACACATCTACAAATTTGAACGTATCCATTGTCAGCAGAAATGTAAAAATGCTAATGTTCTATTCTGGTAATAGGCTACGGTTAATATGAAGCTACGGCTAGCAGTCGGTTAGCTTACCATCACAGTTGCGCAGAACCCAAAACACACCAGGCAGGTAAGTTTAACAGAAAGCGAGCTTTAATGAGCGGATTGTCTACAGGCGACAGAAACTGGCAGCATAAAGGCAACACAAAGACTGAGGACAAACCAGAAAACCACAGGGAACAAATCAGGAACACAGGAAACACAAGGATGAGAACATGATGACAACAAATGAACCAATGAGGAGAGAGGAAAAGACACAACCCTAAAACACAAAGTAACGGGGGTAATGAGGTGCAGGTGGAGGGACACTGGGAACAGGACAGTGCTGACGAGGCTGCTGTGAGGACGGAGACAGGACAGTGGGAACACAGGTGAGCAGGAGGTGGAGAGTGACGACAAGAAACAAGAGGATGTAACTACAAAATTAAACGTGAAATCAAACAAACCAAAAGACCCCAACCATGAGACTTAGCTTAGCATTAAGACTGGAAACAAGGGGAAACAGTTAGCGTGGCTTCGTAGAGATTTTCTCATCTAACTCTTGACAAACTGAAAAGGGGATGAACCATATTTCTCAAAACGTCAAACTGAGCCAGCATGAAAACAAATTCCAGTAAAATAAGATAATATATTTTTGCTGGAATAAATGTCCTGGTCACACACCCTCCGCCCACATTCAGCTTCCGCTCTCTTTTAGCCAAGTGGCATTCCAGAGGAAATGAAAGTTGGAGAAGAGATCTCAGTAGTGTCTCATTCATTTCTCCTGGACAACGATGAGATCGATGTGAGACCAAAGTGAGGCTGTGGCTCATTTCTCCTGTTTCTCAGTAGTTTCTCCTGAGAAACAGGTGCACAAGATCTCAACTTGGGCTCCCTGTAAGTTTCAAAGGAGATCTCATCAAGCTCTCAATGAAATCTCAGATCCCTGCTGGAAAAACCAGCATGACTTCCATGCTGGTTAGTGCTGGTTTAGCTGGTGGATCGGCATGATGACGCTGGTCCACACCAGCATCCCATGGTGGTATGCTGGTCACCAGTCTTATCACAGTGATATCATCCAGACCCTGGCTCACCCACGGATGACCAAAATGGTAATGCACAGTTTTTCATTTTTAAAACCAGTGTTTCCCCTCGTTTGACTGTTTTGGGGTGGTGGTGGACAGGTAGTGCTTTCAGTGTCAACTTCTATATATTTGATAGTTTGCTATTATGATATGTTAAGGGAATTTATTGGTAATCTGGGCTTTCTGTCATTCTTCCACTATGGCACACGGGATGGATAAAAAAAATAATAAAGCTCCGTCATGTCTGAAGTCAGGTTCCTGTTGCTTGCTCTCATGTCTCGCCTATTGCTCCTAATGAATTTTGGGAGAAACAAACAAGAAATGTTTGAGACCAAAAAAGAGGACAACGAGACTGAAATGAAAACTCTCACTGAGCTTTGAGCAGGAGAATTTTCCTCTCAGATTACACATTTGACTTGAATTCAAGGATTTCAAAATACAGAAAGCACAAATGTTTACTTTGGAAAATCTCAATACTGAAAGGACTTGACTATGATTTGCGGATCTGGAGACGCACCTACATGCATTCACGTGTGAAACATGAAAATCCACGTTTATGACAGATACTGGTATCTCACCGTTTATTGGACCAAAACAATTAAGATAGAAAACAGACTGTTTGTCTTGATCAAAGCCAGATTTGTGAGATGACCGCGTAGCTTGGTGGGAATTCCTAACCCTCAGCCACAGAGTTGCATCAGGATACGACCGACAAAACGTTGAGCAACTCGGCGAGACGTGTGTGGGATGGTGGGGGAAACAGCTGAGTAGTCATCGCGGCTTGGCACCGTGTATTTTAGGTCAAGAAGCAAAAAGAAACGTTTCTGAGAAGTAAGAGCCACCCCCAAAGCCACCGCACATGATTCCTATCAGAGGTCTGCAGGGAGAGGAGATAGTGAGTGGTGGCAGAGAAGGAGGAGGAGGAGGAGAGAGAGAGAGAGAGAGAGAGAGAGAGGACAACACTTGCAAGCAGACACCCACACACAATTTCTTCAGCAGACACCCACACGCACTTCTTTCTCACATACGCTGCAAACACATCGGAGCACCTGCTTCGCTGCCACTCTACGACGATCTGCTCGTGCCAAGATGCCGTCCTGTGGCTGGCTGTTGGCTCTGTCTCTGGCTGCACTGACAGGTAAAAAAAAAAAGTTCTTCTTTATCCTCACCGATCCGTCTACCAAGTGTCAACTCTCAGCTCTCTGTGTGTGTGAAGACTGTCGTTGAGCGATCAATATTTCTACTGACAGACCGATTGACGGAAGCTGTGAAGTGGTGTAAAATGTAAAAAACAGACGATATGGAAGAGTTTGTTATCAGACATTTCTTGCAAAGGGAGCATAAGACATTTCATCCTCTCTGTTACTCATCAGGATTACTTTGCATAAAATTAATCTCAGAGGGAGATAACAGTTCCTTCTTTTTAATGTTTAACAGATAATATCTGAGCATGAAAATGACTGACACTGTCTTGATCGCTTGCGTTAGTTAGTTGTGTTTAATGTGATTGATTTCTTTGGCTTCTTTGCACAGCTGCCTTGTTTGAGCCAGTGTCCTTTTACTCTGACTGAGTTTTTTTTTTTCATCCTCTTAAATCCCGAGCCTTGAGTTGCACTGATTCACCAGGTTTCTCTGACAGTCGCTGTGTCCGAAAAGATTCAGTGTGATACGTTCCCAAAGAAAAAAAGTGCTGCACTTCTGAAAATGTGCTCACCTAGCTCAGCTCGGTCACAGCTGAGTGTCACTTTCCAAGGTCTCTTGTCACCGTGCGCCTCTCGTTTCAGGAAACACCGTCGGCGCTCAGGGAACAGAGAGGAACTGCTCTCTGTCCCCACCGGTAAGATCATTCATATTTTATTTTTATTGCAAAAAAAAAATCATAAAGTCATAAAGATTGAGCTCAGAGAAGTCATGAAACAGTATTTTCCTATCATGGAACATGTTGCATGAGTTGTAACAGTTACAGTTAATGATTGCTGCTCACGCTCGACAGTTAATGATTACAGTGGGAGATACAGCAAAGGGATGAATCAGCAGTTCTTCAGGTTAAACTAAATCTGACGACTTTTCACATTCTCTGTCCGTCTCCCTTTGTCTGTGTGTGTGTGTGTGTGTGTGTGTGTGTGTGTGTGTGTTATAGTACCTCCCCAGCACGGCGGTAAACACCACTCTCCGGCTGCAGGAGTTACGAGAGCGAATGCGTCCCCTGAATATCTCTGCCTACATTATCCCTGGCACCGACGCTCACCTGGTACATCTGCTGTCATAATTAATTCATCAGGATCTAAATCTTGTGTGTGTGTGTGTGTGTGTGATGGTGTGAGATGCCAACCTATTCTGTTTCTCTGTCAGAGCGAGTATATCGCACCACGTGACAGCAGGGTGGCCTTCATGACCGGCTTTACAGGCTCCGCAGGTACAGTCCTTCGCTGCCTCCTCCTCTTCTTCTTCATCCCCCTCCTCCTCGCCGTGACTCAACTCCCCACGTCTGAGTGCCGCGGCCGTGCAGCTCCTCTACTTTCATCCCACATCCTCACCGTGCACAGCCTGCTCCTCGTTCATTTAGTTTCATCCCTTTCTCTCTCTCGCTCTCATCGCATCCTCTCATTCGTCGTTGTTCTCCTTCGTGGAGTAACTTGACCGTTAAATCCGTGAGATCTATTTTCACGCAACGATGATAGACGGAATTAATGACCAGACATATTTATGTGCACAGCTGTTGCACAGATGAAATGATAAGAAGACGGATGACATTTCAGTAAATTGTTGTTTACACCAGGCCAAACCTGCGCCAAGCAATGTCACAGTCTCCGTGTCTCTACTAAGAATCAGAATCATGGATCTTCTTGCCAAACTTCATAAAGAAAAGTTACATTTTCCAGGCCTCTATTGAGAATCAGACTCATTGATCTTCTCAGCTGCTGCTGCTTTAGTATCTAATGTGAAGGCAACAGTGGAATGATGATGTTACCCCTGATTATACATCCACCACACATCCCCGGGTTGCTTTCATCTTAACCTTCCTGGTTCTCCCTACACGCGTACATACATATTTCCATATTAGCTGGCCCATCACGATTTGTTCTGAGTCACCTCTGACATTTATAGTTGTTTGTAATTCACTGCCCTCTCCGTAACACAGCTGCTGTCCTGCCTCTCCCCAGGCACCGCCGTGGTTACTCAGACCAAGGCCGCTCTGTGGACAGACAGCCGCTACTGGGTTCAAGCTGAGAGACAGATGGATTGCAACTGGGAGCTGGAAAAAGACGGTAGGGGCGATCATATTGTGATTATTTGTCATGGCAACGCAGGACACACGGATTCTGATCAGATACGTGGCGGTTTTCTTGATCCGGGCTATAAATATCCTGACATAACAGCACTTATTATTACAGGATTTACATGATAAACACAGCTCACGCACAAACTGAACGCTCTGCAGGCTTTGTCTCGCAAAAACACTATTTTTTTATAAACCTGTTTGACACCTGTCATCATGACAAAGGGAGCTCAGCCCGCTGCAGCTGGCACCGCCAATTTGAAAACACTGACGCTGCAATCGAGAGATGATAGAAAATTAGGGGTGAGATAAATATAACATGCAACAGCGTCCCCGGCCTGATGAAAAGTGATGATGCTGCAGTTCATAGCTGGTCCTCTAACCCCCGAGGACACCACAATCATGATAAAGTTTTTATTTAATGAGCCAACAGTGTTCATTTTAAGGTTTAGTGAGATTGTGATATGTGATTCAAATATTATTATACTGGCTAAACCTTTCACCTTTCATGAGCTACTAGCATGTTCAACAGCTTTAAATCGTTATCGTCATAAAAGTTACCACATTTACGTATTTGTTTGTGTTTTCTGTATCTTTTTGTACGTAAATCGTTAATTAGCTTTTTTCTTATAGCAACAAAACAAAACGAAACACATTTCATATTTTTCTTAGTGTGAAGAAATCCAATGAAAAGACCAAAACTAGCAAAGAACTGATCTCATGACAAGTATTGTCAGTGTAGACAAAGCCTGATGTATCTTTTGCCTCTGTTGTTGATCAAAAATGAATAAAAACAAAAAATGATCAGCACTGTTGCTCACTGTGACATATTCCATCATTACGATGAACACGGCCACTGTGGATTAATTTGGCTAAACATTTCTCTGAGGTCTCTTCAGAAATATCCACTGATGGCTGCCTGAACTGTCTTGAACTGTGGTCATTGGCTTAGCAGCCTCCTCAACTGTAACTCCATGGATCAGGAAATGATTTTTTCCTGCTTGTAAATATGGTTATATATAAATTAATTGATCAAAGATGATATAACAGGTTTCTGCAGCTTTAAATCTTCACATTTTTCATCAAAAGTATCTACCGCATGTTCTCTGAAACGTAATAATAACACTGACAGAACATTTTCACAGTAGATGAATGAAACTGACAAGCTGTTTACTTATTTGCTCTAATTTGATTTAACACCAGGTAATTGGAAGGAAAAACACACATTTTGAAAATACTGCAGTGAAATCAGAGTATTCCCCACAGATAGTCCGACTGGATTCATCTGTCACATCCTCTAAAGTCAATAATAACTTGACTTCAGTCTGTCATGTGTGATGTTCTCCAGTGTCCATCAGCAACGTGGCCGAGTGGCTCATCACCGAGGTTCCGCCAGGCGGCGAGATCGGTTTTGATCCCTTCCTCTTCTCCCTCCGTAAGTGTCTCTTCTGCCTCCCTCCTGACTGTCAGTCCTGGTTAACATCAATAAAAACTGCTCGCCCAAGTAGATGGAAAATTATTGATGGGGCCCCCAGACGCCGCGCAGACTGTTTACTTGTGATTGATTCGCTCCAGCGTGTGGAATCATCTGCAATCTCCCCCATTAGAAACGCAGGAGAACTACAACATCCATCTGGACTCGAGCAACCGCAGCCTCAAGTCCATCCCCGATAACCTGGTCGACAAAGTGTGGACGGACAGACCGCCCATCCCGCCGGATCACCTCACGCGCCTTCCCGACAGAGTCATACGTAAGTTTCATTACATGTGTCTATACTGCACACACACACACACACACGCTGCAGTCTGCTCGTCTGGCCGCGTGGAGCCCTTTATCTATGTACTGATAAATACCTGCAAACAGGCAGCAATAAGCGGCTCCACAAACACAGCCATAAACAGCCTGTTCATGTTTTTACGGCCGGCTGACAGATCAGACTGCGAGAGTGGAAAAGCCTCCAGAAGAGGAAGTCGTCTGGGTGCCCCGAGGCCTCGTTAGTCTTTATGGTCGGAGAATAGACAAATGGAACAAATGGAGAGCATCATAATCCTAATGGGCTGTGTGCTTAGTGTGTGTGTGTTTATACATTTGGGGGGAAAAAGCATTACATGCTGCGTTTTAAGTCTCAGTGCATAAATGCTGTGTAATACAGTGGTTTGGCTATGAAAGCTTGTTATTATATTTGGCAGTCTGGGTTCATAAAGCGATGAGCAATTTGCAGATGACACTAATGACAAAGACTTACTGGAAAAGCCCTGATGTGTGCCAGAAGAAACCACAATTAAAGTATAGTTTTATATTTAGATATATTTTTTATATATATATATGAAAAGATAAACGACATAAATGGACACAGCCCATCCTCACGATACTAAACACTCAGTAGCCGTCTTGTCTCAACACTTGTAAATTGCGTATGTTTGCAGAAAGGACGTGGCAGATGAAAGTGGACCACATACGGAATCAGATGAGGGACAATCCATACGAGCCAACAGCCCTTCTGCTATCAGCACTGGATGAAACCGCCTGTGAGTAACTCAGACTTTGTTCATAACGCTGTTCAAACAGGTTTCAATAAATCTCGTCTCTGATGTAGAAAAGCTAATATTGAACCACCGAATTCAAGTCCCGGATTCACCGAAAAGTGGAGTCGAGTATGAGCGTCATAAAAATGCATTACAGCTGCGTTTATTCAGGAGTTTCCAGCTGAAGATCCACGAAATGGATTAAAAGTTTCAAAATTAACTCAGATGTGCAGAACTACATTGAGTGGTTGCAAAAAGACAAACATATCAGATGATTTTAAACAAGATATCTACAGCATTACTTTCAGAGACAATGCAAATGCAAAAATATACAAAACATAATACAACAAAAAGGCTTCAATCATCAGTAGTAATAAACAGAAAAACCTCAACTATCCAACACGGCAAACAGCCCGACTGATAATGGTATAAAATAATATAACCAGCTGGATGAAATTACATAAAAAGGATTTACAGTTTCCTGAAATAAAAAGGTGCGACGCATAACTAAGCTAAAAATGAATCAGTCTGCAGGGCCGGAACTGGCAGCTTCCATCTCGATATCTGGAAAATAACCAAATAGAAAACATAGCACGAATACAACCGGGGCTTTCAGGAAAGAGCTGCAGGCGGAGGAGCTGCAGTTTGACGTGAAGGATTATGACGGGATTATGGCAGAAATACAGAAATCTGATCTTTGCATAACAATTATTCATGAAACAGACGACAGATGTTACTCTTACACATAAAGAGTCTGATGTTTAAAACAGACGGATATAAACAGTATTTATTTACCTAAAGGTTGATGGTTATTATCTGCACTCTGGAGTTTATGATCCTTTATTATCAGCAGTTATCAAACTATTTATCCGATTTGATTTCTGGATGTTCCGTTGAGCTCCATGCAAATGAGCGGAGAAATTATTCAGAGCTTCTCTCCTGTAATCCAAACACAAGGACTGCTGGGCTGCGGACCTTTCCTGACTCCTGATTTCAGAATTAGCAGGTCTGCTTTCAATAACAGAAACACAGAAGAAGTCACGTACGTCCGATACAAATATTAGATTTCTTGGCTCAGGTGTGTCTAGCAGACGATGTAAATGAATGTGTGAGCCGCTGTTGCTGACAGTCGGGGGGGGTGGGGGTGTATTGTCTGTTTCCAGGGCTGTTCAATCTGCGAGGCAATGACATCCCGTACAATCCCTTCTTCTACTCCTACACGCTGCTCACAATGGATGACATCTGGTGAGTCCATCGGGGAATAAATGTGTGAACATGCATACAGGATTCCTTTCAAATGTTCCGTCTCATGTCTCTCCCATCACATACACCAGGACAGGAAACATTATTCTTATATAAACCACTTCTGGTATGTTTCACTTCTTGTTCTTTTCCCTTCTTCCGTCTCCGCAACCTATCAGGCTGTTTGTCCACACGGACAGAGTGACAGAGGAACTGAAGGAGTACCTGAACGCCTCCTGCGTCGGGTCTCTCTGCGTGCAGCTGAAAAGCTACGACTCGGTCCGACAGCATCTGCAGCAGTACGTGGCCCAGCCCGGTGTTAAAGTGTGGATCGGCACAGAGTACACAAACTACGCCCTTTATGAGCTCATCACACCAGAGGTATATAATGATATAATGTATTTAATTGTATTTACTGTATGATTTCTCCTGTGTTAGTTAGATTTCGTAATCTTTAATGAAACGCAGAAGCAGCTGTAGTGAGTCACCACTTGTTGGCCGCGTCTGAGATGAATATTCTTGATGCGATTTGTGGACAAAATCCAAGTTTTTAGAGACGCTGTAATCAATACTTTTACATAAACAACGGATCAAAAGGCTAAACATAATGTGGAAGAGGTCACTTGTGGTGAAGCACTCACAAAGAGTTATCACCACTTCTCCTTAGTGCTGCTGAGCATCTCGGTGTCTTTAAAGACTAAATGAAGAACACTGTTTCTCCACGTTTCTGTGCCAACAGTTGATAAATGCTGTGTCAAAATCTCATTTGTGAGTATTTTTATCCCAAAATGTTTCTGTTTTCTCATGACTCATCTTGAAACTGGGGGCGGTTACATAATGCGTAATGTAATCAAGGACTAATTGGTTCATTTCACCGTTACCCTCCTCCGCCGGGTCGAACAATACAGGTTAAGGGAGGTTCGTGTGGAGGTCTTCTGCGCCGTTTTACACAAAGTTACGCCCACGTTGAGCGATCCATCCCATCCAAAGGATTTGATTTAATCCCTCCACATATTCCCACATGGAAATACATCCCACTGCAGAAACTGAATATGCTTTAACTTCAGTTTTATAACCAGGCCCTCAGTTTCTGGGGCCAATACTAGTAAATGTGTTCATATTTCTTAAATGATCCCTCGGTTGTGACAGAGATATGTAACAGACACAGGATATTTTACAGATTAACAATAAACTTTTATTGTCCTTAATGACATCAGTGCACTGAGAGAGCAAACTTCACTGGGAGTTTAATGATTTTAAATTACCCCAAGCCTCTTTTTCTACACAATGTTCTGTTTGATATCGACCCATATTGTACAAAATATAGCGATACTGATATATCTATGATTGGGCTCTCGTTTTAAGCTCCTATAAATCCTCTACCTGTTCAACATTTACCAGCTCACAGACACAGTGAGCGACTAGCTGGTGAACATTGTGGAGCATTTATCAGCTGAGGAAACACATAATTCCCTCAGGAGTTGGTGGAGACCAAAACCAGAGCTCAAAGGAGAGTCAATATTAGTCACAACGCCACTGCAAATATATGCTAATGTGTCTGCAGGACGTGTAAACTGTGTAAACTTTTCTAACTTGGTCACAACATTGTTAACACTGCATTTCTTTTCAGATCAACAAGCTACTTGTACATGTAATTGTTTGTGGAGTCGTGGGTTTCCAGTAACTAAATAACAACTTATTTGCTTGATTTCTTATTGTTTTGTTGCAGGAAAAACTGATGACGAGCACCTACTCTCCTGTGCTGACGACTAAAGCGGTGAAAGACGAGACCGAGCAGCGGATCTTGAGGGATGCTCACGTATGTCATCTGCACACAGACACAAACACGAGCACAAACTTCTACAGAAGCCCTTGTTGTAATATATGAAGCTGAACTGGATCAGATATGAGTCTGTAATACATCTCCGTGAATTCATTAATCAGTTTTCACTTTCTGACTGACGGATGGGACATTTATAGATTGTTCTCAGGGAGAGCTTGAACACTTGAGCGAACACAAACCCTGATACATTTATTACCTTGTCAAAAGATGCTGCAGCAGCATCGTAACATGCGGTTGTAAATTGTCAGCCCGTGTGTTTGGTGCTGTTGAGGTCAGCGTGTCTCTGTGGCTCCGTCTAGGTGAGGGATGCGGTCGCAGTCATCCAGCTGCTGATGTGGCTGGAGAAGGCGGTGCCAGAGGGGAAGGAGACGGAGCTGACGGCTGCAGAGTACGTCAATAACTGTCGCAGGTGAGTGCACGCGTTAATACACGAGAAGTGAGACACCAAGTCAGAACGTGAGTCCTCTACAGTCCTCTACAGACGAGGAAATGTTTCATGAAGTAACAGAAACGCACACCGAAGGTAATTTTATTTTAACATTGTTACAGCAAACAGAAGGACAGCAGAGGACCGAGCTTTGAGACGATCTCTGCAAGTGGACCCAACGCTGCTCTCGCCCACTACAGGTAGGATTCTTACTTCCGCTTTCTTTTTCAATTTGAATCAATTTCTTTGCAACTTCTTACGACTGTGTCATCAGAGCATAGGGTTAGGGTAAACAAAAAATCTCTTCTTTCTTAAAGTAAAAATACCCGTGGGGGGTTTTTAGCATACGCTTCCAGACATTTCTGAGCCTTTTACAAAGTACATCATGTAGTTTGAACTTGTTTTTCTACCTCCTCTTGCCTGTGTGTTCAAGGATGCTCAGACATCTGAGATTTGAGAGTCGACTGCTGACAATCAACAAAAAAAAAAGCTTAACACGGACACGGCAAAAAAGACCTTTTAACAGATCAGGCTGGCGATTCATTATATTTCTCTTATTGTCAATAAATCCGATGAAAAGACAAAAATCACCAATTTGGTCTTTGGATGTAGTTTAATTTGAGTCTGTGCCACATACATCAAATGTGATCTCTTCTGCTGCTGTAAGTATTTTTGTGAGCTGTTTTTTTAAGGGAAGACAAAAAGCACGAGAGCGTTCTGGTGACCATGTAAGATTCTGACAATATCATCACAGTGTTGGTGGTTCAAATCTCGCTGGGGACATTCGTTTATTGTCATCTTTATCTCACCACTCATTTCTTGTTAGCTCTACGTCGGACACTATATAACAGCAACAAACAAAAAAGCCTCCAAAAAGTACTTGAGAGACTTTAAAAAAGTCAGTCTACAAATGTAAAACATGCTTCAGAAAAAGGTCAGCATGAAGTATTAGTAAATCTGTGTAA
Source organism: Lagodon rhomboides (assembly GCA_039737535.1). Classification (NCBI taxonomy): domain Eukaryota; kingdom Metazoa; phylum Chordata; class Actinopteri; order Spariformes; family Sparidae; genus Lagodon; species Lagodon rhomboides. Next base: position 6,701,056 of record CM077794.1, read on the forward strand.
ACACAGGTATTGTCCTTTAACTGCACTACACCTGCAGTGCTGACTTTGTTTCCTGTTGTTCTGCGCTGCAGCCCGACAGAAGAATCGAGCCGGAGGTTGACAGTTGATGAGATGTACCTGGTGGACTCTGGTGGCCAGTATCTGTGAGTAAAAACACATCCTGCTCACTCACTTCTCCAGTTTCACTTCACGTCTCTCACATACTGAAATGACTCATCGTGTCTCTCACTTACTATCAGAGACGGGACCACTGACATCACTCGGACTGTGCACTGGGGAACCCCAACAGACATGCAACGGGTAATACTTGAGATATTATCCTGAAAGTGTGAATGTTTGAAGGGATATTGCTAATCATGCACACTTTCTTTAAGTCATCTCTGCCTCTGTTCGTCTTATGGCTGTAAAGTCTTTGCAGAAATGTTTGATGATGTCACATAATCCAAAACATTCCATTCAAAAGACAATTTCCCTGTCATTATGTCTCACTTCACAGGAGGCCTTCACTCGAGTGCTCATGGGAAACATTGAGATATCTCGAACCATCTTTCCCTCAGGGACGAGAGGTGAGGATGAAAAACATGCATGTAGAGTAACGGCCCCTGAATCCAACACATCCTTTGGATTTGAAAACACTAAAACTGGATAAAGTTATGACAAGTCGAGGGCCTACATGTGGATTTTCCCAACAATGCTTTTTTTAATTTGATTAATTAGTGACTCCTTGATTTGTTCTTAATGTTGCTCCTGGGAAAATAAGTTTGAATTTAAAAACATTTTAAATGTTAAAAATGAGATTTAAATGATTTTATCCTAAAACCTTTCTTAGTTTCACCACTAGAGACCCCTGTTTCTCCTCTCACCAACATTTTCTGAGCATTTTGTGTGGATGAACCGCAGTTATGTATCTGCAGCAGGATGTTTGTTTCAGGTTTTCTGTCTGTCGCTGTTTCTTATCTTCAGGTGCAAACATCGAGATGCTGGGTCGCCGGGCGCTGTGGCAGGTGGGCCTGAACTACGGCCACGGCACAGGTCACGGTGTTGGAAACTACTTTGGAGTTCATGAGTGTACGTTCTCCCTTATATTCTGTTTTTCAAAGTTTACAGCCCCAGTATGAATTTATCATCTTCAACTTCCACTAAGCACATTTTGAGTTAACAAACCATCCTGTAAAAAATGAGCTCAAAGACGAGTTTTAACGACCCGTGATGTATAAAACATCATGATTATGATGCACAAGAAGCAGTTTCACATCAAATTGAACTTCATTACACTGTTGTTGCTAATAGAGTGAGTGGGAGTGATGAAATTAATAAGCTGGCAAGCAATTAGCATGATGGAGCACACGATTCACTTTGCAATGCAGCCACTTGTAATGTGACCCAACACCCTCGAACGAAACGAGCTGAAAAACTCAGTTTAGGAGAACGAGCCAGAGGGAGATGAGGTTTAATCTTGAATAAACAATATTGGTTTGTTACACTCTGATTAACCCGATATGTTCGGCTGCGACCAATGATTATTTCCACTGTAGATTCTGCAGATTATTTTCTCGATTCAGCCTAGAAATCTTCAGAAAATAGTGAAAAATGTCCAGCGGCATCTGTCAGTGTCTTGATTGTCTGATCATCAAAGAAATTCAGTTCAAATGATTCAAAACAGAGAGAAGCATCAGATCATCACACTGGGGAAGCCCTGACCAGAGACCACAGCGTGTTGAGCAACTATGAAAATAGTTGCTGATTAATCAACATATTGATCAAACAACTGACAGTTGCAGCTCTAACTGTTTGTGTGTTTGTCAAAGGCAACAAGTCGATACACAATCCAGATAAAATGCAGTCGTAGTAATCACACAATAAATATCCCAAATCTATCTTAATAATTTTGTTTTTCTGAATATATTTCTGACAAAGAGAGGTACAGCGCAGTTTACGGAGCAATGCTTTATACAATTTTTATAGAATAAATGGGATGTGCTCATAATATATATTGGACCCTTTGTCAGTGAACTCACAGCACCAGTATGAGTAAATACAAACAGTATATCCAAGTAAAATGTGAAATATAAAGTGTGAATAACTACCTCCATGTAACTTAAATGTTACAACAATGGACGTGTAAAAGGTGTTTGGTTGTTTTTTTTAAATATTTTTTATAATCTGTATGTTTTCAGGGCCAGTTGGCTTTCAGACAAACAACATTCCCTTCAGATCAGGCATGTTCACGTCTATAGGTGAGAATCTCTCTTTTCCAATATAAATCCACGACAGATAAAACACAAAACGTTCTGATCAGTTTTAAAGAAATAAAGTGAACTAAAATGTGGAAAAATACCAGACTGACTCTGTTTTTTCTCCAAGAACCTGGATATTACAAGGATAATGACTTTGGGATCCGGATCGAGGACATTGCCGTGATCGTACCTGTACAAACAAAGGTAGTAACAGAGCGGCTGACCAAAAAATAGATTTATTTATCATCTAGAATCATGTCAATGATTTTCTGTTTTTTATTCTATAAAATAATAAAAATGAACTTCTTTGTAAATGTGTTTTCTCTCCCTCAGTATGGTCATAACTACCTGACCTTTGACACTGTGTCGCTGGTTCCATATGATAGAAAGCTGATCGACACGACTCTCCTCAGCTCTGAACAGGTAAGAAATACTATTTGACTGTGTAATTCTTGTCAAGAACACTGTATAAATCCTGTATATTTAGAAGTTACTGGGAAGTCATCATCATTTTTTATTAAAAGGGAGGCACTAAAGAGTGCCTGGTAACAAGATATACCACAAGTTGAGTTCCCCAAAGATATTATCAGTTTTCTCATTTACTTTGTAAATACCTTTCCGTTTAAGAGCATGTGTTATCAACCGAGTCGTTTGTTTTCCTGCTTTAAGAGCGCTGGTTTCCTCCTAAAAACCCCCTCAACACTTCAGGCCGACACTACTCTGCAGCTCAGACGTCAAAACACTGTTCAAGAAAAACAAAACCACGTGTGAAATCAACTTCTCTGTTTCTTTAATCTAACGGGAAAAGGAAAGATATCTCTGTACCATCATTGTATAAAAAAGACCCTTTGTGTTGACAAATCCTTAAATTTGACTTTTCTGCAAAAATATTATTCCTTATTCCTTATTACTCAACTACATTTTGGATCATCTATGTGACATCTGTAGTTAATAGTTAATTTGAGATTTTACATTTAAAGTATGATAAAACATATAATGCATAAAGCAGATATGCCGGTAGTTTTTATATAAATAACCGTTTGAGAACCAAAGAGGTCAAATTCTCCAATACTTTCACAAAAACACAAAAGATAAAAGAAAAAGTCCAGAAAATAAACAGGAAAACAAAAAAAAACTTCACTTCGACAAGCTTCAATAAAAAACACTGAGTGGCTAAATTGCATTGTGGGTAATGTAGGCACCAGATTTTAAAAAAGCAGTCCGCTGGTCACACATTGAACTCTTAGAACACTGTCGGACTCATCATGGAGAGTTTAAAAACAGATATCACCTTTTTTATTCCATGCATTCTTCTTCCTTTTCAAAAACCTGGAGCCTACATTACCCACAATGCAACTTAGCCCCAGCGTGACATCACTGGCGGCAATTTATCAGATTACATGCAGCTTCCTCTGGAGCCACAAAAGGCTTTATACTGTAAAACTGTCCAAGAACTTTACTTTAATGTGTAAAATGACCCTTTAAGAATGAGTTTGTGTGCAGGACTTTTTATTGAATTAAGTATTTTTACATTTATGTGTTGATGCTCTTACTTAAACTGGTAATAGATTACCTTTTTCTTTTAGTGTAAGACTGTAAAGCTAACGCTGATTGAATGATGTAATGGTTATACAATAATGAAACCAACAGCGTTCGGACTGGTTCCCTTTATACCTCAGTTTTATTACGCTCGTTTGGGTTAGGTTCTCAGGTTGGATGCCTGCAGGCTCTGCTTTTATCTGGTTTCACTTCTTCATTATAGACTAAATGAATGGATAAACTCACGTTTTTGTTTTTGGGAGTTGCGTCTCTGCGGATAAGAGGAAACGATCCAGTTGTCTTTGCAACAGCGGTGCCAACAATAATAACTTGGAAACTTTTTTTTTTATCACTTTAAAGGTGCTATTTGTAAGAAAACTCCCAACTCGTCATATATTTACACTTTGGGATGGAGGCCTACAACCCAGAAAAAAATGGACTTTTCTTATAAAAAGCACCTCTCGGTAAACAACACAGCAACATAGAAATGATCATTCTAATATTTCCTAAAGATGTGACCAAGTGGCAGAGCGTACACACAGAACAAAACAACCCAAAAAAAAACATTAGTGGTCCGAGCACTGATGCCTGTGGAACACCGTAATGGATCTCAATTTATCCCTTTACTCCTAATTTGGAATAAAGTTCATCCACTTTATCTGGAATATCAAACATACTTATTGAGATGTTCCTGTTTATTACATGTCAGCAGTGCATGTCTTCACACTCGTTTATTACATTCTCTGATATTGGTCTTTTTCTCCTCCAGCTCAAGTGGCTGGATAATTACTACGAGACCATCCGGAGGGTGATGGGTCCTGAGCTGGACAGACAGGGGCTACATGAGGAGAAGGCCTGGATGCTCAAACACACAGAGCCCTTCATGGAGCCTGGATCGTCTGCGTCTATCTGTTCCTCCTCGATGACCCTCATCGCTCTGGCCATCGCTCTCCTCCAAAACATCATCTGAGCGTCTTCGTCTCTCTTGCACTCCATTCACAGCAGACTTGCACAATAATGTTACTCCTATGCAGTCTCTACTGAGCAGCTAAACCACGTTGATGGATGCACTGCAGATTTAGCATTTTTTTAATTAAAGGATATATTTGTTAATGATTTAATGGGTGATATATTGTAGTGTTTAAAGTTTAAAAATGATCCGCTATGTGATTTTTGATGTTTTAGTTTTTTTGTGTTTTTTTAAATCTGGACATTTGTATGACCAGCTAATATAATTTTATTTTATTAAAGTAACACTCTTTCAAACAAAATTGTGGACTCAAGTCATTCAGCTGATGATTTCTCAACTTGAAGATAGATAGATCGATATATTGTGTAATATTTGAAATCCTTGTCGTTTAAATTCAAGTATGTGAACACACATTTTATAAAAATAACAGGGACCCACTAAAAACAATCATTGCTATTGCACTGGTATTGGTAGACGACTCCATAGAGCGATTAAAGATTATGTTTTTCTGTCGGCAAACCCATAAATTAGCACCGTCCTGCTTCCCACAACATAGGGTTTATGAGATTATTGAATTGGATTTTGGATTATTATGATACTTGCACCTTTTCTTCAGTAACATAATCTTCACAGATGAACACCACGTCTGTGATTTCCAAAGAGTAGATTGAATTGCTATAAGTCAAAAGCTAATGTTAGGCTATAAACAGACTACATTGTGGTCGCATCACTTAATCGTCACGGTCACTAAGCGGCTGTTACTATACACGTTTTCTATAAAGTGATCAAGTCTACAAGTTTTAAAGTGAGTAGATGAGTCTCTGTGTTCATTGTGATGACATTTAAAGTCTGTGACAACTTCTGGAGCCTCATTTAGCCACTTGTTAAGAACCACTGTTTTTAAGACACGTACGCACTTTATAATTAAACTCTGGGACATTTAGTGATGTATTTTATACCGTAGAACAGAAAGTGTAAATATTGTAAGTCTGTGCAGTCTATTGTAAGTCTGTAACTACAGACCTTATTTCAGGCATTTTAACCAAGATGTGAGTACTGGAAGTACAAATATGCCAGGTCCCGGAGAGTGCTGCTCAGCGTTGCCTCTAATCTGCCCCCCATGGCCCCGTGTCCCAATTCAGGGTCTGCATCCTTCGAAGGACCCGGCTTTTGCGGTCCTTCGGAGGATGCAGACCCGCAAAAAATTTTGGGATATGGGAGGCCGCGAAGGATAGTTGTGGTGCATCCTCCACAAAGAGGGAAAAGAAGGCCGCATTTGTGGGGTGCATTTGAAGGAGCCTTCGAATTAGGACAGCCTTTGTGCAGTGTTATGACGTAATTGGCCTTCAAATGGAGGATAGATGCAGACCCTGAATTGGGACACAGCCACAGTGTTGCAGTGAAAAACTCTCCTTCAGCCCAAAGAGCATTTTCCCCATTGACCACCATTATAATAAGACATCTGTAAGACTGCTGACAGGACATCAAGAACTGCAAACAAAATCGATTGTGACTCTCTCTATAATTAATTTTCGATCCATGGAGGTTTTATATCTGGAAAACTTTCAATAAGCTCAGAAAAGAGATTTTTTTATAAATCTGTGACATCATCACAATGTTAAGGCTCTTGGGCGGGGCCAGTCGGGGAAAACTCTACTGCGCATGTTCAGTGGGCCGCATAATCAGGACGTTAAACCGGAAGCTAGGAAACCTGGGCGCCATCTTTGTAGCTGGTATCTCGTTCTATGTAAATCTACCTTTATAACCGCACTTGAATTAAACTTCAGGGGACTTTTTCATACTCCAATTCATGTCAGAGGGAAATATTTAACTTCACTATAATAATGTGACAGCTACAGTTACTTTGCAGATACATATTTGACATTTTAAACATCACCAATTTGTGATATTATATTTTTAAACCACCAAATTCTTCAAATAATATTAATAATTTTAAAAAAGGATATTAAAAAACGGTGCAGCGAATCAACTTTTCATTTTCCAACAAAGCTTGCTGCACTTGAATCAGTCTGACAGCGGCCAGGCGTCTTGTTCGGAAGGAGGGGACAGGTGCGTTTGGTGTCCTCACCGGCAAACAGACAAAATAAAGTCCCGCAATATCGTGTTTGGCTCGGACTGCGCTCTGTTACCTAATGAACTGGGAGCCACAAGTAAAACATGTGGCTCAAAGCTCCTAGATCCACTTCGTCTGACCCTTGAGGCTGAATGAAGAGCGGTGAGTTGAGGTCTTATGAGGATATGTTCTTTGGTCCGTTAGCTTACGACGCTAGCTAAGAGCTAACGTTAGCGAGAGACGATTTAACGTTAGGCTAATTATTTTTGTACTTTAGAGGTAAGAATGGGTTAAAAGCTGTGGTAGCACTAGCTGTCTGAAGAGCACTAACATCTCATTTGGTAATATGTGCCAGACACTAATCCATTTAACATTAGCGATAGTTAGCTAGTTTCTCCTGTAGAGCAATGCTAACATTAACGTTAGCCAAACAGCGACCCCTTGGTCCACCTGACAGTTGGCATCGATGGCAATGTAAATACACACAGCCACCTGAAAATCCTAATTAATTAACATGTTTGAATGGCATATCTAATACTATTTCGGTATAACATGGACCGCAGTGAAGTTAGTTTTAAGTTGGATATTCGACAGACATTTGCTCGGGTTAAACCTCTTCTTCGCTCCGGGTACACTGCGATCCGAGCAAGCCGCTCCAACATTTCAAGTGCACCCATATTGCAGATTTTACAGTAAACACACGGCGATAGAAGACGGCAACAGTGTGTACCGAATTCCTGTTTTCAAAATAAAAATGTGGGCTATTTAAAGCTGAGATATTGTGTTTAAAACTATTGAGAAGCTATTGAGCTAAAATGCTAATATTTACATATAAAAATTAATTAAAAATATTTAGAGATTTAAAATGTAAAAACAAGAGGTATGTCTCATGCAGCCAGTGGAGTACTATGATCCCACACTGATTTTGAGTCAATTGATCACATGACCCGGAAGCTATTGAGCTAAAATGCTAATATTTATATATAAAAAATAATAAAAAATATTAAAAGATTTAAAATGCAAAAACAAGAGGTGTGTCTCATGCAGCCAGTGGAGTACTATGATCCCACACTGATTTTGAGTCAATTGATCACATGACCCGGAAGCTATTGAGCTAAAATGCAACGGATTGCCGTTTTGGGAGCCTAAATTCTCCAAAAGCCATTGGCTCCCTTTACTTGAGGACTTTTTGTCAAATTGTTTTACAAAGACCACATCAAACAACAAATGTCATGCAAACAGACGGCTGGTTGATCAGCAGCCCTTCTGTTAGCACTTTTTGAAGGTGCGAATGTGCGGCCATCACACCACACCCTGCAGTCTGCATGTGCTTGGCAAACTCGTGCATCGCAAACATGCTGTAACATTGAGACAGATAGTTGGGCAGCTCTCAAAAAGAGGCAGATTCATCCACACGCACACGATGGTAAAGAGGAACATGAAGGATGAGATCATTGTTCTGTGTTGAAAAAGGTCACTTGTGGTTCTGTATTTACTGTTAAATTTCAACATCTTGACATGTGGTCATCTCTGGTGGTTAGTGCAGTGGTGGAAAGTAACTAAGTAAATGTACTTAAAGCTGGCCTGTGGAGTTGTAAACAAACAAGATTTGTGTTTACATTTAGTGGATTGTGTGCATTTCTTTTCCTTAAAAAACATTTACAAAGACAATTTGGGTTATTTTTTTTTACTTTTGTGTTTGCTAGCCAGTCGTCTTCTTCTCCGCATTTGTTGGCAAATTGCTGCACTTAGTTGCTGTTGAACGATGAAGCTTTTGCCTTGACGTGAATCAGTTCTTCAAAACACTGCTCCATAGCATAATTAGTGGTCACAAACTGTACTCAGCTTGGAAGTGTTTCACCGCTGTAAAGATGCCCCCCGCCCTCGCAGTCTGTCTGTCACCCTGACTGGTGACAGTCTGCAAGTTTGATGGTCCAGAGTCCATGTTGATACAGGAAACAGTGAGGGGGCAGCTGGTAACAAACAGTGTTGCACTAAAAGTACACTAAATTTTGAAAGTTTTTTAGGCGAGAAATGGGCAGTGTAGTAACATAATCTTGGTTTAAAATGAATCAGCACTGCCCAGTTTTGACAGTTTGATCTGAGTTTTGTAAGATGCACCTCACTATACTTTGTGTCGCAGCCGTAAAAGAGACCTTTCAGCATGATGAATACTTTAACCTTTGACACTTTAAGTATATTTGTCTGATACATTTACTTAAGTAACATTTTTAATGCTTTATTTTTACTAATTGGGTATTCTATTAGGTGCTATTGCTACTTTTACTTTCGTAAAGGATCCAAACACTTCAATCTCAGTTGTAATCAAAACCTGGTTCAGCTGTTTCTTATTGTTTTTGTCCGTGTTAGATCTGCAGACGATCTGCAAGTTTGTTGCCAACCTGTAGTCGGCTGACAGGAAGCTAAAATAGGGCACCCTCTTGTATCATGTGGTTTTTCTGCCCCATCAAAATAACAAGCTAAACTTGACTTACATTCTACTTCCCTTACTGCCAGTGTTTGCTTTGTCCTGCAGGCTGAGTGTACAGTCATCAGCACACACATCTCTGTGACTCACTCAAGTTGTTTTTGTCTCGGCTGTCTGTTTTAGATGTGTTTCTTGACAGTGTCAGCATGTGTCTGGCCAATTTACTTACAACTTTAACAAGTTTCTGTATAAATATCCTTTAGTCGGAGGAGATAGACTGTCTCTTTGACAGGCTTCTGTCGCAGCTGCAGAGCTGTAACTCAGTTTCTAAATATGTCATCATTAGGTTTCTTTCACTTCCACACTGCAGTGATAAATATGTGCTCGTTTGAAAATGATAACTGATAACTTTAAAAACATTGTTTTGGCCTCCAGAGTTGCTGTGTTGCATGATAAAGGTCTTTGTTGCCAAATTCTACTGAAGTTGAAAATTGACATCTGCAGGACTAAAAATGTTGTAATACAGCCACTGCAGGATGTTTTCTTGCTCCTCACTACAGAGAGGGAGAACATACTTTAAAAAGAACACTGCTCCTCATTGATAATCAATGACATGATAAATATGAAGAGCCTACGTTTGATTATTTAACCACAGCATTAAAAAAATCCTGTAATAAGCAAAATTACAGAAAGAAAAACTTTCTTTTGAAGTTTTCTCAGCCTGTCTCATCTGTAGAATGTCAAAATTGAGTTGTGATGACACTTTCATGAACTGTTTTGTGAGCGTCACTTCACTTCAGAACCACAGAGAACTTTTAGCACGCAAGCCTGAGAAAGACATGTACCAAACCTGTGTGTAAGCCGAGCACCAAAAACAGGGTTTGCCTCTTCGGTTTCTGTGTGGCCACGTGACTTCCTCTCTGCCTCTGCATCTCATTCGATTGCAGTTGAGAGTGCAGCTCTACCTTCCTCTCTGTGTGTGTGTGTGTGTGTGTGTGTTTTTTTTATCTGACATCTTTGGCAGTGACAGCACAGCGACAGGAACCCTCGCTGTTTAGAACCGGCATCGCGCTCGCACGGCTTTTAGTCCGGAGTGATCTCAGGACCAGTGAAGAGGAAGATGTTGAGGCGAAGGCCTTCCAATGCCTCGGAGAAGGAGCAGGTGCAGAAGAAGAAGGTGAGCTGAGGTTGTTGGTTTGCTTTGGAAGGTTTAAAGTTAATGTGTTTGAACTGAGTTTTTATAAATGTAAATATTCTAGACTGTGATTGTGAAGGTGGCGGACGTTCGCGCTTCAACCTTTCGCACAGCTGTCTTTGTGTGCACATCTTCTCGAAACAGGATGTCTGCTCAAGTTAGTGCAAACATCTGTGGTGACGCTGAACAAACCCACAAACACACTAAACTTAAAACTCGTTATGTTTAAAACATTCTTCAAGTGTCTCGTCTAACTTCTCTTTGGCCTTTGACTCTTAAAGTTCCTCTATTCTGTCAGGGTGAATCATTGCTGCAGATGTAGCTTGAGTCACAGCGGGCTTTGTGGGTGCCACCATGAGAGCGAGCCGAGCCTCCCACGCCTCTGCCCTTTATTTTCCATCCACATCTCCTGTGGTGTAATTCGCACCTCGTCATTACACATCTCAATGTCTTTGTTCCCGGCAATCAGCTCGGAGCTCATAATCATTGTCGTCGGCTGGAGAACATCACCGCTCGGCGACACGAGTCAATGCGCTGTGATGATCAGCCGTAATGGAGGATTGATTTATCTGAGAGCTTTGTGGCGAGAACTGCGGCAGGAGAAACAGTCATTTACCAGCAAAACTCGCAATAGCCTCATGATAATAAAGGTCATTCGTTCCCTAGACTGCGCTGGTGGTTTAAATCTTCAGGGTCGACGCAGACGGAGGCCATCCAGCACCGACTGGATGTCTGCAATGATTGGCTGCCAGCAGTTGCTCAAGCTTTGCCCGTTTCCTGTGGTTTCAACAAAGACTTGAGAAGGATGAGCTGCGATTAGACTGCACAGCGACATGTGGCTGTATGGAAAGTTAGACGAAGAATTTCCATAGAGAGAGGAAACTGTGAAAATTATGCAACACATCACAAGTTCTTTTTTTTGGGGTTAAAACATGCAGGATTAGTCAATTAGGTTAGAATAATCAATTAGTCGCCCATCTATTTTGTTAGTCGACTAATCCCTTCAGTCATTTCTTCAAGCAAAAAGCTCAAACATTTGTTGGTTCCAGCTTCTTAAATGTGAGGATTTGCTGCTTTTCTTTGTTATTTATGACAGGACAGTAAATGAGGAGTCTTTTTGGGCTGTTGGTTGGACAAAAAGAGCAATTTGAAGACGTCACTTTGGGAAATTGTGATGAGCATTTTTCAAAACTTCATAGACTAAAAGATTAATCGGGAAAATAAATATTGAGACTTGAGCTGCAAGGATCAGTTGCTTTTATAATTGATTAATTGTCATAGCAAGTCTACATCTTCAGTTATGAGGTTTTGTAAATCGTATATCTGCAGGTTTTTGTCTGTTGGAGGAATTTAAAGACATTTTCTTTGTTATCTTGAATCTCAGTTATCATTCCCTATTTTCTGACAATAAAAGGTTCAATATATAAGAATTTTAGATAACAACATTTAGAAGTTGCTGGCAAACTCCCACACACTGTATAAGTTGCACCAATGCATTTATTAGCAACGTTTCTGTACTTGAATTTCATGTTTTCGCCTGATGAATGTCTTGCACTGAAACTTAGCTAATAAATGTATTATTGCTCGTTAGACAGTGTGCGGGAGTTTGCTGACAACTTCTAATCTTTCACCCCTCTCCTACACTACTGGCTGATGAAATAGACGTGCAAAGTATTTTTCGGTTTAGATTACAGCACTCAAAATTTAAATTGTCAGCAGAATGTGAAGAAGAAATTGTTTTGTTGTGATGTCAAGGGTATCTGTGTTGTGTTGCACAGGTGTTTACTGAAGTTAGCACGCTAACCAGCTAGCCAGGCCCGTTCTTCGTCACAACACTACTCCGAGCTGCCAGTCTGGACCGCTAGCTGCAAGGCTAACTGAGCTAACAGAAGCTACAGTTAGCAGCAGTTAGCAGTTTCTCTGGCCAGTTAATGAATATAGCAGCTTTAATTGGCAGATTAATCGATTACCAGTCTCAGAGCTATAGCATACTTTATTATCAGAACAGAGAATTTTACAGAAACTTAACTTCATGTCTCCTTCAAATTAAGACTAGAAACATGGATCTGCTGACTGATGCTCAGTTAAAGCATCGTTGTCATAGACTTAAAACTTTTTGATTCTCTTGTTCCAATGTGTCTGCAGTGAGTTAAAAAGTCAGTCTATTAATACAAACTGTTTATTACAGACTGTCATAAATCATCACACATCGTTTCCTTTGTGTTTCCTGCTAAACTGCTGGACTACATTTATAACCTGTTTCAGTAGCAGCCACAGCACCGCCTGCAACATGCAGACTTTTAATGACCCAGATTCATGACTCTGTCTGTGACAACTGAGGACAAACGTGTGCGGATGTTTTTCCTGACAGATCCTCGGCACATTCATTCTGTCCACATCTCTGAAGAGATAAAAACACATTGTGGGTTATCATTGTTGCAGAGAAACCACAAAATAGACAGACTTGCATGTTAACATCCTACTGACCTGTTTGCTCTCGGTTTTGCCATGTTTTTGTCTCATTATGGTAAATTAAAATAAATATTATTCCCTGTGTGTTTACAGCTCACTCTGCAGAGGTCCAGCAGCTTCAAGGATTTTATGAAGCACAAGCCGACCTCTCCCGTTGTGGCAGAGAAGGAGTTTACTTTGGATGAGAATGTAAGTTGGACTGTTCCTCTCAAAAATGCAAATCATCACTATTTCAAAAAGTAGAAGCAGATCTTCTATAAACTGTATTTTAAGTTCCTAAATGGCAGTTCCTACAGATATGTGATCACATTGTTCCTCGTTCCACCGTTTCAAACAGCCTCTGAGTGACACGCGGCCTCCAGAAGAGACCGAGCTGTTATCAGTTTCTGCTGTTACAGAAGTGCAAAGTTTGAGCTTCCTGATTTAATATGCTGCTGCACGTGTGGGCAGATGTTCATGCTTTAAAATTCACAGAACGACTTCCCGTTAAGACACTCCGTACAGTGAGTGGAAGTTGGGGGACGAGCTAAGTGTAGAAGTGCAGAAGAAGAGAGGAAGTAAGAAGGAGAAGCGTTGCACAGCGCTCAGATGACAGCAGCAAGCAGACAGGATGTCCTCCAGTGTGAGCCAGTCAAGCAGAGAGCCTCTGTGTCAGACAAGTGTTTGAACAGGAGTCTGACAGTCGCCTCCCCCGAGAGGATTTAGGGATTCTTATTCTATACACTGTTGACTCTCTTTGTCAGTGTGGTTATTTACTGCATGTTTCACACTGTAGCTGAACACGTATCTGTCTTTCCTGTGGTGCTTCATCAGGAAACGCAGCGTCTGCAGGTCCTTTTTAAAAAGTCTAAATATGTCTAAAGTTAGATTTAAAAGAAGCGACTGTCCGGCTAACTATTAATGGAACTTGATGATGTAGGAAGGCAGTCTGAACAAAAGATCTCAGGCACTATTTAAAGTTAAAGCTACTGCAAGGAGTTTTTAACCGGTTATGAAACATCCTCAGTTTGCCTCTATATGACCTACATGAGCAAACGAGACCATAAACCAGAAGATTAACTATTTCTATTTCGTTTTTCTCAACGTCTGCCACCAGATTCATGTGCAGACTGGAAGAGCCTGAGTAGTACATTAGCCAGTTAAAAAGAAGCAGGAGGAGATTTTTCTTGAGAAAATGTTATTTTTGACATCATGTTTTGTGGTTTTGATGGTGGAAACATTTCCACTTTTTTCAGCAGGGTCTCAGAAATCAACAAAATGTCAAAGTTCCCAGCAGGAGTTTTGAATTATGGACTGTCTTCTTTTACTAGTTAGCTGGACAGTCCATGACCAGTCGGACTCGCCTTTTTCTTTTCTGCATCAATTTTTATAAATGAGGCCTTGAAAGTCAAATTTAAGCTTGTGAGGTCTGACTTTGCCTCAAACATTTTATCTAATTTCATTTCTTTTTGTCAAAATAAGTAAATCTCTTCTGCATGAAAGTCCACATTTCTAATGTTAGAATTCTTTAAACCTACCACTGAACCTGGCACTCTGGCTTTTTGCTTTATAATTGCACCTGTTGGCAAAATGTAGATAAATCTGACTCCCACTCTTCATGCAGTGCTTGAATAAGAAACAGATCAGTAAAAAAGTCTTAAACTTGGATTGAAATTAACTTGAAAAGGTTTGAAACATCAAATCCAAGTGTGTGATACGTGTAGACACCCTGAACGCAACAGAAAGAGAAAGTTAGGATCACAGTCTACAAGTGCGTGAAAACCTTGCAAATGTAGCTAACAAGAAAACTAATGTTATAAACTCTGATTCACTTTATTGTTTAGAAGTTCATGAAATAAACCACTATCTGCCAGTTTTTAGTGACCACAGAATGATGTTTAAAAAGTCTAATACAGCCCCGACTGTCCTCCTGAGTTCTTTTCTCTATTTCCTCTAAATCTAACAGCACTTCACAGCACTTCTAATTTATTTTTCCTCTGCAAATGAGAGCGGCCTCGACCAGCGCAGAGTCTCTAACAGTACATTTGTTATAATGAAGAGCCTCATAAAAATACTGAAAACATCATTAGCTTTTATTACAGAGCCCACAGCCGCTCAGAGTCGGGCTGCAGACTGAGTTATGTTTGGTAAAGCTCTCAGAGCGCTATCAGGCACCTGGCCACAACACAGCGCAGGTGTGTGTGTGTGTGTGTGTGTGTGTGTGTGTGTGTGACTTTGTGGGTTTCAGCAGAAGAGTTTATGCAAACCCCATCACCGCAAAGTCTGTTGGTTTTCTAGTTTGTGAGAAATGATTTCTTGAGTCGATGCCACGGTGAACCACCGAGTGTCTGTGTAACTCAGTGGCAAAGTTTTGGCTCAACGCACTCAAACGTCCCTTTTTTAAAATAACAAATTATTGACGCAAGTACCTGATGATTTTTCATTTTTTATCTTAGGTGGCAGAGGGTGTAACGGCAGAGGAAGCCGTGAAAAGTGGCAGCAAACTGGGGAAGAAATGGCGCAATGTCATCTCACGCACGATGACCCGCAAAACATCCAAGATGGTGCAGAAGGCGCTGGCTGAAGAGGGGGTAAATCCTGTTCACACTCACAGTGACCCGACTCACACATGAAGATCACAGAATTGAAGCAGTAACAGTTGATATCGGGTTTAAAATATCATCTATGACAGATAATTTAACAGTAGAGCATCAATGATACAGAAACACACAGTGACATCCAGATGAAGAGCTGCTGTTGTTACAGAAAGATTGAGATTGTCTCCATCTAGTGGACAAATGTGTGTACTGCGTTTCTTGGTTTTCTTTTTGTGTACATTACAAGAACTGTAATTAAGTGCAAATTGTAAGCACTTGTATTTATTTCAGAGGGAATGATTGTAGTATATTTACAGTTATGGTATATGTACTTTTACTTATAATGTAGTAATTTAGTATTATTGCTACTTTTATCTAAGTAGAGAACCTAAATATTCGCTCCACCATCGCTGATTTTTAAGGTCTGTTCCTGAGTTTTGTGCATGTTACGCTCAGTCCAGTGCTATAACCGACAAGACTATAAATGATTTGTCTTTATACAAACCAGAGCTGATGTATGAAGCTTTACATTGATATAAAATGTGCTCTCCTGACGTGTCCTCAAAGCTCCAAGTGCTGTAGCTCATACTGAATTTAAGCAAAAGTTACTTTCCTGAAGAGATCAGTGAGATTATGGAGCGATAAAACTGACAAAATGTGGTCAAACAGGTCAAAGGTATCATGAAATGCTTCAATAAATGTTATTGTTAGACACATATAATAATCTTCAAGAGGTAAAAACTGACTTTATTTCCTCTTCTGTTGGTCTTTTATTAGCTCATTTTGATTATTGACTCAGTAGTTGTATTTTAACTGAAGTTTAATTGTCCTCTGTGTCTGCAGGGTGAGAGCGGTGAGGAGCTGTCTCCAGTCTCCGCTGATTGGCTTCCAGATCTGAGTGCAGGACAGAGGACGTCCGTGTGCTCCACCGGCTCAGAGGACACCACGCCCAGCCCCGTCACCCGCCAGCTCTCAGGCAGTGAGTGTAGACCTGTATCCCTGTAGAGTAAAGCATTATGGGAACTCTAATACCAAAACCTCGAGCATGATCTCCCTCGATAGAGCTGAAACCAAAAAATTAAAAGGATATACAGACAGAAACGGTGTCTGAAGTCTGAGGATGAATCTGACCCTTTGTCTTCCCCGTGCTCTTCAGGCAGCGACAGACAGAGCCTGGACAGCGGATACTGTCAGAGGGACAGCATGAGACTGGAGGAGAACTCCTACAACGGACCTTTCTGTGGTCGTGCTCTCGTCCACACCGACTTCACTCCCAGCCCCTACGACGTGGAGTCGCTCAAACTGCAAGTGAGTCTCACGGGGGACCGTCTGTGGCCCTCGGCCTCCTCTGCCGTCTCGTCGAGTCGTCCTCCGGGGAGCTTGTTAACCGAGTGAAACAAGACGGGCCGCTTTGATTATTATTCTTTAAGGCAGAGTTTAAACTACATGACCCATTACTACTGCTAGTACCAAGATCTCAGTCAGGATTGTGTCACTGCGTTGCAAATTATAAGATGTGAACAAAGAGAAAAGTCTGTTAAAGGGGACTGAAACATCTTCAGAAAATCATTTTGAGTAATCTGAGGGATGTTTGTTCATCGAGCAGTCGACTCGGAGGAATGTAATAAACCGGCTTTTGCTTTGATAGTCTTTCTTTTGTTTATTCTTTGATGACATCATCATGATGTCAATGGCCCAGCATTCATGCATCATCTCTCTTACAGAAAGGTGACATCATCTACATCATCGAGAAGCCCCCTGTGGGGACCTGGACCGGGAAGCTCAACAACAAAGTGGGCTCCTTCAAGTTCATCTACGTCAACCTGCTGCCCGACGAGAGCCCCCCCATCAGGAGGAGAAACCGTGACAGCAAGACCCGCCGAGACAAATCCAAACCCAAAACCCTGGAGGAGGTGCTGGACACCATCGGCCTTCATGTAAGACACACTCTGAGAACACAATCTCTGTTTACATCATGATCGTGTTTCCATCTAAAAGTCGGCGTCTTTGTCCTTCTTTGTGTTTCAGGAGCTGAGTTCGTTGCTCTCCATGCACGGTTTCCAGAGCCTGGAGGACTTCGCAGGACTGAAGGAGTCTCACCTCAACGAGCTGAACATCACCGACCCAGAGCAGCGCTCCAAGATCCTGAACGCCTCCGACCTGCTGAGAGACTGTGAGTTCACACACCGAGCAGCTTCAATAATCTGTCAGGATGATAGCAAGAAGAAAAATAAGAAACCTGAGAAAAATGTCCCAGTAAAAGACGGTTGGGCTCTGCTGCTGCCACTCAGACGTCAGGTTCAGATAGTGTGAAGTGTGAAAAAAGTGTCTTTGGGGAATATTTTATGCTGCCATCAAATGTTCTGCCTCAGCCACATAATTAGGTACATTTTATGGCTCAGTTTCACAGCGTTACACTCGCAGTTTGCAGTTAGGATCAGTCGCTTGTAAGAAATCTTCCTCCTGACAAATCATTACAAACATCAGGAACAACAGATACAGGCTTTATACATTTTATAGACTTCCATTAGCTGTACTGTACATATTTATATCCTGTCAAATCAATATAAATCTACATTATTGGGATTAATATTGGGATCAAGAGAAAGTTTGTTAACATCCCTCCGATTGTGGGAATGTTGGAGCCCTCCAGTGTTAATGGGTTTGTTTTTATTAGAGATATTCTTTTTCATTTCAGCTAGACTAAAAACCTTCTATCATTATGTCTTTTTACTTTTAATAGATTAATCAATAATTAAAATGATTGTAAGTTGCAGCTCTCCTGTGTGTGATATAAATGCAGTCAACCAGTCGGTGTGTCTCCTCTACAAGACATTACCTGAGCAACACAAACACAAAATACAGTTATTTGATCGTATTAATTTGATTGGTTCTGTTTTTAAGCTGACCCTAAAGTTTCTCTGTGAAGCTGAAGAAGATGAAAGAACCTCTCAGAGTTCAGGATTAATAACGGGACGATTGTATTGAGTTCTTTGTGTATTAAAATATAATCCTCTTCCTCCCTGTGTAGCCGAAGACGAGTCCGAGCCAGAAGAGGAGGACGGATCCGGGGAGAAGGCCAAAGAGCCGAGGGACTCTGGCTGTTTCGAGAGCTCAGAGAATCTGGAGAGCGGTCGTGAGGAGGCAAAGACGGAGGAAGAGCTCCGGCGTGATGAAGCGTCGGAGGAGCAGATGAACCAGGTGGCTGAGACACAGGAGCAGCAGCAGGAGGAGAAGGAGGAGGAGAAGCAAACAGAGCAGCTGGAAGCTGTGCAGGAGCAGCTGCAGGAGCTGACGGTGGACGAAGGATCTTGAGAGGAGGTGGGATAAAATACTCAAACTTCAGGACTCTGGTGGTTTAAAGAGCGGACTGGTGACACAATGTAAGGTAGAAATACTGATGTTCTTCATTTTCCTCTGCAAACAGCAGCTTCTCTTGTATCATATGAATCATGTTCGCTGTTGTTTCCTTCCGAGGCCGTGATGTAACGAAGCTTTTTTCTTTTCCTCGTCGCGTCGTAAATGTTTTAATGTCGTGCACTCTGGTACAAATATGAATGTAAAATACTTTTGTTTTTCATGTAACTTGAATTCAAATGTAACCTTCAGTAGTTTTACTTTTTACCTGTGTTACGAGGTACGTTACACTGATTTATGTCACATTATCATGAAGTCGTTAACAGTGCTGTAAATAGTTTTAAATAAAACATCATTCAGTGAGACGTTGTTGATGTAACTTATTATTTTAAATGCTTTATCTTCAGCAAGTTGGTGAAAAACAAACCAATTGAATTAAGCATTATAAATCTTTATGATTCCTGCATAATGTGGGTGAGCTGGAGCCTAACAGCTAACTTTGGGCGAGAGGCGGGGTACACCCTGGACAGGTCGCCAACCTATCACGGGGTTAACATACACAGACAGACATTCACACCTATGGACAATTTAGAGTCGCCAATTAAGCTATCCTGCATGTCTTTGGTGAGCAAGCAAGTACGGGGAGAACATGCATAGTCTGGCCCCGGCTGGGTTTGAACCCAGAACCCTCTTGTCATGAGGCGACAGTGCTAACCACTGCACCACCGTGCTGCCTGAAGATCTGAACTTGTATTTTGATTTTGAGGCTGAAGTGTCCCTTTTTGAGTCGAGGTCCATTTTAACAGTTCCTTCCGGAGCTTTCGATGCTCATTTTCAGAAATATGTTAACCATGTTCACCATTTGAATTTAGCTAGTCAGCATGCTAACATTTACTCATCAGCACCAAAGACAAACTACAGCTGATGATGACTGGAACGTTAGTTAGTTCTGCAGGTTCGTGGTCACAAAACTAAAAGCATGAGACAAAATAACATTTTGACGTGATGGTTCCGCTGTATGAAAAGTGAAGGGAAACTAACTTATCACAGTTTATCCTGAAGGAGGCCACAAATGTCTGCACCAAATTTCATCCATCCATCGTTATTTATATATATTTCAGGCTGGAACAGGCTCATTTTCAGGTTCATACTTTTTTAGGAGTCTATTAGAAAACGTTTACATGCTTAATGTCATAAAACTCAGACTGTCCTGTGCTGCAACACTGTACTCCCCCTCTGTCCCTTTAAGACCCACCTCCAGGAAAGCCTCGTCTGCTCCGATTGGTCGGGTCACACAGGCCTGAGACAGCAGAGGTTCAGCTAAACGCACAATTTCTGAAAATGGGCTGTTTAGATTTCTCTGTGGATTCACAGTTTTGATACTTTCATAGTTTTTACACAGCACCTTGACCTGTTTCATCATCAAAAAAAGACATGAGAGTTGGGTTAGAAATACTGTTTCATCGTTGTGATTCCTCTCTTGTAAAAACCGTTCCCTCCCTCCCAGAATTACATCCTGCAGAAAGCTGATACATATAATATCCACTGTTCTGGAAGATGACCTCTGGAGAAACAAAACAAGTCGCCTGTTGAATACTTAACAACAGCAGATACGAGCGCGGAGCCTCAGGGAAAGAAAATCTCTTTTAAAAGTCAAAGTAATAATAAGACAATATTGTTTATTTACCGACACATTGATCATGTAAAAAGAAGTGAAGTAAATTGAATGAAATACATTGAGTCACAGTGTTGATACTAAACAAAGTGAACATAAATAAAGAGTTCCATCAATGGTATATTACTGTATCTGTATACATAATGCAATGCAATAGATTGATCAGAGCATTCAGATCTGACCACGTCATGGCATCTTAACACAGGGAATCGCACATACAAGAGCTCAGCTTGTCTGCAAATTAAAGTCCAACCGTCCCTTTTTTAAAAAATCTGTTACTTCAACACGATCGTCCCTTCATTTATCGAACATCAGTCACGTACATTCTGGCTTCTCGGTGACAGCGAAATACACCAAACTGTCGTCGAACACTTTCCACAAGGAAAAAAAAAAAAAAAAACTCGTCTTCATTTCGTACTTCAACAAATAATTCTGCAGTTTTACTTTTTTTACTTCACAGAAACGATAATGCTGCACAGTCTGCAGCTTCCTCCAACGGAGTTATCTCTCCTTTTCTTATCAGAGTAGCGAAAGCAAACACAGATAAAGTTTCATCTGGAGTTGAAGCTTTTAGTCGATTGTCAAAATTTTGCTACTTCCATCTTTTCAAGTCTAAAACATTTTCTGATTTTCTGATTCTAAAGTGATTATTTGGGAGTTTTTGCACTATTTGACATACAAACCAAACAAATGATCATTTAATCAAGAAAATCATCCACAGATGAATTAATAATTAAATAAATTGTTATTTGCAGGCCCACATTTATCTTTTATCATCTAAACGTGTCTAATATCAGTCTCGAGCTTCAAACTGCTCCAAGGTACAAGAATTTTCCAACCCGCGTTCGCAAATATGTTTGGACTTAAAGGAGAAATCTTGAGTCTCTGTCAGAGTTCAGAATCTGACACGATGCTGTTGACACACTAGGATTTTCTACACGAGTATATTTCACAAACACTAACTCTTGTCTTGCATACAAACACAATCACTGTTACAAACTCTCGCTATCAGCTAACATCATTTAAATACTGAGAAGATTCTTTACTCTCTCTCATGTTTCTCTTTGTGTGGACGCCGTCCCCTCGAGCGATCTGCGACCAAAACAAAATAAACTCTCCGTGCTCCGTCTGAAACACACAGATGTGTGAAAACAAAGGTTCGGGTGTCTTCTCTCTCTCTCTCGGCATCTCTGCTTTATTCTCGGCGATAATGAGCCAGCTGCATTCGCGGCGGCCTCGGGCGTGCTGGAGAAATAACTGTCACAGCGAGGATGCGAGGAGGAGACGAAGAGGAGGAAGAAGAAGAAGAAGAGGGGTTTAAATATGGGAGCTGTTTTGTTATAGAGGGAGGAGGCGGGAGGTCAGAGGAAGATCAGCTGTGGCGTGATTCGCAGGAGGAGGTGCTCAAGCTCACGGGAAGCATAATTAACACTGGCCGCTCTTATTCTTAGAAAAAACAAGAAGCCAAAAAACGTAAAGGTTGCTGCAGTCGTTCCCCCCTCCACCAATCAGCTGAGAGGTTTGCAGGACATCCTCACCTGCTGAAGACTATGTACAGTTCAACAATGGCTTTGCTTTAGTTCCCGTTTCACGAGGTCTGTTCAGCGGTTCCCAACTCCTTCAGACACAAACATCTACCAGCTGTGATCTTTATTTTCCTTCTCAGATTAGACTTTAATAATATCTTCACAGGATTTCATATGATTTAGAAGAAATATGTTTGTTTTTCTACTTTCCCGTGCATTTAAAATTAATTTTGGACATTTCGTCTTCTGTGACTTCTTGCTGAGAGTTAGACGAGAAGAAGCTACAAACTGCGTCTGTGGTTGGTTGGTTGGTTTAACTGAGCATGAGACAAGACTGGGATCAGCCTGGCTTCTTCAAACGTCTCTAAAGCTCAACTATTATTTTAGTTTAATCTGTAAAAACAGAATGTGAAGAAACGGTTCTAGTCGTACAAAAAATGTTTAGGTATCACTTCATAATAAATGGGTAGATGTATAGTATCAGATTTTCCTGACATGATTTTGTGGCCAAACAAATTCACAATAACGATGTTATCACAATATCTATAGAAACTTTGGAAGAAATCAAATCGATCTATAACTTTGTTTACTGTGTGTTTTCTCTCTTTTTGGGCAGTAAGATATTAACACAATATCAATATTTCATTTTTTATTATCGTAAATATCATGATGCTGCGAAGCCCCTAATTTATAGTTAATTAAACTTAATTAAAAGTTTTATGAACATCAGTTGCGGCTTTACAACAAGTCATTGCTCAATAAATGGATTATAAAGCATTTAACTGTTGATAATGATATAACAATTAACTCTAAATTTACAATTTATTAATGATGGTTTTCATGAAGTGTCAGCAAACGCTTCATTTTTGTATATCAAATATGATAAAACATTAAAAAGTGAGTTTTACGGTGCTTGGCAGCCTGATTTTGTCACGAGGCTAACTGTTCCCTCTGTTTCCAGTCTTTATGCTAAGCTAAGCTAACTTTTTCCTGGCTGCAGCTTCGTATTTACCACACAGACATGAGCGTGGTATCAACTGTCTCATCGAACTCTCTGCAAGACACCTGATGAGCTATTTCCCAAAATGTCAGGCTATTCCTTTAATCATCTCACGACCCCTTAGATTTGTCTCTAGATTGATTTCAAACCTCAGGTTGGGAACCGCTGGGACTCGTTAGTGTATAAACGTTGGCATTTGTCACTGTTTAACACTAAACCAGTGGTTGGAACAGATCTGACGGGCTTCTCTGTCGGCTGCTATGATGGAGCGACTGTTGTGATAAGGCACTGTTACTACGAGTGTCTGCTATCATCAGAAGTCAGGCCTTTTCTCACACACACACACACTGGGACTCTGGCAAAGCGTCTCCTGGTTACTGTGCGTACAGAAATGTCTATTTTCGAGCACCGACGTCACACTACATCCTTGATTATATAAAAATGGAAGGACAGGCGTTGGTCTGGATCAGATCACTTTAAAAAAAAGATGCACATGTTGAACAACAGTACTGAATGCAGCAATATCAGAATACAAGGTAGATTTCGACTTCGTCTGGAAGGAGCCTTCAGGATCTCTCAGCTAAGGATTTTCATGTCCTCCCCCTGCCTGGACATCATGTGTACTCACAGCTGTAACCCTTCTCTCAACACTCAATAAAAAGATGCTCGTACAGCCTCCTCTTGGTTTGCATAGGGCATGTAATGTGCACACAAGAGAAAACTGACTGTATGTATGAAGGTTTATACACGTCCGGAAGTAGGATCGTCTTTGCCAGACACTTGCAAGGAGTATATTTGAACTGGCCTCTCACAATAAATGTCATTATGCGGTTTTAAGTGAAGAACAAAATGTAGTACTGACGATCAGAGCGGCCCACAGGTGACCTGCGGGGAAGTCTCGGAGAGTGTTTCGTCTCTGCAGCTTCTCCCCCCGCGTGTCTTTTCCATGCAGTGTTCAGAAGTCGGAGGAAGCTGCTGACGTTCCATTAAATCTCTCCCCCATCCTGCAGGAGCAAGTGTCAATCAAACGGCTCTGCAGCTGCCGGTGAGGAGAGGAGGGGAGAGGAGGAGCTGCCGCAGAAGCTCCGCTCTTCTGGTGGAATGTAGGGCAGGAGAAGAACCGAGTCACCTGCACAGTAATCAGACGTCGACTGTTAATGTTTCAGTTCCTGACCAGGCAGAGCGGCCGGGGGGGGCGTGGCTACGACCAGAGCCGCCCCCTCATGCAGCTAATGGGTCTTGTCCTTGGTGATGGATGTTTCTACATCGGTCTCGGGTGAAGCCAGAGGCGGGACCTTCGCAGGAGGGTGCTCCTCTTTGGGGGAGGGGCTCTTCTCTGCTGAGGCGGCGATGCTCGGCTTGGCGTCGTCAGGTGTGTGCTCGTTGGGGATGAGTGGGGCCGTGGTTTTCTGCAGGCAGAGGACAGCATGCTAAAAAAAGACGTAGATGCAGTGAGAGCCACTGACGACAAACTGAGCTGCAGCAAAGCATCACAGAAGAATTAGAGCTGAGACTTTAATCAGATGTCAAAAAAAACTGCTTACAAGTGAATATTTTCTAGTTTCTGTTTTCTTTCCTCCTCAGTGACAGTTAACTGAATATCTTTTGAGTTGCGGGCAAAACTAGACTTGAGGACGAGATCTTAGGCTGATCGTCAAATAACTCACACAGAAAGAGACTCCGTGTTTAATGAAAATAATCATTAGTTGCAGTCCTAATCTATAGCAGCTCTTTACCATCTAGACACAATCTGTGACGGGGACTGAAAGTAACACCTCCATACACAGGGCTAAAAATAGACTTTCACTTCTTCAGCATGTTTTTCAGATAAAAAAAAAAATCTACATCTTCATTTACAGTTAATATTCTTCTACACAGACACTAAAATAGAACACAGTTAATATAGTTTGTAGAGGATGCGAACACAACTTTATTATTTCTATCCCAAAAAAAAACTTCACATGATTGTAAGAAACGTTTCTGTATTAAGAAAACACATCAGAGCAGTGACGGGCTGTGAAGACGTCATTCACAATAAAAAAATGGAAAGTTTTTGATTTTCAATTTTGGTATTACGTTCAAAATTATAATAAAAATATAAATATCTAATCAGAACAAATACAACAAATGACATGTTATTCTTCATTTATCTGACCTGTTTTTTATCTGGTGTTTTGCTGAAGTCTGTTTTCTGCTGATTTTGTCCCATCTACTGACTTTAACCTGCAGTGCTGGGCGGCTTCGCAGGAAGAAACAATTTGAACAGAAGGGCAAAATTACTTGACTGGTGCACGGACGTCAACACAACACTGAAACGCATCTTACATCGCTTCAATGAAGAGGAACTGTAACTGCATGTGTTGAAAGTGACGCAAGGTTACAAACTGCTATGTGTATGTGGATGAATTATTAATGTGCACTGTACTGCCTCAGGCCCACCTTCACATTCGAATTATTGTTGTTGTTGATGAAATGAAAAACTAGAAAAATCCTGCGGGAAATACTTCATCTCACTCTCATGTGCTGATCAGAGTTGTGATTAAAAGTTTTCCACTTTCAACGTGGGCTGCGTTATTCTAAAGTTTGGAAATGGCTACATTCGAGTTAACAAAGAAATTAGATTCTATATATACAGATTATGTGTTAATTGGCAAAGTAAATAATCGTTAGTTGCAGCCTGAATCCATAGCAACACAGAACTATTTTAAATAGATAAACAATGCGTCTAAGCATAAAGAGACACAAAATGGCTCCACGTGTGCCAGGACGGCTCATCAGTGAGAAAAAGTGCTCTCCACTTAAAGCACAGGGCTCCTTTCTTCTTTCCAACACTCTCTGTAATTGGTTTGGACTGTTTTATGTTGGCTCTCGATTCACTATTCTGCAGCCTGGATCCACTTCACTGTGTGTGTGTGTGTGTGTGTGTGTGTGTGTGTGTGTGTGTGTGCTCACCGTGGTTTGTGGCACTGGGTTGCTGCTGCTGCTGGTGGAGGAAGAGGAGGGGGGGGCAACAGGAGTTGCAGAAATAGACGAGTCCTCATCCATCAGTCCTCTTCTGTCCAAGACGCTGGAGGGCGAGACGAGACAATCAGTCACTGCATCTGGCTCGTTAATCTGTGACAGATCTGAAAGTCTTCACTCATAGATAACAGCGAGAAGTTACCTCGGGTACGTCGGCCCACAGAGCACCTCACAGCAGTTTTTGATGATGTTCTTGTGGCTGTACGGGTTCTGGACTCGGTTCTTTCCCGACCAGGATCCTTTAATCTGTGCAAAACAAAAACAGAAACACAACACTGATTACTGGAGCAGAAAACCTAAAAAAAGAACATCGACCAACATCCCAAACACATCCCGACTTTCTGGCTGTTCTCCTTCAGGAAGATCTTCCCTGTGCTTTATACCTTATTCAAAAGCAGAGCTCCGTTTTTAGATGTTATTCCCACGGGCTCGGCTTTGACCTACTAAAAAAGATCTTGTCGGGGATTTAATGATTTCTGGTTTAATGGGAACTCTATGTGCCGACGGGTGCCAACGAGCACAGCAACTACATGTTACAACCACCTGAATAATTCATTGAAAATTCGGAGAATTCGTACAAAGGAATCCCCCAGCAAATAAAGAAGTGCTTCCACACTGTACTGTATAAAAACTCTCAGTGATGTGCATTATTTAGCAGCTAACAGGAGGCACATTTTAACTCCTAAACATCCAGTTTCCCCCTTTGGTTTTTCTTCAGGGGTGGAAACATCATCTTGTCCCACACTGTGTGTCTTCCTGTATTGTCTTGTGTAATGAGTGTACGAGGTTTACACTGCCTGAAATATTCAAACCAAAGATTTCACTCCAACATTTTTACAGCTTCACAAATACATCAAACAAAAATATTCTAGATGTCTTTCATGCATTATTTAAAAACGTACTCCCACAAGCCTCTGCCTGACAGATCTGGTCTCTTTGGAAACTTTGTGATCTCCATTTGAAGGATGTCGTTTCCACCGAGGACGGCAGAGACGTTTTTGTCCCACAAAGTTTCTTTCATTGTTTCACGTTGATGTTCTGACTTTAGTCTCTCTGAACATTGT
This sequence comes from Lagodon rhomboides, assembly GCA_039737535.1. Lineage (NCBI taxonomy): Eukaryota > Metazoa > Chordata > Actinopteri > Spariformes > Sparidae > Lagodon > Lagodon rhomboides. The sequence continues at coordinate 6,728,190 of CM077794.1, forward strand.
CCTCCTACTGTGCAGCCTTCGTAATCATAATGGGAGAAAATCTGAGTTAATAAAAATGTTGATACAATCCTCCGAGTGCCTTCGATGAGCCTAACGAGCAGCAGTGAGTGGAGCAGTTTGTAGTCTGTCCGACCTTGTTGGGGCTGAAAGCACCTTAAAAGTAGAGCTGCAACAATTACTTGATTAATCCATTAGTCGTAAACTCCTAAATTAATTAACTATTTTGAAAACCAATAAATAGGTTTAAGTAATAATTTAAATTCTCTTCTTCCAGCTTCTAAAATGTGAATATATTTTACTTTCTCTTCTCATCTTTGACCGTATACTGAGTATTTTTGGGGTTTGAGGACGTCATCTTGTGTTCTGGGAAACACAGATCAACATTTTTCACCACTTCCTGATATTTTATAGAGCGAACCACTAATTGAGGAGGAAAATATTAGTTAGTCGTACCTACTTGAAAGGAATTACAGCCTGACTGATATACTGGCCTATCACAGATACAGTATGACAGTATATGATATGAAGACTTTTTGTTTTAAGAGATTGTAATGCAGAAAAAGACGCTAAGGATAATTTCTAAATCCAGTTTACTGTTTTAGTGTACTGGTGTCATTTTAGATGATAAAGTTTATTTCTAAACTGTAAAATATCCTCTGTTACACATCTTTGTCACAAGTGTTTGATGACCACATCTGAATGATCGTTGCAAAAAATGTGTGTATATCGGCCGATATATTGATATCAGACTTTTGTATTAAAAATCAAGTATCAGTCAGGACTGAAATTAGTTTTTTTTTTTTGGTTTTTTTTTTCAGGTTAAGAGAAGGAGGAATGTCAACATGTTTATCTACAGAGACACGTGATTTTAAGCGTCAACAAAACATTAGAGGTTAACACGTTTAAATTATATTCTCATTTATGCGAAAAACATGCAGAAGAAGACAAAGTATATTGACAAATATCGTACTGACACACACCAGCTTTGTTTTTTTTTAGTTGCAGCAGATGTAGGTCAACAGTCTGCCAATAAGTACTCCAGTACTGCATGCCTACGTGTACTGTGTGCATATGTGTGTGTGTGTGTGTGCGCGTGTGTGTAGGAGACACAGTTGACAGAGCATGTGTCATCCTGTGGGAGACCAGAGCAGCTACAACATTCAAGGTGCCTTCTCTTGTTCGCCCTTCTCCCACCATTTCTATCTTCCTCTCCTCTCCTCTCCTCTCATCCTCCCCCTCCGCCTCCCCCCTAGCAGTATCTCTGGCAGCGTGCCCGGCCCCTGCAGGTATCGATGCATCTATTATTAGGCCAATCGCAGATATTGAAACGGCCGGTCTGACAGCCATTGTTTCATCTCCTGCTGGAGCCACATTACACTGAAGGTGCACATTGCAGAGCTTCATTACTGATTAAATGAAAAAAATGAGGCCAGCCATCCCACAGGAAGGAAAAAGGGGAATTATAAATTAATCATTACAACAAAGTATGAGTGCACTTTCTTGCTTTCAGCCATCTAGAACCTCCCACCACCTCCATCGCTGCTGCTGCTGCTGCTCTCTGCTTCCCGTCAGAGCCTCTGCAGTCAGATCTGGGCCAACAAAGCCTCCAATAAAGTATACACACTGTAAACGCTAGTATACACAGACGCCACGTAAATTACTCCCTCTGTGGATTCAGTCACCTGCATCACCACCACTCATCATCTGCTTTAGATCAGCCTGAACGTGTGTGTGTGTGTGTTCGATGACGGTAAAATGACTCAATGGTAATGACAAGAAGCAATCAATATTTTTTCCCCTCATTTAGCCTCATGAGCTTCTTCTAAATGTGGCTGACAAGTTGGGAGTCGGAAAGCAGCTGGCCTGTTTTGTTCTTATTTCAGCTCCGTTCTGTCATTGGTTTTATTAAGAATAGCAGCTATTCATGCATATTTTTAGATCATTAGACTGTCGCCTTGGTGAGCGGTGAGGAGTCCAACTGCTGCTTTTAGCATTCAAAGCATTTAACAGCCAATTTGTCATATGGCTCACACCGAGCGGAACAGAACTGCTGCTGCTGTACCGGCCACGTTTCAGATTTTTGATCTCAGTGTGGCCGAGCTGTACTTAAAAAAGAGGTCATATTAAAATTTAAAATACAGGCAGAAAGATCGGTCATTTCTCTTCTGTCTCGAGTGAAGTCAAAGAAACAAATGTGACACGCAGGATGTTTTAGCTGCAGTTATAAAACAGACTTTGTAGCTTCTGTTTGGATCTTGTTTCTCTGTTTTCTTTTATTTCAGTTGGTTTTTCTTTGCTTTACTTTACGATATAATGTTCTGGTTTAACAAGCTGCAGTTTTCCAGCCCTCTCTGTTCTTCAGCGCTGAACGAAGCGGCGCGATTGTCAAGGAAACCGCTCTGTAGTTTACACCTCTGTGATGTGTGTTTATCTTTACAGTCATGTGAAGCCAGGCTGCCTGAACACAACATGTACAGACATAGTCTTCAAAATTTACTTTGTCTACATTGTGTGGCTAACCTTGACATTTACACTAAACACACGTGTAACCCTTCATCTAAACTCTTAAATGTGTGAGGACTAGGTTCATTCTGTGATCCAGGAAGGGAACAGTTTGAATTATCTGCCTTGTTTCACCTTTTAAACCAAACTCCTGACAAGCATTCTGATACAGATACCAAATCTCTGCTGACATCTGTTATTTCTGACAAAACAATGCATCTTTCTGCGGTAGTCTGCTCCGCAAACTCCCGTGGTTGATATCTGGGTGTCACAGACACAACTTCTCCTCCTGCTGAAGAAACTAACTCATGACCTCATGCAGGGTTGTCGTGATATCGTAATGAAATACTGATATTGTGTCAATACATGTGATAATATCGTGGGAATAATCCAGCAAAGATGTTTGGCCTTTTACATCTTTAGTGGAGGAGTTCATCTGGTTTCCTTTCAGTAGTAAGTGAGTAGTTGTTAGTATTTGTTCTTTTTGTTATGGTTACAGACTCTTTCCACCTCCACACAGATCTGACATGGTGACGGCCCTCATCTCAAGTCGTCAGACAAATTCTGGATACTATGAAAACCTTTGCACTCTTGTGCCGGGACTATAATTAGTTTGTCGCTGGAAAGCAATGGTTAAACGCCTCATTTGTATTTGTCATCTACTTTCTCTTTGTGATATACATCTGTACATGTTACAGGTGTTTTGTTTAGTGTTTTGTTTTTTTAATCCCCTATGCTTGATTTTGAAATGTTGCAGCACCTGTTGTTGGTTTTTGTTTTTGCTTTTGTGTGATTGTTAATATTTAGATTAAAAAAACGGCACTTGATGACGATTTTTATCTTTTGAAAATCTTTTTCATATTATCTGTGATTGCTCAGAGTGGTACGACTGCTCTAACATGATGTTTATGGTAGACTGATGAGACGTCTAAGCTCAATTAAAGCCGAGGAATTTTCTGTCTTGGGTTAGGTTTGTTTGGGTAAAAATAATGGTAGAAACTCAGGCGAGCATCAGCAGTGCCAGAAATGCCTGATTATGTGCCTCCCTTATTTACACTGAGCCACCAGAGCAACCAGACACCACAAAGCAAAGAAGTCGGTCAACCCACACCGACTCTTATGAAATGGATTTTCTTGAAAAAATGATGTGAAAACCTCTATTAAATTCAAGAGACCTTGCACAGTCCTATAGCTACACTCCAAATACTCTTTCAGTTAAGGAAAATTGGCCCTCTGAGCTAAATTTAATATTTCTTTGTGATTCTTTGTGTGTGCACTCTGTGCCTCACCAATTGTTTATTTTCCATTGGATTGGTTTGAAATTTGTACTGAGCATCCAAGAAACTCTTGCAAAATTATCCTTAGGGTGTTTTTGGATGCTCAGTACAAATTTCAACCCAGTCGAGTGAAAAATAAGCGTTGGGTGATGCTTAGAAGACACACAAAGAAGAAAGAAATGATGAAATTGAGGTGCAAGAGCCAAACTTAAAAAAAATCACAAGTTAAAAAGTATTTTGAGAAGAGCTGTAGGATTTTACAAGGTCCTGTGAATTCAATAACCATTTTGCGTGATTCTTTTTTTTGAAGAAAATCCGTGACATGAACTGGATCTAGGTTTGTTGGTGTGGAATGACCTTTCTTTGAGCCAGATGTTGAAAAGGTGTCTCTCTCCAAGCAATAGTGTACAATTCACTCTTCTCCTGGAGTTTTTTTAAGTTGCTGAACAGCTTCAAATGCATCATCACTACCCTCTGAGCTTTACATTACTTTAATTGTAATGTCACAGAAAACTAACCAAAGACAGAGTTAATCCTATAAGCCTGTGTGGTCATGAGTCATGGTTCATTTGCCTGCAGATGGTACTAAACCTAAACAAACTAGATGCAAAGTAGAGCGCTGGGCCTCACAGCACGATTCAGACCTCATAAAACAAACTGTAGACATGAAAGCAGCATTAGTCTGTATGTGTGTGCAGCATGAATGGACAAAATGCACGTGGACATGCAGTGAGATGCACTTACGTCCTCATTGGTGGTCTGGTTGAGAGAGATCAGGTAGGTGTGGAAGCCGGTCAGTCCCACCACCGACCACAGGGTGAAGAAGCAAACCAGCACCTCCAGCACAGTGAACAAGAGTTAAGAAAACAGCAACAGATGTTTTATGCCTGACACGTGGTCACTGATTACACAGTGGACAGCAGGTGACAGCACAATGGCAGACCATTACGCAACGTGATTAAAACCAGGGACGGTCAGAGAGTGGAACATTTAAATTAAAGGCAAAGTCAAAGTCACAGCTGGATTTAGTGAGGTTGGTTTGTTGCTTTGACCGTCATGCTTTCCCTGTATACTGCATACACATTTATACTAAAAATGTCTTAAAATTTACCATCGAGATTCTTAAACAAAAGCACTCACTTCTTCTCACTTCTATCCATTCATCTTGCCGACTGTCCCTAGCATGTTTTATCAGCTGTTAATAGTTAGCTAGTTAAGCTAACAAGAGCTCCATCAGTTCGTTGACAAAGCTGTCAGCGATCGACTTTTTAATGTGTCCAGCTGATTTGTTAGAAAAACAAAAATCTTGTAAAAGGGGGTCTTTAATATGCGCCTCATGGTTTTAAGCATGTTATGGTTTAAACAACTGATGCTAAAGCTATGCTACGTGTACCAGGGGAAGTGTCAGTATCCTCACTAGTTAATAATCTTAGTGGAAGACACTGAAGACGCGCTCAGTGTAGAGCTAATTAGTCGTAACACTATTACTATGATTGGAATATATTTAAAGATGAACAGTCATAGTTGTGGTGTATATACTGTGTCCGAGCTTAAAAGGATATGTTCCAGGTGTTTCCTTCAAAGTGTTCAGAAAGCCTTTATCCACTGAACCTGTGAACAAAACATCAGAGAGAGAAGTCAAGTTATTCATTTTCTCTCTACTGAAAAGGCACCATTCTTACATTACACACCAGCACTAAGATAACAAGCCCAGAGCTAATTATCCTGACTAGAAACACTCCTGCTTCCCGTGTCTTTCTGTCGTCCTGCTGCCTCTGTTTGATAGAACAAGGAAGCAGAAGGACGAGGATGAAAGAGGAATCATGTTTTGCTGTCAGTTGCGGTTGCACGTCATTTCACGCTCCGGGAAAAGCCTGGTCTCAATTGGGTCACAGTTTTCACACATGAGCATGCGTTCACAGCGGAGGCTGGCTCTGAGCTTCTGTTACAGGTCATCATTCCTGTGTTGCCACATTCCTTTCAGCTGTCCATGTGCTCTGTCTGCCCCTTCTGATTGGACAAATGACTGACAGGATACTCACGCATCACCACGTGCACGATGTTGAAGGTGAAGATGTAGATGGTGAGCAGGGAGAGGGACATGGTGAACAGGTAGAAGTATCTGTAGTTCCTCTTGCCCACACAGTTTCCGACCCACGGACAGTGGTGATCAAAACGGTCTGCGAAAAAGAGAAGAAGGTCGGCGTATAAATATGTAAATGAAACCACGTGTATTAGATAAGAAATACTTTTGGGAATCAAACTAAAAATACACCGGTATCATCTGCAGTCTTTTGGTCAAAGACAGCTTTGTGCATCAGCTTCTGTAAACCTGCAGTCTAAATATAGTGATCACTTCCTCTTCTGTAATTTGGAGGCGAACCAGATAAAAAACAGGGCAGGGTCAAACTATCAGCGGAGGTAAACATCTCACTTTACACTTCTCTCTGCAGCAGACGAACCGCTCCTCTCCGTGGATGGAGTTTCACAACAATATACAGTAAACATTGAAGCAGAAATGCGAGGTGTGAAGCGGACAGGGCTTTTAAAAGTACCCATAAATCAAATACATGATATCACGTTAAAATATTAATTTGGTTGAATATGAAAAAGTAAAATTCTTAAAGTTTATCTGATATTAAATATGTACTTAAGTATCAAAAGTTTCTTCTGCCAATAAATGTGCCTAAGTATAAAAAGTAATTTTATATGTAGAGATGGAACCTTTTTATATAAAGTCCTCCCAATATTTTGTTAGCCACATTACCAGCATGGCTCGACGGATGGCAGTGTCTGTCTGTGGGACGGTTGGTTAACAATACTGTTCTGTTCACTTCCGTTCACGTCAGACCTCTCACAATAACTACTTTAGTTGGAAAACACATTGTCCCAGAAATAACTGAGATAAATGAAATTATTGTCATTTTATTTGATGCCACTATAAATTAGTAATATGATGCCATCATAATGCGAGTACAACCTTTCAAAGAGCAATGAAACTGTAAATGGAATGTGAAACAAATATTAAAATATCCTTAATAAATAAAACCAAAACAATAAATGAAATGGACTCTAGGGTTAAATTTTGTAAAAAGAGTATCACGACATCGATAAGACATGTTCAATAAATAGAGAACAAACAGTAGTTTTCATGACAAGCCTAGTTAACATGCTGTTAATGTTGAACATGCTAAATGTAAGCATTGTTGTTGTGAGCGCCTGCTGAATTTAGCTATAAGCTCAAAGCACCACAAACACGTCCTGACAGAGCTGCTCGCGTGGCTGCAGACTCTTTGTCTTGTTATACATTCTCTCCACAGTTCTTATATTGCACATAAAGTGCCGCAGGACAATAATCCTCTGCTCTGTTCACTTAATATGGACGTAAAAAAATCCTCAAATCAAAGCTAAAGGAACTTCAGTAGCTCTATAATCAAACTAAATTTCCCACGTTGGCCATTTAATTCACTAAAAAAAAGATGTGTGCATTTGTTCAGAGGTCTGGAACCAGAACAGCACTTAACCACCATAAATATTGTTTTATTTCAACTCCCATATGCCACAAACAAAGCTAAAGCAACTATCTAAATACTCACAGACTATATCGTACATCAGACGTCTCATAATCTATTAACCAGAGAGGCTCCGGGTATAAACAAATATAATTTGTGAGATGGTTTGGCTCTTTGTGTTTTTATTATGCCGCACATTCTGTGAGAGACTTTAACCGCTATAAACAACGTCGATGTGAGGAGGGAATGAAATTACTGCAGTAAAAGAAGGGCTGAGGCACGCTGCTGTGTCATGCTTGGACTATGTGTGTGTGTCAGTGTGTGTGTGTGTTTCTACAGCAGGTGGACACAGATGAAGCAGTGTTCACAATGACTGAGCACTTATTCCCTCACTGAGCCTCCACTGTCTCCTCTCATATCGCCTATGAGTCTGCGCTCCCCTCAGATGCATTCCTCAATCATCAGAAGCCAAATCACTGTTATTCTGCAGGGCTGAGAGATGACACAGCTACACACACGCACACACACACACACACACCACAACACACACACACAGTTCAAACAGCCCTCAAAATTCAAAGCACATTCCTAAAAAACACTGCCTGTGAAGTTTTTGGCCCATTTGTTTCAGTTTTCTCAAACTTTTGTCCCCTGTCTTCTCAGTCCAACATTTATTTATAAAGCTATGTTTTTTTTTATTATTTAATCATTGTGACAAATGAACGCAGAGAGGTAATTAAGATCGAGGCTTCAGTAACAATCATTACGTCAGCGAGCTATTTTTCCCACGAAAACATTGCTCACCTTTCTATTTCTGAAAAACGGAAATAAACCAACTCCAAAGAGCTGTCGTCTCTCTTCGCAAAGCCTTTGTTTGGACTTTATGAGAACTGAAGGCAGATCAGGAGAGATTTCTTACCAACGCAGTTGTCGCAGATGCTGCAGTGAGATGCTCGAGGTGGTCGGAAGATCTTGCAGGTGTAGCAGTACTTGAGCTTGACGATCTGGTTGTTGATCTGAACGTTGCGGATTCGAGGTGGAGGTCTCTGCCCTGCGGGGACGTTCCCGTTGGCGGCCTCTGTGGAGACAAAAACACACCACAGTCATTAGAAGGTGTTGACAACTTGGTCACACAATGAATTACTCTAAAAGGTGAAATCTAATCACAATCCAATACAACACCACAAACCATGCATGTAAAAAAATTAACACCTCTGAAAGTGTTTTCACAAAAGGTACAATGTCTTGCAGATTGCATAAATATTATGCTTTTTGTTTTTTTCCTATCTTTAAGTGTATTATATAACTTTTATGTGCATGTAAAACATTCATACAAGCCACAGAAAAACTGGTACAGCTACTAAACTGCCTGAAACACCTCATATGTGGTCCAGCCTTTACTTCAATAATTTATCTACATCACTACATAACACTGCACCACCTTTGGGATCATACTGCAGCTAAACATACTCCTGTAAAGATGTGAACAGCACAAACAAAGAAGACAGCTTTCAAGGGACCTCAGCGTTTCACCATTTGTACGCGGTTTGTAACCACTGGGACATTTCTAATGTGACGTTGGTGGCCTGTTGGTCAGTAAGGCCGAGGCTAAAAGAGATCACATTCCTTCTCAAAAACATGTATATTAGGTTTTATTTTCCAGTCGTTGCCTTTGACCAAGGCGCTGGCTAAAAACTGGAGTTGGTCCCCAGGCGCTGTTGTTGGCTGGCCACTGCTCCCCCGGGCTGGGCTTAAATGCAGAGAACCAGAGACCAGAGAGATGATGAGCAGTTTAAACAGTCAGAAGCCAAAACAAAGTGTCTCAGAGAGAGGGGGAATATGTTGCAGCAGAACGGGACCTTATGAGCAAAATGTAGATTAAAGCAGACACTGAAAATAAAAATATGAACTTGAAAATGAGTATAATAGGTTTCCTTTAACTGTAGAGGTGCTCACAATATTGTGTTCACCTGCTGTATATTTCTTAACCAGGCACTGAGAAATTGGAGATTCAGTGACAAGGACAAGAAAGAAATAAGACATAAATCTCAACAGCTGAACCTTGAGGATGTCAGTGAATGACGACATTGGCTCGATACTTTATTAATGATGGTGGATTTATGTGTAATCACTGTTGAGCTGTTAATATTATTTATTAGCAACACTAAACTGCTGCAGTGTCCTGCTCTATTGGGGCATCAACTAACCTTCCTCACACAGAAAAGGCTGTATTTTAAAGTCGTATCTTTTGATTCCGCAGTCGCAGACCCAATGAAATTCTCATGCATTTACTTTCTTGGCAATCCAGATCTTTCTGATTATGTTGCACTGCAGGAGCAGAGAGGTTTGACTCGATGCTTGCTAATGACCAGAGAGCTGCTGGCTGGAACGTCTCAGGAGAGAAAGTGTTGGGGAGAAATCTACCATTAACGTGCTGCACCGGGAGGACGTGAATGTGGAGTTAATGGAAAAAAGCCGGCATGCTCATTTGACTTCCTGGGGATAAATTAAGATAAAAAATGGTGGTATTTGTTGGAAATTAAATTATCTCTCCTGGAGAGAGTGCTCAGAGATGAGTAACAGAACAATTCTACATAAACTAAGCTGCATACTTATCATCATTTGTATACCTCAATGGCCATTCTTGTTATGTTAAATAAACGGTTCCAGCACAAATAAATTAGTGAAACTGGCAAGCTCGTGTCAAAGCCATCCAATAAACATCTACAGAGACATGAGGACTGTGAAATTTACTTAATCTGGCAGCACAAACAGCTTTACATTACGAATCTACAGGATGTAGGATTAGTGGCTTTCAGGATAAACCAGCGGAGAATAAATTAATGAGTCATCACTCCGGGGGAATGATGCCACTCCCTCGGGCAGCAAACTCTGTCTGCTAGCAGCATTATAGATTCCAAGAGGATGCCTCCCATCGTATTAGCATTCCCCCCCCGGGAATACTCGCTAACAGGCTGAGGGGACAGAGCATCGAGGCAGCGGTGGCTTCATCAACATGCCTGCCTCAGCCTCAGAATGAGATCAAGCATCCATACCTGCCTCCTCCTCCACCGAGTGTTATCGGTTAGAGCGCCCACACTCAGAAAACAGCTACTCTAGCACATTAAAAAACATACTGTATAAGAGCTAGAAGTGTTGGATGGAGGATGTGAGCTAAGTGCTGTATTTAAAGCTGTTAGAGTGCATATTCTTCACGTGGTCATGTGGCCATTTAAAGTGATGAAAAAACAGAAACAGAAGAGGGAGGCGTAAGACTGAAAACAGACAATCTATCAGTGAAGAGCTTGGAAGGATAGAAGCCAAACAAGGTCAAGGAAAATATAAAACAAAAGTGCTGATGGAGATTTGTTTGTGGGTGGATCCACTCCTGAGGATAAACTTGAAAAACATGTAGCGCGAAAGGAATTAAAGGAATAGTTTTGTGACATTTTGTGAGGTCCAACATTTATTTATAAAGCTATTTAGCGTAATAAATCGTCTCACTTTTCTGCATTTTATGGCTCCACTCCCATTTTCTTTGTCTGATAGGTTGTAGACCACTGGTAAAACATCACCATGGGAACATGTTATGGACACTTTTCATCATTTTCTGATGTTAAAGTTGGACACTCTGGAGAAATAATGGACAAATTTATCGATAACGAAAACAATAACAATAATGTCCAGTGAGATTTCCTCACATAAAAACATGCAGGTTGTTTACATTGTCCGTCTGGGTCATCACGACCGGAGCAAGTCAGACCACAGAGCCATTGTCATCCAGTGAGCCGTATGAGTCACAGTCATGACGAGAGAAGGAGTGGCTGCCAGCTAACCCGTGCCTCAGCTTTACTATCACAGCCCTCCTCTGTCATGACCAGTTTTCACCCATGTCTCTTGACTAGAGTGAGAGAGAGTACGAGTGATGGCAGAAGGACACCGTGAATCTTTTGGAGAGACAAAGCAGCCACACAGCCAGACAGGGAGAGGGGACAGGGTGAAGGATGTTGGGAGGGCTGGTGCAGAATTATTGCAAAAGATTATTCCAAGAGAGTCTGGACAGCCTGGGGAGAGGACATAAAAACACAGAAATGCATTGCTCTGCGCTTGTTTGTTTTGGGTGGCAAACTCTTTGTTGTCATCATCATTATACGGCGACTGGCTTGTTCTGTGTAATGAGACAACAGGATCCCTTGTAATGAATGTGTGTTAGACTGAGCTCTACATCCACAGACGAGCACACTCAACCTTTATTAACATAAAGCCCAACAAACATGAATAAACCAACAGAACCGAGGCCGTTTGCTCACCGCTTAACTAGCACGTATGTACACTAAAGTATTTATGCATCCAAAATACTAAAACTCCACATCTCTGGACATCATTTATATCAAAAACAACCCAGATGATGGTGATGTAACAGCACATGAACTGTAATAACATTTGTCCTCTTGCTGACTTAACATTTGAATGTAGATTAAGGATTTGAGCCTGGTGGCATTATCAGCGCTGATTGTGCATAATAGCTCTGCACACTTCAAGGTGAAGAGCTGGACAGCAATCACACCAGAAGAGGTGAGATTACCTCAAACTTCAAACCCCTACAGTGGATCTGAGGATTAATACTTGATGTCGCTACTGCCTCGTCTTTACTGCCATTATCATCAATAAACTGACATTTTGGCTGATTTATCTTCACAAGCCTCAACACGCATTCTGCAGATTCACACAACAACAGTTTATTTCTAATTCCAGTTGAATCCAATATTCACTCTCCTTTTTGCTCTGTTTTTTTTGTCTCCACCAACTCCTTAGGGAAATATCTGCTCCACAATGATCACCAGCCACTAGCTAACATGTACAGATAGTGTACAGTGGGTTTTTAGACATTTTTCTATGTAAAAAAGCTATCTGCTGTGGCCATAAACTACACTGAGTGCGGTAAGAGTAAACTAAAAACAGCTCAGTTGCACGTCAGACATCAAAAACAATGAGCTGAAACTCGCAAATCTCTTCCATACCGTTTTCACATCGTCATTTGGTACATTGTGATAATAAAAACGTTGATTATAGCAGCTTAACCAAAGCACTGACACTATCACAAAACACAATACAGTGTGGAAAAATGTGTGAAGAACTTCTCAAGGGGAAACACTTATTTTCTCATTCTTCTCACTATGCGTGAGGAGATTCGATATGTTCACATTATTTTCTGTCAAATTGTGAACTTGTTTTCTTATTATTATTATTGTTTGTGTTTTCCTTTGTGTTCTTCTGATTGGTTTGTGTACGGAGCTCAGTAAGTGAAAGCTGATGTTACATACATTTGTACACCAATCAGGATTTAGAGAGAATATGAATCAGATGACAGGTGGTGGGTTGTCTGGCACCCATCAATCAAATTTGATCAAATCATACCCACACAGTCCTGATGAAGCACATTAACTCGGGTTTTGAATTTTAAAACAGACAATACCTAAATATGATTTTTCTAATTTAGTTAGAGGTTAGTTTGTTCAGAAAGTGTGCAGTTTTAAAGCAAGATTATGTAACTTTTTCCCCTGAAATAACATTAAAATAGCTTCAAAATCATTTTGATGGTACAACATGCTGTAACAGGGTGAATAGTGTCTCTGTCTCAGCCACTCCGCCCTCCTATCACAAATCTCAAATCGCACAAAACCTCTATATAGACTAAAAATAAAAGGAAGAAAATCCTAATAGTGTCTGTAAATCAATCCTGTAACTCACCGATTTCCATCTCGATGAACGTGGCCTCCTCTGGGAGGGCGCGTGGCAGCACCCCGGGGTCACTGAAGCTGGTCCTCAGCAACATGGCAATGACGAAGAGGAAGAGCAGGACAGCGAAAACTGGGATGGCAGGAGACAGATGGAGAGCCAGGTACGGACATCTGTAATGAAACAAACACAATAAAAAAAGAAGATGAAAGATTTAATCTAAATCAGGTACAGCTTCTCAGAGAGGCAGAAAGGGAAAGACATTTTCTTTATCCATTTAATGATAAGCTGTCAAGTCACAGCTCTTGTTGGTCGATAATTTGATAACTTGATTAGGCGGCCACCAGAAAATGAATCTGAACATTTTCTCGTTCCAGTTTCTCCAGTGTGAGTGCTGCAGTCCTAGATCTCACACTAAAAGAAATCCCATTTGAATGAAAATATTTCGTATTTTGCATCACAGCTGCACATGACAACTGCAGACAACAACCTGACAAACAGACACAGGAGAGAGCCTTCTCCAAAAAAAAAAACAGCAGTGCAGAGAGGGCATGACATGACACCAAACATATTCTGAACTTGTGTTCTGAGCATAAGGTCGCGAACCGTGAGAGCTGCCCTTTCTCTGGACCGTGCCGAAGTCGTGGCCGTGAATAAAAAACACCTTGCCACGCTCCCCTCACCTTCTGGAGGAGTGGAGACACATTAGCATAACTCCTTGTTGCCAAGGCATTGAGATTAGATTCAGAGGAGCTCCTCCACCAAAACGGCCTGCTGCTCGGTGCGATAACAGATGTGAGCTGCAGTGCAAAGTGCTGCGACAGAAACCAGCAGCAGCAGCGACGGCAAAGGCCTCCACATGCAGTTATTAATAGTTAATTTCCTCTTCATCTTCCTCCTATTTGGCAGGGATCATATATTCATAATGCAGCACTGATGTTACTCTGCAGGGCTGCAAGGCATTGTGCATTGTACTGTACAGGAATAACTTCTGTACTACAGGTCAGGCAAAAAGTCTGCCCACACAGATGACACACTCTCTGCGTTAGTATATGGAAGATGGAGATTTGGACGATTGAAACAGAAAACATTTCAAAACCGTCCTCTAAAGCAAAATCGCCAGGCTACATTACATATACATATTATATTCCTCTGTTGTAGTGAAATATAGTACATTGAGCTGAAACAAAGGTTTTCACTCCTTCTTATATGCACCAACTGATAAGTCATATACTTTAAAAAACATCATTAAGGCCTAGGTTTGAGTAATAAACAGTGTTTTTCTTAACAAAATCACAAGGCACATTTGTGTGCAACATAATGACCCCTTCAGGAGAGTAGCCATTTATCTGTATCACATATCCGACAAAACCCTGCATATTCAGTTACATAATTGAGTGCGACCCATAAATTATTTTGGGCGGCCAGAACTGCTGGAAAGCAGCACTAATGCATGATGATGTTTTCACTACTGTGCAATTCTTTTTGGTTTAGTTGGGCTTTGTTTGATACTGTCCTTTTTTATTTCACTACCAATGTGCTGGAGGACAGAGCAATGAGTTCAATGAATTCCCTACCAAGATTTTTGATTTCAGAGAGTAATACAACATGTTTTCACAAAAAGTTCAGATTGTATTTACACATGGAATATTGTGAAATAATATATATGATGTATGTTTTCTCTTTTCCTGTTATTATATAGAAATACTAATACTGGTAAAAAAAAAAGAAAAAAGGGAGGATTTGCTTCTTTCCTCTGTTTTACATCATTTTACATGTAAAAGTAAAAACAGGCAGGTTTCCTAGAAATAAGAAACAGGACAAAACATGAGTTTACTCATTCATTTAGTCTAAAATGGAGGCGTGAAAGCAGATAGAAATTGTACCAGTCTGCCAACCCGGACTGGCATCCTTCAATTTTGTGAGGTTTTGTGCCCGGTGGCAGAGAAAAATTGCAACTTGAAAGCAACGTTTGTAGGGAAACAGTCCAAATACTAATAGTGTTATTCTGTAGCTATTTCACTGTGTAATTAAAGCAAAAAACTATTCCATTGCCAGTTAAATATCTTTGAAATGATTCAACTGATTTCATCACTAAGTTCATAAAAGCCATAATACTGTATTGTCTTCTTATCTGGGTGCAGTTTAACACATTCTCACCACAGACAGACACAGCTGACAGGAAGTTTAAAGGACAGAGGTTTAGCTGTGTTTGTAACAGCCAATCTATACAAGACAGCAGAGAACAAAGTCCACCTGTTCAGTCACAGTGTGTAGATGAACCAGGTATGTCAGCATACCTGAGCACTGACGTAACAACAACACACACACACAGCACCTGCTCGACTGGTCTGAGCAGTTTCCCTGCCGAGCCCTTTTTTCCACACTAATGGAAACCGGGAGCAGAGATCAAATCAATAGAAGTTTCCACTGGCCCAGGACTCTGAAGTATGTTTGGCCCATTTGTTAGTGCAGAGACAGCAGAGAGCAGCCGGTGCATTCAGACTGAGGGGAGGCGGTCTGTCGATGAAATGTAATTCCCGTAATGATGACTGGTAGGTATTCGAGGCCCACTCTATCATCGCTTCCCATCAAGCCTCCACGTCCTTCCTGGACGTGACCATTTCCTCTGCCGTTGAGGAGCAGGGTGGTGCTGGCACGCTGACACTTGTGTGTTCATCCGTCACCACACAGACAGCAGAAAAAACTGGACTTAATCAGGCCCAGTGTCCATGTGGGGAGAATGTTTTCATCAGTGAGGCGATCAATCAGACCGCCAAGTGACACTCACACACCACTTACACGTTACCTCCTTTTCTTACTCAACATTCTGCCTCCTCATCGAGGCTCAAGACTCACTACAGTGGTGAAAACTACATTTTCTCAGTACTTCACTTCAGCTGAGTGTTTTAACTATATGATACTTAAGACGGCATTTCAATTTATTCATTTCATCTGACAACCATGCACCTAAATCCAATTATGCATTAAACATAATGCAACTTAAGTTGACCAGACTTTTGATCCAGAAAACAAATATTTGGAATAAAGAAAGACAATGTCTCAGCTTCACTGTTTTTAATTCCTTTTTTAAACATCCATTGTGAGTATGGTGGTGTCATGGTAACTGGTGGAGTGAAATAAGCATTATGGGAAATACCCTTATTCACTATCTTGACTAGAGTTAGATGAGAACATCGATACCACTCTCATGTTTGTACACTATGTCCATGTTTGGCCTGTTAGCTTACCACGAAGACTGGAAACATGAGGAAACAGCAAGCCTGCCTCTGTCTAAAGGTGACAAAATTTTATCTTGTTTGTTCGATCAGTACAAAAACCAACAACAGTTTGAGGTTTGGTGGCAAACTATGTGCTGTTAAGACTTCTCTGGATCTCAAATGGGTGCTGAGTATCTGGTGCCAAATGAAAGGTAACATGTTATTCAGTGATGGTCGGTGGATTTTGTTAATGTTGAAGTCTTTATGCCTGCTGCTAGCTGAACATATATGTTAAGTTTATCCGTGTCATTCTCAAATGTAAAACTCTCACTCTCTAAAACTCACTATTACTTTTGTAACTCAAAAACATTTTTCTGATAATATTACTGTCAGGTCATATAAATTAAGTTTTCAATGCAGGACTTTTACTTGTAGTGGAGTCTTATTGCTCTTTTACTTAAGTAAAAGGATCTGAATTTTTCTTTCATCCCTGACTGGTGAGAGCTACAGATCAACAACTTTACATCCACAATTCTGGAGCAAAACTTCCAACATGGATTTAGGTGAAATTCTGGTAGCTTGTGTAGCTCACATTTGCCTAAATCACACTGAACAGAGCAGGTTGACTGTAACCTTTTTAAGAATGTGAATTCAAATCCACAACACAAGAATATACTTGTTATTACACATCAGTCTACTGCAGACTGGGGATGCAGATTAAGTGTTTTTGCCATATGCTATACTCGATGTTGTTGACTTAATGGGCGCCTATAAAACTGTCATAAAAGCACCAGAGTGACCATTAGTCCATGAGTTCTTGGAATATGGAAAAGACAAGGTTTATTGGTTTTAAATGGGATCCCATAATCTGAAAAAACCTGCAATCAGCTGGTCATAAAGGACAATAATCACATTAACCATAAAAAATGACACAGCCTTACATAAGAGAAAGAGATAAGATGCCTACTGTAGTGCTTATTCTGCGTTTAAAAATTAAAGTGCACTGTGTGTCTGGGGTGAGTGGGCATTAAATGTATTAGGGTGTGTCGACTGCAGACTTTGATCCAGAGGATTTCCCTCTTAACTCAGGATGACTTAAGCTCGAAGATGAGAAGCTTGTAAAGTCGGGATATCGCTGAATTAAAATCACTTCAACTTCTCGCCAACAAAAAACCACTGAACCCAGGATTACGATGTCACCAAGTCGTGTATGGGTGAGTCATGACATTTTACCTTAGCTGAACATTTAAAGCCCTTCCTTTATTAATACTTAATGGTTGTAAGCTGTTGCAAATCTGCATGAATCATACTATAAATGAATTATGCAGGCTCATCCACAGTGGGCCTCTGTCACATAAACATTTGTAGACTGTGACTCTGCCTGTTTCTAGGGCACAGCTGGAAAAAAAACAAAAAGCTCACAAACTCTACTTGCCCTCTCTGGTCCTTTTCACCTACAGACAGAACAACCACTTTATTACTGAACTTGACTCTGGTTCGAGGATGATTTTGTCCTTCTGCAGCAGAACTCTCAGACGACTTCTGTCCTTTTCTGCGGATGTAATCATGCTTCTCCTGTTCATGTATTACTATAACATATGAGTCACAGTGCTATGCGACTTTTTTGACAGCACTTAGCCCTGTTGTGACGGTACTTTCATAGTCCTTAATGTCGTTTTTTCAACCATCTGGATGAAAAATATTCAGTCTGCTGCACATTGAAAAAGAAATGTCCATCTTGTTTTCTCAAGTTGTGACTGTGTTTTCAAATCCAGAAGGCCGGACCTGACAAATGTCCTTTTGCGCAAGGAGATATGTCATGTCTGTTTGCCATCTATGAAAAAGTTTGCAGTCACACATCGAGAATGCAGGCCAGATAAAATCGTCTGCCAGTGCTGGATGTAAGGCACACAGAACTCAGGTCGGTGGTTTGAAGTCAGTTTGAGGGGTCAACCATACGCGACTTTGATATTTGGTTCACCGAAATTAAACCCCACACGAAGCCAAGATGTAGATTTTTCATTTGAATCTTTTTTAACTGGGTCATGTTTTCTGAAATGAGGCATTGCTGTAGAATTTTTCAAATGGTATTTTTTGGCGTTTGCAGCACCACAAGCTGAGTGCCATGTAGCTCCATTATATTGGATAGAAAGCAGACATCACTGCAGCCAATATCTCCAAAACCCAGCAACTGACAGGAAAACCATTAAGGTGGATAAATAGCACTACAGGGATGACTATTTTTTTTAAATCTAGAAATACCCTCAGGGCAGTGTTGTTAAAAAAATCTCTGAGGTTTTCAAAGATCGCAAGCTATTATTTCTTTTTCAGAAAATTGAATGCCTCGCTGTGTGAATGGTTTATATGAGAGGCACTTACTGGAACTAAACATGTCCTTTAAAAAGTCTCTGGTATCTAATGCATGAGTGAGTCTAAAAGAGGTTACACTAAAGCTCCAGACGGTGCAATCTGTTGTCCGGTTTAAATCAGTCTTCCTTGTTATGCAACAGTTAAATACCATATGAGAGAAATGTTACATATCCTTTTATTAAGGATTAAAGCTAGGATTAAAGATGTTGCGTCATAGAACGATCACTAAGTGAAATTAAGAATAATGATGAATCTGATGATTTTATTTCAGCCACATGAAAAAATAATACCACTGTGATAAAACAGGTGGCCGTTTCGTCCGGGAGAGAATCTTTTTCAAACCAAACAGACGAAGACAAAGTGCAAAAATATGTGAAATGTGCCTCCCTATATGGCTCTGTATATGTGCAAAAAACACCACTTCAACCCTTTACAGAGAAGCAGCCCTCTCCTCCTGCCAGGGAAGCTTCCAGAGAACAAAGCCTGTAGATCACTGTTACTGTAAATGGAGCATGGACTCTGAATAGGACATAAATCATGTTATTGCTCATCTAGCCAGGCAAGGCAGCTGCTTTCTGATTGGCAAACAGGGAGACAGGGCGGGGTCAGATGCTGAGGGAGGCTCAGGGGTCGGTTACAAGATCTCCTCTGACTGCAGCCTCTCGTTCTGCAGGCTCAGTCCTCCACATCGTTACGTTTTATGAGGCCGACTAGAGGACGGGACGGTCAACCGGACACAGTGAAAGCCTCTACCGTGCAGCAAGTGTAGGGATGTAGATACAAATAGACAAGCACAGGCAAAGACAAAGGTTCAGTGTCACTACAAGCACATATGCTTCTCTGGCCTCGTAGCTCAGCGTCCTGGGGTGGACAGACACATGACACACTGTCCTTCTGTTCCAGTTTCTTGCTGCTTCATCCAAGCTCCATAGGTGGCTATCCACACGCACGTTTTCATGCATGCACGCACACCACACACACACACGAACACACACATAAAAATTGGAACCAAACCAGTGAAAATCCAACTGTGAGGAAGCCTTTTTGCGGATATTTAGCCTACACATTTGGCAAAGAACTACCAAAGCCTTTTAAACATCATAAGCAAATGTTATTATGTAAAATCCTATTTAAAAAAAAAGATCAGTGGATATTAAATGGGCACAAAACCAACAGGGTAATGACATACAGTCCTAAAATGTATTCCAACTGTAAACCAGAAAACAGCCCGGCCCACCTCCACAGTAAATAATTTGTTTAGTTGTTGCTAATGGGTCTTTCCTTTTGAATGTTCGACTGCTCGCTTCCGCAATTTGGCTGGTGATAAACGTGAGATGTTTGCTCAGCAAGTTTTGGAAATGAGCCAGCCCACGCCAGGACACTGCCCTCTCTGTTCTCCCCTCAATGCCACAGTGCAGCTCAGAGCTCAACCTCCAGACAATATGTGAAGACTGAACCCTCCAAGACAAGAACACTACACGACAAAGACAAGTACATGATAACAGAAATATGATCTATAACAAAATGCACAAGAATTATCCCACACAGAATCTTTGCTACTTTAATATTAAGATTACCATAATGCAGTGTTGTGCATATTTTGCATGTGCAGTTGACTGTAGTGCAGTTTAAAATCAATCACAAGCCTTTTACAAATTGAGTTTCGGAACAATGCTGGTATTATAAATCATATTAGCTAAAGCTGTAACAATCAGTTGATTTATTATTAGTTGACAGAAAATCTTGTCCTGAAGATGAGTGAAACCATCCACTCAGTGTTGTTAGCTGACACAAGCGGTCATCTCACAACATGTCTCATATTGTGAATTTTCACCATAAATGCATCAGACTGAATGTGCAAGGTTTCTGTGCTTTACATTTATTTTTCAGATGACAGATTTTAGAAAAACAGACTTCAAGAGTCTATTGCTATGCTGACGGCTCTATGGGACCGTGAGCTAAATGCTAACACCAGCATGCTACAGTAACATGCTCACAAAGACTATGCTACCTAGCAAACATTTAGCAGGTATGATGTTTACAGTGTCCAACATCTTAGTGTAGTAAGCATGCTAATATTTGCTAATTAGCACAAAAAGCAAGCCTGCATTTGACCTGATAATCTGATGGTGGTGGTGACAAATTTCTTGGTAATCCATTTCATAGCTAAACACAGAGTGAGTAGGATTTCCTAAAAACAACATAGGTAATCCCTCTAAATCATGACTAGCAACCCACGCGAAGTGTGCGGCGGTGTCTGCATCTGCAGAGACTTGGCCCACTGACTCCATTTTCTTTTGTTGCCATGTTTAGGAGGTTTCTGGGCATCAACCACTGGGCAGTGGGTGGGTAGCCCACAGCTAATAACAACACACAGTGCGCTAGGTCGGGACTCTATAAAACCATGGTAACCAGGTGCCACAACCTTGGCAATAGGGGTCAACAGATATGGCTTCTTCAGGGCAGATACCGATTATAAGAAAACAAGAAGACTGAAAACCGATACTTGGGACTGATATACATTTCAAAAAATCTTTGAGTAACGATTTCGAACAACCAGTGATGGAATAAACACAAGTACAATTTAGTCAAGTACTGTTCTTAAGTACAATTTTCAGGTACTTAACATGAGTCCTTCGATTTTCTGCTAATTCATACTTCCTCTCCACTATATTTATTTGATACATTTAGCTACTAGTTACTTTGCAGATTCTGATGATTCAGTGTTTATAGGCTGTAAATTGTGACACATAACCATTCAGATATTGTTGTGGGTGGAACATTGTGTGAAAGGATGCTGCAAGTAGCACATTTTTAAATGAGTTTATTTATCAGCAATCTGATAATTGGAAAAATTTTGATGGGATGATAATTGGTCCAACCATAGTTGACACACTTCAGGAGCCATCAAGCCGGAAAGGAGGAGCCAACTTTCAAATGTGTTCTACTCATTGTGGCTTTAAAATATCAACTTGATGACAAAAGTGGTAGACTGACCAACGGACCAATATTTCCATCCATGCTGCCAGAGTACCAAACATTTTCACTATTTTCTGTAATTTAAAGAAAGATTAATATATTGATTGAATAAGTAAATAATTAGCATTGACACATGATGAAAATAATTGTTAATGCAGCCTGAATACTAGTTGAGGATGTTACATTTTACAATATTTATCCCAAGAAAAAGACTGGATTTAAATGTAGTCTCAGATGGGCAGTGTGTGAATGCATTAGACCTCCGAGCCGTTTTGCAGAAGGCAATTACTCTGTCAGAGGTTTAAATCAGATATGTATCAACATGCCGTGTAATGGCGAGTTTGAAAATTACCCCCCTGTTGTCTGGGTCCAATCTCCACGTTAATATCCATCCCCCCATGAGAGATAATTATGTTCCGCTGTAATATGAACATAGTATGCTAACAACCCTCCAGCCATTAGTCACCGCAATGCCTCCTCTGGGCTCTGGACGTTCAGCGTGAGCAGTATCATCTCTCCCTCTTTGCTCTGAGCTGGACACCAGCTCCTTCTGTCCGGACTCTAAGGAAAGCCGGAGGCCATTAAAGTGCAGAGCAGATAGAGATGGGAAGGGCCTGGCACTATGTGAGAGCAGCTACTTCTCTTCTCTGCTATGCTCCAAATCCATTTGGCCTGTTAGCTGCATACACGCCCACAGTCAAGAGAGGTTACTGTGTTACAGGGCAGCATTTTATGCTAAATCATCGTGCCTGATTTGTCTGGCAAGAAAGGGGAGAAGAAGGAGGAAACAGGTGGGGCAACGACAGAAAACGAGTGCTATCTAAATGAAAAGCAACCCTGCTTTATGACTATCAAACTCATGTTCTTCGTTTTAAAAACAAACGTCCGTTCAGCCTTCAATTAAAGGATTTGGGTTTACATGCTGAACCCGAGCCGAGTGGCTGTGATTGCAGGGTTAATGAGTCCATTGGGTTGTCTGAGGGTTGAGACTGAACTGCTGAGACAACAGAAATCTGCAGCTCTCCTTTCTTAAAACAGAGCAGAAGCTGGACACCGAGGGGTATTAAATATTTAACACCCCAGTATGTGGTCAATCATAAACCGTCTTTTCTCTGACCAGGGACTGAATTCTGAGCAACAACACATGGACCAACAGCATGTCTGAGAGGTCATCAAAACAGAAATCCTTACAAATAAATGCAACATAGGAGGTCACAGATCAGCTTGACGAGAAGAGACTGGCCAAAAAAACCAAAACAATCACACTACCTCACACACATGCACAATAGCACACATCAGGAAGATCAACAAACAACAGGAATGGATGAGATGAGACTAAAGCAGCTGTAAGTTATATATTCTTCTTAAAATAAGAGTTTAATAGCTCTACATCATCAGTGAGGGTTTGGTCAGTAACACACGTCTCTTGAGAAGAAATGTTCTGGTATCCCTGCCCATTTTATCCAATCAAGACAGAGAGCTCCATAATGAGGTGGACATGTCCGCTCATGAACACCCAGAGATCAGGATCCTCCCGATTGCTGCTCTGTCTTGCAATTACAACTGTGTGTGTGCGTGCAGTGACGTACAGAGGAGGGAGGGACAGGAAGTAAGCTACAATAACGACAATGCAAAAAATATGTCTGCCCAATAAAAATAAAAAATAAGGTAAAGGGATTCCAGCAATTTTTCAGCGCCATTTTTAGTTTTAAGCATATTTTGATGATTATCCAGATAATATCGTGGATCACAATTACTTTGGTGACAATAATCGTGACATTAAATGTTCATATTGTCCCATTGTGGGCTATGGTTACTCACAAGTCAACATTATGAGATTAAAAATGTCAGATTTACATAATAGAAGCCATAACTGTGAGATAAAAAGTCCAAATCTATCTCATAGTTTTTATCTCAGAATTATGACATCTTACCTTTAAAAAATGACTTTATATCTCATAATTTAAATGTATTATCTCATAATAATTTTCCTAATTATGACTTTCGATCACATGATATTCACATTCTAACCCATAAACCTGACTTTTGAGCCCCTAATTATGACTTTTTATCCCAGAATCCTGATTTTATTTCTCATCATTTCAACTTGTTGTCTCATAACTATGACTTTTAATCTTACAACTTCGACTTTATATCTCATTATTAATTGATTACCATGAAAATCATTTTTTAAACTAGTTCACATTTATTTTTTCATACTGAAGTGAACACAAATCATGGCTTTGACTCTCGTGGCTCGTGAGGGGTCAGAGATGGAGGGATTGACTTACTCGAAAGCGAAGAAGAGCGAGCAGGTCCCGACGATGAGGAACAGGGTCAGGTAGAAGACTCCTTTCTGCCGGGCCATCATCACCCGTCCGTCGCAGCAGAAAGTGTTCTTACCCGGGAGCTTCTCCCATTTTCGCACCTTCCGTGTTATCATCACCGCCGACATGGTGCCTGTCCTGTGCTCAGATCAGCCCTCGGTGCTTCTTCGGGTTAATGTCACTTGTTATACTGTAAAACGAGGCAGACAATAAGCCGATGCGCTCATATAGTCTCACAGATCCTGTTCAGTGAGTGTTACACACAGTCCTCTGGTTAAAACAACAAACGACTTACTCAGAAATATTAAAGATTTCTGCACAAGGGGACGACTGGGAAGCATTTTTCTTTCCGTTGAATGGTGTCGCAGTCACATCATCAATGTTTCCTGATCCATTTTATTTCCAGTTTTTCTCGTCTGTGCTGCAGCATGTCATTCCCACGGTGAGGCTCCCACGCTGCTCAAACAATCTCTATCCTCTCTCCGTCCGCTCGATATCGGGGCAAATTAGTAGGAATTCATCCAAATGCTTGTGGCAGATGTTTCCCAGCAGGACAATCCAGTCGTGGCTGTTGCATCGGGATAGCGGACCTTGACCGATTGACATTCATATCATCTCGATAAATCATAAATGATCGTCCAGGCGAGCTGCTCCGTGTTTGTGGACATCAGACTGTGGCCAGGCTGTCGGACGAGGTCCGTGTGCCTGAAATAAAAAAATAAAAAAAAATCCTTTAAAAACAACAAGAGATGATCTGCTGCATGGACGCGAGCATGTAAAGCTGTTTGATGTGCTTTTTTTCCCGCAGGATGCCAGCTCTCGGTTTTAGTCAATGGCAGCAGGAAACACGCCTAGATTGAAATGTCTAATCTTAAAGGGGCAGGGCAGGTAGAAGGAGAAGGAACAAAGGACACAGATAAAGGTCCTGTTGAGATCACATTAATATGCTCAACCCCGAGCCTGTTGTATTACCCGAGGGAGGAGACTGTGAATTAAAGTGTATCAACGGGGATAATTGGTTACAGACCTCAGATGCATTAAACCCTCCAGCGTTGCTCCAGAGAGCAGAAGGTAAACACTGCAGAGGTCCTCAGAGTAATTAGGTCTTACTGGGACCAGTATGGACACATGTTCACTTTTAAGGCTTTAAGGCTTTAGCAACCTTTAATCTTATGACATAAACTACTCAAAATTAGAGATATATTAGAATATATGCACCCATATCCCAATATCCCTAATTAAATCCAAGTAGTATATTTCTCGTGTTTTATGCTATTTACAGTTTACTGATTCATTGTTGGCCTGTTTAATTCTGTATCCAATATCCTATTTTATCAAATCTGTATTCTCTGTTTTAGTATATGGTGTTTTTTTTTGTTGTTTGTTTGTTTGGTGTGTTGATATTTATTTTATGTTAATCCATGTCAGAATTAAAAACACACATGTGAGTAGTTTTGTCCCTGAACATTCTTCATATTACCTTAAAATAATATTTAAAAAGGTGATGATTTGATTCTAATCCATGGTGGACACATGCTGGTTTTCACACATGTACTGACATGTTCACATCTGAATAATTTAACCCAAGTGTTTCTCATTTTTTTATAAGTGTGAAACAAATGTCATCTACTACATGCCAGGCTACAATGTGACACAATATTCAAAAGGTGAAAATAAACACCACCGCTGATTCAGATTCTCACATCTGAAGTTAATCCATAAAATCTAATTTCTTTCATTTGAATGCAAAATGCAGATTATTTTCACAAAGGTGTTTTGTTGCTGGTCAATGGAGGCAATAGATGTGCAGTAAGATAAAAAAAAAAATTGTATTTATTGCAACTTTATATATTTGACCAACACTGAGAAAAATGCCACTTAAAAATAAGTAGAAACAAACAAACAAACAAACAAACAATTAATACAATGTGAACGAGTAAAACATTTTCAAGTTCGCTTTTTCTCACTGTAATGCTACTTTTGAGGTGACTGTGTCAAGTGAAATAAAATATTTTTGACTAGAATTTAAACAGTAAAACTTGTAATCTCGTAAGATTGAGTTTTTACAGTGTAAAACTGACGTAAAGCCCTTTAATAAAAAGTAGTCAGGGAACTGTCTTCCAGTAACGTTGAGATAATTGTTTAACAGAATATTATCATTATTGATCTTGTACTAACAATAACTATACTTAAACAGTTAGTCCCCTGTGTTGTGTTTCTTTCATTGGCACCTTAACCTTTCACTTAAGCTTAATATTAAAATCTTTGTGGTTATGTGTCTGTGGCTAGTAATAATAATGATATTTTCACTGGCCATACAGGCTAATAGCCCCGCTAAGTCTCTTTGGGTAAAGACATAAGAAGTGATTATGATGGTTCAATATTGGCTCAGCCCAGCCATACAGCCATTATAGCCTCCTTGTTGCTACACAGAGGCAACGAGATGGCACTTTATGAGACACACAGGGGAGGGCCGAACCATAAACGACCCTGAGAGTGAACCAGACATCCTTCACTCTCAGTCTGTCCTGAAATCAGAGATCACTGGAGGAAAAGCTACTGTACGTCTCCATCAGTCAGGATCCCTGCAGCTTTATATGTACCTCAGAGGGAGGACATTATTAAAACATGACCTGTCAGATGTTGCTTTGACCAACCTGTCAACTCAGGTTCTAATGTAGTCGTGACTGCATGACAGCCATGAAAGTCTGAATTTTAAAATCTGATGCCACTTTTTATTACATAAGGAGAGATGATGGGTGTTGAGGTGGTTTTATACTGCCAGATGAAAGCTTATGATTGATCTATTGTGCAGCAGACAGATAATGTTATCCCCCATAAAAGGAAATGGTGGATAAACATAGGAAAACACTTACTGATACCACCTCCACTGAACTAACAAAAATAATAACACAATAAAAAAAAGAGACCATAATTCCAAAATGACATTAGTAGGTCTACAGCTCAGAAGCCAATCAATATATTTAAGAAAACCAATAAAGACCAAAAACCCAGGCCATGTTGCACCAGAATTTTAAAAAGGATGTCAAAATACCATGAAGGGAATGTCAACAAGACTACTTGCATTAGTTTGTGACTTGAAATCTCATGCTATTGAACCATGTATGATAGTTTCACTACATGGCAGCACAGTGACTTTGGTCTAGAAACAGGCAAACCCTAAAATACATACAATAAATACAATAAACACCATCCCTATACAGGATACAATGCTTTTCCTATTATGCCCGAATTATGTTTTAGTTTACTTTCCCATTAGAAACTTACTCAATTTGTGAATTTGGATTTGTGAACATATGTGACGCCCTGTGCTACACAATATGCGCCATTTAAACAAAGTAATATGACACAGCTGACTATACTGTCACAGACTGATTACTTTAGTTGTATTTAGTAGTTCAACTGGTACAAACGGACGGCCAAGAATTACATTTTCTTCACTGTAAAATAACATTACTTTGCTAACAGCCACTCACCTTCATTGAGTTTTGAGCCGTTTGTCTCCATCTATCGACATTGGCGGGAAACGTCTTCAAATTGATTTCTGCCTTCTTGTAAATTAGCGGGGGCAGTTCTCTAACGCACATAAAACATAGATAGAGCTGAACCTACCAACATTTCGATGATAAATTGCTCTTCTTCCACGTCGAAAAAGCTTAAACTGCGGTTTAGATTAGGACGTAGCCAGTTGTTTTTTACAATAAAGTTTTGTATTTTGAAACGTCCGTCTGCCTAATAGTCCGACTAGAAACACGCGTCCGGTGTTGTTGTTGTGGAACAGCTGCGGGTTGCGCGTTACTTTCGTTGTAGGCTAAATTTTCATTCTGGAAGCGTCAAACATAAATACAGTGGATTTGTTTGTTTGCTCGTAGATGGACGGTGTGCCTTGCCTTCGTGTGTCTCGATGTCATGCACAGCAGTTCAGGTAATCAGCCATATAGTGAGTGAACAGCTAAGCTAAGTTAGGTAGTCGTTAGCATAGGAACCTTAGATATTTTGGTAGTGTCCACATAGATGTTTTGATTAACCCCACTAATCATACTTTAATTGTATTTACTGCACTGTGGGATCTCTTTCTTTAGCAGACTTATAATTAATTTTGGTCTCTCTTTTGCTAATGTACTTTTTGCAGTATAGTGTCACGATCGAGCCCCACTGAGGGTTTTTCGCTCCTCACATGGCTAATGTGTATATTAGTCTGCATTATTTGTAAATGTGTGAACTGATAAAAACAAATCGGGAAAAATAACAAGTTTCATACGTCTTCTGTGACTTCATGTCTCGATTTTCTAACGTCTCGTCTTACAGGAGATGTCTACAGTCCAAAGGAGCTCTTGACCCGAGTTTGTGTTTACAGAATGACTCAGCTGGAACAGTCCTTTTGCCCATTTTACCTTCCAGTCTGTCACAACTTGATCTCCAAACTCTCAGAACAGTGGTTGCTTCAGACAGTGCTTTTGAGATAGTTTGGAGTCAGGTAGTTAAACCTGAGTTTCACTTAAATACACTGGTAGAAACTGTACTATACTGCAGCTTAAAAGTAGTTTTATGTACCTCCTGTAACATGTCCTGTCTTCACCACAGTATCCTCTGCAGTCAAAGCAAGACAGAGGACGGACACATGGTAATAAACTAGAGAAAATCCTCCAGGAGCTGTTGGAATCTCAGGGTGAAAGATGGACAGAGGAGCTGAGGGGGGACCTCCCTCGCAGCTTCCAGAGGCATGGAGACCTAGTTCTGCTGGCAGACAACTGTTTGTCACTGCCAACATGGAAGAAAATCGGTACAGTTTGCAAGCTGTACCACACTTTTCTTAAGTACTAGATGTACAAAATAATTAATAAGGACATTTATTGATTTCTTTTTACTTGCTTAGATCGGCAGCTATGGAGTGCAGTGGCCAAAGGACTGGGGGCGAAGCGCCTGGCAAAGATGAGTCGAATATCCAGTGATGGATTCAGGTCTCCCATAGTGACGATGCTGTTGGGAGAGCACAGCTGGGTCAAACATGTGGACAATAGGATTAGGTAATTCTAAGTCAAGCTTATTTGCTCACTAAATAGGTCATGTGTACATGATTTGAATACATTTGACGATGACTCAAACATGCCTGAACTGATCATGTTTTCATCTTTTGTTTCAGCTATGAGTTCGATGTTACCAAATGCATGTTCTCAGCTGGAAACATAACAGAGAAACTCCGCGTGGCTGGATTTGACTGCAGAGGGGAGACTGTGGTGGATTTGTATGCAGGTGGGGGACTTGGACGTTTGAGTGGATATCGCTGATGATTTTGTTATTAGTCCAGGTTCTGATTTAATTCAGGATTAGAAAACTGGCCGATCAGGTTACTTTTATAGTGATTAACTTTTGCACTCTCAGTAGTAATAAAACATAATTTAAGTCATGACAATGTTGGTTTGTAACCATCTCAATTCTATCTTGTTTTAGGTATTGGGTACTTCACTCTTCCATATCTGGTACACGCAGGGGCCAGTCACGTTCACGCCTGTGAGTGGAACCCTGACGCAGTTGAAGCTTTACAGAAAAACCTTGTGGCAAACGGGGTGTCTGACCGCTGCACTGTTCACCAAGGAGACAACCGACTAGTAAGAGTGTTCATATGTGTTCAATAATGCCGATGTGACATGTACTGTTGACACAAAACTATCATATTACTAACTCTGTCTTAGTTGAATCACCACAGGGAGAATGTGTTGACTTATGCCCTCTAGTGGTTGTTTTAGTTCCCACCTCCACTGGAGACCATGACAGCAAGTATTGAAACCTCCAAGATTTTACTGTGTTATCTGAAACCTCATAAGGAGTATTGCTGAGTTGATATCAAAATGATTAATTATTGAATATTGGTCATTTAAACATTATCACTCAGCTATAATTTCTAACAAGAATCGGCATTTTGACACTTCCAATTTTATGTCATGAAACCTTAACTAAATTCACTAAAAAGAAAAAAAAACCCATCTAATCAGATTATGGTGTGTTTGTGGGAGGTGTTCCATTTTTGACAGCGATAATTTTTTGATATATCCATTAATGTGACAGGGACAGACTTCATTTCAAAGCTTGGAGGTTCTCTCTTTAAATTCCAGTCTAATTGCAAGTGCATTTCTGGCTTCACAGCAGCTAAAAATTTTTATATATATTAATTTTTTTTTTTCTAAAATGCATCTTGATCATCAATTATCATCCAATTGTGTACAGTACAAGTCACTTGGTTTTAAAAGCCTATTGCCTATCTTTTAATCTGCATCTCCTTTCCAGGGATACCAGATATTTTTCCGGTGACATGGTCTAACAGGAGCTACAAAGTCAATGCTCCTAAATATTTTGTGCACTGACTATCACTATTAAACTCAAATCAGCTCTTTTACAAGAGTCATACAAGTTTTAGAAAAAATAATTTGGTATCAAAGAGCTTTTTCTTTATTTTCAGCTCCAGCTGTGTGACATTGCCGACCGAGTGAACCTGGGTCTCATACCGAGCTCCGAGGACGGCTGGCCTGTTGCCTGTCGACTGCTGAAAAGAACAACTGGTGGCATTTTGCACATTCACCAGAACGTTACCTCACCGTTACCGAACACGGCAGCCATTCCAGCAATCGATGATGCCACCCAGAGGGTTTCTGGGAAGACAGCCGACAGAGAGGTGTGGCAGGCCTGGGCTGATGACACAGCAAACCGCATCGGCTCTCTTTTAAAGGACATCACTGGTGCACTGTGGATAACAAAAATCCAGCACATTGAACATGTGAAGTCATATGCACCTCATGTTCACCATATTGTGCTGGACGTGGAGTGCAGACCATCCTCAGGAGATGAACACAGCATGGCATTCAACATTTAATGTGTCACTTTAAAGAAAGTGGCAGCTATACGGTCCTGAATTTTTCCATGTAACCAAACTCTACATCAGCTGGTTTCTGTGGTAATTTCATCTGTCAGCTGCTGCATTGTTTTTATAAACCTTTATTTATCCAGGGCAGGTTCTCTTCTGAGCACAGATGCTGTGTTTTAAGAAACGCCCTGCCTCACACACATGCAGTTCTAATCACACGTGGAGGCTGCCAAATCATATCACAGCTACAGCCTTATCTTTTGGCCACTGGGCAGCTGTGGTTTAGGTGACTTGCTCAAGGACAACTTTGGGTTGTGTTATACATTGATTTGTTCTTTCCAGTGTTTGATCCCTACACCCCTTGTGTTGGATGTAATGAAAAGCTAAAGGCTGAGACATCCGTTCCTGCCTCTCACTAAAGTGTGTTAATGCAATGTAATGTAATGTAATGTAATTACAGATCCTCAGAATCAATATGACTACAGTACTACAAGGGACTTTTATCTGTTTATGAAACAATCTTAATTTAATACTGATGCCTCTATTACCTACATAAGCAAACGAGACCATCTGCGAGAAGGATGCCTATTTACATGTAATTGTTTTAATGCCTGCTAGCGGGAAATTAAAACTATTTTTAATTTTTTAACGAGCTGTATCTTGCTGTTGGCTTATTATACTGAACGCATAAGAATACTATGGAATGTTGCTAACTTTATCTTTAGCTCAATATAATTATTATTACAGTGCCACCAAATCAGTTATTCAACTTGTAACCTGGGTGTATATTACAGCTATTATCTTACTAAGCCACAAATAGCAGTTTGGAAAGGCTTACATTTAGTTAAAATAAAATATAATATATATTTTAAGATAAAATATAAGTTTGTATTTGTTAACATCAGAGCAAAACAGGCTCGCTTTTTGAATTATGAAATAAAATAAAACAGCACAGTGCACATCTAGCAGTCATACAGTTAGAGAATACAGGACTATGTAAATAAAACTGTAACTAAACAAGTTACATAGTGCACCTTTAATAATGACACCTATCTGTTCATATATTGGGCATTGTTAAAAAGTTTGACCTCTACAAGAAATTTGAATAGCTTTTTTGTTTGTTTGTTCTTAAATATCTTGGAACGTCAGGAGGCAACGGCCAAATACTGCATGAACATTTCACTTCTATCTGATAAACAGACGTAAGAACCTGGAAAAGTGAGTGGAAAAACATAATGCAGATGCTTCCATACAAGGGGCTGACTTCATGTTTTCGTGAGTATGGACGTTATGTGAATCATATGATATGGCCTTCACAGTCATCAGGTCTGAACCCAGCTGAACAGCTATGCTGAGATTTTTGATCCAAATAAGGGAGTATCTTCTGGATGAATGGTGTTTATCCAACCAGAAGAAATCTGCCAAGGAGCACTGAAGCTGTTCTTGCACCTCATTGTGCACCAACACGTTGCTGAGACAGTTAATGTGTTTGTTTTTTCCCTTTGTCACCCATCTGTATCTGCTGTGGAGGTGCTGAAAGCACAGAATTCGTCTTTGCACCACTTGCCAAAAGAGTCATTTACAACGGACACAGTTGGATTTTAGTGATTGATGGCCCATATGAGTTCCCTCGTTAGTGTAGTATTAATCATCTGAAATACGAAGTCAGCACAAATATCCAGAACCACCTCCATCCTTTTCCATTGAAGCTTGACACTTCAAACACATGAAGGCACCTGGTTGTAGCCTTTGGCCACATGGACATACAATTAATTGGGATTGAAAACAGCAGAGCGATTATCTGCATCAGTCTAGTAATTATCAGCAGACTAAGGCTGTGACTAACAATTATTTTCATAGTTAATCCCATTATATAAATGGTTAATTGATTGGTCATTCAGTCTATAAAATGTACCAAAAAATGTGAAAAATGCTTGTTATACTTGCCCAGAACCCAAAGTGACTTCTTCAAATTGCTTCTTTTGTCCAACCAACAGTGCACAACCCCAAATCTTTTCATTTTCTACCATATATGACAACACATTCTTACATTTAAGAGGCTAAAACCAGCAAAAGTTTTTTTTTCCAAATAACTTGACTTAACAAAAAAGAACAAAAAATTGATTATCAAAGTTATTTTCATCTGATTGATTAAAAGGTGCAAAATGAAACAACTGGCCACCTCTTGTCTTAAAAACCACTAAGTGCTAGTTAGCTTGTTGAGCAGTGCATCTAGCGGTTCGGGTGTGTGGTGTGGGAGTGGGACAGGCCCAGGCTAGCTTGTTAGCATGCTAACTTCAGTAGATATCTCTGTAATGCTATACATAAATGTCTTCAACATAACATTAACACTTTAATTTCTTCCCCCTGTTGAAAATGTGGGTTAATTTTAGAATTGTTAGGTA
This sequence comes from Lagodon rhomboides, assembly GCA_039737535.1. Lineage (NCBI taxonomy): Eukaryota > Metazoa > Chordata > Actinopteri > Spariformes > Sparidae > Lagodon > Lagodon rhomboides. The sequence continues at coordinate 6,761,402 of CM077794.1, forward strand.
TTGCACCTTTTAATCGACAGCAGGTGTCAATCAGGTGTTTCAGGCATAAACATGGGGACATGTGAAATAATTTATCTTTGGGAGAACATTACATCATAATGACTTCTTGGATACCAGAGATTAGCTGTAGCTGGAAACTAGCATCATTCTGTGAGATTTACAGTCACTTTTTATTGTCCTAGTGATCATCTGTTTTACAATACATCACTTTGCATATACGCCCTGACAGTAAATAACAGCATCAGGACACCACAGAGGACACAGTGGTGCCTTTTTTCTCAATATTTGTTTTGCTTTTCTCACTTTCTGACAGTTGTTTCTCCAGATTAGTGAATGAGTAAAAGCCCTGCACTTCACCATTTTGCTCTCACCGTACTCAAAATACACTGGCACGCACGGTTTGTGTGGGAACAGGGGTAAGTTGGCTAATTATTGGACTGTTTCGTCGGGTTCACATTTTCCACATCCAGCCCGCCTGAGGTAAACAGAGCCCTAAAGGAAATGCACCTGTCATGGAAAATGTGGAGAGGCGCTCCTGTCCTGCCTGTCTGCTGCAAACTTTCCTTATCTTCCGGGACTCCTCCAACACAGCGCTCAAACTAAGTCAACAGGTTTGGAGACGGGAGGAAGAAGGAGCAGGGATAAGGAAGGACAGCGAGTGAAGCTACGTACATGTCAGTTTAATTACCTTAAACGCGCCGCTAGCTTGTGAGCTACTTCGTTGAGCTTTCTGTCGGGAATATCGCGCTGTTGCCCGTAGTGACGCGGGTCGAGTAGCGGGGGAGAGGACGACTTTTAACTAACAGGTGCGTGTGGTTCTTTTTAATTAGCTTTGTTTTATGTGTTCATCAAACGATTTCAGACTCATCTATGAGAAAAAACTGAACCCTCCTCGCAAATCTTCCGCCTTTCCAGTCGCATTTAAGCCCACTGAAGTCTCATAAAAGTCATGTAACGCTGGTGAATGCGGGGTAACGTTAGCTTAAATTTAATTTACCAGTTCGAATGTTGACGCCAGTTACGGCAGTTAACATTCAAACGGTCGGGTCGCGTCCATCTTTGAATTCTTGACAGTTTCAGCAAAGTTTGTCTCAGATTTCTTTTGTGTGTCTGTCATCGTGGAGTTGAAGGCTTGTTAAATTAATTTCTGTTTATGTCATCCGTAGTTTACAAAGCCTCCATGTCTGAACTATGCTGTACATGCTACTTTTATGATTTTTTTAATACGAATTCCCTCTTTATTATCCTGTTTTTGGTGTTTCTGAAGGATTTATGCGGCGTGTGTCATCTGCCACAGACGCATGCGCCATTTCCTTAAAGTTTAAGTTTTAGCTCTACAGGTTGTTTTACAGGTAACTTTGTCTTGGCTTATTCCTGCCAGAGATAGTTTGCCCCAGGTATTTAAACAATGAGGAAAAAAAAAGAAAAGGAAGGGTGACAGGTTTAGAATTGCAGATTTCCCACTGATAAGCTTACTACTTACTTAAACTACTTAACAGGGAACATTTCCCCTCAATTTAATTTCCTTTGTGGCTATTCAAAGGGAGCTTAACGTTTCAGATGGGAACAAGACACATGACAAGCTTGATGCTGTGCTTAAACAAATGGTTAAACTACCAATCTCCACCCAGTTCTCTGTATCCTTAGAGGGTGGGAACCCTGCATGATAGCCAAGTTAGTGTTGTTTTTGCCTGTCCCATTTAAAACAACCTTTCACCCGGGCACAGGCTTTCTGTGGGATTTTAAAACCCTCCAGCATCCTGGTTCCTATTAGTCACTTATGATTTCTGCGGATTGGATTCCTGTCCTCTCATGACATGGAAAGCACGAGGGTCAGTTTCTGTTGGCTTTGCGGTGATCTGGATTCCCACGAGAGATCATTTAATGACAGATTAACATGCAAGAAGGCGGCTACGACTCCTGGACTCAAAACTGTCCTCTGACAGAGACGGGTTACTGAAGCTTACTTCGTGGAGGCCTACAGGAAGAAAGACACGTCACTCAGCCGGCTACAATTCATTTGATTAGGATCACACAACTGTTTATATCTTTAGATCACAACGAGGCACCAGACAACCAAGTTCCTCTTTCTACTCAGGTTACTTTACATGAGGTTATAGTAAAACCAGCTCATGCTGTTTACCTCTGTAGGCGTTTTTTATTGTTAAATGTGCAGGTTTTGCAGTAGTTATTCAAGCGCTTATAACCACTTCAGTGAATTTACTGATGTTCTCTTTTGTCAGATCTTCTCCATGTGACTGCAACTGCGCTGAGCCAGTTGACCTGCACTAAGGGTTCTTGGTTAAAGGCACCATGCCCCAGGCTGCAGACATGATCAACCTGGGTTTCCTGTCTGAGGCTGAGCAGGAGCTGATCCTGGAGGTGCTGCGACGGGACGAGGAGCTGAGGCAGGCAGAGGAGCACCGTGTGAGGTGAGACGAGAGCACTTCTTGTCAATCGTATTAAATGGTTATCTTACTTTCTTTAGTTTTCCCCATCAGTAAACTATTGTTAATCCCTTCAATTCATGTTACATAGTTAAAAAAAAATCATTCAGTTTCAGTTACCTAACTTACCTTTAATTCACAAATATAAAACTGACCTTTTTATTTAAAAAAAAAGAAGTAATATATGCTTTTACACTTTTTAAGCACTTTTTCAACGTGAGTATTTGTTCATGTAGGTATTTGATATCCGTCTTGTGAGGTATGCACTTGTTGCATGCAGGGCTGGATCAAAAAGTTCAACTGTTAAAAGTTGGCATTTAAAAACTGGTCACATTTTTGACCCTTGTTTACTTTTGTTTACAATTTGATCATTTTATCTAAATTATAAAAACGTTTTTATAGAATAGAAAAATACTTACAGGGGTTATTGATAACATTCCGTCACTGATGTGGCACTTCATCTCCCTCCGATCTATTGCATTCAAGTCAAAACATCACTGTTTGCATCATCTGCCCCCTCAAGTGGCTGCCAGTTTCTTTCCCCACAAACTGACAGCTGCTGTCGAAACACAGATACCAGGTGATGCCAACGACATGATAATATTGGCTGATAAACTTTGTTAGAGGCTGCAACCAGCAATCAGAACTCTTACAATCTGTATTAATGTATTAATTCAATTAATCAATGAATTTTATTATTTATTATATCAGTACTGATATCCAGGTACCTTATTGGCACGCTTATAAAATATTTCAGACGATAACCAGTAGTGGTGCTGGGTGCCAAAGACAAATTTACACTAGACGACATGCAGTGAATCTTATCTCATCTTGATATGAAGGTTTTTGTCTTGAAATGTGCACCTCTTTGATTTCCGGCATGGAAGCAGTTGAGTATTATTTCACAATTGTGAAGAAAAGTTGCTGATGTAATACATCACAATGGCAATTTCATTATTACCATCAGTGTTGCAGAGCCCAGAGTAACTGTTGACCAACAGCCCAGAATCCAAGGATTCAAAATCCAGTACTTAATTTATTATGAAAGGAGACTTTGAAAAGCAGCACTAATCACATTTGGGCCCAAACGGAAGGAATTTTTGACATTTTGTAATAAATTGCAATTAATAATATGTTAATTGATTCATTAAATAATTGTTTCAGCTATAAAACATTCATATCAAAGTACAAAAGGTAAAATATTTAAAAGAAACTGATGAACATTATACCACTAAAGTAGCTTTTCAAAGGATAATCTCTCAGTTTTCATTTTGTTTTGTCGCAGGAAGTTGAAGACGGACTTGCTGGAAGTGAAGAGGAAAGGGGCCAAACGTGGCAGTGGAAGATACAGTCAGCGTAGTTGTGGCAGATGCCTGGAGCCTCTGAGTCGACTGACTATTTTCACCAGCCAATGTAAGATGTGCAATCACTACGTCTGCCGCAACTGCAAAACAATCCTCCCACAAGGATCCTGGCTGTGCAGTGTGTGTGCCAAAGAGACGTAAGAGACCATTTTCTTTATACTTTCCTTTGAACTAGTAATTAAGTTTTATTAAAAATTGGGTCTCTATCAAAACAGTCCTGTAGCTTCAGTTTATATTTTGGGATTTCCAACAAATCCCATGAAAAATTCCCAAATATGTACTTTTATAAAATAGGAGTAATCAGTTAATTTATTAGGGACCCTTCAGTGGTAGATTAATACACATTTGGTGCTGGGACAAATAATTTTGGCACCAGGATGGTGTGTTAGTAGAATCAATCTATTGTTGGTTTTGGTCCTTTCTTGGGATTTGTTGACACATACGGAATATTTTTACTGCCTATTATCAGCATCGGCATCAGCCCCAGAAATCGAGTATCATCAGGTTCTACTTTTAAGATGCATTTGCCTTTTTAAATGGAAAAAATAGGAAATTTACAACAATCATCGTAGATCAACAAATATTTAAATCTGCAAAATGAAAAAAAGACAGTTTATGTAGGTTGAGGCCAAATTAAAATTCATATTGTAATAAGTTGACATCAACAGTCCAACACATATCTGTCAATACATTTAGCATCCCTCACAGTTGCCAGTGGTAGCATGTGTTGCTGACTGTAATAGATCTATGTCTGAAATTCAGAATGTTGTGTTGTGACCTTTTGACCTTTTTCAAATTGTCATTTTAACTGAGTGTAAATTAGATGTTTTTTTAAGAAGCATTTTTATTGAATTCCAGGGATCTAAAGAAAATGACAGGTGACTGGTTCTTTGAGCAAAGGATCAACCGTTTCTCCACGATGTCTGGACACGACTTAGTGAGAGTCTCCTTGAAAAAGAAGCCTCTGCGTGAGTACAGGAAGAGGAAGTGGGTATGAACTGTTCAACCAGGAATGTAAACAGCCATCAGCCCAGGCTTAAAGAAATAACCACAATCACTGGAATGTTGTCCCAGTTCAGCAGTAGAACGAGAGCAATTTTAAGAGCTGCAGTAACATGATAGAGTTTTCTTTAACTGGTGCTGAAGTGTCATTTTAACTTTTGTTGTGTTATAGCGAATAAGCGTGAGACAACAGGAGAAATTCTGTTGAGAACTACTGAAACACACCCAGATCTTCCAATTCCTGTTCCTCGGGCCAGGCAGAAAAATCTGACAAGTAATCAAAAAGGGTGCGTCGTCATTCTTCAGTTTTAGGAATTTACGGATTTAACAAACACAGATTATCTCAACCTTTTGTCCTGTTTTCTTTGGCAGTCCTTCAAGTGAGAATTCAGGATCGATTGCTTCAAGAGAATCATTTGAATCAAAGGAGGACGCTTCGTCAAAGCCAACACGCAGCGACACCGAATCTGCAGAAAACGCCAGCATAACTAGTAAAACTGGGACTGAGTCTGGCCATGTGACCCCTGAGCAACCAAGGTAAACTCACCTGTAGCTATTCTAAAAGCTGCACTACAAGATAACATCAAAGCAGCAAACAAAGCAGGGAGTGTTGTGTTTGGCCCTCCTCCCCCACAGCTGGGTGGGGTACTGGACCGATCTTGTCCTGCTACTAATTGAAGCTACTGTTAGCTAGTTAGCTCAGTTAGCTGTGCATTTAGTGGTTGTATTAGCTGACTCTCCCCACAGCCTCATTCCAACACTCCTCATTGCTCTTTAGCAAAAAAAGTAAAGCTATCGAATTCAGTGCTGTTGGTACTGTAGATGTCATATTTGAAGTGACCCACGTGAGTGAATCAGTGCCACCGATTTCATTATAGGAGCGAAAAAATCCCAAATCATGAACAGGGCAGCACTCCTGTGAAGTTATGTACTCAAGCATGGACATTTTCAGGCTTGGTTGTGTCACTTACGCACCGGTGGAAGATCATCGACCTGAAACATCCATGCATGAATAAATAATGTCTTTAAAGTGCTGTCCTGCTCATGGTATCAGCTATTAAAGTAAAATGCACATACTGTTCCTAGTTTCAGGCTAATGGGAATGAGGGTTCAACATGCACACAGCGGGTCACACACACAATTTGAAAGAATATTATTGCTATGTCTTTGAATGTAAAATGTTATCGCTGTAATTGATAATGTTTTGTGTCATCACACAGGAAAGGGAATCGCTCTGCTCTGTCCAGCTCAGCAGGATCCAGTGTCAAAGCAGATATTGAAAGCATTGACAGCGGCAACCCAGATGCTAATACTGTACGATGCTTTCAAGAGACACGGTCATGTTTCTGTCTCAAGCTCTTTTACCTTCTCTTCTCTGACTGTGACTCTTCGTTTCTGCCTCTCTAGACTGCAGAAGTGAAACCGGTCAATCCGAGCCCAGATATAGATGTTGATAGACTCTTCAAGAAGAGCATCAAACGAGATCCCAGGCCTACTGGTTAGTATTTGTGTATATATAACCATCTGCAGTGATGTTGTTTTTCTTCCAGAATCAAATGAAAACACTGTTTGTATCATAGCTAAGTTGCTGGTCTGTATTCTGTATAACAGAGTGTGTATCAACACTGGACCTGCGTGATGGACCCGACACATCAGAGGGCTCAATGGGCAACAGGAGCAAGTCTGTTCCAGGCTTGGATGTACAGGTAAGTAGTCTGCTGAAAGAAATCTGATCATCTTTTATGTAATTTTGTCATGATTCTATTCTGTTTAGGAAATCAACTGAAATGCCTGGAAGCATTTTTTTTTTTTTTTTTTTTAAACAAAATCAACAAACAACGAAACACGTTTAGTGGTTACATGAAATGAAATAACTTGGGTATTGAGGCTATTTTTAATCTATTTTAGCCTCTTCTGTGGTGGGTTATTTCCTGTTTTATTTGTTGAACGTCACTGCCAAATGAAGCTAGGAAGACGCATTGCCTTTCGAGATAAGGAGCTAATACTAAAACTTGAGTTTTACAGTTACTGTTTCAGATAGGATAAGAAATGATTGGTTGCTCCATGTAGTACAGCAAAGCTAAAAATTGTGTCTGGTGCTCTTAGAAAAACAGGAAAGAGAGTACTTCATAAACACGATGCAATCCAGGCACTCCAAATGTAAGAAAATGTATCTATGTAACCTTTATTTTAGTGGCTAAATAATGAAAAAGCCACTAGGTCTTCATCAGACTTCACCTATATGGTAGCAATAGCCAATCAGAGGCGATGACACAACCCAGATAATACCATACCAGGTGAAACAAATTTTACACATAAATTAATAAATGTGATGGTAGAAGCGCTTCCTGGACTCAAATTAAGTTGTTCTTTTGGATACAGAAGACACAAAACTCCGACACACTCTCTTATTAAAGCATTGAGTATATGATATATATAATGGCATTGGCCAGTTATGTGTACAGACGTTCAAGGCCGAGACTGTTGCTGTTGAAGGGTAGATTTTACCAATCACATTATCAATTAATTACACATAGAGATCCATCTCTGGGAAACCAGACAGCATTTCTAAAATCAACCTTCTCAATATTTATTTTGATGCAGCTGGAAGACGGAGAGGAGGACGAAGATATCGACAGCTTGGTTAGCCTTCACAAAAGGACAATCGCTTCGAGCTCCTCCAGCCTGCGTGGCTCAAAGGTAAAGTATCGACAAGTCTCGTAGCTCGCATTAGTCCTCTAAAGGCTGTTCGAAGAGCAGCTCATTATTGTCTCTCAGAACGGAATTGATGGTAGATAATCTCAATGAGCATCTATAACCTCAGGATATCCTCCAGCGAGGTAGGAAGTGTGAGACTGACGTCTGACGGCTGAATAAATGTTTCTATAGTTACCAGAACCTCAGGGGAGAGCACATTGACTTTTCATGCTGTCACTCTGGATAAAGATACAAAGATCCTGATCTTTTCTAATTTATTTAGTCCCTGTAGCACTTTATTTTAGAGAACATCTGTCCAAATATTATCTAAATGTCAATATTTGCTGTTTTTGAAACAAATAGTTAATGATCAGGTGTGTGTGTGTGTTTCTCCAGAGCACACTGGGCAGCCTGATGAGCATCTACAGTGAAGCAGGAGACTTTGACAGCGTGGAGGTGAGAGGAGACGTCGTCTTCTCTATGAGCTACGACGAACACACCCAGAGCCTCCAGGTCTTCATCAAGGAGTGCCACGAGCTGGCCTGCGGCGACACTTCACGGCAGCTTTCCAACCCGTAAATATCAAAAACCTGCAGAGCTGTAATGTGAAGTTCCACTAGACAAACATTTAATTTGAAACCCAGGTAGCTCAAACTTGGGTTCAAATCGTGGCCCTGACATAGACATGTTTTTGTCCTGCACACACACAGCCCTCAGTGCTGTTAACACAGCTTTGATCAGTGCAGATAAGAGGTTGCTGTGTTTACAGAGTCTTCATAATCACATCCCAGAGGTAATTACTTGAGCTTCACAGGAAACTGAATGTCAACACATAGTTTTTCAAAGCATTGAGTCAGGAAATGCAGCCAAAGAACAGTAGCCTCGCCTGGGTGGGAGTCTTTTGACATAATCTTTCTGTTCTTATGTTTCAGTTATGTCAAATGTTATCTACTCCCTGACAAATCCCGCCAGAGCAAAAGGAAGACCAGCATTAAGAGGAACACGATCAACCCTGTCTACAATGAAACACTGAAGGTGACGGTTTATAACTGGCACTTTCTCACCGAACCACAGCTGTAGACCTTATCCTGTTGACTTAATGACACTCCCTGATTAGTGACCTTGTGCCATGCCTGCTGTAAATAATGACCGCACCTACGGAGACCTTAAGATTGATATTGACACTGCAGATTAGAATAGCTGTTGTCAAATATTGATTTTGCTCCCGGCCTCCAATGTAGCTTAAATACAGTGACACACCAAAACGCTGAAAAGGAAATTAGCCAGATGAATCAATTAATAACAGATGAATGCTCTGTGGGTTTGTATTTGCTCTTTAAAGGTTAGGAAGAAGGTAATCATTTAGAAGGTTTCAGACGCAACTTCCAATAAAATCTGAATCCATCTTCGGCTTTGATGATTTTTGTAAACTTCCCTCAGCACCAGAGCATTAACATTCATATAAGACTCCTCCATCGCCGTGTCGGCAATAAGACAGGCCTTTGATCCCATCCTCTCCTCCTCATCTTCCACCAACAGTACGCTATCAGCCGCTCTCAGCTGTTCACCCGCTCCATGTTGATATCAGTGTGGCACCACGGTCGTCTCAGCCGCAACGCCTTCCTGGGAGAAGTGGAGATCCCCCTGGACTGCCGAGACCTCGACACCGCATACGTGGACACGGTGGCTCTCAGGCCGAAGGTAGGCAAAATTTGATTTATTTTTCTTTAATCGTACCACAGTGAACTTATTAAATAACCCAGATCTTTAAAGTGTGTTCTGAACTGGTGCGCAATCCCAAATTAAGTGAATACATGAAACATTACGTTACACTTCTAGTCACATAACATTATTGGCCAGAGTGACGTCGGGTTGCATTTCTTCAAATTCGTTTCTTTTTGTACTTTTTCATCGGGTTTTTCACCCTCACTCAGATGAATATGAGAGCCGGCGTTTATGCCATCACACCTGATTCTGTCTGCATTTTAAGAGACGTATCGGATGTAAATGCAGGTGAAAGGTTAATGTAGACTTATCGAGCCACTGCACAACCCTTTTTTATAGAAGTCTTATAACCAAATTCATATGAACCTTTGTTACATATAGTAGTATATGTGTCTGTATGTTTATTGTCAGACATATCAACATCCAGTATATGTCAGGTTTTAGTGTAGAGGCCTGAATGTCAGTGGGGATGAAGTGTTTGCTGTATTGTTGTTTGGGTTTGTTGTGTTTCCTGACAACGATGCACTTTTCTTCAACAGGCGGCCTCTGCTCTGCCAGCTTCAGCTTTCGCTCAGTACAAAGGAGAGTTGGTGATCTCCTTGAAATATATCACGCCTAAAAATCCATCAACTGAGAAAATCAAAGGCAAGACTCTCACTCTCACTCTGTTTTCAGCTCTGGCTGTGTTGGTTATACTGCTTAATTTTCTAAATGTGTCTCGTCTTCTCCTCATCAGGGAAAAAGGCAGTGAGTGAGGAGGGAGGAGAACTGCACATCCTAGTTAAAGAGGCAAAGAATTTAATGGCAATGAAGTCAGGAGGAACGTCAGACAGCTTTGTAAAAGGGTCAGTGATAATCTGTCGACTCACTGTTTTCTTACGACTGTTTGTCTTTGTGAACTAACTCTGCGTTTGTGCTTCGGCAGGTACTTGTTCCCAACTAAGGCAAAGACCACAAAGAGGAAGACTCCAGTGGTGAAGAAGAACCTGAATCCCCACTATGACCACACGTTTGTGTACAAGGAGCTGACTCTGGAGCAGCTGAAGGGGATGTGTCTGGAGCTGACCGTGTGGGACAGAGAGGCCATGTTGAGCAACGAGTTCCTGGGAGGAATCCGTCTCAGCTCTGGAAAAGGTAAAATAAGTCAATAAACCCTTATATTTTCTCTTTTTTTTCATCTGGGTTTCACTACCTAGATGTGAGGCGTAGTTTTGCATGAGTTGCTTTGCGTGTTATTGAGAAAACTGCTTTTTTTGGGACCTTGTTGGGCCTTACGCTCTGGTTTATCAGCGTTTCCTGGGAGGTTACTGGGGAAACCATTATGAGTGATACTTCCGGTGCATATCAGAACGAGCACAAGTCACATAATCACAATGACTGACACACTGGTGGAACTTTCAAGGCTTTGTAAGTGTTAGCTAAGTGGGCTAAGCTATAGTAATACTGTGAATAGTATCCACTCGATAAAGTCGGTAAATCAGCATTTGTGAGGAGGTAGATTATTTTTGTTGTTGTTTTGTTATTACAACTTGAGAACACGATTTGTAGGTCAGCACTAACATACTTCATTATAATGTTTTCTCACACATTTTACCTTTATCAGCTCCTGTGATTTGGATCTAGCACTTAAACATGCCATATTGGCTCTTCTATAACATTTCGATTCATCGTGCAGACGTAGTAGAGAACAGTCTTGTACATTTTAACACTGGAGTGAAGGTGAATAAAATGAATCTTCATAAAAAAGAGAAAGTATTACTATATCTAGACTTTCCTAGTTTAAACGGTTTCATTGTCAAAGCATTATTGCCTTTGTGTGATGGATGTGTACAGTTTGGGATAATTGCTCAATAATCTACAAGGCTTCGATGGTCTTTACTCGCTCTGCGTAAAAGGAATTGGCAATTGATAGTAAAAGACTCGGCACTTGTTTCCTATTCACTGTGTCACCTTGGCACCTTCTGCAGGGATGGTGAAAATAGGCAAAGAGGAAGTGGAAATGGACTCAGTCGGAGAGGAAGTCAGTCTGTGGGAGAAGATGATGCAGTACCCTGACTCGTGGGCAGAGGGCACTCTTCCACTGCGGTCCACCATGGAGAAACCTAAGGGCAAATGAGGACAGCCGCACAGGCCCGAAACTGAACTGGGGAGAAGCTGCGGAGGCCTGAGACACATGTAAGACTATGGATTAATTTTACTTTGGAAGCTTATCAGACCGCAAGCCGGTCTACTGCAGTGAACTTACACAAAGATGATTGGCTGTAAGCAGACGCACAGTTCATCGACCTGCTGAACACTTAACATCTGCTCACACCTGCTTCCCTGCATGAGGTTCATCTTTAGCACAGTCCCACCTGACCTCAGGCTGGTGTAGAAAATGTGCCAAAGCATCACAACACTAAACACTGGATTTGTTTTAAGCGCATTGACACAGGTATTTTATGTTTTTAAAATGAGGCGGTATATATTACTGCAGCTCAAAATCATGCACAGCTCTCAGCACAGAAACATTTTCACAATCTGTTACCTTTTTCTTTATAATTGTGTACAGAAGAACACTGATGTGGGCACACAATTCATTATAAACTGATATTATACAAGATTTTTGGTGTTGGATTCAACAAATTGTGCTTAGTTAAATCTATACACACAATATATATTTTACTAAAATGTATAATGTCATGTAAAAATATATTTATACAAGTTGCATTAAAAAGTCTTATTTCAAATATTAAATTCGTCTATTTTCGGATATAAATGTAAATTTTTAACTTTTTAAACACTTTCATCAGAATGTGATCAGAGTCAATGTTCACCTCAAGGTTGCCTTGAATTTTCTGTTCACTCAATAAAAGTTGACAAAACCAAAGACGTTATTGCGTTATTGTCTCAACTCTGTGTTACATTCAAACACCAGCGGGATTACAAAATTATCTCTCCACTCGGGTGTCAGTTTTAGTTCCCATTAAAGATAAGTTTAACAGGCTTTTTGACAAAAATACTAATCCACGTCATGCATCCAGCTAAATGTTAAGTATCTATGATATAAAAATATCTACGGTATAAAATGCATGTATCTCTTTCCCAATCCCAATTTCTTGCCTCCATGGTGATGATCTGATATAAAAACAGTGCCGGCACTTCAGTGTTGTAAATCACATTTGAACATGATGAGAACTGCCGAGTTCTCCTTTTTTTTCCCTCCCTATTGTCCCTCCGGACCTGCTTTCTGGTTGTTTGTCCTTCCTCATCCTGTGTAAGTAATACTGATGAGTTTATCGCTGTAGCAACCGGAGCGGTTTATTAAATTAGTCACAGAAGTCTCTGTGGAGCTCCAGCCTCTCTCGCTCCTCTTCGTCCAGCAGGAAGCTATCGATGTAGGAGAACAGCTCTTCCGACGCCATCGGGGTAATGAAGCGCTCTCGATCCATTCCGAGCTTGTCCAGCAGCACCATGCTGAAGTAGGACCTGGAGATTCTGAACACTTGTCTGCAGAGAGACACAGATCAGCAGTTAGTTTATTAGAGGAACACTTCACCATCTCGGACTTTCATATCATTAGAGCGGCTGTTATCAATATTTTCAATTAGACTTTATTCATTGATATTTGAATATTCATCAGCGCAGCTTTAATCAGTCGTTTCTTTGTTCAAATGGACCAATGTCACAGTTATATACTATATGTCTTCTGATGGGATCCTATGTTCCAAGGGTTAGGGTTGGGCTTTTGACCCGAACACAAAGGAAGGGTTCATTTGTCTTATCAGAAATTGAACTGGAGACTTTAGGACCTTTGGTACATATGAACTTGGGAACATAAAACCCTGGGAACATTGGGAATACGGGACCCTTGGAACATGCAGCTCTAGGAACGTAGGGTCGGGGTTTAATCTCAAGTGAGCTGGCCAGGAATGACATTTCACACTCTCGTTTACATTTGTTGATGTCCTTTTGAAAATAACCCCTAAAGAATGTCCCTGCTCAGATGGATACACTTCCCCTCGTCAACGTCTACAACAACTGACCACATTTCCCAGAATGCTTTGTACCACACTCAAAAGAATGTGTCCACATAGACTTCCCTCACTCAGCTGAGGGCTTTGTCTCAGTGGAGAGAAGAAGGAAGATATTTTCCAGTCTGGAAAATGTGAGCAGTGCCCCCTTACCCAAATTCCACAGTCAGTGGAAAAATCTATATCTTTGCCTCTTCTAAGATGAACCACTCCCTATATGTGTGTGTGTGTCTCTACGTCTGGTGCAAATTGATTTTTTAAGAACCTCTCGCTAATTGATCCTCATAAGATCCAAAGCCAGATGTTTGCTATTGATGTTCTGTCAGTCCCGTCAGAATCCCATTACCACTACCCTCGAATCATGTTGCTATTTTTAACAGTGTTAATCTTTTGAGTGCATTTTTTCCCTTTTTAAAGTCAAACTAACGGAGGCTCCTCTTTCATTAGCGGGGCTCCTGACATTTTAAATAGAGCGAGGACAAACAACTGCTCACTGTTAATGAGAATGGGAGTTATATAAAGCCATTTCAGGGTGGAACTTTTCAACAAAATGAAGTTATTTTTCCCCAGAATGAAACATAAAACTGCTGAATAACTGAGTGATGAAGTATCTCAGTATTACCTCAAACCCTCGATGACATCAGAGTTCAGCAGACTCTCTTTAATGCGACCCGTCTCGCGAGGCGGGGAGCCCAGGAGCTCGATCAGGGTTACATGTCGCAGGTCTAATCCACAGTCTGCTTTCTGGTTGGAACAAGGAATACACGTTTTAGAGGTTGATGTTGTTTATTAAAGGTACAGTTCACCTAAAAATGAAAATTCAGCCATTATGTATTCATATGAAGATGAGGAGATTAGGCCTTAATTTTCATTGTTGGATGAATGTAAGAAGCAAAAGAAAGTGTCCTCACTTGTATCATGACGTTCTGCAGTTGGTAGTCCGGGTCAGATATGTTGGGCGCAGACATGATCAGCAGCCTCCTCTTTTCATAGAACTGATCCAGGAGAGCGGAGGCCGTCTTTACATCTGATTTAAACTCCATCGCTACGAACACACAAAGTCACAATCCTGCATTTAAACCCCTGTACAGCACATATACCATTTTTGCACGCACAGCACATCCTGAGCAGTTTTCTTGCAGACTTACGAACACACTCAGCAGGCGACCCTTCCCAGTTGCGGCTGAACGTGCAGACGCGACTAGATACGCCTCTCAGTTCATACCCTCCATCGCAGTGGTATTCACACGTCGCGCCGTAGTTATTCCCGTCAGAGGAGCAGGTGAGGTAGCCGTACAGAGGTGCAGGTAGAACTGGACATCTTCTCACTGGAGGCAGAACACAGAAATAAGAAATCCAATCAATCAAAAAGAGAAAAGTCAGTTATTATCTATCAGCAACTTTGCCGTGAAGCTCCAGAAATGTATTGCGGACGACCAAACTTCACCCGACTTTCCATCGTCACCATTTTTGGGTGAACTGTTCCTTTAAACTCATTTAGCGAGTGGAGATAATGAAGGGTTGGCAGCTTACCCTCAACACGCACAATGAACTTGCAGGCAGCTCTGTTCCTGGCCTGATCGTACACTTTGTATCGGATGATGTTGGCTCCCTCATTGAAGTCGGTGCCCGGCTCCTGGCCGACTAATATCACGCTGCAGACAGACAGTCGAGGCCGAGCGTTTAATTCAGTGTTTTTTTAAGTGAACGGGAAAAGGAAGCAAAGGAAAGAAGTGACATACTCGAGCGATTTATCAGCGGTGTCTTTCACTGCGGGAGGGTCCCAGGTGACCACAGCGGTGAGTTTTCCAGGCTCGGCGACCTTCAGTCTGGACAGAGGGCATTTTATCTTCGGAGGATCCGTATCTAAAATAAACAGTTGGAAAATTACAACGAAGGAGATTGGAGATTTTGCAGGAAGGAAATTCATTGTTTTTGGACGGTCTGTCACTGTGCAGAATATGAACACCGAAAGACAGCAGTTCTGGATTCAGCAGCAGGAAATATGCTTCTTCCAGTGTGACTGTGAGAGCAGACACGAAGGGATCTCGGCTTATGAAAGAATAATGAAAAATGGGGCCGCAGCACAGATGGCCTGAATTTAGGTCCATGTCACGGCAGCAAGTTAAACCTGGAGCTGACAGTTCAACAAATCATGCACACAATCCTTCTGTGGTTAAACATGTGATTATCTTTTACAGAGAAGACGTTGATTGATACCTGCACAAACCGGCTGTGCTCCGCTCCACGACCCCCCGTGCTGACAGGTGCGTGAGTGCTCCCCATCGATCCGATAGCCGGGGTCGCAGGTGAAGTCACATCTGGAGTCCACAACAAAGCCCTGAGTGCAGCTGTATCTGCCGTGTGGGATGAGGTTCAGCACATGGCAACGCATCCCTGAAGGACAGTGGAAAAAAAAAACACAAAATCAATATTTATCTCAAAGGATGAGGCCGCTGATATGCTATATTTTGTTTTTACTGAAGAGTCAAATCTTTAAAAGCGGATACAATATATGAATTATATATTTTTAAAAGGCTTCAGAGCTTCTTAAAAACAGCTGGGCACTGTAGGTTTTCACAAATGTTACTCAAACAACAGTAAATCATGCATTTCATTGGGGACTACTTTCATCAGTGGATGAATATACATTTTTTGTGCTTTTGAGACTTTACAGCTGCAGGACTGTATGAAGCATTGAGTCAAAAATAAATTACAGTTCCCATGTTCGTGATAATCAAGTAACATGTCAGCAAGTGCAACCATGTGACTCATTGGTGTGATATTGAGATTATGAGGTATTAAAGAGCGGGAGAAGAAGGAACATCGGGCTCGGCTACACAGCAGTTACTTGTTAGTCGGATGAATCAGCCGGTGGTTTCAGTCTTTTAATGTGGTTCGTTGAATGTCACCAGATGTGAATTTAAGAGCTGAACTTCTACATACTGCGGCAGAAGGCGGTCCCGGACCAGCGTCGGTTGGCGAGGCACTGGATCGAACTCCTCCCCAGCAGTCGGTATCCTCGATCGCAGCTCATCTCGCAGCGGGTGCCCAGCGTGCTCCTGTAGCCGCCGCCGCGAGGCGAGTGACAGGCCACCTCCCCATTGGTCAGACTCGGAGAGTGACACCAGTGCGGGTCTGCTGGACAACATTTATTAAAATCCCATCCTGTGGTACATGTCATTTAATATCACAACATCTGTATAGATCTCGGTATAATAAATATTTTATTGGTCCATCCAGCAAAACAGTGTTGCAGCATTCTCCTAAACACCTGAATTAGATGGGGACTTGTTCTAAAACATAGAAAAACAGCTGAAAGAGAACATAAAATGGCTCCATACAGCTCATCAGGCGTAATCCGAGTCTCAGGAAGCCCCGAGATCCCAAATTAATTTGAAAAGACGTAATTCACTCTCATTTTAACCTTCACTTAGCATTAGCTGTGGCTGCAAGAGGTCAACAGTGCAGCGTCTCTTCAAATCAATTTGGCCTCCAGAGACTTGGATTATACTAAAATTTGGTGTTTGAAACCATTTTATGTGTATTTTTGGTTGATTTGTAACATTTTTGAAACAAGTCCCCATCTTCTTCAGTTGTTTAGGGGAACACTGCTTTGCTGTGAAGCTCCAGAAATGTTTTGTGGACTACATAACTGAGGGTCAGTCTTCACTTTTGGGTGAACTTATCCTTTAAATCACTAAAGATAAAAACTTCTAGATGCATCACTGCAAAGCTTCTTGGATAACAGAGCCACCGCTGCATAAATGGTAACAGCAACATATCTAAAAGTAGACAACAGTGCTGTATGATGTGTGATTGTGTATTACCACACTGCCCACCCCTGCTGAGTGTGTTTTTCCATACGCACTGTTGTAGTCGAGCTGAGGAGTGTGGTCTTCTTCTGCATAGTCATTGTAGGTGTCGTACACTGTGGTACCAGAACCAGCTGCAACAACAAAAAAACAGTCAGACGTGCGGAAAAAACAGCAAGCCGTCCGCTGCCAAACACGATCCTCTGGTCGTTATGCTTCATTAAAGTTTCATATCAGCAGTGTTACAGTAAATATAGGTCACACAGAGGCAGCCTGGCATGGAAACGGTCCTTCTCACAATCTCTTTTCCTTAACTTCCTTTAACAGACGCTCAGTAACATTCCAGTCCAAAGACACCTGGATTTACCATCAGTGATCCTGACGGAAAACTCCTCTCAGACCTGAGAGCAGAACATGGGAATCTTGCAAATAGAATCAAGATTATGTCGTTTATATTGAAATTAAGGCCGATGTGAGAACAGAGAAAGCGTGCCATCTCAGCGCTGTGGGACCTTTAAATAGCTTCACCACAAATTAGGACAAACAGCCGGTTCTCATTACTCACTTGGAGATGGTCCCACTTACTCATCTCTTTTCATGTAATGATCAGGAGGGTTTGTTTGCTCTGCTGTGGCCTTCAGTCTGACTTATCTGTCAGTGAATAATCTCTCTGCACAATGGATCCTTTCACTGTGACCCTCCTTTCTCAGCAGTTGTGGCAAATTATCCTTTTTTTTAAAAAAAACATGAAAATGACTCCTTGTTTAGGACCGAGTGCCAAACTTTCCAGTGTGTCAGCCTCCACCCCCGTCTCGATCGGTCTGTTCCTGCTTCCTCTCTGTTTTCTGGCACGGATGCCAGAGTTCACTTTAACACAGCTTCTAATAATACTGATGCATTCAAACGTCTCTACGCTGGAAGCTGCTTCAGATTGTTGCAGCGATGTGTGGATTAAACCTGTCGTCAGCGTTTTTCCTCATAACGAGCCAGATGTTCCGCTCAGTAGCACCTCCCCAGACTAATATTTCCACCCGTCCCCCCAACAGAGAATTAGTCACAGAGGAAATAAACGAGCCAAGATCATCAGTCTGATGGTCTTTCACTGCGGGGCTTAAATACAGACAGACATTACTAATGGAGACATGCAGAAACATGCATACGTCAATTATGAATATGTAATCTCAACCCTGATTCCAAAAAAGTTGAGACACTGTTTAAAACATGCAGAATGCACTCATTTTTGACCTACTTTCAACTCAATACAGTACAAAGACAAAATATTAAATGTTCAAACTGATAAACTTTATTGTTTTTTGTAAATATACACTCAGAGTGAAAAAGTAGGGCTGAAAAAATGATTATTTTCCTTGTCAATTGATCGTTTTCTCTGTAGAATGTCAGACAAAGCCTCATATGTCTTGTTTTGTCCTGTCAAAAGTTTACTATAATATGTGACAAAGACAAGTATCGAATACTTTGCAAATGCAGATGTTTGCCGTTTTTGCAGTAAAAAATGTCTAAAAAGATAATCTGATTGTCAAAATAATTGCAGACTAGTGTTCTCTCGACCGTCTGATTGTTGCAGATTTGTCTTGGGCCGCTTGTTTCCAATGTTTCTGAGCTGTTACACCAACGAGACAGTTCCCTTTCTTCTAACATGGTTTCATTTAAAGGAGATCCTAAAATGCTTTTTCATTGTTTCCTGTGTTATATAGGTTCCTGTGCATGTAAAAGGTCCACACCAGTGGGAGCTCCTCTCTCCCACAGAAAACCACTGCTCCTGAAACGCCTCCTCGGTAGTCCAGCCTTTAATTCTGTGACTTCTCAACATCATGCTGCGTCACCACGTCACACATTTGCATAATTAATGCTGATATTCACGGCAGAAGTGTCGCTAACTGGAAGCTGAAAACACGACAGAGCTAACCGGGGTCACGGTGAGCGGTGCTGTCTCAGGCGTGTGTGAGCCGACCAATCAGAGCAGACTGGGTATTCGAGAGACAACAGCTAAAGCAGAGCGTTTCATGTGTTTTTTGAGCATTAAAGCATGTAAACCTGAACCTATGAAGCTGGAAATGATAATATGTCTCCTCAAAAGTGGTAACATTTCACAAAAACAGCAAAAGAAGGAACATCCATAAAAATAACCACATTCCATTTCGCAGAACTTCATTTTTTCTTCTTCCCATCTCATGTTACGACTCCTCACATTCATCTTGTGAGCCTTTGAAGGGGCCGGACCCCCGAGGCTGGAAACCTCTGAGCCAAACTGCCAAACTGCAGATAATACTTTTAACTTCTACTACTATTGAATCCAGGACTTTTAATGTAGTATGTTTACACTGTTGCACTGGTACTTTTAGCTTCAGTAAACAACCTGCATGCTTCTTCTGCCTCTTGACTACTGTGGCTGTAAAATACCAAGACACTGACACACACACACACACACACACACACACACTGTGCATCAGGCACCACTCACACTTCTGACTTCACCACAGAGACTTGCACTGTGTTCCAGTGATGACTCACGACCAGAGGAAGGTGTGTGCAGCCTGTCACAGTTACCACGTTAAAGGCCCTCATGTATCTCTAATGACAGAGGTGACATAATGAGCAGCATCCTTTTAATCACTCCGCATCATCCTCTGAGCTCCTGAGAGCCTCTGGGTGGATCTCAGGTCTCGTGATTATCTCGCAGTAGGATTAAATGAAGGCTTTGGCACGCTTGGTCCCAGGGGGGGTCTCCTCAGTAATTAACTGAGCAGTGATTGGAGCCCAGCTGTAATTAAACCGATTGGTCAGCAGGCGGAGGAGCACCTGAAGAGGAAAAGCAACTGAAGCTTATTTTATCATAATTTTGACTGGAGTCTGGTTCTTTGCTGTGGAGGAGCTGCTCCATCTTCAGCTCCTCATCCCTGCAGGGAGGAGCGCTCCATCTGTATTCATAGCACAACAAAATTCAGCACATCTGCATCTAATACAGATGTTGTTACTATTGAGAGGGAGGTCTTTCACAACTGCAGGGAGGGGGTGTGGATGTTCTAGTGATTTCTCCTCGGCACTCATGATATTTAATATATTTCACAACTTTTGTGTCAAAACTACAATTTCCTGAAAAGAATTACGTAATATTCAGAATACGTGGAAGCTTTGACTGAAGACGTGTTTTCATGAGGTTTCCTACCTTTGCTGTTCATCTCATGGACTCACCTGAGAAGTATAAAATGAGCACAGCAACAAAGCAGCTGAGAGGCATGTTAGATGATCCTCCTGGACGGGAACAAAAAGACGTTTTATGCGCAGGTTGCTTCAGATCTCAAAGTCCAACAACGAAAAAACAAAGTTATAATCCAGACAAAGTTCACATCTGGTTTGATAAACTATTTTAATAAACTTTCTGATCCCCGCTGACGACAAGAGGCGCTGCCCTCCTGTCAGAGTCTCCGCAGCTTTTTGTGAACTGAGGATCCTTTAAGAGCGTCATCAGAGTTAAACACCACGTGGTGGCGCTGTCGGACAGCTGGCGTGTCCTCCCACAGTCCCACCGCTGCATTAAACATGATGATCGAGCCATTTTATATCCGCCCTCTCCAACAGCTCGTAAACCCAGAAAGTGAAGCGTTTACAGGCTGCAAATGGAAACAACCCATTCAGAAGAACCGATGTGAGATCTGTGGCGACTTGTAGTGACTTAGGCCTGCAGCGATTATACATGTTCAAGATCCCTTTCCCTTTTTATTCTTATAATCCTAAAGTGACTGATGATGCCCTCATGATGTTATTACCAAGTAATAGCTATATAATAATATTAATGTATAATAACCTTTATTTATAGTGAACTTGTCAAAAACATGCTTAAAAAGTGCTTCAAACACAGAAAATAGTGTCCACTCACATGAAGAAATATGAAACCTTTTGTTTTGAATACTGTCATCAAATGTAGGTTAATTTACTTATCATGTGTCCCACAGTGAGCAAAAGAAGATTTTTAACTTTTTTTTAAGGGAATAAAATAAATCTTTATGTTGATCTTATGAGCTGTATACTTTGATTCAGGCTGCCTGGCTGATGTAACGCAGTCCACAGCCTACAAAGTGTCACATCACCAAGAGCACATTAATCATAAAGTCAGGCAGCAGCGAACGGAAGTGAGGATACTGCCCTCCAAATAAAAGCATACGTTTTATCGAGTTACAAAAATAAAAGTGTAACGTGATAAAACTGGTGGCAGTGACTCTTAAGACATTAAAGGGGCATTATGTAGTTTTGGAGAAGAAATTAAAAACCTGAAATATTTTTTTTTTCCAGGAAGAGGAGGAAGAAAAGGTCCCCAGAACACTGTTTGAAGCTAGAAAGGCGTATTGATTATCCACGCACATGCATACATGCACTCATATCCAAATCTTACTAACTAATTTTGAGTTGGATAAATGTAGCAAGGTAAAAAAAAAAAAAAAAAAAGTTTTAAAAAATTATATATCAAAATAACAAAAAATACTCAAGTACAAAATTGTAATCAAGTAGCGTTAATGGAGTAAATGCACCTTTACTTTACATTTTAATGAGTTTTGCTAAGAAATCCTTCATAAATATCTGTTTAAAATGTCACAGGTGGTGTTTTATTTTGAAGGCCGTGCTGCGGGTGACGTGTGTGAAAAATGGCCGCTGGCTTGACGCCGCTGTGGATGGTGGAAATCTGTTTATCCTCCAGGAGAGTGAATCTGGGTTGGTGACGACACTTCCCCCCCCTCTCTCTCTCTCTCTGGATCTATCCCCGAAGTTTTGTCTGTCCTCTCGCCTTCAGGGCGCTGTTCACTCAACTTTCCCCCCCTCTTTGTCCAGATTTAAGTTAAGAAAACAACACAAACAAACACAACGACGGCAACATGTCGCCGCCATCTCGAAGGCTTCAGACGAAGCCGGTGATTACCTGCCTGAAGACTTTCCTCATCTCCTACAGCCTCATTTTCTGGGTGAGTTTGCTGACATGTAATGGGGGACGGCGAGCTAAAGGAGCAACAATGGGCTGCGAGCAGGCGGCGATGCCAACAAGGCTAAAAAAAAAATCACGACGGGGAGTTCAGTGTGTTGAGTAAATGTCCGCGGTGAGGAAGAGGAGTTAGTGTTGACGAAGAGCCACTTGTTGAAGCGGACCGACCGTTAAAGAGCAGATGTGGTCAGCCACATTATTAACGTCTCAGAGCTGAAAACCACCGCTAGCTATTTATATCACTGACTGAGAAATTAAAACATTTAACCTATCAGAAGTGTTATGTTATCCATTAAAGGTCTGATTTTAATAGATCGTTCTTGTTGTTCTGCAGCCAAACTTAATCACACGTTAAACTGCTAACTGTGCTCGATTAATCGATTGTGGAGTCATTTATCAAGTCAGAAATGTTGTGTCACTTCTTAATAATTCCGTGTAAGGAGCTATTTTAGGGCTGATTACTCTCACTTTTTAACCTATTGCTTTTGTTTGTTGATTAATCTTCAGTTAAAGGTGTACTCTGTAGATTTAGAGAGGACATTTTAATGTCTAAGAGAAAGATCTTCACTGATGTTTTTTTATGCCTAAACAAACTAGATAAACTCTTTGTTTTACTTCTGTTTATAAGTGGCGGACCCTGCCACCTTTCTAGCTTCAAACAGTGTTCTGGGGACTTATTTTCCTCCGAGAACAGCTTCTGTGAACATAAATATTTCTGAGTCTGTATTATGTTGAGGAAAAACAGGAATTTCTCTTAACGAAATGCCTCATTTAAATATCTGTAGGCCTATGTTGATTCATTGATAAGCTTCAATTATTAGAAACTTTATTCTCCATACATATTGATTGTATACGTGACTGTAAGCAAATGTCCCACTGTGACAAAAGATCAAAACATTGCAGTGCACCAGTTATTTATATTTTGCATCCAGCAACTTCTTCTTCTAAAAACTCTCAATGTTCGACAATGTTAGACTTTTTAAAAGCCTTTAGGGTAAATAATAGAGCATTAGTTTCCCTCATTTCAGGATTTGATGCAGTTAGAATTACAATTATCGATCAATTGTTGATCTTAAAATGTCAAAATGCAACTACGATTTCCTGTAACGCAGGCGGACATCTTTCAAATGTCGTTTTTTTGTGTGTCTAACAGTCCAGAAACTGAACAATATTCATGTTTATTGTCACGTGAGAAAAAACATAGATGCAAATCTCATCTTCGATAAAGCAAGGGCGAGAAAATGTTTGGTATTTGGACTTGAAAAACGGCTTTTAGTTTATCTTTCCGTCGATCGACTTGACTTGAGTCATCGTCGCAGCTTTAATGTGATGCCTTTCTTTGTCTGTCTTATAAACAATATGAAAAAACGTAACTTCAGGCTGTTGGATATTATAATGAGCTTTAACACAATTTTCAATTATTTTACTAACAAATTGATTTAAAAAATAATAACTGATAGTAAGAATAATTGTGAGTTACAGCCCTGTTTACATGTAATAAGATGGCCTTCAGAATAAAAGGAGCTGTTATCGTTGCGTCCCTCTTTTAATCTTTGTACCGAGCAAACAGCGATCTCAGCCTCCTGCTGTTAACACAAAGTTCAGGTCAGTGCTTTTATCTGACAATTTATTGCTCTCGGCTGGTTGAGCTGATGCCTCCCCTCAGGCTAATGACTTGTGCGGTAGGCCGTCTTAAAGGAAAAGATGCTGAGATGATTAAACCGCAGGCCGAAGGCTGGCGGGGGTATCCCAGGTGTGTTTTTACTAATACGTTGCCAGGTAGATGAATCATCTGCAGCTCGTATGTCTTCTGACTGACACAAGAATAAGAGGCGGCTGTATCCTCTTTCACTCCGTGCGTGTTGTGTGTCTCGTCGGCTTCTGCTCATCTGCATTTCCTCACCTGAGAACAGTGACGATTTAATAAAGGAAATCCAGGAGGGATTCAGCCCATCGTGGGTCTTAATTAAAGTATCCCTGGTATTTGCCTGACTCAGTGCAGATCACTGGTCTGTCTGTTTGTTTAGCTTGATATGCGTGATCGTCGCTCGGTACACGAAAAATGTTGTAGACATTACGGTATACATAATTTGAGAGCTGTGTGAGGAGACCTGACATGAAGAGCGTTTCCTTCCACCTGACAAGACACGAGAGGTTAGCTGGTGTGACGGGTTGGGTTTTAATTATGGCTGCAGCTCATTATTATTGTCATTATCACCAGTGTGACAAACAGTTTATATGTGATTTATTTATATTAGAGCTGCAATAATGAATTAGCTGTCAACTAAATCATTTTCGTGTTTAATAATATCAGAGAATATTGAAAACATTGCGAGTTAGTTGCCAGATCCCACGGTTTAGATTAAACAGTAATAAACAGTCGAAAACCTCAAAATACTGTTTTGATATCACACAAAAACACAAAATCCTCTCGTTAAGAAGCTGAGAGCAGGAAGTGATTTGGAATTTGTGCTTGAGCTGATAATGTTTTCATTTTGGATCCAGCTCCAAATCTATAAATCTGATAAATCTTTTGCTTTTCCTGTTCTTTTTTTGTAATTTTACCTCTTAAACATGAAGTTATTTTTCACTTTTTTCACTTCAAATGGTTGAAAGCAAACTCAGATTCAAAAGGATTCTGATTTGACACAATGCTCCTGAGCTCTAACCGTGGCGGTGTGTAATTGAGCCAGTGGTTTCGGGCCTTTAATCTTAGGTCTTGTGTCAGGGAGACAGCCCTAACGAAACCTGCTCGTCTCTCTCCGAGGCCCTTTGATGCTCGCCCCCTGACTCTCCCTGCTGTCTTCTCCAGTTCACAGGCGTGATCCTGCTGGCGGTCGGGGTGTGGGGGAAGGTGAGCCTGGAGGCCTACTTCTCTCTGGCGTCTGAGGAGAGCACCAATGCACCATATGTCCTCATCGGGACCGGAGCCACCATCGTTATTTTCGGACTGTTCGGCTGCTTCGCTACGTGCCGCGGCAGCCCATGGATGCTCAAACTGGTCGGTGAAGCGTGCAGCAAGTCTCCTCAAACTATTCCTTTCACATGTGACCCTGTGTGATGTGTTTGTCTTTGTGTGCTTCCTGCAGTACGCCATGTTTTTGACCTTGGTGTTCCTGGCTGAGCTCGTGGCCGGTGTTTCAGGCTTTATCTTCAGACATGAGGTGAGTTTCTCACCCCTCCCCAAAATACGGATATATTTACAAAATGAACCAAATCAGCTCATGAAAATATACAATCTGCTTTGCTTTTATTTCACCAGATCAAGGACAAGTTAGGTGTCGCCTATAGAAACGCTGTGAAGAACTACAACAGCACAGACACCAGCAGCGTCGCAGTGGACGCCATCCAGAGGACTGTGAGTGGGCGGTTTTCCATTACACTAATGGTGTTGCTCTTATCTGACTTTGTTTGTGTCGCACTGTACAAACCAAAGAACTGTTGTTGATATAAGGACATTTTAAAAGGGCAACTAAACCACAGAGAGCAGAGGAGGAGCTCTGCTGCGCGCTCACGTTGCTCCGGTCACTGCAGGTGTTTCCCCCAGAGGTCGATCTAAAACATCTGCAGTGATGTCACTCGGCTAGAAAACACATTTCTCCCCTTTTTATGTTCTTTAATCAAAACACTTGTAACACATTTGTCACAACTCTGTATTCATTTTCATTCCCATGTAGTTGCATTGCTGCGGGGTGCATAATTTCACCGACTGGGGCGAGACAGAGTACTTTAAACAGAAGGGCGTCCCCACCAGCTGCTGTAAAGACGGCACCAAATGCACACCGGAAACCCTGAGTAACCTCGAGAAGGCTGCGTCAGAGGTGTACACGACGGTGAGCTCGCTGCCTTCACAACTACAAGATATTCCTGTAGTATGTAGTTTGGATAAAGTTTGACTTCAGGAACAAGTGGCTCGTCAGTTTGTAGGAAGCTTCAGCTTCACTCTGTAAACCTTGTGTTTCTCTGCTGCGCAGGGCTGCTTCACACTGATGACCGATCTGATGGAGTCCAACCTGGGAATCATCGCCGGGATCTCTTTTGGGATCGCGTTCTTTCAGGTACATCACATGTTGTTCTTTGTCACAGAATGAAAGGTGCACTTCAGGTGGCCTGAAGCACAACTGCTCCTCTGATGTGTCATGTTTTCGTAACTTGGACCATTTTACTCACACGATTGTTGAGATCTAGTGAGTTAGACAACGCCCAGATGTATGACTGTAGCATCTGAAAATGAATCTTTATTTAGCAGTGTTTATTGATGTGCATTGTCCGCCTGTTAAAAAATAAAATGATACATTAATTAAATGGGAAAAAAACGGATATAACAGTGGGATCGGTCAGACAGCTGAACATATTTTGTCCCTGTTTTAGGGGCGCTTAGGGAT
Source organism: Lagodon rhomboides (assembly GCA_039737535.1). NCBI lineage: Eukaryota > Metazoa > Chordata > Actinopteri > Spariformes > Sparidae > Lagodon > Lagodon rhomboides. Next base: position 6,787,843 of record CM077794.1, read on the forward strand.
TTATGACACTTTCACTAAGCACAGTTGGAGTCCAGTGGGGGGGGCATCTCTCTGCCCTCTCTCTCTCTCTCTCTCTCTCTCTCTCTCTCTACCTCATTACTTTTCCGTAGAAATGGGCTGAAGATAGATGAGCGGGATGAGGAGAGAGCAGAATAATTGAGAAATGTCTCATGTTCGTTGGAGAGACATAATCATAATTAACATTTTCTCGGGATATCAAGTAGGCTAGTGATTTAATGAAAGTAAGATTAATTTAATGAGTATCACTCTCGCTTTAATGAATATTACTGTCCAGTCACATGTGACTCTGTGAAATGTAACATTAATATGAACCTTTAAGTTTAAAACCACAGCCTACAGCGGCACTTGGACTAAATTACACCAATACCTACATGATTTCTTCGTGATTTTCTACATATGAGGCTATAAAACTAAAATTATTAATGGCAGGGTGTGATGGTCGTGCTTCGGCTCCAGTCTTGATTTTAAACCATTTGAAAGCTGCTCCAGACTGAAGTTATTGTTTACATTCACTCTTCGATTCCACTGAATTCCCTGGCGTCTCCTAAACCAGGATGTAATAGACAAGACTTTTTATGTGCTGACACTCCCACACACACACACACACACACACACACCTGAGAGCTGCAACAAGTAATACCTCCTCACGCAGCACATCAACATCTCTGAGAGAGACATAAATGTGCTTCTAGTGACGGTCAGAGCTCCAGCACACTCCCTGACTGTCCAGCAGAGATAGAGAGATATGACAGGAGCTGATCACGGCTCATTAGCTCTGACCAACAGCTCTATGTCACCGTCCACGCTACGCTGAGCAGTGGTCAGCCAGCGTCAGCCGTGTCCACTGACCCGGCACATGAGACTGTCTCCTGCAGACGTGGCCTCTTCACTCCTCTGTAGCATGAGAGAGCATGAGTTGTTGCAGGATTTGAGGGTGTAGTTAACCTTTTTTTTTAAATCTTGGATTGTTTACATCCATGTTTTTCTGCACTCATCTTCGTCTGTTTCTTCCTCCTGCCTTTACTGGCACATTTGTTGTATTTATCCTCCTTTTTTCTTCCTCATCGGCAGGAATTTGTGTCACGTCACTCACGTCCCGCTGCACAAGCATGAACAAAACTGAGACCCTCTCATTAAAGCGTTGCTTCAGAGCACAACTATCGGCCAGAAAGCTCCACAGCATTCCTTTAACTAAACTGTTGTACAGTATTTATGGTCCACTACAGCGTGGAATGTATACATGTTGTGTGTCCAAAGTCTCAGTTTACTGTTCACTCCCGATTATTAAGTGTCAGTAATGAAGGAGATAGCTGAGATAACATGACTGTAAAAACAAAGGTGACCACACTTACATGATGATTATTATCAACAATCATATTGTAAAACTGGGAGCAGCAGGTCCACGTGGAACACGTGTCTTTGTTGCCATCTTCATGGGATGGAGACGTCAGCGTAGTCAAGCTGCAAACTAGAGAATTTTAGTCTTGCATAGCAGAGAACGGCTGAGTTTTTTATCGTAATACCGGCGCAAATATGTTTTTATGTGTTGCAAAACAGTCACAAAACGTTTTATTTCGTTGCTGAAGCCTGAAATCATAGCAAAACATCTAATTAAAATAATGAGGTTTGACTTTACATACAGGTTGATTTAATATTTAAAACAACACATCTATTATTCTCACTGCGAGGATTAGAGGTCATTCAGGGTTGCAAACAGTTTGAGAAACATTTAATGAAAAAAATGATATTTTACCAAATCTACTCAGGGACCACTAGAGGGCTCTCGCCGACCACGGTTGGTCCACGGACCACACTTTGAGAACGGCTAGCTAAGACGACATGCAGTAGTTTATGTGAATCAGATTTGGCATGTGTACACACAACAACAGATACAAGTGTTGACATTGTTCTTGGTGTACGTACACAGAACAGACATAACGCTGGGAAGGAGGACAACAAACACTGGTTACAAACAAACAAACAAAGGAAACAGAACTGTAGAGAAGCATGCAAAGAGACTTCATCACTTGTGTGGACAGTTTGATGTCATCATCATAAAAGTCTGTATACATGTCAACTGTTCTGTGTGTTGTAAACAGTACAAGTAGTGCAGAGCGATATATACTGATTCAATATGTGAACATGCTGTGGATGAGTTATGTTAATTATCTCCATCTCTGCTCAGTATGCAAATCTGAAGCAATTTCTTTGATTGATAGTTAGCAGCCTTAACGATCGATGATCTGTTTATCATTAATAAGTATGTTTAAACACTGACATGATACATGTTCCATCCAAAATCAGGGTAGGCTTCTTTAGAGATTAAAAGATAAAGTAAAAACTAAGTTACTTGAACAACAACACTAAAACCAAATAACACACAATGATGACTTAATTTTAAATGTAGAGCTCCCATCTGTCAGTATTCAACAGCTGGCACAACAAAAGTCCGCTAAATGGCTAAAATGTAGAGATATCACTTTGTATAAACTGTACTTGTCCATGAAGTACTTTCAATATGTTTTTATATTATATATCCGTATTTTGTATAGTATTCTTATATATTTGATAAGCCAGCACTTGTTGATGTATTTGTGCCCTATAAAATCTTTTAAACGATTAATCATTAACATCTCTAATGTGGACAGTTATTTATAGCCCGTCTGAGCACAGATGTGGTTGTTCTATACACTCTTCTGCTTCCCTACCTATTAAGAACTAAGGGCCTGTGTCCACACAGAGTTTTTTTTTCTGAGTGCCGGCTTCTTTTTTCAGTTGTTCCTAATGAGAAGCGAGCATCTGCGACTGCAGCGTCACTCCGAGTGATTCGAGTTTAAAATCTCTCAGCTTTTTTTATTTTCAGAAAGGCGATGTTGGACTCTGCGATAATAATCAGTGTATTTTTGTCTCCTGTGGATCATGTCATGCACCCAGGTCCTCCTTGCTCTGCTGTCCTGATTTCAAATAAAAAACAAACGGACAGTAAACCTTAAAGGGCAGTTACAGCGGCAGTAGTCAAGATATTGTTGTCATAGAGACGAGACACGCGTGCAGTGTTTTTCCTCTCAGCGCTCGGCTTTTCTGCCCGATAAAAACGCTGTGTGGACACAGGCTCTGAGATGAATCTGTTGTGTTTCGATTGTAATTGTGTCTCTGCCTTTTTGTCTTCTGTGTCTCAGCTCATCGGGATCTTCCTGTCCTGCTGCTTGTCCCGATACATCACCAACAACCAGTATGAGATGGTCTAACAGTGACCTTCCACAGGTCAGACTTTTTTTTTTATTGCCGTTAAGTTATTGAATAGTGAGGAAGTGAACGCTGCAGCTCCTCGTTGTCACACAAATTGGTACAGATTGTACTCGGCACAGATTGTGTTCTTGCTGCAGTGATTCAATTATCGAGCGTTCAAATGCAGATGAACTGTAACGACGTGTTCTCCGTGTGTCTCTGCAGGTCCCTGATGGGCAGCTCCTGACGCGGACGAGTGAAAGAACCTCCTGTGATTTTTAACCGTTGTGTTTGTGTTAGTTGATGTTATTTTAGAGGGAAAAACACCCACTGCTTCTCCTTTTATTCAGTCTCACCCACGACGGGGGAAAAGGGAATAAAGTGAAAGGGACGTTAGCCGCAGTGTAGTCTGACCAAAAATGAAAAGGGACCTGGACATTTTGGAGAGCGTTTGTTACTCCTGGGATTTATTTAGGGATTTTCGTTAAGCCTAGAAGTTATTATATAGCTGTCGTCACTGTCATTTGAATTCCAACTGTCGACATTTCAGTGTGTCTCGTGTCTTTATATAAACGCAGCTGCCTTATTTTGTAATTTTGCTAAAAGTAGTCTGTAGCTGAGCAGTCGAAATCTAGACAATAAGCTGATAAATGTTAAACCTCTCCGCAACACTAAGTGAATTTCTGCGTGTCAAACCCGTATGAAGCCTGAGAGCTGGACAGAAGGACTCGGTCCTGAAGGCCAGTATTGGTTAAAGCCTGCGTTCAAGCGCGCCAACTACACTCATCCAGCCGTCTTCAATATCACAGTTTTCAGTGTTAAATTGTTACTCTTTTGTGGATGCATGTGAAATACTTGAGTTGAAAAGAAAAAATAAAGATGATGTGTCTTTAACGGTGTGTGTGCAGCTCGGGCAGTGTCTCTCCCACAGCTGTCTGCGTCTGCGTTCATCAGAGAATACGCAAAACAAACTATCCTGGCAGAAGCAGACATGAGTTATTTGGGGCCTTGTGAGGGATTCATACAGAAAACAACAAGTGAGAGGCGTTTAGTTTTAAATATACATGAAGAACTTTTAATTTAAGACCTAAATATTAAAGGATCTAACAGTTTTTATTTAAGTTTTGATGCCTTAGTGCAGTCTGTTGGTACTTGTCGATGTTAATTAATTTTGATTATGATTTTTTTTTTCAAATTCTGTTTTTACCCTAAAAGAAAACGATGTCTGTAAACTGTACGGTCAAACAGTAACAACAGTCTCATGAGCTCAGAGAGGATCACTTTTCTGTAATGTAGACTTGAAGACAAATAGAGATAATACTAATCTAGAGCGCAATATGTCATGCAGAAATCACACAAACATCTAGTCTATCACAATATTTGAGTATCAACATGTAATGCTTGTTTTCTTGGTCTGGTAGCTTTCTCTAGTCTTGACAATTTGTCTGTGTTTACTTTTCTTAAATCTTTTGATCGACACCAAAAGGCAAGACAGCGTTCCTCTGCTCTGTCACACTCATACCTGCCCTCCTGAAACACAAGCAGGTAGGAACCAATGTTCACTATGAGGCCAGGGGACATAAAATACAACTTAAAAGTTGCACATGTAAATACACATTAAATTATAGCGTTATAAATTATTATCTAATAGTTATTTTGTTTAAACTTAATTCCACAAGTCCAAAAAGATGCTGTGGAATCGTTTCTACTGAAATAATATAATTTACCAGTAAACTGTTCAACAGGTCGACCACTCAGTTATATTGATTTACACATGACTGTAAATAAGTGTCTGGTTTTTAAGGTATTTTAAGGCCCAAGAAAAGATTGATTTTTCATCTTCAAACTATATTGATCACACCTGTGTTCATTTTTAATTAATATTAGATATCTATTTTTGTTTTTTGTAAACCTTCACTAACAAAATATTATAATCTTTTCCTGTTTCTTCATGGCGTTAATTTTTTAAAAAGTATTATGTTTAATATTCATCATACCAGCAGGAAAAAAACACATACACACCCCAAATTAAATAAATACGACGACCACAAAAAGACAGACTAGACAGAGATTAATACAACAAACCATATGCTACTGAATATTACTGATAAGAATTTTAGTTGCTATCAGTCTTTTTTTGCCCTAACTTCTTTAAAAAAAAGTGTCACCAGATGATTAAATCCTCACTCCAGCCAGTTTTACTTCCTTTTTTAACTCTTAAGGTTTGTTTTTCAAACAGACCAAAAATAGTCGTTGTACTGGCCACTGGTCACAGGTGTGATCAATAACATCAGTGATAAGCCGACAGGCACACAGCCACGCCTCATCATTTATTACCTTCATCAAACACACCTGAGCCGCTCCTCTCTGCACTGCTGGCTGTTAGTACGTGTCCATACCTCCGTGTGAAGGCTCTGTGGCCACTGAAGCACTTTATGGTAAGAAAATCTAGCATTATATACGTACTGTGACTGATTATTTGAATGATAGATTAAAGGGGCACTATGTAGTATTTTAATGTTTACGATATAAATGAGGTGATATACATTAACATTTTTTCTTAACTGAATAAACAAGCTGTTCTCAGAGGAAGCTAGCTGTTTGAAGCTAGAAAGGTGGCAGGGTCCGCCGTGGTTTGTTTATTCAGTCATGAAAATAACATTTATGTAGTTTCAGAGGAGAAAACTCTTTTTTTGACTTAATTATTTCCCTAAACAAAGCTACATAGTGCACATTTATTTCAGTAAAGCCTTGATTGATTGGTGTCAGTACAGAGGTTGAACCACCAGGTGGCAGTGTTGTGTAACATAATAAACAGGCAGCTGTGGATTCAGCGTCTCTGGGGGTGAATGCGGAAGAACAAGCACAAACCATACTTTTGACATTTACTTTAAACAAAGACTCTTGATAATTTAATCCCCCTTTTTTTGCAAAATGCAAAGTAAATTACTGCAGGTAAACTGCACACCTGACGCATCTGAGACATGACGCACATCAACTGAAGCTGTCTAAACTTGCATCAGCCTTCAGGCTACTAACGGCCTGGAAAACATGAAGCAAATAGGGTGCAGCTAATTGTTGACCAGCCTTTGACAAATACATTTGACTGGCAGCTGTGATCTGCCCTCCGATTGGTCCGTTTGGGATCAGATGCTATGAGAGTCCGCCCACATCCCCCGTGCTGGCCAATCAGGCTACGAGATGGGCGGAGCTTGTGTTTTTTCCTTCCTCCCCTGCCCGGCTCGTGCCGTATAAAACCCGGGTTCAGCTAGCAGTCAGTTGAGGAAATTCTGAGTTTCCTTCCCGGCGGGTGGCGAGCAGAGCCCAACAAGATTCGACCCAGCAAACCGGCACAAACAAGATTATAATTTCTCCTCGGGTCACCTCGTGGTTCAGGTCAGTTTACTACATCCTTTTATCTTTTTCCGGGTCCTGTGAGCGAGTAATGTGCCGAATTTTTAATATCAGGAAGTCCAAGGTCATGTTGACGTGATTCGACGTTTATAATGCAGCAAAGTGGTGTAGAAGTCGAAATGTATTGTGGGTCATCTTGGTGGTAGAAGTCAGGGTGTGCTCTGTGGATGAAGAGAGGAAGCTGCTGCTGTTTCATAACATTTCCTGCAGCCATGATGTTCTCTAGAGTGTGTGTGTGTGTGGTTATGAGCTGGTATCCTTTGTGTGTGTGTGCTGAATGTGTAAACCTGTGTTTTTTCAAAGTGCTCTTGTGCATGATGTCGTGCGCCCTTCCTGCCATCCTCATGTTTCCGCTCTTCTCGCTGCAGATCACCCACCACTAAAGCAAAGCTCTGCCTCAGCAACCCCACCCGCCAGCTCTACACCGCAACAAAGCCTTCAAGATGATGCAGATCAGCAGCGACCCCGCCAGCAACAAGCACTCCCTCATCAACGTCATGCACCGCTTCATAGCAGCCGCCAACAACATGGACGAGACCATCATGGTGCCGAGCCTGCTGCGAGACGTGCCGCTGGAGGAGCAGGCGGCCAGCGAGGCGGTGGAGAGCAACAACAACGAGCCGCCGTGCCCCAACAAGCAGAGGGACATGTACGAGCACTACCTGCTCCTCAAGTCCATCAAGAACGACATGGAGTGGGGCCTGCTGAAGAGGGAGATGAGCAGCGGGGCCAGCTTCCTGGAGATGGCGGTGAAGCAGGAGGAGCAGCAGCGGGTCACCGGGGAGCTGCTCCTGGACGACAACTCGGACCTGGAGCACCAGTTTCACTATCACCTCAGGGGACTGTTCGGAGTTCTGTCCAAGCTCACGCTGCAAGCCGACCACCTCACCAACAGATACAAGCGGGAAATCGGAGGTGGAAACTTCATGAGATAGAAGTCACTACGTGGTTTCTTTCTTCCCCCCCCTCCCTCGGACTGCTTGACTTGCACAGTGGGATGTGTTGAGAAGAGCTCCGTCTCTTCCTAATAGATCTCAGTGGACAGCGAACTGACCAGGGTAACCACTTCGTGACTTCTCTCACTCCTCGAGTAGCGACACTCCAACTTCCCAGCACCACCAAATGTACCTGAAACCGGTGATGCCTGCACGTGTCCCTCCGGCGCAGAGGTCGACGCACTTAGTGCTCGGTGGAGGTTTTATTGAATCCAGAAGTCCAGATGAAGCACAGCTCTGGTTTATGCAGGAACTTGCCCTGCCCCCTTTTTTTATTTTTATTTTCCTGTCTTTTGATTTCATTTAAGTTTAAGCATATTTTGTCACCAGATTGTGAATAAAAGAAGGTCTCTGACTGTAGGAGAAGTTGAATGCTGGTTATTCTGTCCCTCCTGTAAAAAAATTTTAAACGGATTTTTAGCGCTGAGCTGAAGGGCTCCGACCTGCAGAGCTTTTAGATCTTTCCACTTGGTTTTACTGTAACATGGCGTGCCTTGACTTTTTGTATACCCCCCTCATCATGCCCTGTTCAGTTTACCTCTCCATTGTCTGACTGCTTAAATGATTCATCAAGATGTTCATGATGAAATGATGCATTCGTTTGTCCTTGGATATTTCAAAACCAATTTTATATTAAAGCAGAAATGCAGTAAAACTGAAATAAATAATTGGAAACTTGATGTCGGCGTCCTTGTGTTTGTCAGTGCGTCACTGAGACGCCTCTTCCTCTTTAATTCAAGTTGTGTAAAGTGCTTAAAGCTTTGCGGGAAGGTACAGCAGCTAATTGACTTGCAGCTTTTATGTAATGTTGTTGAGGGATTTGAAGGTGCTTTACTGCAAAGCAGGTTTGCAAAAGGTCATGGATCTCAAGCACATTTTGTAAACTCCACACCTTTTACATCTCATTGGTGTCTTATGCAAATAGACAGCTGTGCTCATAGGGAAATCACCTGCCATGTTTTTGTTGCAGGTTAATTCAATATCCTGCAGCTCGTTCGTCCTTTAGGGTGCAGTAAAGATTATTTTTATGGGTTATTTTGTTTTAGCACCACCAATAACATTTTCCATCATTGATAACAAACACCTAAAGCATTGCATTATCGAGGTTAATTAATTTGTTATCAATTTCTATGATTAAATACGCCATTTGCGCACCCCACAACCTGTTTTTATTCTTGTTTTCCATCTCACCCATACTTTGGCTGATATTTACAGTCTAATCGGCTCAAACGATGGGAATAAAAGCTGAATTCACTCATCTCAAAGGGGCACTGTGAAGTTCTGGCGAAGAAATTCAAACTCAGAATTTCAATATTTATTATGAGGTTATAATGCAAACTCAAACATGTATTTCTTTTCCCCATAACTGAATAAACCAGCTGTTCTTAGAAGGAAAATAAGGTCCCAGAACACTGTTTGAAGCTAGAAAGGTGGCAGGGTCCGCCACATGTAAACAAAGTAAAATGGTGTGAAATTGTCCTTTAAGGTCAGTTAGTTTATTCAGTCATGAAAACAAAATCAGTTAATGAAGATTTTTCTCTTCTGATTCAAATGTCCTCTCTAAAACTACATAGTGCACCTTTAAGTGATGAGACCTCATCTGGTTGTGACAATGAACTTGTTAAAAAACATACATAAACGGAACCCCGGTGGCTCAGAGAACACGATCTTTAAAACCTGAGAGGATTTAGAGGATATCAATCTGCAGCGTTGTCACATTAAACATGATGCCAGCGGAGTATAGATGAGACATTAAATTGATATATATGTCGCTCAAACCGGTTGCCCTCACCAGCTGCCACATCCATCCATCACCGAGTGAAACCCTCCCCTTAGCAACAGCTCCACCGAGCGCAGCCAATCCGAAGGCGCAGAGCTCTTCCCCCTCTCTCTCTCTCTCTCTCTCTCGCTGCCTCTCTCTCAAAGGCACAGCGGTGATTAAGAGATTGTAGTGTGATGAAGGGCATCCAGGAAGCGCGCGGAGGGCAGACATGGTCAAACAAACCGGTGCTCCTCTCACCGGCAGCGGCGAGGACGCAGAGGATGAGAGTTTGCATAAAGAAAAAAAAGTGCTGCGTGAGCCCGGCGGTGCGACGCTGCAGGCCTGTCTTTCACGCTCACAATGGGCCATACAAATGGCTGCAAATCAAAATGGCTGTGCTGGTCAGTGCGCCTGAGCCCACTCAGACTAACTGGGTCAACCAAACTGGTGACAGCTGGCCGGACAGAGAATGTGAATAGAAATTAGGTTTCTATGCTTTTAAGGATTTTAAACTGAGCGAATTGGAAATCTACAAAATACAGCCATCACGTCTGTGTATGTACGAGTTAATCATCGGCCTGAATTAAAGCAAAAGCTCAATATTTTGGGGGAATTCATCCTCTTCACTCTTGTGCAAAAACTTAGCTGTGAAGATACACCCGCTCTCATATCTGTCTGTTAAACCTTAAGCAAAAACCAGCAGCCGCTTAGCTTAGCTTAGCATGAACATTGCAAACAAGCAAACAAAGGAAAACAGCTAGCCCGTCCAACGTTAGCAAAATTCACCCAACAAAACCTCTAAAGCTCACTGACCGTCAGTTTAAATCTTGTTTCTTCAGTACAAAAACCTTCCTATTTAATGAGCAGCTAGGCTATACGTCATATTATTTTCTGGCTCAGAGCAGCTAAAAAGGTCGTAAAATGTTGGGTCAAGGGTTAAATGTTGTCACTAAAACCAGTCTGACATGGTAACATGCTAAAGCTAATGCTGCTGATTTTGTTTCTGAGAGTGTATCATTCATTCATGAAGATCTGGGTTAGTAACTTTGTCGGGTTTACGTTAACACTTAGCCCACTTAGCTAACGCTTCTAAAGCCTTGAAAGTGCCGCCGTTCAGTTATCACGATACTTGGTTACCCGGCAGAATCACCCATCCTCTTTTCCCTTGTGACCTCCTCAGGAAACTCTTGACTCTTTGACGTAGCTATCTTTGGTTGGAGCTACTAGCCGGCAGCCTTCGAGTGAACACCGAACAAAAACACAGACTCTGAAACCGACCGAGGCCATTTTGACGTCAGGTGACGTAGCGCTGAGGCTCTGAGAAGAGAGATGTGATGCAGGAGAGGCGAGAGGAAGGCTGGTGAACCAGAGGGGATGTGAATATTTGGTGAGTTTTATATCATTTCTGTCAAGTTATTGTGTTTATAGAGACACTAAAACTTATCTTAGTTTGAGAAAAATGTGCAATCAGAGGTGTGTGTAGTGTTATTCTGCCAAAATATGGTTAGACATTACAGACAGTTGGATCGTCTTTATCTGTCTGAGTCTTTATCGGTCTGATATGAATTACAGTCTTTATCAGTTTGATATCTCCCTCCAGGTCTCCTGCTGTTTGCTCCATTTTAAAGTTCACCCGTGGTTAAACAGGTAGTTTACGTGCAGAAGTGCACTTCCTTGCGTTGGCCACCAGGGTCATTAACTGCGTATTTACAGATCTACGGACAACAGTCACATACGTACGTGGAAAATAGGCGTAAGCGAGTTTGTGAAATCTAGCAAACTCGCCACTTGTATAGATTTCTAGCTGAAACTACGGTGGACTACGATATCAGACTATCTCCTCTGGAGGTGCAAAGTGGCATTACGAGTTTAGCTTGTTAGCTTGTTAGCATATTAACTTCAGTAGACATCTCTGCAAATTAATACATAGACGTCTTTGACAAAACTGTTATTTCTTCACGTTCTGTCGATAATGTAGTTTATTTTTGTATTTTTTTTATTCTGGCCTTCTCTTCCACGTTGATCTAAGATATGAGAGTGACATCAAAATCTTCTCACCACACTTTCTACCAGGATATGATTGACAGGGTAACTACAGGCGACGCGGGCTGTGTACCCACATGTGTACACTTCCCTTATGCATGAGGAACTGCTGCCTCAGGACAAATACGTTACGTAAGCTTCTTGTATGTGACACTAAATACTTTGTTCTGAGATCTGCTTCTCGCAGTAAACGTGTGATATCAAATAAACGCTTTCAAGTTTTTCCATCGCAGACTCAAAACCACAAAATCTCGGAGGACTTGAACCAGGACATTGATATTCCGTAATGCGGCTCCGACTGCACGAGTCTCCCAAGTCACGTTAACATCTTGAGCAACCTGAGAGCAAAAGGGGCTGCAAACCACTCGGCGCACTGCAGATCTGAAATGGCTCCAGAGCTGTGAGGAGGCTGGTGCTGTCTCCTCGTGCACTGCAGTTATAGTGTTTCAAAGTCCATATGCTAAAACGGCAAATTAAACGTTTTATGTGCGGTGAGAAATCTGCTTATGCGACAAGGTCACGGCTTCGTAAATCCCAGAACCTTGATGTCGACAGCTGTTTACGCGTCTGATATTTTCGTCAAGGCCCGGGTGTTGCAAGGGGTTTTGGGTTCAGTGCAATGTGACAGACAGATCTTGGGGCATGGGAGACATTTGGTGTTGAAAGGCCTCTTGAAACTGTGGTTGGCAGGTCATTGCCCCACGCGGACTGCCAGCATGAGGCTGCGTGATCACGGACTTGGCAGATAATGGCAGTGTCTGCTCGGCCTCGTCTGGGATTGCCAGAGCGGTATCTGTTACCCAACAGCTGTAAAACTCTTACCTGACAGCCAGACGGAGCAGAGATTACTTCTCCACGAGGCAGCGAGGGGTCAGACTGGCACAGGTGTGATGTCTGTCAGGGTCAATAACGCGATAAATAAAGACTGATATCTTCTCAGTCGTGCAAATGCGCTCATACCTTTAACATGTACCTGCCTGTCACGCCTACAACAGGTTTGCTCTTATCACACCTTATTCTGCACTTTTCTATGGTAACAGCGCTGCTCCCTGAGTAAACATCGAGCTGCATTCACTGAGCTGTTTGCTGTAATAACCAGACATGCTTCGGTTCACCTTTGAGCCAGTTGTAAAATCTAATAAAAAGACAAATACGTGACTGTAAGTGAATTTGGAAACAATTTCTTTTCCCGTCTCCAGACGGCTTTTGAAGCTTAACTCCATCAGTTTTCTCGGTCTCGTGGAGCACAAACTACACATGTGTAACAAGAGGTAAAAAGCCTTTTGTAACTACGGAGGAAGCTGCATGTAATCTGATAAATTTGCTCCAGTGATGTCACTCAGTGGCAAGGCTGCATTGTGGGTAATGTAGAGGCCATGGTTTTGAAAGGCTCCTGTAAAAACTGTTGGACTCAAAGCAAATAATAAAAATCCATTCAGCAAAACCAGAGATATCACCTGTATCCCCTCATGTCTTAGTGGTAACTTTGTGTCTCTTTGTAGTAACTTTGTTATTGCTTTTCTAGTCTTTGTGGTAACTTTGTGTCTCTTTGTGGAGTTTTTTTTACATGTTTTTGTGGTAATTTTGTGTCTCTTTGCAGTAACTTTTTGTCTTTTTGTAGTGACCTTATTATTGATTTTCTTGTCTTTGTGGTAAACTTTTTGTGGTACTGATGTCTCTCTGCAATACCTGTATGCCTGAGGCAGTTCATCATGTCTTTGTGTCTCATTGTGGTAGTTTTTCAAGTCTTTGTGGTAACTTTGTGTGTCTTTGTGGTAGTTTGTTGTCGCTCTGTGTCTCTTTGTAGTACCTTTGTTTTTGCTTTTCTTGACTTTGTTGTAACGTTGTTTCTCTTTGTGGTAGTTTGTCGTCTCTTAGCAGTAACTTTATGTCTCTTTGTAGTAGCCTTGTTATTGCTCTCCATATCTTTGTGGTAAATTTGTGAGAAAAGCCTTCAGTGCCATCATTTGGTCTTGTATTAATGAAGAAATACTGTCTAGTTCTGATATAATTAATGCTAAAGCAGCTACGCTAAGTTGAGGAGCCGCCATTTTTGTTTCTAAACTGACCAGTAGTTCCTCATAGGACGCTGTCTGTTTGTGTCCCACCATGAGCACATGACTTGAAGCTTGGCAAGATGGTGATCTCGTGAATGCAGCTGCTGCTCGAGGTAGGTTTAAAGTAGCATTCAACTGAAATACAAAAAAAAAAAGTAGCAGAAAATGTTACCATAAAATTGTACAGCACTTAAACGAGTAAACGCTCTTCCACCAGCTAAACTTGAAGGATCCCTCCAGTAATCATCTAACGTGCTTCCATGGTAACTGTTGCTTGAGATTAAAAACAGGTTTGCTGTTGTGTAATGTGACGCTTGTTGCCCACAGACGTTGCCGGGCTTCACTGTTGTGTAAAATATTCTCATGTGAACGAGGGCGAAGCCCACATCACCGTGCGAGGCCCAGACTCACAATACGACGCCTTGTGCTGCAGATGTAATGAGAACCAGCACGCTCACTGATGTCGTTAACATTTCTGAGTTGGTCGTCTCCCCGACGGCTCCGGAGCAACACGGTCGCAGACAACATCCGAGAGGGAAAACAGACTTCTTTGGAAAGTCATAATTATATCATAACTCAGGAAGTCTCTCCTCCAGCTATGAACAATTTGATTGTCATAAAAAAGTGTTATTGTCAGCAGGGTTTGCTGAATGAACATGATTCAACTAGAAACAGATCAAACACAAAGCGGTAAGAAACAGTATCATGGGATCATTGTACCTTCATCCATTAGGACATTAGTGTGTCACTCAGTGCTTCATTGCCTCGGTTCTAATAAGTAGACGGTGCTGTTTTGATTACGGTCTGAAGGTCGGGAGAAGAGGAAGTGACTCTATTTGTATGCAGCACTTAAATCAGGAACTGAGATGTTCAGACAGTTTTAGAGACGGGGAGCAGATTTGTAAGATGACTAACAACGTGTCAAGACTCAAGTTTAAAGCCTCGGCTGCCTGCAATAACAAACTGTACGTTATCAACAGCTCAAATAGTCTGACACGAAGCTGAATCAATAAAGCTGCTATTTGTAACACCAAGTAGCCCGAAGACATGGACGGACTGTGGGAAAATAAACCGCTGGACTCAAAAGGTCTCTCAGCCCTCATACAGCAGAGAAACACGACGACTGAGGGAGAAACACTTTGTCTCACTGACGTCTTTTTGCGTCACTGGTTGTTTTGCATATTCGTCATTTTTTTTGTCTCTCTGTTGTCATAATGCATCTTTTTGCAGTAAACTTGAGTTTGTTTTTGTGTGGTGTCTCTTTGTGATAGTTTTTCATCTCTCTATAACATCTTGTTGTAGTAATTTTGTGTCCTTGGGATCATTTTTTGTCTCTTTTTGGTTGACTTTCATTTTTTCAGTATGTTTTTGCATCAATATTTCTTCCCTAATAATAATCCAATAATACAGGATTCTCTAAGATACTTGAAGTACATGTTGCATATAATACTTTTACGTATGGAGGATTTCGAATGCTTATGAATACTTTGATTATACTTGTAACATTTAACAAAGCCTCCGTCTTAATTTACGCTCATGGCCCAAAAACACCAACATTTAACCCTGTGTGTGCAGTCTGGGTGTCTGGTTTTAGTCCGGCCTCAGATCACCGTGAGCCTCCTTTGTTTCGTGAACACGGAGAATCAGATGTATAGGCGGGAACATCATGTTCTCTTCTTGGCGGAGGTTTTCCCACCGACCCCCACCCCCCTCTTGCTTCTCCCCTCGACTTCACGACAAGAACCTGGACCTGTCTGACAGCTTTGTTCTCTGTTTTGGGGGAAAATAATCAGTCTGGGTTTTTCGGGCGTCCCTGCTAATGAAACTTACCAACCAGCTCTGAGACGGGAGAAGGAGAAGGAAAATATTGATTTCAAAGCACAGTTAAGCTTTTCTTTATTTTTCCAAAGGGGAAAACTGTAATCTACCCGCAGTGTTACACTTCCAGAAAATCCCAGTGAACGTGCCACTCCACCATCGCTGGTGGATGCCGCTCCACGATCAGTATGCGAGCGCCTCGTACAGAACATGGGGAGGAATGTATGAGGTTATGTAAGAGATGAGTGGGTGTGGAGTCCAGCTGGAGCAGCTTACAGCCTGACACAGAGTGTCTCTGAGAGCGAACAATCCCCTCCGCCCGCCCTTTTTCCCCCGCTGCTCACACACTCGCTGATCCCTTTATGTGCTGCTTATATGGGTCAATACAGCCTCCTGTCCTGCACAATGTCCACACGCATGTAGACTCAGCATCGCGTTAGTTCAGGCTGTGCATCGAGTGAGCTTTGGCTCGTATGCTTCATATTCCAAAGATGATCTTTGTGAGTCTTTTGTTGCAGTAATGGAAACACGACTTGAGTCTAAGTAAAAAAGTCTGCTCGTCACAAATAAGTGAGTTATTATTGCAAAATTTTACTTTAGCAGTACTGTCAGTAAAATGTACTTGAAGTAAAAGTACTCTGTAGACAGAATAGCTCTGTTCAGTGTGAATGTAACTAAGTACTATACTTTAGTGCAATTTTAAAGTACTTGTACTTTGCTTGAGTAGTTTTTCTTTCATTTTCTGCTACTTTTTTCCACTCCTCTACTTTTTGGAGGCAAATATTGTACTTCTTACACACCACATTCATTTGATAACTTCAGTTACTATTACTTTGTAGATTACATTCTGCATCAGGGCCAAAGTAGAGCATTTTTAATTTTATTTATTTTATCTGCATAAAAAGACAAACAGATTCTGATAATCAGTCGACCCGTAGAATACTGTATATAAATACATGTTTAAAATACCTGCTTATACTTTTGATACTTGAGTACATTTAATATCAGACACTAACATTAGACATTATGACATTAACTTTTACCAAAGTAACATTTTAACATGGTATCTTTACTTTTACTCAAATACGATTTTAGGTACTTTTTACAACACTGAGTAAAAGTAGTCGTAGTATCACAGTGGAGAAATACTCCATCTGTAACTACTGTTACATGTAAAAGTCATGTAATTACAAAAGGAAGTAACAAAACTACATATCAGGATTAAAAAATCAGCTGTATCGAACAGCTGTTATGTCATCTTCGGGCTTTTATTTTGAAATGAAGATGTATGCAGAGCTGTTGTGGCAGCAGAGGCGACGTGAATCGATATTTAGGACGTCACCACAGGTTAACTGGCCTCACGCAGCACTTTAACATACAGGCATGGAGGATTTAGTTTCTAAGAACGCCAGCTCGCCCAACATGGCAATATTTTGAGTTTAAAGTGGTAGAAAAGGCAAGAAATTTGATCAAGGATGTATTTTTGGCCATAAGTGGGTGTTCACGTATAGCGGCTTGACTTCACAGCTATAAAATATCTTTCGGCTTAGCGCCTGGCTAACTTGATGAAATTTGAATGGGGATGAAATGATCTTTCCAAAATGTCATTGGACTCAAGGACTCGATTTACGATAGTCAGAAAAGTCATTTCGCCGGGGTTGGGGTGCTATAAAAGAATTATCCACCGTTTTACAGCCACGTCTTTCACAATGTTAGCTTACGGGGGGAAAAGTCTTGTCGGGCTTCCAGCGTGTCACGTCGCGTTGTAATGACACGATTTGGCCACCGTGACCGTTGACATCAAGCCTGGCGCCACAGTTTCGCGGTCTCACCTCGCAGTCGATCACCGGTGCAGGTCGAGTGTCGCAATGTTTGGTCTGGACAATATTGTGATATCAAATTTTGGATATAGCCCAAGCTTACTTTTGACATTAGTTATTGTAATAGTTCTTATCTTCACCTCGTACATGGTGATTTATTTGTTGATAATACTCTGCTTTATTTATCAGAATACAAGTTCAGAACAGCTGAAAGTTATGAGCTGATTGCTTCCCACCTTCCTCGCCTTGCGTCTCTGCAGCGACGGCAGCGTGTTCCTGACTCTAATCATCACACAGGTATCTGATAAGAATCAGGGTGATCCCTCGCAGCAGAAATCCTCTGCTCTCCGTGACACAGTGAGATAGAGAGCTGAGTTCAGTCGGGTCAGAGCTCGTGTCCCACTCAGGCCCGCTGCTGTATTTTATCTAATCTGCAAGACAAGAAGTGAGACAATGGCCCGGCTGTGTGTGCGAGTGTTCCTCTAACATGAAGCCCTCTGTTGTCGGTGGAGCTACTGGAAACCCACTGAACCCACAGAAAACACAGTCATCAGATTTCAAACATCAGAGCTTGTTTGTAGCACGAAACTCGAGATTTGTCTTTCACCGAGAAGCTTTTCGTGGTCGTCAAGTGATCTTTTTGTTTCCTCTTTAACGAACCGACGCGACCTCAGAAATGATGTGAGACAAAGAACAGAGAAGTTCCTCACGATTCGGGTGGTTATCAATTCCTTTTATTTATGTCAGCGTGTTTATGAGACAGTTTTGCTGACGGTGATGTCAAACTTGTGTCTTAGTTGCGACTTGAAGGAGTTTTTTCCTGTGTATTACTTTCAAATATTTGTCTTTGTCTGTTTTCCCACCCTCAGGGTTTGTTCATTAGCCCTTCTTGTGTATTTAAGCCTGTGTTTTTGTCTTTACTCTCTGTTTGTGTCCTCTGTGGCTTCTGGTTTGTCTTCAGTTCAGTTTTCCTCTTTTTTTTCTCCAAACCTTGCTTTCCTCTTTCCGTCACCTGCCTTTTGCTGTGTTTGCATTTTTGGATATCAGCTCATCATCGAAGCTCCTCTTTTATTGTTCAACCTGCTCGCCTCCGTGACCGTTCACCAAAAAAAAAAAGGAAAACACTCAACTCAACCCGAGGAACGTGACGAGCTGTTATGTCTGTAAAATACAATTTCAAGTCAGGAGGGAAACACCAGCGACATGCTGAAACACCTCTCTCCAGAACGTGGGCCTAGATTCCACGAATTCCGTGTATTTGACACTCGACACACAAGAACCTCTGCTTGACAACAGAGCAGTAAATCAGTAACGGAGGGTAAATATCCTGTGTTATGTCACTTAGTTGGATGTTATGCCACCCAAGCAGGCTCAGCAAATATTTTCTACACAGAATATTGGTTAGAAATCATGAAGGGAATTATTGAAGTTTACGTATTTTTTATTCTGATGTTTTCTGTTTTCTTGGAGTTTTTCTCTGGCGCAAGAATTTCCCTCTGGATTGACAGAGTTTTATCTTCTTAAAGAATTCGACCGATAAGCAGAATCGATAATGATATTGGCACCGCTAACATCTTATCAATTCCCATCCCCTCCTGTGATGTTGTTTACCTCAGGTAACTTCCATCCAGGCACCTCTACCTGTACCAGCTACACAACAACCAGGTGAGGTCTGTGAGCATGGCGTGAGAACATTAAGAGCCTTTCTATTCATTTCCTCATCTTCCGGAAAAGTGTTTCTCAACTTTATCAGCGTTTCACGTGTGGGCGACGGAGCTTCATAAAGGCATGTGCAGGCTGGACGAGATGTTGGCACACCTGCAAAACAAACTCTTAAACTTTAACAGAAGAGTCAACATCTTTCTGTGCTTCAGTGAAACCGCAAAGATACACACAACGTGTTCTGGTGATTGTAAACACAAGTTTTGTTTGTGTACAAGTCAAACCTCACAGGTCACCTTCAACTGCTTTCATCTCTTTCGCTTCAGCTGCAACTACAACTGCATACAGCGCCTGACTCATCAAGTTACAACTCAACTTTTTACTCACGCCCACTTCAACTACGACAGTGATTCATCCTCTGTAAGCGATTTAACTTAAACAGCCATTATCATCTTCAGTCGACACTTTAGCTCCTTTCAGTGCTTCAGCTTCAGCTGCAACTCCCCTACGATATTTATCATTTACGATTCAGCTGCTTTCGGAGGTTTTACGTCAACTGACACTTCATTTGCTTTCACTTGTTAGACATCAGCAGAACGTCTAATTGCTTTCAGCTCTGACTCTTCAGTCTGGTAAAATACTAACCTGCAAAACTAGAAAAAAACAAAAAAACTAGACAACCTGTCAGCTCTGACATTTCAACTGACGGTGCAACTCCTTTCGGTTGTTCAACTTTAAACTATAACTTCATCTCCAGCAAGTGCTCCAATTGAAACACACACACACGCAAAGAATAAACATTTTAAAACATTTAAACAACTTTACAGAATGTATTAACTCAAACACCGTCGTTTCCTGGCTGAGATATCAACTGACATTTCAGTTGCTTTCATCTCTTACTCCTCAGCTGACAGTTTAACTGCTTTCAGTTCTTTCTCTTCAGTGTGTTTCTAAACTTTACCCAGCTTTTTGCTATTACACTTCAACTGACTTCAACTACTTTCAGCTTTAACATTTTATTGACACATCAGCTCCTTTCAGTGCCTCAACATCAACCGACTCTTCCAGTCACTGGCGATTCAACTGCTTTCAGTACTTTCATGTCAGCTGATATGTCCGTTGCATTCATTTCTGAGATAATCTCTTATATGTAAGCTGACAGTTTAACTGTCTCATGCTTAAAATTTCACATGCTTTTAGCGAGTACACTTCAACTGACTGCGAGTTCTTTCAGCTCTAACTTGTCACTGACACTTCAGCTCCTTTCAGTGCTTCAACTTCGACTAATAATTCAACTCGTGTCAGTACTTCAACTCAAACTGCAACTCCAAGTTATGCAGAGGACGATTCAAGTGCTTTCAGTGCTTTTGTGTCTGCTGACATTTCATTTGCTTTCACTTCTTGCACTGCAGCAGACAGTTTAACTGCTTTTAGCTCTTACTATTCAGTATATTCTGGCCAAAATGAAAAAGAGAAGGAATCAGATCTGAGGCTGAAACTCCTTTCAGTTATTCAACTTTTAACTAACACTTCATCTCCTGCAAGGGCTCCAAAGTAAACTAACTCTAAACTAATTGATAATTTTGCATGGTTTTAGTGAGTACACTTCAACTGACTTCAGGTCTAGCATTTGATTGCTCCTTTCTGTGCTTCAGCTGCAACTCCCATACAATATTTATCATGCAGCTGGCCATTTAACTGCTTTCAGAGCTTTTATGTCAACTGACACTTCGTTTGCTTTCACTTGTTGCACACCAGCACAAAGTGTTGTTGCTCTCAGCTCTATTATCTATTCAGTCTGTTTCCATGCTCACCTACATACTGGCTAAATTTCAGTTCCTCAACTTTAAACCAACACTTCAACTCCTGCAAGAGCTCCAGATTAAACTCACTCTACTGGTTATTTCACATGCAAAGAATCTGCGCCTGCAGTTTTTCAGCCTTTTCTGGTCACGTTAACCGTCATGTAGCTCAGAACACAAAGTGCAGATGTCACTGAGTTTCAGCCAGAGTTCACGACCGTGTCTGTGCGACTGGTTACATGCAGGCCGTCTGAAATGTTGGCTGCAAAGATGCTAACTCTTGCGACATAGCGAGTGGGCAATGCATGACAGTGTTATTTTCCCCCCCTGGGTTATATTTAGAGCTGCAGGGGCGAAGCCAACGGGCCTCAGATAACGCCAGATTAAACATAGATCGATGTCCTATTATTAGCATGAACAAAGTACATTTAACAGAAAATATTTGTTATTTGAGAAACTGTGCTGCAGCTTCTATGATTCACCGACATGTTTTAAAGTCTGCAGACATGCCCGGTCGTGCAGAGAGAAAGTGGTTCTGTTCAGTCTCAGGAGACGACAGCTCAAAGTTTCAGGAGTTTGTTCAGTCCCGAGCGATACAACGATCCTCAGACGTCCAGAGAACGTCTCAGACAGATTACAACGTTTATTCTCGCATGTTTAAGATTCTGGTGAGCAGTCGCCGGAGCAGTGTGTCAAGTTGTTTTCAATGGGGGCCGAGTGAAAAGGAAGTATCTGGGCTGAGCTTCAGATGCAAGTTAAGCAGGCAGGACTTTCTTTTGGTGGCTTTTAGGTTTTTTTTTTTTTCTTCTTCTTTTCAAAGAGCGCTGTTACATAACCCGAGCAAAGTGCCGTGAACAGAGACAACAGATGCCCTCAGTTAACCCCGAGGCGACAGGAACTAATCTTCATTACAAAAAAAAATACACAGACGGACATAAAATGATCATTTACAACCTGAAAAAAGACTTTTGAAGCGTGACTGCGTGTGAGGATCCAGTTTTATTCAAAGATTGAAAGAGTTTATGGTGTTCAGGAAAGTTTATTTTAAAACATTTTCCTGTTAAATGAAATCTACAGCTCATTTACACACACACACACACATACACACTTCATTTAACGTATACCAAACTGTCCCTTTGTGTCTCTATGTAAGGACAATACGCGGCTCCAACAGGCAATCCTCCCTTCCTCTTTCCATGTCAGTCTGTCAGTAGGTCTTGTGCAGACTTGCCCTCTTTTTCGTCCAATCAGACGCCCCTTGCCCTCAACGGGAGGCCAATAAGCGGCGAGGCATGACAGGGGCTTGGTGAACGGGGCGGCCCTCGCAGCTCGGCTCCATGTATGATGTAATAAGTCCTGATTTACGGGAGAGTAAAAGTTTCCCCTCCCAGAATCCCCCTCTGAAATATGATCACTTGGAACGTCTTGAACCGTCTGGATAGCCTGCCACAAAAAAACAAAACAAAAACTTTTAATCTTTTACACCAAACTCCAAAGGATTTGTCAGGGATTTAAGAATCTATCCTTGTTCTTCAGCTATAAGTAGGCTGAAAGCAGATATATATAAAGAGTGTCGTGCTGGGAGCTGACGCCCAGCGGCTGAACTCGAGTAACCTCGTGGGGACTGAACAGGTTACACTGTGGTCGGGACCATCTGTACCATGAGGCCCTGCGAGGGGCTGCGACTGGTATGCGACGCCTCGGCACAATGAAACATCCCCGCGTCTCACAGTCACACTGAGACATCAAGCAGAGGCCCATATGCTCCGGGGCAAATGTTGAAACACAGGATTTAATAACGGCTCAAATATTAGCGGTGGCATGAGGAGAAAAGGGCTTCTTCCTGGCTGAGATTTGTCTGTTTGCATTCTTAGAAATGAAGCTTCTGTCAGCGATGTTTGTGTTCGTAGCACCAAATGTCAAATACATCTGATGAGTACGTCTGATTTAAAGTAAAGTTTAATTTAACTCATTAATATTCGACTTTGGGATGGAGGCCAAACGGACCTACAATCCCAAAAGCGTCAGTATTTGAGGAGGTGATAGTGACACCCGAAAATCAACTTTTCATTCCAACAAAATGAACCTTTAAAGGCACTTCTCAGTCAGTTTTCTGCTTTTCTTAGTGCAGTTCTTGTTGATAATGGACCAACTCACTTAAACAGATGTATACGTGTGTCATTTTGATGGGTAATCATGTTAAATTCAGAGAAATTAGGGAGAGAAACTTGAAGACATTATCACATTTTTGTGTGTTTAGTCGAGCCGCTGGCCTGCAGGCGGGAAGTCACAACGTGCCTCACATGATGCCCTCCTCCTCCTCCTCCTCCTCCTCATAGATAACATGGCTCCGTCATGTCTTCAACAGCCGTGTCTGAACAGTGAGGTGAAAAGAGTTTGTAGAAGTCGTTTGCTTCATATTTCTGGGCGATCCTCACAAACAGGTTGGACACTTCAGGTCGCTCCTACGTGGGCTCAAACCCGAGTTAAAGGCTTTTTGTAGGATAATGAATAATATAATGGGAAGTCCCTGGTGAGTCATGAACTGAAGCTAACGGAGATCAGACAGCAGATTGCTCCTCTCGGCTTAAACGTGAACTAAGTCGTTGTCATTGGTTCCCTCTGGTGGATAAAACACAGTCGGACCACCCTGAATGTCTGAGTTTCCACAAAAATCACTGAAACGTCGTCGGTTCTGAGCCTCGCAGCACGACGTCCACACACTCTGCAGCCTCACACGGTCTTTTATCAGCGGGCTGAGCTCGCTCACTTGACCCTCCGTGATTCTGAGCACGTCTCGCTCTTATCTTATCTCCGCCGGCTTAAAGTGAAACCAAGCGTTAGAGAGATTTGCCTGCGAGTGACGTCACTCTGTAAATGCAGTAATGTCAGTTAAACAGCAACTTTTCTACGTCATGTTTTGACTTCGGACATCGTAAAGGGGCACTGTGTCGCTTTGGAGAAGAAATTAAAACTCAATTGGGTAATAATACAAACTCAGATATTTGTTTTTTCCATAACTGAATGAACGAGCTGCTCTCAGAGGAAAATGTGAAAGGTGGCAGGGTCCGCCACATATAAACCAAGTAAAACAGTGTGAAAGTGCGTCGTCCTTTAAGGTCAGTTTGTAAAGAGAGGTTAGGGGTTAGATCTTTCTCTTAGGGTTAAAATTTCTTCCCCAAAACTGCGTAGTGCACCTTTAAGTTAGTGGCTATTCCAGTCTGTGTAAAGCTTCGACAGCAAAAACCAAACTGGGTGTGTTGAAGTGAGCGAAGGCACGCGTACTGTTTATCAATTTAACTTTTCATCGGGAGGACAAAATTATCTCGAAGGTCAACGTGCCGACTGTGTGAGATTGTTGAAAGCGCCACACCGGGCGAGTAAGTGGACCTTGAAATGAGATTGTTTAGTCAACATTTTAAATCTTGCTTTTTGTTTCTGGGAAGGAACACACAATCAAAATAAAAAAAAAAAAAAACAGAAAAACAAGGAAACAGGCGCCAACTGGACACGTCACGTGGCCTCCGAAGATCTCAGTCGATCAGCATCTGTAGGATGTGTTGGACAAGTCAGATTCAAATTATTTACAAGACTTACAGCGACAACATGTAGAGAAAGATATCTGATTGTTAAGTCTCATCTCCAAATCAAATACGCACACTTTGGGTTGGCTGATCGGGTCGGACGCTAACCGATAGTGTCAGCACGTCATGCTGCTGATAATACTTTATCACACAGCTGAGCTGTTATATTTCTATTTTTTAATCAAACTTTACAACCCTATCGCCAAAATAAATGTTGGGAATCCACATTTCTGCAAGCCACAGATATTTCTTTATGTTGAAACTGTTTCTTTGGGTTGAATTTTCAATTTTATCTTGTCCTTAACAGACTGTGTGTTAAGTTTAGGTACAAATCCACTTGGTTAGGGTTAAAAAAACATCATCCCTGCATTCCACCCAAACCGCACCAAAGCCTCCTTAAAGACATCCAGCGGTGTTCACACTTACAAATATCAAAACTCAAACTGTGTTCGCTCCACATCCATCCCCTCCACCTCCTGATACGAGAGTCAGGTAATAAGCATTTTTAAACGTCAATAAGCTGCGTCGGCCATGACACGCACAAATGTGAACAAATCAGTGTTTGGCAGAAATGTTACCCGCCGACATTTTCACCTTTATTGAACATCCTGACAGTGGAGACAGACGGGTAACCCCTCCAGGAATCGAACCTGTGTCATCCTGATCGTGTAGCATTGAGCACCGGATCAATACGCCAGGCAGAAACCCAATTACTGTATTTATTCATCGTAGTGGTGAATCAGGTAGAGCACAGATTAAAGCAGAATTTCTCTGCGGGGCGAAATTATGTTTGATTTAAAAAACTGTCGGGAGTCGAACGAGATAATCTGAGACGCCTCGGGGAGGACGGAACATCGTGTTCGATGTAATAATCAACTCTATCATAATAATCCAATTGACAAAACAAAGAGATGAACTATGATTCACAATCATGCTTTATTCTTGTTGATTTCTTATAAAAGAATCAAATAAAAGGCTCTTCACACGCTGCTCAGTCTTTCAGTCTTGCTGTATCCCGCTCTCCGTTTAACTAAACTATACTTCTCTTTACACCTTAAGTCTCTTCATCTTAAATAGCTTTTATTAGTTTGTGACTTCAAACCAAAACATCATTGATTGTCAACACAAAAATCTGTCGTAGCACCAGTACAATAAAACTGTACTTTAGCTTTGTTTGAAATACTGTTGTCGTCGAACGAGGGAGGAAAATCTCAGAATAAAGGGATCCTAATAAGTACATTTTCAAAATGAAGCACCAACCATACAAAGCATTTTTTTTTTTTTTCATAGATAGGCTCGTCAGATACACAAGAGGTCAAATATATTAATGACTATTAAATTAAGCACAACAAACAGTGTAAATAAAACACTGCAACACAAAGCACTCTGGGGTCTGGAAACACCATATCGGGACGTCGGGGGGTCGGGGTGGGGGGGACAGTCGTGGCTGCAGTAGGAGGGCGTCTCAGGAGCGGCCTCTGGACTCCAGAGATGGAACGAGTTTTTCCTCTGAGCGAGATCCACAGGATTCTGTATCAGTTCAGGAGGAGTGGAGACGCCGTAATCTGTCCGGCTCTGTAAACAAACTCTCAATCTCAAGGTCCAGAACGACATTATTTCAAAACTGTGGAAACCGTGGAGGAGAAATAAACATCTATTAGGTCCGTCTGGTGGTGGTGGTGGTGGTGGTGGCGATCTCTAGAGGAAGGTGGAGGTGAAATGAAGCTCTGATGTGAGCCGGTGATTATGTCTGAATAATATGTGCCGCGGTCTCTCCTCTGCAGGTCTCTCAGGTCGTGACGGAGAAACCATCTGGGCCGGTGGCCTCCCTGACATAAGCGTCTTAGCTGTACGCTAGAGTTCACCAAGATAAAAGCCTTGGATTATCTCCCGCCGAAAAATTTCCCTCGGGAACAAACAGAAAAAAGTCCAAACATAATCCATCCTTTGCCACAAGAATACATTTATAGAATCAAATGTGTTTAACCCTGATGGCAAGATATACATTATACACTACCATGTACATACATAATCGATAAAAAAGGGTTTGTTCAATAGTTCTCATTTATTCAAATATACCTATAGATAGGAACCTGAAAGCTGCTTTCCGGCGCCGACCGCTCCCGTGTGCAGGTCCTTGTGATCACTTAATCACCTTCTGTCTGAGGTCAAAGGTTATCGGTGGAGTGTCAAGTCTTTACTGTCGCTCACAACCCTCGTTACAATGGACGGAGGTTTTCCTTTGAGCTGCGCGAGCTTGGTGAAGGAGTGCTGCGAAAGAGAGGCTATCGGCAGCGAGGCTTCCCTGTGTTCCTCAGCGTCTCCTCCTCCTCCTCCTCCTCTTCCTCCTCCTCGTCCTCTTGTAGGATGTGAATGGAGGAGCCCAGTAGTCTCTGGAGCTCTGGCACACATCGCACCAGGTCCACAAGTCCCTCCTCCTCCTCCTCTTCCTTGCTGTCCTCCTCCTTGCGTTTGCCTCTGCACGGTGAGACCAAAGCGGAGCTCACCTGGCTCACCGACACCTGCTTCCAGAGCTCGGCGGGCGGCAGGCTCACCACCTCCAGGTGCGGGTAACGCGCCCGGAAGATCCGCGCCGACATCTTGAGACGCTTCAGGACGTCCGTCAGGAGGAACCAGTTGCAAAAGCTGCAAGAGAGGAAGACGTGTGATGTTAGTCATCGGTCAGAGTGATGGATAAGAAACATTACTCACCGACGACGCAAATCCTCCATCTCACACACAGCAGATCAGGAATATGTAATGATATCTGAGGTTAGAAATCCGACTTCTGAGGCTCTCTTGATGTCTCTCATCGTTATTTGTGATTTTGTTTCCGAGTGTTATTACTGTCGGTGCCGCCGCTGCAAAGACAACCAGATCATTTCCTGTTTTCCACAGAGCAACAACTAGAGCGATGACACAGGAAAAAACACGAGATTACTCGTTCATTTAGTCCATAATGGAGACACGAGAGCAGATGGGATCGGTGCCAGCCTGACTGGCTCACCAGTCAATCTTCATTTTCCCAGGTGATTTGTGAAAGGTGAAGATTGAAGATTGACACAAAGCAGTCGTCACAGACACGGACACATTAAAAACCGAACGCCAATGATCCATCTCACACTTTGGGGCCGAACACTTACGATATTTCACACGTTTTAACCCATTAAGAACTTAAGAAAACAGTCAACCAAGTTTTTAGATTGATTATCATGACAATATTATCCGAAAATTAACCAACTACGTGCTCAGATTACCAGTCTGAAGGAAGTTTCAAGTCTCTGCTCGTTGCTTTTACAAGTTACAAGTTGCTTTTTCAAAAGAAACTCTCCTTCCTCGAACACGGCAGCCACGACCTTTAATGTCACCAAGTGAAACTGAGACACACAATAAGTCAATACAGACGAAGAGGAAAGCAAACAGGCTTTTCAAACACTGTCTGTCAGGTGGAACACAATTATTAAGTTTAGCACACAGACGCTAAAATAACAAAAGATTCACGTTTTCACGAACGTCCAAAGATGATGTCATTAATCATCAACAGCTAATTAATGTGTTTAAAAAAAACACACTGATGAGGCCTTTAAAAGGGAAACTCAACAGAATTTTCACATTGGATCAACGAGGAAAAGTTTACAAGACACAGACGATACAACTGTGAAAACTGAGGGGAGTTTTCTTTAAATTGAATCAGGTAGAGAATTAAAATACGTAACGAACTTTGGACATGGACTTTGAAAGATGTGGATGGTCCAGTTGCACTCAGACAAAACCATTACGGGGAATCGTAGAGTCATCATCATCATCGTCATGACGACATCTCCACACTGAACTCAAAAGTCAGACTTTCCAAAAGCACCCCGCTGAGTCGCTTTAAATCTGGGTCACACCAGGTGCACGTTTGAAGTTACAGGCAGCAACACACCAGAGTGAGCGGAGCTGTCACACCGTATTAACACCAAAACAGGTCAAACCAAGCAGACTTTAGCTTCTATTTATCTGCTTCTGTCTCTAATAATCATGAAAACAGTGGAAGGTCTGTTTCTATTTTAATATGTGGATCTATCTATTAGATCCATACATCTGTCATCATCACCATAAATACTGAAAGCAAAGCAAAGCTGCATCCTGAGACAACACGATGTCAGTATAAGATGGCAGTAAAGGAAGGCCTGTGATTCACTCGTTCATTCACACAGTCCGTCATGAATATAACCAGGTTGAGTTATTCTCTAGAAATCAAAATCATGATTCAGAACGTCCACACATTGTTTGTTAGTCAAATAATATAAGAGGATGCTGAAGTCTTGCCAGAGAAACCAGCCACTTTCTAACAACGCTCTCCAACAGTACTGATGGTTGTGAACTCACCCCTGGGTCAACGACACCTGAACGTGATAGCAGGGCAAGAGAGGCTCGGAGGAGAACTCAAACAGAAGGCAGTCTTTTTCCGAGTCCGGGTCCGTCTTCCCCGCCGTGTTCTCCTCCAGCTCCTGGTTCTCCTCGGACAGCAGGAAGTCCCAGCACGGCTCCTGGTCGGTCTCTGTGGAGAAGAGTTCACTGAGGTGAGGAGACAGCCAGCGGACAGACCGATCTGAGAGACGGGGGTTGGACGCCCTCTAGTGGACGCTTCATTCACAGCAGCCGTAGCGTGACGGGCTGCTGGTGACGCTGCGATCAGTTAAAGGAACACAAACTTTATGATGTCAGTCACAGCTTGACGTTAATTACAGCCTACACAGAGACACGCGGCCACATACTCTGAAGGATTAATTACCGGTGGATGGCGTGGAGAGTAACTCAGTGCATCGACTAATATCAGAACTTTCACATAATGAAACAGATACTTCTTCTTCTTCAGGTTTCTGTGTCAGCGAGAGAGATAAATGATCCTCGATCACCACAAATAACACGAAGGAGAGCGACTGAATAACCACTAAATCAAACATATTTCACAGAAATATCTGCAACATTAACAAACGAAACAAAGCCAAACGAAACGAATCAGGCTCGTTAATTTAGTAATAAAAGACGTTGGGGAGGAAAGGCTGCAATATAAATGCTGTAATTGGACATGCAGGCCCGGTTACTGGTGATTTAAAGTGTTACAGAGCGTGATCATCCTCCTTGGAAAGATTTTTAACACAAACCTGGAGAATAACTTAATAAGTTGAGTGATTTAAACTCGAGTCTTTTGGTCCAAGTCATCTTTTCTCAGGCAAGTCAAGTCCAAAGTCAACTCAGTTTCTCCCAACGCAAGAAACATTCGTCTTCCCGGTTGTATCTGCTCCTCATGAAGGGAAAAGTCATTGGAGTCGTCGTGTCTCAGGTCAGGTCAGAAGTATTTAACTCGTACACCTCTCAGTAGGTTTGAGCTGATATCAGATATTATCGATTATCATGATATTTCCTGTCATAGGCAACATTTTTCACACTATCAAAAGGCTGTTGCGGCATCTTCAGGCTTTTATGTGGGAGGTTACTACAGGTCGCTTGGCCTGATGAAGCAACACGCGTGCAGGACTTGAACATACAGCTCACCAAATTGGCAACATGTCTGGTTTAAAGCAGGAGAAGATGGCAAAGGATCTGACCGAGGCTCAATGCCACAGTCCATCAGAGAGTCCGCCGAGTGAAGAAGAACTGACGATATCGTCTATCACCCAAGCCAAGTCTCAAGTCGTTTATTTTCTGTCGAGTCAAGTCGCAAGTCATCAAAACAGTGACCGGAGTCGACTCGAGTCTCTGGCACGAGCTCATGACAATATAAACTATCTGCAACTACAACGGGAAAAACAAGATTAGCATAGTGATAAATACATTTAAAATGAAAGTGACTGTACTTGGTCTTCTTTGTTATTACTGAAGATTAACATTTAGATTAGTTTGATTATTCAGGTATTTCTTTATGATGAGTAGTTAGAGGAGGAAAATAAAAACCCCCCAAAATGTCAAAGAAGAATAATAAAGATATTTGTTCTCGGTCCTTCTGGACTCGTCTTTTTGTCTCCAGAAAGCAGCCGTCCACTCTCTCTTCAGCTCTTCCATGCAACTCTAATCCTGTTCTCCCTCCACTGGGTAACTGGCTCCCTGTGGCTGTTTACAGCACAACACTGACGCCGGTACGCGAGGCGAACATCCCTCCACGTCTCGACGGCCGAGCCTGAACCCAGCCTACAAACCAGAATAATTTCCCGCGCGGCCCGGCCACTGCTCCATCAAGCCTTGACTCGTCTTCCTCGCAGCCGGAGGAGTAACGAGCTTTCAGCCACATTTTTCGCCGCCACAATGTTTACAAACCGGCAGAGAAGATATAATGATTAATGGACAGACTGATGGGCGGCTTCTCACCGAACAGGGAGCTGCTGTAGAAATCCCAGTGTAGAGTAGGATCCTTTTCCTTCCGTCCCTCCAGGTCTGTGAAATATTCTGTGGAGAAAAAGCGTCTTGTGTTAATTTTGATGTAGTCTGCGTGTCATGACTGTGTTTTTACATTCTGTGTTTAAAAATATGAAGACAGGACTTCACATTTATGATTTGATGAATGATGAAAACGTACGATGGCTCAACAAAATAACAGGCGGCAAAAAAAATCAGCTCTCAGAATCAGAAAATTAACCGAAGCAGCAGTTTGTCTTTGTCAAACAATCTGTTTTTCAGCTGTCTGTGGCTGCCAGCGCAAAAAGAAAACTGGGCATCGAAGCTGTGTGTGTGTGTGTGTGTGTGTGTGTGTATTAGCCACCGAGCCCTCATCTCTTTATTTACCTGAGATGCAACATGTGAGACAAATACACTCCAGCAAATACCGACAGAGCAGCCGAGTTAACAGCGAAAGGAACAGCAGTAGCAGCGTCGTGTTAGCAGCTGGCCGATGTTTCATCGCTCTCCACAAACTGGCCAAGGTTCGGAGACGGATCCTTAAAAACCGGAGAACCCCATCGACAGTGACGTGGAAATAAAACTACAGAGCTAAAAACACATGGTGTTTGTAAAAAGGCTGGCTGGAGGATTTCCCTCTGGTCCACTGTAGCTATGATTAGACAGCGAGCCCAAATCCGTTTGTTTGGCACATCCAGATTGTATCCAGCGAAAATCTGATCCAAACCACATTTGGAGTTTGGTTTGAAATGCGATCAAAATCAGTCTTTTTATAAATGCATCTCGGTCCCGGCGCTCTGAACGCTCGTATCTGATCTCAAAGCGCCTTTTGTGTCACTCACAGCCGACGCACAACGACAACTGTCAGCGCAGCTAAGAGCAGAACAACCCAGAGAACATCAGTGCACCGACAGCCACGCTGAAATAAATTGTCTGCACTTCGGCTTGACGGCGTGGAAGGGAGCGAGATGATGGATCTATATTTCTCACGCATATTGAGTTCCTGACGCCGCCATCTTTAACATAGCTACCTATGCAGAGAGGTTGGTGATGTCTGGGCACAAAAACCACACCCAAAAGACGCCGTGTCCATACTATTTATTTGAAAGTGATCTTTTCAGATAAATAGTGTGGACACTCCGTCTTTCAGATACGATTTGAGAAACAAATGAGATTTGCCTGCTGTCTGAACGCAGCCTGTGACGAGCAAGATGTCAGAAGTTTGACAGGAGGCGACACCATCAATCACAGGCCTTCTTAATGATCAATAACTGAGAAATCATTAGAAGCTTTTGCAAATCAAAACACTTTCTTTCAACAGCCATGAGCTGTTATCGCACCACACTGATCTCCTGACGATAATCACGTCCTGTTCGCAGAGTAGAAACAGGTGAAGTGAAGAGAACGTCACAGGAGTTGACGACAACTCGTTGCGATACTTTAAGCACAATAAGAGCTTCCCTACATGAGGATTTAATAAACATGTAGGGGTAGGACTGCTTCCTGGACTCAGTGGGATACATGAAGACTTACAAATCCCAGGAAGAACTCCAAGGCTCTCTCTCTTTAAACCATTAAAATGCCTTCATTGTTGTCGCAGGGTCACGTTAGACCTAAAAACAAACTCTGGCGCATTCCGGCATCAAACCCGAGTCAGGGAGTCGAAAAAACAAGAGCAAAACCAAAAAATGCATGAGTTTGATATGCTGTGACAATAAAAGGCATTACAAAAGTTTGGGAGAGTGCCTCAGAGTTTTCTTGCGATTTCTAAGAGTATATTTTATTCACAACTTATAAAAGATGCTCAGCTCAACCTCTCAGACAACATTTTCAATTTTAGATGGCATTCAGACTTAAACCGATCTGAGTCACAGGTCTGAAGGAAAGTGGCTCAAACAGCTAATGTGGATATAAAAGAGTTTATTTCTTATCTAAGCTTCACGCCACCTGTGCTGCTAATTGCTCGCCGTGCCAAACGTAAGGTAGTGAAAGTGGACACAGAGTGCATTAATGTGTCGACAAATTGCTTGAGAGACGGTGAAGTTTGAAAATAGAATTTGTATTATTTATTTTCTTGTCTTATTTCAATTAACTTAATTAGAGCCTCTGTGCCGTGTTGCTTGTTGTGTCTGAGGTGTTCGACGATGATTTGAGAAATGAATTTCGCCCGGAGTTAAAACATCACTTCAACGCTCTGGAAATGCTTCTGTTCATCGAAAAACGAGTTCTACCGGCGGAGGAGGAGGAGGCTGATGAAAAGGATGAACTCGCCTGTGAGGAAGGTCTTCATGCCCGGGCTGTGAGCCAGTTTCACCGGCGTGTGTCCGGAGTAGGTGGCCAGGGTCGGGTCGGCGCCGTGGTTCAGGAGTAACCAGACGATCGGAAGGTTATCGCTCGCTACTGCATCATGAAGGGGCCTGAAGACAGAATGAATAAAAACACGAAATGTCTTTCAGGGATGGTTCAACCTCAGACCGTATCTGAATCTGTTTGCAAACATGTCGCAACTTTCAAATACTTTCTTCAGATTTATCACAATTTGTGTGAGTGTTCGACGAGTACTTTGAAGACAAATAATTAAAATCTCGTCTCACCGTGTTCCGTCCTGGGCGCTACAGTTGACATCGGCCCCGTGTTTCAGCAGCATCTGGACAATCTGAGTCCAGCCTCGAGAGGACGCCTCGTGGAGAGCAGTGTAACCGGCATTGTCCCGCCGATTGACCTCCCTGATGTCCTTCTCGAGACAGTACTGAACTACATCCTGCAGAGACAGACGACGCGGTTCAGACGCTTACAGGAGTTAAATCGTGTTAGCAGAACCACACGCGTGAACGTGTGGATTTTTTTTACCTGATAGCCCAAACGTGCGGCGCGTTGCAGCAGCGTCTCCCCGGCGTTCTTATTAACAATCAGCCGCCGGACCTCCGGGGGGACGGGCCTTTTGGGTGGAGACTCCGACCCGCTGCTTTTCCCAGACGTGCCTTTCTTATTGGACGGTGACGACGGCAAACTTTTTGGAGCCGGTGGAGGGCTGGCTGTTCTCTTCGCATCAGCACCGTCATCATCCAGAGCAGCCGGGGCGCCGCGCTTGCCCAGGCTGCTGCGTTTGGTCTTAATCTAAAATACAGTTTTATTGATTAGAGCGCTGTGTGAAATTGAATCGGTTGTAATGCACTGCCAAGTTAAAGGAATAGGTTCCACTGATCAAGGACCTGTGCAGTATAACACCAGCTGCCATCATAAAGGTGACAAACAAGGCATTTATCTAGCCACAGGGGGGCACTGCAAGCTAATATATTCATGGTGCATTGTGCCTCGTCGACTGGATGTGGTTGGAAATGGACTGGAACTCTATAAGCAGCATCGGCAGGTGACTTACCTTCTGATCGTCGTTGTCACTTAAGTGTTTGCTTTTGAACTTCCTCTTCCCCGACGGCTTGTCGTTGCCGTCCGGCGAGACCTCCTCGCTCTCCTGGTAGCGGACCGACCCCGAGCGAGTGAACGAGGACCTCCGAGGAGGCGGCTCGGGACTGGAGGCGGCGGGACTCGGACACTGATCCGCCTGTGGATCTGTGATGACAGAATGGAACGTAAGTGATGCTGTGAAGGAAAACCACTAACAATGCTAATATTTCAACATCTCCCGTTTTATCCCTGATGTAACTGAGGCCACTACAGGGATCACGGAGCACGGAACATTATAGATGCCGTATTGAGCCGACATCAGACAGCACGGTACTTCCTGAACCAATGGCCCTTGGCTCAGCCATCTTATCTGCTGTACCAGGCCAACTGCTCTGCTCTTTGCAACCCTGAACTCAGGAGGTTCTGTAAATTCTCCACATACGGTTTAAACCTTGTGATATATCTTTATCTACGTTAGCGCCGTACCAGCTGGCACCTCCGGAAAATAAGGAAAAGTCAGATGTTGGATTTATCTCTATAGTTTGTATTTGTCGCTCATCATGTACCGTACATACTGTAGTTGTTGAATAATTTAAATCTGTCTCTTAATATTAGATCAATAATTTCAGAATGTACCTTTTATGAAGATGAACTTCCTCATAAACGTACCTGCCCGTGTCTATTTAATATATTCTAACTACAGAGGCCCCCCAGCTCAGCTTCCTGTGGTCAATTCTGACTCATTTATCCTCCTAAACATAATTATAAGAACACACTCAGGCCTCGCAGACACTAACGCTACAAAAAGAAGAAAAAAAACGTTATATTTAGGTAAAATATGTTGGGTCAAAACAAGAGAAATTGAAATTAAGTGTTTGTTCATGTATTTTATCATCTTCAACCGTTCTTAAAAGCCTCGTTACAGTCAGCACAGGTTCATTCATCAGATTCATTTTTCTAGTCAACGAAATGTCAGAAAATACTGACAATCACAGCCAGCATAGCCAAATGTTTTGTCACTTTGTCTGGTTAGCAGCCAAAAAAAAAAGGATTAATGTATAATGGAATTAAAACGAGGCACGTTTGTGAAGCCGTTACTATTGTTTGGTGTCGTTCAAGGACTACAACAATTATTTGATGATAAAAGACTAACAACACAATCATTTTCATTATCATTTCATCTGTCAATTACTTTCACAATTCAATGATTAATGGTTTCACCATTAACAAAAGGCCCCACTTGATTTCTGTTCAGGAAGAAGGGAACAAAAAATAATTTACAGCTCGCATTTTAGTTTTGACTGACTGATTCCGCTGCTGGTATTAGGAGATAAAAACCTTCCGATATCGATATATCAGCCGATATACGCAGGTTTTTGGCGATGATGCCTCAAATGTGGTTATCAAACACACAGATTTGTAACAGAGGATGTTTTACTGTCTAAAACGATGCTAGGCGCTGACATGTAGGCTTCACTGGCAATATAATAATTATTAATTGTCTTTTCCTACATTTTAATTTCTTAAAAGAAAGTTTCTGCACATATCGGGCAAAGTATAAGCCAACACCTATAGATCAATACATCGATCGGGGACCAGTTCTGCTGACCTTTGGTGACAGGTGACAGTTTATGGCGGTTGTCATCTGCATCATTAGGTTTTAAGCTTCTGATGTGTTAATCCGTGTTCTCACCGTAAGTGTCAGAAAGAGCTCATGAAGAAAATAACCGATCATGAGCTTTAATGGTGTTATCGACCTCGTGTTATGAATAATGACCGACATGTGGAGACGGGACAAACAGGAGGCCTCCAGCGCAGTAACGATTCAGGGCTGATTACTGTGGGATCGCTGTCACACACTCTTTAAACGGACCGCACCGAGCCGTCTGGGAAACAGCGCAGCAGTTTGAACAGCTTTTGACCTAATGATCAGCAGGAGGTACAGAGTGTTGCCATGGTTACAAAATAATTTTTTTTACCACTTATACAGATCGATTGACTGTTTCCTGAACAGATTTAATGATCAGCTGATGGATTTAGTAATTAAGCCTTTGAAATTATGCTACAGTCACGTATCTATTATGAAATATCTTCTTCACGCCACAAATGGACCACGACAGAGTCCAGTTGTCAGAGGACCGGGAACACCTTTTCATCAGTCTCTCTCCGGTCGTCTGGGTTTTTCGATTGACGGCTTTCACGCCAGCACAAACGACCGGCACTACCCAGGGTCCATTTCACTGACGTAAATGTCAAAGTACGATTTCTCAAGTACTATACTTAAGAACAATTTTGAATTACTTGTACTTTATTCTTTATACTTCCACCGCACGACACTTTGAAGGCAAAATGTACTTTTCACTGCACTACATTTATTTTTAAATTACTAGTTACTTTGCAGATTACATGCTGCAGCAGAGCCAAAGTACTAACACGTCATTTTAAATGATCTATTATTATTTATTTCATCCGATTAAACAAACAAACACTTCACTTTCACAGATCCCTTCTTTTATCAAAGTAATATTTTAACATGAAATCTTTACTTTTAAGTATGACATCTGTTAACTTTTACAAAACTGGCCTGTTTAACTGAACCAAAGGACTCAGGTATTCTTATTTTTTTCCAAAATCAGTCAAAAACCCAAAGATATTCTTTTTTTATAACAATGTCAAATACAGAGAAGCAGCGCCTCGTATTGGAGAAGCTGAAATGTAACGTTTGGCAAACTAATCAACGATTATCAATTAGGAAAATACTTGCAGAGTAATTTGCTGTCATTTAAATGATTGATTAATTAATCATTGCAGCTTCAAGCGTTTTATTTCGGCCCTGGATTGTAGAAGAATAGTAATAAGCTGTTATGAATGATGGCAGATATGAGTCTCCTGCACGCCAAGAGATCAATTGCAATTTAACCTTCCAGACCAGGTGTTACATATTGGATCGGGCAAATGCTTCTAACTTTTCCGTTAAAACGAGTTACGAATATATGAAAAGGGAAACGAGATATGTCGGAGAAGGTCTGGGACCATTTACTGGTTTTGTGAAACGTGTGGATCCATCAGATGACAGAGAGGAGGAATGAGTTTAACCTGATGAAATCTTGTAATATGGTTAATCTGAGAGACTTGATTCGATTGTGCTTTTAGGATCAATGTTTGTACAAAAGATGGCTTTAAATCTGAGAAGTTGTTTATTGTGATGTTTGCTCAGCTGTGCCTCAGTGTGCTGTTTGGGTGACGAAGCACCGTCTCTTTCTGGTTGCGTACGAGTATATGTGACAAAAACTCCAATAAATATATTGTTTTGAAGCAGCTGCCACAGTCACATTTTAAGATTTCACACTATAACTTTGTTAAATGTTTTCATCAGCTGCACTTTTGATTAAAACGTCAGCTGGAAACAGTTAATTGAGAACTCGACTGGTCTCTGGAGAGAAACAGCGTACCTGCTGGGACACCACCCTCCTGTCTCAGGGAGTCCGATCCTGCGAGGCGTTCTCCGTCTTCCAGCTTGTCTTTCTCAGTGATGTACTCCCCAGTCTGGTACTTTTTGCTACGACATCGCCGGCGTTTCTTATTGGCGGGCGATTCACCGTCGGCG
Source organism: Lagodon rhomboides (assembly GCA_039737535.1). Lineage (NCBI taxonomy): Eukaryota > Metazoa > Chordata > Actinopteri > Spariformes > Sparidae > Lagodon > Lagodon rhomboides. The sequence continues at coordinate 6,825,439 of CM077794.1, forward strand.
CCGGCTGCCTTGCCCTTGCCCTGGAACCCTCGCTGTGGCAAGGGGTTTGAGCGGGGCCTCCCTCTCGGACGGCGGGTGGGTTGGTTGGGAGTCGGAGAAGGCGGCAGAGAAGCTGCCGGGGGAGGAGGCATCGGTGGGGGTGGAGGGGAAGGGGTTGCAAAGCCCCAGAGGTCGAGTCGAGCCTCATCAGCTCGCCGCGTCCTCTCCTCAGTCTCGGGAAGGAGCTCTCTGTAGCTTCGGTCTCCTTATTGGGTGCAGCAGCGCGATCGAGAGACACTGGAGTCTCTTCACGCCGAGGACCGCTGCCGCTACCTGTAACTGATTAAATCACAGTTGATTGTTACACTCACACCAGCATCTATGCACGGAAATGACTGAGACATCCAAAATTGCCATTCAGACAATACATGTGACATTTTCTGCCTGCTTAACACACAAACTACCCGAGGCTGACTGCAGGCTATTTATCTCCGGAGCTGAAGCTATGAGATGCCAGAGTAACCGAACTGTAAGCTCGATAAAAGGCAACAGGTCTGACACAACTAAGGCATCATTAAATTTGTGATAGATACCAGACACAGGCCCACACTGTGAGAACTTTACAGGGCCAGTAAATGAACCAGGACTATCAGAACAAAGACGTACCTAGTTTGTTGCGGGTTGGTTGATCAACCTTGCCGGGACTGATCTTGTCCCTCGGAGTCGTCTCTTTAGTTTGCGGAGGAAGTTTTCCCGCTGTTAGGCTCGGCTCCGGCGCAGGTGCACATTGTCTCTTCTGCCGAAAATACACAGGGGACAGAGGGAGCACGCTGTATTGGATGCTATTGATCACAAAGCTTTCATGATGATGGAAAGCGTGGAGCAGACTCACAATAAGCCCTTGGAAGTTAAATCACCAGTCACAGATTCATATTATTAGCGGGAGCTCTATTTGGCCGATTCAGTTGTAAAAAAAAATTTCTACATTAAATATTTCCATAAAGTTCAACCAGATGGAGATAAGAAATGAACGAAGATATTTTAGACATTAAAAAGGACATAACCATTCACACACATAATTTACCTTATTCTGACAAGACACTTTGGTTGGAGTCTTTTTTTCCGTGTCTTTCTTCTTCTTCCCTGCAGCCTTCTTCGACGGGCCCGTTGGCGGCTTCTCCTTCGGGGGCTTCTTGGGGCTGGTTTTCTTTTCTTTTTTGATGGCAGCTGCTTTCGCTTTGGTCGGCGACTCCTCTTTGGTTCCGTTTGTTTTCTTCTCGAACTTGTCGCCTCCCCCGGCACACTGGCCTGTAAGAATAGCCGCAACCATGCCCTCCAATTTGTCACTGGGAGGACCGTCTGTCCCACTTTCCTTCTTCGATATCTCCCCCTCTAACACCTGGGCTAGTTTGCTCTCCATCCGGTTCCCGTTTGTTGATGCATTGCTAACGAAGAGATTAGACTGACCAGCAGGCTTTGAGGAGCCCTGCTTTGATGGTAGTCCCACATCTTCTCCCTGACTGGTGTTTAACGCGGATTTATTCTCCAAAGGCTCGGTGGCGTTCGCCTTCTCGTGTCTCTTCATTGCGTGAGTTGAATCCCCTTGAGATGGCACACCAGGCCATTTTTCCACCGACCAGTACGGTGGGTATTCAAAGGTAGACGCATGCTTAGATTGGGGGTCTTGGCTCCCAGTCAGAGCATCGACTTTTCTCGATGCAACAGGCGAAGCTTGAGTATTACCCTCGCCTGTCAGTGCTGTTGTTTCGAGAGCCTGCTGCTTTACGATGGACGCGAGGTTCGACAGGGGAGACTTGATTCTCTCCCACTTATCGTCCTCAGGTTTGGACGGGCTGTGATGGGCACTCTGAAACTTAGATCCATCCGTCGCTGCGGTGCCTTTGGTCTTTGGAGATCCTTGCGTGATTTTTCTCTGAACGGACGAGGCTTGGTGCGGAAGATGAGGCGGCTGTTGCCAAGCTGGGTTGACGACGGTGGTCGAGTATGGCACCGCCGTTTTGCCAGGTCCAGATTTCGGATGAATCTGAGCGTTGGGAGAGCTCGACAGGGCAGTCGTTAGGGCTCCTTTAGAGGGACAATTCTTAGTAATGGCTGTGCTGGTGTTTTTAACATGCTTGACGCTGTGAGCATGATGGTTGCCCTTCATCAGACAGGATGGCTTCTTTCCTCCTGAGGCCAGATGTTCTCCTTGGTCGATTATAGATATAAACTCCTGCTTTGCAAAACTCTGAAATTCATCGGCAAAAGTCCCTTTTCCATCTTTGCCCCGTAGAGTAGAAGCCAGTATGGGGCTAGCAACACCAACGTAAGTTCCCGGGATGTTTTTGATGGGGTCTTGTGGAGATCCCTTACCCCAGCTTGGTTTGGGCTCGGGGACCTGGTGGTTCTGAGGCCTGTTTATTTGCTTTTGATGAGAGCCATTTCTGTGGGTGTTGGGTAAGACGGGGTATTGCACAGCTGAGCTATAAGTTGTAGAGTGAGTCCTCTTTGAGTTCACAAAATCTCTCTGAGTCAATTCATTATTATGAGGCTCAATAGTCGCAACTGGAGGGTCACCTAAGCATTTTGGACGTTTCGATTTAGCGGACAAATCAAGAGGAACGTCTCTCAGTTCAACTGAGCAAGCCGTGTGGTCCTCCGATGCCGAGGGAGGCGTCGTTTTAAGAGAGCCCGCGTTTGTCTTGTCTATGCTGTTGCCTTTCTCCACATGGTTCAGCAGTCTGCTCTGAGAAGTGAGGCTGGCCAGCGCTGAGCCACAGCAAATGGCAGCAGTGGGAGACAGCGTGTAGCAGGTGGGTGCTGCAGAAGTTAATGACGGGTGCTGCAATGGTAGGGCAATAGCTGGTGAGGCTACCACCGAGGCTAAAGATTTATGCTCTCCAACAGATTTGGCATTCTTATTAGACGAATGGTTGGACTTGAGTTTTGAAGAGCCTGCTTTTTTCTCTGCCGCTGGAGTCCGGCCCACGGAGAACGAGTAGGGGAAGGTCCGCAGGTGAGGTGTCCCTCCGACGCCTGAGCTTTGAGGCTGGATTTCCTTCTGAAACTGACTGGCTGAGGCTTCTCTCAGCGCCGCAATCTGACCCAATGCTGGTGGAAGAGTGATTTTACAAAGAGGGGAGGAAAAATTAGTGGAAGGAAGGAAGGCAACGGGCTGGACTGGTTTGAACATGGTGGAGCACTGAAACCCAGGTGGGACACTTTGCACGGACTGTGTTTGCGGGTGTGATTTCTTACTGGTTGTCACATTGCTGTGACAGGGGCTGAGCGAGTCCTCGCGGTTGACTTTTACGCCACTTGACCACTGAGGAGCGGGGAAGACCCCGGCACCGTCGGCTTTGTGTTTAGGGGCCTCTGCCCTTTTGTCTGCTCTCTTCTCTGAGCTGCTGAGGGCTGAGCCGGACATCGGTGCATTGTTGGGCTGTTGAGGTGGAGAAAGCTCAGGGCTGTGGTTGTAATTGCTAGTGTCCAGGCAGGCTTTCGCTGTCTTACAGTCTGTTGTTGGAGTGGTCTTGTTTTGCTGACTGAGCGTAACATCTCCTCTAAACTCAGGGGGTAGCGTCTGGGGGGGATTTCCCACCATGCTAGCAGACGCTTTATTTGGAGCACTGATCTCTCTGCTCACCGTGCCTCCATCCCCTACATTCATTAGTGTAGGATCCACCTGTGTAATAAGAGAAGTTCATAAGGCCCGTGTTAATTAGATAAGAGGAAATAAATGCTGTAATCTGGTAATCTAATCGTAATTAAAAAAAAAAAAAAAAAGAACAAAAAAACAATTACCTGCATAGGTGTTTCTTTAACACAACATGCCTCAGGGGTAGCTGAGTCCTTCAGGTGAGTGTTTTCCTTATATTATAGTGATGTGCTGCAAAACAAACGCACAAAAAAAATCTTTGACTCACTCTATGCAACAGCAAGTGATTCAGAGTGACCCAACATTGGGAAATTAAAGACTTCCTTTCTTTTCGGACGAGCTTGGAGGCCAGATATGCCACAGTTTCCTCAGAGCAGGGAGACAATTCGAGGTAGCAAGACAAAAGTGCGGTGAATGGAAAAGCACGGTGTTTGTTTGCGCGCAGGGAATACTAATAGTTTGTCAGTACCGATTGATCCAGAGAGTGATTTATCTTTACTAACATCGGGAGATTTGGTGAAGGAAATGAGACTTAATGCATCAGTTGCAACAAAGCCCCTGGCAGAGACACGCAAACAGGTAAATACCAGATCACCCCGTCACATTGTTCGCAGCTGTTTTGCTTGTATTTTCTGTGGCATTTCGCAGGTTAACAGAAACAAAATCAACGCCTACTCAATATCAGAAGCTCAGAATGCCTCTTTTTTTTTAACATCCCTGAGTCCTATGACTTTTTAATGACACATGCTCATAACAGAGAGTCTTTCTTACGTCCTGTGACCCCTTGGGCCCCCTGTGGCCTGCGCAGGCCCGCTCAGTAATCCATTCATGAGCCAATCGGCTGCGACTGCTCAATGATCTTTTATTAGTGAGCGGCAGCCTCGGTGTGTTGTGTGCAGTCGGAGCCGTGTGAGCCGGTGAGAGGTGGGTGACTGGAAGCGAGCAGAAGTTTTGATCTTTGCCACCACTGGACAGTCTGAATCATTTGGGATTATAATAAAGCAGTTCACCACAGTTAAATTAGATTTTCACAGTCCACAAAACATTTCAGGAGCTTCACAGCAACACAGCATTGTCGTAAACAACTGAAGTAGATGGAAAGAGATTTTTTTTATAACGTAAAAATAAAAACAGCAACCGAAGAAAAACATTATATGGCTCCAAACAGCTTGTACGGCGTAATCCAAGACTCTGGAAGACCTGAGATCCCAAATTGATTTAAAAAGATGTTATTTACAACCTTTTTTAAAGCGGATATCTCGACTGCAGCTGCTAAACTAAGTGTCAGCACACACCGCGTCTGAAGTGGGTGCATGAGCTTGACTGAGCATCAAGGGTGTAAATAGGAGTCTTTTCGAATCAATTTGGGATCTCTGGGCTTCTGGAGACTTGGATTAAGCCGAACGAGCTGTATAGAGCCATTTGATGTTTTTTTTTTTGTTCTTTTTTTGTTTGATACATTATCATTTACACCCTCGACGAGCGGTCGAGCTCATCGACCCACTTCAGACGGGGGTGTGCGCTGACGCCTGCAGCTCAGCGGCTACAGTGAAAATTTCTGCTTTAAAAAACAGTGTAAATAACGTCTTTTCAAATCAATTTGGGATCTTAGAGCTTCCGGAGACTCGGCTGACGCTGGACAAGCTGTACGGAGTCATTTTATGTTTTTTGATTCGGTCCCCATCTACATCAGCTGTTCAGGAGAACGCTGCAGCGCTGTTTGGCTGTGAAGCCCCACAAATGTTTTGTGGAGGATGAAACTTCACCTCTTTCAACCAGCACAAGGGCGAGTAGATAATGACTGAATTTCCATCTCTGGATGAACTGTTTCACGTCGGGATCGTAAACACTGCGTCCCAACGTCCAGACTTCACTGCTCTTGCAGACTCTGAATTATGATGACTGCATTTTCTTTTTACGGATGAACTTAAAGGTGCTATTTGTAAGAAAAGGTGATTTTTGAGTCTCACTCCCAAGTGACATATTAGGACTGTAGGTCGGGCCGCCGCCATTCCAACGTGTCTGTATTTGATGAGTTGGGAATGAGACTCAAAAATCTACTTTTCTCACAAATCAGACTTCTAAATCAAACAAAATTGTATTTATACAGCACAAATCACCATCACGTTGCCTCAGCGGGCTTTACAATCTGTGCAGTAAACAACGTCCTCTGTCCTTGGGAAAAACCTGCCATATATTGCCACTTTTCACAGCGGAAGAAAGATGGAAGAAACCTCAGGAAGAGCCACAGAGGAGGGCTCGCTCTCCCATGACAACAGATGTCGCATGTACAGGACAGAACAACATGAACGCATCCTTTACGTCCTCATCAGGTGGATCTATAATTAGACAAGAAAATCCACCTATTGCTCCTCATCAGACATCAGACATGACACTTCCATCACAACACAATGCTTAACGTGCTCGCGCTGTTATTCTCACAGGGGCACCGTGTCGGTTTGGAGAAGAAATTCAAACTGAGAATTTTAATATTTACAATATCACTGAGGCAATAATACAAACTCAGACGTGTTTACTTTTCCACAACTGAATGAACAAGCAGCTCTCAGAAGAAAACAAGATCCCCGCAACACCGCTTGAAGCTGGAAAGGTGGCGGGGTCCGCCACATATAGACAAAGTAAAAACTGCGTTGTCCTTTAAGACAAAGACTTTGATTATCTAGATTGTTTAGGCATTTAAAAAAAGAACATCAGCCAATAAAGATCTATCTCGTCTGCCAAAACAACATAGAGCACCTTTATCAGGTAATCTACCTTGATGTCATGTGAACACACACACACTCACACACCAGAACGGCCCTGTGGTTTGCAGGTAGAGGTGAGCGCAGGGGAGCGCATCTGCAAGTAAATGAGACAGGACTCGGCATTAAAAAAAAAAATGAAAGAAAGAAAGAAAAATCTCCGTCAAAGCTTTTTTTGTCGGGGGGGCTGGAAATGGAAAAACGTTTCACCCTGGAGTCAGTGAAACATAACGGATACGATGCACATAATGACAGACACGCCGATCTGTGCAGGAATCTGCGAGCACGGACTGAAAATGGGATCCAGCGATGCAGATATGGCTCGGCGCAAAGGAGGGTCTGCATTCATTACCGTACAACAGTTGCTCACAGCTAGTTTGTCTTTGTGCTGCGATCGCGCGCGCACACACACACACACACAGGCCTACACACACACATAACATTTTGAATTCATCCGCTCTGATGTAGGCCAATAACACACACACAAACACACACACACACACACAAACACACGCCGTGGGCAGCAGCGCAGACACAACAAAGTCAAACCTCTGAGAAAACCAGATGATTTGTGTGTCACTGTCCGGCTCGTGCAACACAACACTCCCACTGTGTCATGTGTGACAGTCCGCATGCTTTAAATGGCTCTTTTTTTTTTTTTTTTTTAAACATCAGCACGGACAAACTCTGGAGAGCTCCGGGTCCCTCTCTCAGGTGATCCCTCTCCATCCAGGTCTGCCTCTCTCTGGGGCTTAACATAGCCTATAGCCTACACACATATATAGGCATATATATATTCAAATTAAAGAAAAACAACAGGATGAAGGGCGAATGTTTGTGGTGTGTTACGGCGGCTGTTGTCGACACAATGTGGCAGTGTGTCACATCTCAGCCCGATAAGGTAAGTCAACAGAAAACACAGGGGGGAGAGACGGCGAACAAACAAAAGTGCTCGCAGTCGGACAAATAATCAACACGGCACGTAAAGTCTCCGGCTGACACAACTTTAAAAACACAACGTATTTAACTCCACTGACCAGCAGCGCCGCCGACACCACCACCACCACCACCACCAGCAGCAGCGGCGGCAGCAGCCGAGCCGCCGCGGAGCCCCCCTCTCCTCGCGCACGCTGAGGCGGGCTCCTTGTTATCTATCCCCGGCCGACCTAACGCGAAGTGCCCGCGTCGTATCGGACTGAACCACTCCGCCGCTGAAAGGCAGTCACCGAGCCTCTCCTCTCTTCTCCTCTCCTCTCCGTCCTTCCACCACCCCCCTCCTTTTTTTTTTTTTTTTTTTAAAGACTCTCCTCTCTCTGTCTCTCTGAGATATCCAATAATTCCCCCCACAGCTAATCAGCAGGCCGGATAAAAGATGTCTAATGGCACAAACTGTTACGAACCAGCTCGTCCGGGCGGCATGCGAACGACGAACGGGGCACGACTCGGGTACGGTCGTGTCCAGCTCCGGCTCCAGCTCCAGCCTTTCGCCTCTGCCGTCCGCGGCTGCTCACTAATCTCGACGGTTTTCGGTTCTAAAAAGTCCGGGAGGGGGGAGGGAGGGAGGAGGAGGAAGAGGAGGAGGGGAGGGTGAGGGAGGAGGAGGAGGAGGGGGGGTCGTCAAGACAGTCCGTTTCGTATCGCCAGTCTCCAGTCTGGTGGGAGAGGGAGCGAGAGAGAGAGAGAGAGAGAGAGAGGGGCAGAAGGGTGCTCGGTGACGGCATGGGAGATGTAGTGCTCGGCTATCCACGCCCAGGATTAGACGCTGGAGAGGCTGGGAGGGGTGAGGACTGCAGGTACCGGCATGCAACGCGAGCTCCAGCCGCTCAAGGGGAATGGAGGTGGCGGAGGGGGAGAGAGAGAGAGAGAGAGAGAGAGAGAGAGAGGGAGAGAGATCGCGACCAGAGAGTAACGGTGCGCTAAACTGAAAAGCCTTATCGGAGGGCAGCGGAGTCACAAACTGTGCTGTTCCTCCAGCGGCGGGTGTTTGCGTTTCCCCGACAGTCGGGTCAATTAACGGAGTCAGGCCGCTGGGTGATGGCTGCGAGACGCGCGTGCCAAAATGTAAAAGAGGGAACAGTGAGAGTGAGAAGAGTGGGAGAGGAGAGTGAGGTGAGGAGAGAGGGGTTCGGGTCTGATGCAGGGGAGTTAACTCGAGGGAGTCTGGAGTCTGGGGTGCTGCAGGCTGCAGGCTGGTGCAGCCCGGAGAAGATGGAGGGAGACACACACACACACACACACACACACACACACTGAAGCCTCCTCTGTGTAGAGGTTTTTATAAAAAGACATCTTCTACTAAGTTTTTGCTGCCATGAATCTAACCTCCTTCACTAACGAACACCTGAAGAAGAAGATAAAGGTTTGGTTCTATGAAAAAGCCTCTGGAAACACGAAACATGTTCTGAGGAGGTGACAGCGGGCCGTTCTTTAAAAATCTCACTTCTGGTTTATGTGATAGGAGACGTACAACCATTTCAACAGTCCTCCGCAAAACAAAAGTGATATTAGCAGCGGTGATGTATATTATCGGTCCTACATGAGGAGATTTATATCATCAGTGTGTTGAGATGACTTCTGTTGTGAATTGGCGCTTTATGAATAAAGATTGATGAGCTGTTTATCAGTGTTGTACAGTGACATCATGGTAATATGAGGCCCAATTGCTCTCGTTAACTTTAAAGGGTCACTGTGTAGTTTAGGGGAAGAATTTCAAACCCAGAATTTGAATATTTACAAACTTAACGAGGGAATAACACAAACCAATTTACTCGACTCATTGATTTTTCCCCCCATAACTGAATAAACGAGCTGTTCTCAGAGGAAAACAAGGTCCCCAGAACACTGTCTGAAGCTAGAAAGGTGGCGGGGTCCGCCACTTATAAACAAAGTAAAACAGTATGAAATTGTGTCCTTTACGCTCAGTTTGTTCATTTAGTTTGTTTAGGCATAAAAAAATGGGTCAATGAAGATTAAAATTAAAATGTCTTCCCCAGAACTACATAACTGAACCGGGTCGGCAAACTCCAGCACACCACACCGTGTATCCATCCGCCGTCTAATACAAACATCTTGCCTTCTCCGAGATTCGCATTTGTTCCCATATTTCTGCTGATTTATAAATATTTTTCACACTTTTTTCCACCTTTTGTCACCACCTGCTTCTGCCTCTGTACAGGGTGGAGTCAGACACACGGAGAAACGCAGGAGAAAGGATATATAAACACATTTCAGACGCCCTGAAGAGAAATAATTCCTGTTTCTTATGTAAAGTTTGAAAGGAAAAAGGTGCCGTTTAATCTGCCACGGTGGGTTTTTCCTGTCAGTCACGGGGGGGTCGCACCACCTCGATCCCCATCGAGAGGCTGACAAACACGGGGAGGTGGTGCGCAGAGTCTCTCTCAGGGGCACGAATTAATTAAAAGTGATAGATTTTACTTTACGCCAAAGAAGTTTGCGCTAGAGGGCAAATTATTCAGCGTCGTTTCGAATTAAAAGTAAAAAGTATTTGACTTAAAAGTGCTGTTACATTTTACTTAATTATTTGTTATTTTCATCTTTAAACGCAGGAAATACCGTCCTTGAATCTCACTTTATTTTGGCGGGTAGAACCCAAGAACCCCGCTTTGGTTGGTTTTGAAATCCTCCTTATTCTTGAGTTCTGAAGTTTGGCAAGTACGCGATACACTGGGTGGCTGTTTGCCCCCTGATCCCCCAACAAACACAGAGAAGACAAGAGAGTCCGACATGTTTTAACAGTGTCAGAGAACATGACTGCGACACACGATCCACGAGGAAGAAGCTACGACACATCACATCATCCATCCTTTCTCACTTCATCTCGGCCTTTCTCACCCTCAGGTGTGCGTAAACGACAGGTTGGGAACTTGAAACGCGACTCTACGGATCGTCTTATCGATATCGGCCATGAAAAGCAGGTTATAATCGGTGCATCCCAAGATATTAAGAATCTGTGGCGCCAATATTATGATCACGTGTCATTCACCAAACACACAATAACTCCAGACTCAGGCTTCATGCTGAAAACCTTCCTCTCCTCATGACTGCCTGTAAATGTGGGCCGAACCGAACCGTCCCTCACGATTCTCTCGCTTCCTTCCGGGCCACAGCTTTTGACAGCGTGACATCATATTTGTCTACCAGGGCCACTGATAAGCACTGATTATGTATAGGAACAAAAGGGTGCCACTCACACTGCAGCCACTAACATCTCGCTGTGCTGCGTGTGTCAAAATCACATTTCCTGTCATCACCGGGTCAGGTTTTAACCAGATTCTCACACATGGTTTCCCTACAGAGACTCGGGTGAAGCTTCGATTTTTTTTTTCATAATTTCAGCAGTTGGTCTTCCAGCAGAGTTTACACGGGGTCAGGACGAGCTGTGCCAGCTCATAAAGACCCGCACGGCCGAGACGAACCCAAACTCCACACGAGACCGGTCGTCTCATAACTACGAGCCACCGTGGAGATGGAACGGCTCTGATGTGACCTCTCTCTCCGGAGGTTAGATCGTATTCACATCATCTGTAATAAAATAAAACATCCACTCTTAACTTACAGCCTTTTCTGTACTTTCACCTTGAAAAAAAAAAGTGCACACCCTTCCTTTATCTATGCTGGGAGACAAAGACAAGACAGCTGAGGAGAATACATGAGGACAAACTGCTCATAATTGCAATCATGAGTCGAATGACAACACATCTGCAACTTCCAGATAGAAGTTTGAATTGTGAAACCAGTCTGTTGAAGCGGAGGGGGGGTTCGCACTCATCCCCCACCTCCCTCGCCCCTCAAACATACAAACACCCAGCAGGATATTCAGCTCTACCTTTTTTCCATAATCACATTTTGGCGCAGGCGGTAAGCAGCACAGGTTACCCTGCCTGCTGTAATTAGGCCACTTGTCTTACCTGATTCCTGAAAACAACCAGTGCAGGCCTGCAGTTTACGAGGCTGTCCGCTCCTGTAGGCCAACAAAATTTCCTACTTTTCTCAACACTTGTGGTGGTGAGGAAATAACCGTGCACACACACACACTCTCACACACACACACACTCGCTCGCGACCACACCACACCGCACAGCACAGCACGGCACGGCACGGCGAGGCTGGCTGACATCGAAAGAGTTTGTTTACTACCATGCGCGATCCGTGCCGTCCCTGACCGGGCGGTGCGGGGCGAGCGATCCCGTCCGCCGAGAGCAGAGCGGAGCGGAGCGGAGAGCAGCGGAGCACACAGGGCTCAAACTATTTGTCCGCCTCGTATCGCGGACCGGATCGCTGTTGTGAGAGCCTCTAACGTGCCCTTCGCCATTCGCTCCGTAATGGCTGCGTGCAGGCAAGCCAAATCGTTGACAGATGGCCAAACGTGAAATTGGGAAACCAGAACAAAAAAAAAAAAAAACGCGGATGAGTAGAACAAAAAAAAAGAGGAACACACCGGAGAGAAACCGCGTCGGCGTCAAGCGGGAGTATCACAAAGTGGGCAGCTGACACATCGCATTGTGTCTGAGCCGGGGGTAACCCGGAGACCTCAACGACCGCGCAGCGCTATCCCGGTAGTGACCGGCTCGCTCGCGGCTTCACCAATTATAGACGAGTTGGGCTCGCGGGCTCCACATCGGATGTCTGAAGCCGCGCGGGGTTAAAGGAGAACTTGTTCTGCGTGCGCTGGCGAACGTGTCGAGCAGGAGGCGAGCGGTTCCGCACACATGCACTATGACAACTGCGATAGCACGGATGAAGGAAGGCACGTTGTTTATTTCGAAGGCCTGATTTTTTTTTTTTTTTTTTTTTTTGGTGTGGGGGGTTGGTGGTGTTGGTGGGGAGAATGTCGTCTTCAAAGTGGGCATACACGGTCATCTATCTGTGAGTCACATCGGAGATTATCGACCCTATTTAGGCCGCCATGCTTTAAAGCGACGAGGATGTCCCGTCTAAGTTCGTGGTTCACCTGGTCAATACTGAACGTCGAGGCTGGGAAGGCGGCGGTGGTGGAGGAGGAGGGAGGAGGAGGAGGAGGTGAAGGCTGAGTGAGAGAGAGGGGGAGAAGAAAAAAAAAATCAAGCGCATTATTCTTCCATCTTGGTGTAAGTAATGAATTATTCTACAAGAAGGAGAAGCGGAGGCAGGATGGCAGCTGATCACAGGGAGAGCAGCAGCGGAGGGTGATGGGCTCGCTCGCCGGGTTAACGGATGGCCCCGATGCGCCGTCCGGCTGCTGTTCAAACACGAAGTCCTGGAGAATCGAAACGCATCACTTCGTGTGTTAGTTACTGTGTCAAAGCCCTGCTGCATCCGACAGCCGACACGCATGGACAGCGGCGGCGGCGGCGGCGGCGGCAGAACCCCAAGTGTGTCATCTCGACACACAACTTGGCTGTCCATACATGTGACACGATCCGACATAACAGCGAGACGTCGCCGCAACTACCGGGGCTCCCGCAACTAGAAAAATACAGATATCCAGGTCAAAGTTTGGCAGAGTTTCACTCGCCCTCAATAGCGTTGTGCAATGCCCCCTTTAATGCCCCCTGCTCGCCCGTAACGCCTTTGTTATTAGTAATCGCATGGTATTGCACCGTCTTACCTTGCGCTCCGAGCCGCCTACAGCCACAAAGCCTGCACACAGCGCAACAAGCTATTGTTGTCTGCACAGGGGCGTCCGTGCGGGGCCAGGGATGTGATTTTCAAGTAGATTGAATACAGTATGCAATTTTGGCTTGTCCTCGCGATCTTCCCTTATTGCCAGTTTTCGGTCTGCAGCAGCTGGAGATGAAAATCGCGCACCCTGGGTCCTAGCGCCGGGTAAAGCCCTACAGGTGAATAACAAGCAGGCTGCTGCTCGGTGGGTTTGAATCTTTAATTGCAGGGGGACTTCGCTGGAGTCACATAAATAGTCCTTCCAGGGCCAGACTGTCTCGCTTTTTCTTTTTTTTTTTTCTCTTTTCTTTCTTCTAACCAACAAACATTTAAATATTCTGGATGACATTTACAAAAAAGGAAAAAAAAAAGGGCGCCACGTCCAATTACTTTAAAGGTGCACTGACGGTCTGCTGTCACACTGAGAGGGATCATCTGTAAACTGCTTAAATGCCACATGATCAAAAGTATTTATTTTGCCATTTAGTCTTCCACCAAATATTGTACACGGTGGCACACACAGACTCTGATTTAATCTCCAACGGGGCCATCCACGATTTAAAAAAAGAGACGAGTGTTTAAAATGGTGGTTCCAACAATTGGCAGGTGCACTCGCTAGTTTATTGAAGCCATACTTAGGCAGCGGTTACATTAAGCGTTTAATATCTGATTACAATGGCTGACTGGACCGACCGGGCGCAGTTTCAGAGGATCTGTTGGAAGCGACGGTTACCTCGCTTTTTCATGACACTCGAGCATCGGCTGCAGTAAAAACACTGCACGTTAAAACTGTCATCCAGCTTTAAAGGTGCACTGTGTAGTTTTAGGAGAGGAGAAATATCTTCATTAACTGAGGGCAATTAAAGCCAGGAGTCTCCCGGTCACATCGGTGGGGTCGGCAGGTGTGGTGTGTTGTGAGTTTGCCGACACGGTTCAGTTATGTAGTTTTTTTGGGGGAAGACATTTCAATCCGAAGAGAAATAAAACAAACTCTCTTTGTTTTCATGACTGAATAAACTGAATAAACAAACCGGGCTTGAAGAACAACACAATTTCACACTGTTTTACTCTGTTTATATTGGCGGACCCTGCCACCGTTGTAGCTCCAAACAGCATTTTCCTCTGAGCTCAGCTTGTTTATTCAGTTATGGGGAAAAAAACAAACTTATTTCTGTGTTTGTACTGTTTCCTCATTCAATATTAAAATTCTGAGTTTGAATTTCTTCTCCGAAACGACATAGTGCCCCTTTAAGACGATGAGCAAAGACAATGTGCTCCACACCACAGGTTCCTCTTGCTGACTTTCTATGCGAGCTGAACAGAGACATCAGCCAGGACAGTGTCAGCTGGTTGCAGATTAATTGTATTTGGTGTTTATATGAGCCAATGGAAGAAAGCGAAGTACAGAAATGGCAAAGATGTGTTTTCAAACAGTGTCGATTCTTGAGTTTGTCAGAGAGTGGAGCCACAAGCTCATTTTTAAGGCCCTGACACGCCGAACTGACATCAAAGAGCTGTTGTGACGCAGGCCGACTGTTGCGTCGCCTCACATCACGAACACATCACACGGGCTACAGCCGACAGCCGACACGCTCGTACGTTCTGCACCAGCATGAAAGGAAATACCTCTCTGTGGATATACAAACCGCTGTAATGGTTAGGCGGAATGAATTTTTTTTTTGACACCGCTCTCGCTAATATAATGACTTCTAATCGAGAATATGTCTGATATGAAGTCGCAAATGTCACTGGTGAAGAGGCTAAAGGAGGGAAATGAGGAGACACTGCGCTAAATGGGTGATATAGCGACAGACTCGAGGGGCTCTCCCTTTCCTTTTCAGTTTCTCATTATAGAGAGCCGAAGTCACACCCTTTCCGGTTTGCCCCATGTGACTTTATTCTGGAAAAACTTTGTATGGTAGTGAATGAAAAAGGGACAAATATTGAACTCATATTAAACTTGAGAAAGTTTGTCATAAAACAAATGAAATATAAGACGTGAAAATATGTAGGCCTAATTATAAAGATTACACAGCCACGTTAACGACATTGTCTCGTCGAACGGTCACCAAAACCTGTAAGTCAAACACTGTAGAGCTGTTCCTGTATATCAGCAGCTGACAAACTCTCCTTTCACATAACTGCAGTTGTCAATATGACCGGATTTATTCTGATTTTCATCTTTTAACACAAATCTAGATGGTATTTCTTGACTTGAAAAATTAACATCGTATGTGTGATTCATGTCACAATTCAAGCAGGATAAGAAACAAACTATTTCTCTCTCTCATTCACTATTATGCAGATTTTTGCTGAAGTCAGGTCCAATGGGACAAACCGGAGGAGGCGTGACTGACCTCGGCTCTCTATGCGCACTCATCAGCTTACCTGAGCGGCCAATCAGAGTGATTTCTCACGCTGACGAGCCACCGCCGACTCTACATGCTCAATTGGCCAAAAAGCTGCCATAAAGCCATTAGAGCCGCGGCCGCTCGCTGAGCCTGGTGTGTCAGGGCCTTTAAACTGAATAATGTCTTGACTTGGGTATTTCTCCGCTGCAGTTGTTGACAATGTTATCAAAAATCTGGGATGCATGATAACACGTCACCAGCAGCACGACCGCAGCTTAGCAGTTTGACGAAGATATATCTGGATGCGTCCGTGTGCGTCGACGTATTTATGACACTTTGTCAGCTCTTCTCTTCTCGTCTGTTTCTTTTTTTTCTTTCTGTCCTTTGTGTGTTTGTTGGGCTACAGTTTCTATGGTATTTGGTGAAGTGTTGTTAAGTGTGTGTGTGTAATATGTTTGGAGAGGGCTGGCAGTGTGGCTTCGATGCCTCTCTACTGGAGCCCGACTGATATATCAGGAGGCCGATATTATCAGCCGGTATCGGCCTGTCGCACACACATATTGCTCTCGGCATTTATATGTCTGATATGTCTGATATAAAAAGTCAAAAGTGTTTGACAACCACATTTGAAGGATCATTGCAAAAAAAATTGTATATCAGCCGATATATCAATATTAGCTAGATATATCAATAGCGGCATATCACAAAATGAGTCAGTGGTCAGTTTCCACTTTCTGTAATATTTGGTAGTGCTGTTTGGTATTCTTTATAATGTATTTCTAGAGGGTTGTCAGTGTGGATTTGATGTGGCGGGAAGCTTTGAACAGGATGACTTAATTACGATTATTTCCCCTAAAAAATACGATGGATAAACGTCTAGTATGACAGTCAAACATTTCCCATCTGGCAGCACTGACTGTCTCGTAATCTGTCTTTGTTTATTACCACCTGATATAATCGAATCACATACACAGCGTCTACCACCACCTGTAGATGTGACATCCAAAACGTGCCGTTACTTTAATCGCAGAACTTTCAGCCTCTAAATGCCAGCGACAGTATCTTGTTATTTCACTAATGAATCCTGGATCGTAAACGTGTTTGAAGGGAGCTCATATATGGTAAACAGATGAGAAACAGCTCGTTCTTTGGTCTCTTGGCAATATGACACAGACAGACAAGACGAGACTAATGAGATGTTCTTACAGTACAAATATAGAAGTTGGAGCACCAAATGTAATAATGATCGACGCAAGTGTGCACAAAGCTGACAGAATCAAGTTTTCTAGTCTCTCTTTGTTTAAGTCTTTTGCTGTAACTACACACAGAGCTCTTACAGATACCCGGGCACTTGAGGTCTGTACACCCTGTCAACTTATTAGAGTAAAAGTAGCTTAAGTCGGTGAACAAATCAGGCGCTGCCGTGAGTTAGAAGGGTCAAGACCTAAGAGGTGGGAAGAGAGAATACAGTAAGAGGTCGGGTAAGCCATGTCTCAGTGCAACAAGTTTATGATACAGCACGCATGGTTTCGGCTGTAGCTCAGCGGGTAGAGCAGGTCGACTACTGATCGGAAGGTCGCTGGTTCAAATCCTGGCTCCCCGGGTTGGAGCTGAGCTACATGTCAAAGTATCCTTGAGCAAGATACCTCTGCCATCAGTAAGGACCCTGCGATGAGCGTGTCTGAGAGTCTCTGAGACCAGAGACAGCTGGGATTGGCTCCAGTAACCCCTGCGATCCCTTGAAAAAGGGATAAAAGCGGCTGCGGACCCCGCGACCACAGATAAGCGGTTGACAATGAATGAATGAAAAAAAACACATGGTTTCACTCGCTTCACCGTCCACCTTCGCCTCTAAAGACAACCCCGGAGCAGCGCTGTCACAGACACCACAGCAAACTAAAAGCCTCAACGACCACAAATACAGGACATTATTTAGGCCATAAACAACTTTGCTTTCATCGAGGGGAAGCCATCACCCACTGAGGAGTGTGCATGACTGGATTCTGCAGATACAAGCCGGTCAGCATTACCCAAAACAATATACTCTCTGTGAGCAATATTCATTGGAAATACTGTATTTCCACTGAAGTGCCACTGAAGCAGCAGACCCTATGGAAACTGTTGACAGTGAGGCCTGTGGATTATCCTGAGTAACTGGGACACTGCAGCATTCTTCAAATCTAATTCACAAAGTTTTTTAAGCGGCACAAATTGAAACTGTGTTCACCCTGACTCTCACAGGGTGGCGTCAGAAGGTACAGAGGTGGTTGTTTGCAAACACCGGCACAGAAAACTGACATTACCAGACGGCCAGACACCAACAGGACTCACTGATGACATTAGGTGTAATCATAGTACGGTGACTCTTTACCCCCAGATGTTACGCCACTGTCTGAAACAGAGAGGCAGGTGATTGTTCTTAAAGGATAAGTTCAACCACAAATTAAAAGTCAGTCATTATCTGCACACCCTCACGCCGATGGAAAGTCCACAAAACACTTCTGAAGCTTCGCAGCAAAACAGCATTCTCCTAAACAACTGAAGTAGATGGAGACTTTTTTTAAAAAACAAAAGAAAAAACATAAAATGGCTACGCACAGCTTCTGGAGACTCGAAGTTGGATTAAGCCAGAAGAGCTATAAGAACCATTTATTCAGAATTCTGCAGCTGTGAAGCTACAGAAATGATTTGCGGACTTAAAAACCTCACCTGACTTTCCATCGGCATGTGGGGCGAGTAGATAATGACTGAATTTTCATTTTTGGATTAAACTGTTCTATAGATGAGACATATGGGACAATGGACGCTGCATCCAAACGCGGGGATGATAAAGGGAAGTCCCAGAGTGCTGAGGGCTTTCCAAACCCACAATCCATCCTGTCCACGAGGGGCCTCGAGCTGAATTTCTGCAGACTTAACTCATTTAATTACCACAAGTGATTGCAGTATGGACGTGACGTTGTAGAACTTATTATGAATGTGTAAAACAAATACTTTATTAAAACGTTACTTGAATTACGTAGGCTAGAAAGGTACAGGCTGAAGAGGTAATTGACATGCGTTAAGGCCTGTGTATCAGCGGTTTATACCAGCCTTGCAGTCTCTCACAGTACGTACGACTGAAGCCCGCGAGAGCTCACTCCGCAAGTCCAGAGGGTGGACATTTGGATTCAGCCTGAGAGTCAGATGGACACTCAGGAGGCAGATACTCCTCATAGAGATGGCATGTGCCGTCTGTGTCGACTGAGACTGTCTACAAATGCTCTGCATGGTCAACAGAATTATGCGATCACAAGTATCAGAGGAGGGCCGTCGTCATAACGGCTGCCACGGTGCAGCGGGAAATAGCGTTCCCTGTTAGGGAACTAGGAACACACTGCACGGTCTCACTGTAGAGCTAATTTAGTCACAGTGACTGATTGTAGAGCGTCTGCCCTGCACGAGGCAGGTTACCACTGACTGTGGGCTCACCTTATCTTGTAGTGTGGGGGAGACGATGAGTAAAACATTTCCGCCCTCCGATTCAAGCGCAGATTATTCTGAGCAGTCGTGATTAATTCAAACACATCAGACGTCACATGGACAAAAAGGCAAATCCAAATATGATCTTGTAGTTTCAGGTGGGTAACCACAAAAATCTGAATTCACTGATACGTCTGTAATCTGCAAGACAGGCCTTTCAACATGTGCTCGCCAGCACGAGACAAACAAAATGGAGCCGGTGAAGGCCGACACGCTAAGCTATGAGTGAACAAAGGCAAAAAGATGGCGAGCAGATATACAGTAGACGCAAAACAAGCACAAAGTGCAAGCACATTTTTAGACCTCAAGGACACAAACAGTGTGTTTTGTTACTGAGCGAGTAAGAAAACCCCACAGGGAACCTGGAAGGTCATCCGACTGAGTTCTGATGGAAGATGTCTATCAAGATTCACTACAAAATATTTCACACTACGAATTTCATTATAAAATCATAAGAAATAACTGAGGCCCTCCGCCACTTGCAGCCAAATACATATCACACCATGTCACACCAGGTGGATTCCCTCCATCAAGGAGGTTGTGTTTTTGTCAATGAATGTATTAGGTAATTGACAGACAATCAAAAAGCAACACATTTTTTAAATAATCAATTAACCCTTCAATTAGTTTATAAAGTTAAAATGTCTACAATTCTCTGGTTGCACTTTCTCAAATATGAGTTCTTGCTACACTCGTCTTTTTTTAGATTGGTTTTTGAATAATGATATTTTTAGGATTTGGTCTTTTCGTGTTGACAAAAGGAAGGAAACCATCTAAAGAAGTCAAATTTGACTTCTCGGAAGAAAAAAGATAAATCGCTAATGAAAATAACACTTTAAAGCCCTTAATGGATATTTAATCTTTACTGAGCTATTATTATTGTTCTACAGTAAATATGACATTAGACGTCAGTACATTACTATAATTGCTTTCTAGTATCACACGCACAAACCATATTGCGTGTCAGTCAGGCTGAGCTCGTGGAAATGATCTGGCGCATCTTGAATTTTGATCCTGCCCACATATGAATCTGTCTTGTCTATTAATTCTGTGCCCGCTGTGCTGGAGCCAGGATCAGAGAGAATACAAGCCCTGGCTGCCTCTCAAGGTGTGCTATTGTACCCCACATGATAAACAGATGCAGCTGTCATCCCCACATTCTCCAGTGCAGCCGATCTGCCCTTCCCTCCCTGGCACCTATAAGGAAGCTGAAGAGCCTCAACAGTCAAAATGGACGAACAATGCTGCGGAAAGACAATTTGAAACGAGGAAGGAGGTTTCAGACCTCACACCAGTAAATAATGGAGAGACGGCGATTAGAGAAACTTTTGGTCAGAATCTGGAGAGTTGCTTTATTGATGCTCATGTTAAAGGTCCAGTGTGCAGGATTTAGTGGCCTGTAATGGTGAACTTGCAGATTGCAACCAACTGAATAACCCTCACCCCCCCCTCGCCCTACAGTGGCCTCCCCCCAGAGCAACTGTTTGGATTGTATATTCAGGATGTATTTATTGTGTTAATTGTTTCTGGTTGAATTGTTGAAACTGGACCAACATGGCAGCTAGTTTGGAAACTTTCTCTTATACTACAGCCACTGCTCAGCAAAATGTGTTTCCAGAGACATTCGAGGACATTTTAGTCTTCATTTTCACTTGATAATGGTTCGTTTTTATAGCTTTTCCAGAATTTCCAGAGGCGGTCAGTCATGCTGGATGCCCTTGATTCGCGTGAAGTTGAGGTCGCTACTTTATGCGAATCAAGGACATCCAGTGTGACTGACCGCCTCTGAAAACTCCAGAAAACGAGGAGTGGGCAACCCGACGCCACATCTCTTGAAACGCAACACAACCAGAATGCATTGCACAGCTTCTTGCATTGACATCACATGGGAAGTGTGAAAATGACGGATCCCGGACACGCACCATCAGTTGTTCTCAAGCAAGGACGGTCTGACGACGTCATCTTTACAATTAAAATAAATAAATAACTGTCATCACTTTTAATTCATGAAGTCGAATGTTTTATATATTTCTATATTTCTATTGGATCGTTGTCTATTGATTGAGTTTTTCTGTTTATCATATATTTTTGTTGACATTTGGCACTTGTTGTATTTTAATCATCTGATTTGATCTAATCTTATCTTATCTGTGTGCAAATAAAGTAAAAAAAAAAAGTAAATGTTCACTGCTTTATGAAACATATGATTGTTTAAAGTATATTATGGGCTCGAGTACACTTTGTAAATCTGTTGTTGATAAACACAGTTTGTTTTAATTCTGTTTTAATTGACATTTTAACACAGGGTTGTAGTTTCAGGTGATTATACACCCCCTAAATCCTAAACACTGGACATTCGAGGCCCCTTAACGAGTAAGAAACTCACTCACAGCCCACAACTTTAGGGAAAATAGGGATGAATATCTTAAAGCAGAAGTTAGCAGGAGAATAGCAGCTGTAAGGCTTAGAAATTCAGTTTTGAACTCTAAACAGATCCATTTGCATTTGATGCAGAGACCACAGCAGAAACACTCGCAGATATAACTGATAGCATCGCGGCGCAGGAGCCTTCAGAAAACGAGTGAGATGAGTGAACACACTCCTTTTCATGAATACAAGATACCGCAGCCTGAAAACAAAAATCTGTATGAGGAGATGGTGCTCAGGCTGCAGATCTATGAATAGGTGAAATACTTTTCAGTTTCTGGCCCTTAGTCTAAGCGGACCTTAATCATGACCTTGCGATTGAAAGGTAACAAGTGAATGGTGCAGCGCCTGAAGGGCAGGAAGCTATTTTAACTGGCAAACTTCAGCAATGGGTTTAAGAAACTTTAAAGTAGCCATGTTGTTAGGCGGGCTGTGCGTATTAGAAATCAAGGAGACTGAAAACTGATAATTGGGAACGATATTCATTAGCTGTAAAATTTCAAATCTTTGAGTGAAAATTTTGAACAAACGACGGTAAAATAAACCAAAGTACAATTTACTCGAGCACTGAAGTACAAATCTGATATCTATACTTCCTCGTCACTACATTTATTTAATACATTTAGTTATTAATGACTTTGCAGCTTCAGATTATTCAGTGTTTACAGGTTATCAATTGTGACGTTCTACCGATCAGACAGTGTCATCACAGCCAAAGTAGCACATTTTTAAATAAGTTTATTTGATCTGCAATCTGACGGGAAAATCACCAATACGATCACCAATAATTGGCAAATGCTGACTATCGGCCCCCGATAATCGACCAGGACAAAACACTTAACTCTGTTTGAATATATTGCAGAGTGTATTGGGGTTACACAATAGATCAATAATCAAACAATATTACATTAATCCAGCACTGACATTGCAGTGTACGCATGTGCAATAGTCACGCTGTCGAATGAATGGTGTCTCCCGTTACAACTTTTTTGCTATCTTCTCATTTTCCATGATGAATCTACAAGAGAAGTCTGTTTAATTTAGTCCAATTTAATATTTCTTACATGTGCACTTACATAAAAGTGACATACAGTCTCTGCAAAAACAGTGAACCAACGGCAGGTTTAATGCCAATCCATAGGACAGACTTTGTTTGTTGTGTGGGCGTGTGGTGAAACTGAGAATTAGGTCCATTTTCTGATTCGCTGCCCCGTCTACAAGGACGTAAGGGATGTACTTTTTTGCTAAAATGACCTCCATGCATGCTGATTTCTTTCGGCTGGGTGATTATGAAAAACTTGAGTTCTGCTTCAGAAACGTAACCTTTAGAGGAGCACATTTTGTTTGCCAAGGAGAGAAGGAAGAATAATCCGTAATGTAATGTTTGATCGCTGCAGCTGGACTGTTGGTATATTCGTATACACACAAGGGTTTGTATGCATGACAATCTACAGCAAAACCTCCAATCACAATCATTATCGATCAATTTATAAAACAAGGCAGGGTCTACTTTGGTTTTCTGATTAAATACACTCTCCTATCATCCAAATAATTACACATTCAACCTGTCTTTGAAAATTCATATAGTTTCTCAGAAAAACAAGATATTGCAATATAAAAAAAATGTTTTCCAATATCGTGCAGCACTTTGCAAGGTCCCTATTCTCCAAGTACTGTAGGTATATACAGGGGTGGAAGTAACTAATTACATCTACTCAAATTACTGTAATTAAGTCATCTCTTGGGTACTTTTCTAGTCTGTAATTTTACTTGTATTTAAGTATGCATTACACCATGTAATCTACTTGGTAACTCATAAACTCATTATAGAGTGGCGCAGTCTGTAGTCCTAAAACCCGGAAATCAGTTCACATATTTACACATCCGGTTCCCCATCCCAAAGTCTATGAGTTTTTTCAATTGATTTTCAGTTAAATGCCTGAAATAAGGTCCATGGTTGCCACAGGCTTAAGATATTTACACATTTTGTTCTACGACATAAAATACATCATTGATGGCCAGCAACTGAACTTAAGAATTGCAGTTGCTAACAAGTGGCTAAATCGGGACAAGGCTAACTTCCAGGTTGGCCTACAAAAATACATCATCCCTTCACCACTATGTGGAGTACAGTATGAATAAATATCTAAATAATGCATTAATAATCAATATCATATTAGTCATATCCCCAACTATTTTGAGTAGGGTAAGTATTATTATAAAACCAGTAGATTTCTTGTAACTGAGTCATATTTGTACTGATACTTGACTACAGATTTTCAGTCCTCTAGGTACAGCATATGTTTGTCATGTCTCACCCTCAACTTCAATCTCTAATGTGTGATTGTCACAGTCAGATAAATTACAGTGTGATACCACAAGTGATTATTGTAAAAAGACTGATTTTGAGGATGCACACACTTGGTCCATGTCAGGTGGACAAGTCCAGCTTTTACAAACACCCCTCCTCCTCCGTGTGTTAGCTGCAGCGCGTGCAGGCGGTAGGCCGGACACACGGACACAGGTAGGCGGCTCGTCCGCGCGGTTGCAGCTGCTGCGCCGTGTGATCGGTCACAAAAGCGAGACGTCCCGGGAGGCCTCGACACCGGCAGCTAACGACCGCTAATGTTACGGGAGATGAGCTGCCGAGGAGACGGAGGCTGAGACGTGTTCGCTTTAAACCGCAGCAGAGAGCTGAGTTTAGTCACATGAAGGGTCAATGAAGGTCAGCGGACTATGGATGATATGATTATCTCGTGCATATATTTATGCTGGATGTAGAACACGGAAGCATCAGCTGGTTCCATAGTGTAGCGGTTATCACGTCTGCTTTACACGCAGAAGGTCCTGGGTTCGAGCCCCAGTGGAACCATGTGTTTTTCTACATTGCCAATTACGCATAATTTATTGATAAGATACGACTATTAAAATTGATCTTAACGACACTAATAAACATAAACGGCATAAATTTGACAGTTGGAAACGCCACTCAGTGAACATTAGGCCTGCAGCTGATTATTACTACCTCCAGCAAAGAGATTATGTTTTCACCCGTGTCTGATAGATAGATAGATAGATAGATAGATAGATAGATAGATAGATAGATAGATAGACATTTTATTGATCCCAAGGGAAATGTAGACATCCAGTAGCTTTCTAGTAGTGTAGAAAACACAAACGCAAACATATAATAAAAGACTATAAAAAAGAAAATGTAAACAACACTAACTGTCATGCCACAACTCTAACTTTATGACAATTCAAAAGTGCATGTATTGATTGATTAAAGTGGTTACAGTTTTTTTTTAAAGCAGTGCAAGAATAAACTAATACTGCTGATGATATAAATTAAACGCAAATTGAGATACAAAATATTAACAGAAACAAAGTAATTGTCGGTGTGCCGCATAGAGATATTGACAGAAACAATACATATTTAAAGGAACAAAAAAGCAATTATCAAACAAACAGATTGTGCCGAGCTCATTGGTTGGTTGGTTTGTCAGCAGGTTTACATAAAAACTTCTCAGCTGACTTCCATGAAACTTGGATGGGGGATGAGTTTCAGCCCAGAATAGACCCAAACAAACACACACAAACATTGTTTACCAAATAATGTCAAAACAGAAACATCAATAAAATGCCTTTGGGATTAAGTAAGTTTGGAGATGAGACTCAACAGAGGAGCATTTCAAGCAGAAATGGCAAACATTTGCTGGATCCTGCTACTTTAATGTGAGGATTGGACAAATTAAACAAAACATTTAAGTACACGCCCTTGACATTTATCCCAATGTTATGCCATTTTATGTCTATTAATCTATTAAACTGTCATTGGATTTATCAATAATGTATATTATCATTAGTCGCAGCCCTAATAATTAGCCTTGTCACATCAAATGCTTAAATCTGGACTGTTCAAAAGTGTTACAGAGAAAAATCTGGCAACCTTTGCTCTCTTCATGTGACTGGTGTTTAAACAACAAATGAGATCCATAAAATATTAAGTAGTTTTCATATTTTATGTGATTGGTGATTTAAGAACATTTCATTTCTAGCCATACAGTTGCCACACTAGTTGGGGTTAAAATAAGTATGTGGTATGGTGCAAAACATCACACTTCTCCAACAAATTCATCATTTATGTCAATCAAATATTCAGGTATATTGACTTTGTGATACGGCAAAAATACCCCACGCATTCAGACTACTATCTCTGTTACGTTCTTACCACCAAAGTGTGGTCAATCGTTTTATGGCCCAAGGTCTACAGTGCCTCAATTAATTTAAAAACACATCTGCTCATGAAGACAAACAACCTACAAAGCAATGACCTTGGCAGAAGAAACTAGTGATGACATTGAGATCAGAGACGGCTCCCACAGTATTACTACACAGCAAAAGCTGATGTATGTTGTTTATAAGTGTACAAAAAAAGAAAATGCAGTTAGACTTCACCAAGCCATAAAAATAAGCATTTAAAAACCTTACACAAAGCGTTCATTATAAGAGTTATGTTATTTTTCTGAGGGTTGTACCTTGATTGTTTATCTAATGCAAAATACTGAACTAAATATTTCAAATGAAGGAGATGTGTCTTTCTATTAAACAAGGGTATCTTGAATGTAAGTGTAGATTAGGGCTGGGCAATATAATAATGTTATACCAGGATACGAGACTATTCTAAATTGTTGTTTTGTTGTTTTTGTTGTTTGTTGTTCTACATTACAGTGAAATAATGTGATTTTCTGACCTTACCAGACTATTCTACCTATTCTAATACGTGCGTTTACCCACTAAGTGATTATATCCACATTACTAGAGAATTTATCAAAAATCTCATTCTGTTAACATTTCTTTTTATTATTTTACATTATTTTGCTGTAGTACCAATAGTCAAACCTTGTAGAGAATTGTAGGAATTCCCTACAATATTGATGCAATATCGATATCAACAGTGTTTATAATAATTACCCAAAATCATACTTGAGTAAAAGTAAAGATATTATGTCAAAGTTTTACTTTTGTAAAAGTGAAAGTCGGGCATACAAAAATTACTTAGGTGAACGTCACAATTAGAAGTAAATTATACATATACGTGGTTGTATTTTCTATATGGTTCGATTGATTATAGGCCTGAACTATTCATATTTTTTCAGTGAGTAAATCATATTTTTTAATAGCCGGTTGTTAAAAATTTTGAGACATAGAGTTACATTTTTACTGCAACTAAATATCGGTCCTAAATATCGGTTTCCAGCCTCCTTGACTTCTAATAATCAGTATTGGTAACCCCTAGCAACGGCTAACGGAATTTGGGTTTCAGAGCATTAATGGTTAGCTAATAACAAATTTAAAGATGAGTTAGCTTCCTAATAACTAACTACTCACCAAATCTTCTTCTCTTGTGTAGAAAACTTGATCTTGACTTCACGTATTTTACTTAAAAAAATAATGGCTAAGTTATTAATTTTTTCGTCACAGCGCTAAGTGATCCAAATCAGCAGTTAACTAGCTAATGTTAATGTTAACTTAACCGCGGACAACAGCGCCATCTAGTTCCCCTACCAATTTGTGCCAACCACTCTGCTGTCCGTTTTTCAGCAGCTTTCAAGTAATTATTATTCATTACTGTTAATTATTAAAAGGAAACTGTTCGTGTTTGAATGTGGCCTTTTCCTACCAACGGATATCTCGTTCTGATTTCCGGCCTGGTGTCACAGTCATTTGTGTCCCCAAAATGGCGAACGTTGCTGCTGCTGCCGCTGCAGCCGCCGCCGCTGCTGCTGCCGCGAACAGAGACCCAGCCGTCGACCGTTCATTACGTTCGGTGTTTGGTAAGTTTGTTGTTGGTACTCGCCCGGTTACCGGCAGGTTTAACCATTAGATACACAGTGAGTAAATACATAAACAGCTAAAAAATGAATTAAAGCTTGCTAACAGAGATAGCCGGCTAATGTTTAGCTAGGCAACGAGGGAACAAAGTTAACGGTAGCTACCTGAGGAACTAAAAAGCTCATTTCTAAATGTATTTTTTATTGTCACGTTAATGTTTCTCATGTCTCATAATCGTTGCAGTGGGGAACATTCCGTATGAAGCCACAGAGGAGCAGCTGAAAGACATCTTCTCTGAGGTCGGACTTGTTGTCAGCTTCAGGTGAGTGAAAGAAGGTGCCATTCAGTTTCTTGTAGCGGAAAGTTAGCCATCATTATGTGCTGCAAAAACCCCCAAAACATACTCAGATGTTGTACCATTAAACTGACTTACTTGGTCAAATGAACAATCCTAGTCTGCTATCCACACTTATTTTATTTTGTTGTGCACGAAGAAGTTTAAAACGGCTTTTAAACACGTGGATTCTGAGATATGATGATTCGTGTTTTGTTGTATTCAGGTTAGTATATGACAGGGAGACAGGAAAGCCAAAGGGATATGGCTTCTGTGAATATCAGGACCAGGAGACGGCCCTCAGTGCCATGCGGAACCTGAACGGGAGAGAGTTCAGTGGTCGGGCTCTCCGTGTTGACAACGCAGCCAGCGAGAAAAACAAAGAGGAGCTCAAAAGTAAGCGATTACTCTAAACTAACGTGCTCCTATTTTATGTAGTTTTTGCAAAGCTACAGTTCTCTGCTTCTGTCTGCTCTGGCACAGGTTTGGGAACAGGAGCCCCCATTATCGAGTCTCCTTATGGAGACAGCATCCAGCCACAGGAAGCCCCAGAATCCATCAGCAGAGCTGTGGCCAGTCTGCCACCTGAGCAGATGTTTGAACTGATGAAACAGATGAAGGTAGGCTGGAAGCAAGACTCACATGTTCAAGTGTTTTCCTATATTATTGCCATGATAAATCAGTAAATGTAGCATTTCCCAAGAGAAGCGGATTCCTCTGATTGCGTTATTCTTCCTCTACACTAGCCCTCACTATTTAAACATCCTTCAGACAGGAAGTACATTAATAATATGAATATCTATAGTGCTGCTCCTCATAAGCAAAATGACGTATTATGCTTGCTTACAATAGTTCTTGTTTGTTATTATGGCAATCCAATCAACACATGAGCAGCTTAATTAGGTTGTGGCCCATTGTTCTTAATGGTGGTAGACATGGATGCAGGAACAAGGGCTGCTGAGGGGGCTGCAGTACCTTGTAAAATGAGGCTATAACATATGCCGAATTTACAAGAAGGCCCAACTAATTTAGAAATTGTCAGAAACTGTGTTCCACAAAGTTTATGTGGTTCCTCCTAACCCAACAACTCACCAAATAGAGCGATTTTAAAAGGGAGTCTGGGGAGTTGCTGTAGTTGATTTGGCTGCTTTGACCTATAATAGAATTGCCGTCTGCTGTAGTGCAAAATGTTCTTAAATTATTGATAATAAAGATCAGGTACACATGTTCAGTGATCAGGTACACGCCATCCTGGCCGTTCAAGTTAATACAAAAAACATGAATGTCACGCACCATTTACTACGACCTCGTTATATAGACTGACCCCTCAGCATTCCACTGTGACTGACTTCCCATGTCCCTGGTGGGAGATGCTGCAAAGAGCACACGAGTTTCACGGTGGTTGCCTCTGTTTGTGATTGGTTATAACATGTTTTGTAAATAATTCACATTCTAGTCGTTGACCCCTACAAAGCTGAAAGGTCAGTGCTGTGGTTTGATTTGAGAAAAACCTCAGAAAAAGTGACTTTAAAACTAAATCTTTGTTGTTTTGCTTCATACATACTTTGTTACCAACATTTAAAAAAAAAATCATTATGGGTGCAGTACATCCATATTTGAAGCTAAAGAAAGACTTTGACAGGCTAAGGAATGTAAGATGGACAGTTTATGCCCTGGCACTGAATGGGTTAATGGGTAGTTATGACACCTAGTTTTACAAATCAGTCTCTTTCCGTCAAAAGTATAAAACCAAAATGTGATGAAACATTGTGGCAGATTTTCAAATATTACAAACAAAAAGATATCTAATGAGAAATCTAAAATAATTAAAAAAATATTAAGTTTTTCCTAAAAGCCATGTGTGTTTGAATCAGTTTACTCTCTTCAGTCTTGAAGGAGATGATGACAAATGTTGCTCTTTACTTAAATCACCTCCGGGATGATGACTGTATGCAGTTGTACTTCCTTCCCTTTCATAGACGGAGTCTTGCGCTCTACAGTCTGTCTCTCTCAGCTCTGCCAGAGAAGAAGCCTTATCCTTGCACATCTGGCAGTCTGCTTCATTAGGCTCAAAGAAACACCACGCTGCAGACATTTTTTCCCCTGACTGGAAAAGTGTTTTGTTGCACTAAAGCTTGTGTCAGTAGGACAGCTCCATATGCTGATCAGCGCGAGTGTTTGGGGCTCAGATCCCGATACCCCAGATATTGTTGTGCATCTTTGTTTCATGTTTTGCGCTGATGCAGCCACTTGGGTTTGTTATAAGTGGTAGCAAAAACTACAGTGTTGTGTCTAACATGTCTGGGAGTAAAACAAACTCATCTTTTTCTTAAGTGAGGATCTCTGTTTATGTGAAGGGGATGGATCTAAAGTGTTTTTTTTTACTCTGCCCAATTATGATTTTTCACGCAGTCCTTTTAATGTCATATTTCTGATTTCTCTCTCCAGCTGTGTGTGCAGAACAGCCCCCAGGAGGCGAGGAGCATGCTGCTGCAGAACCCTCAGCTGGCCTACGCTCTGCTACAGGCCCAAGTAGTCATGCGGATTGTCGACCCTGAGATAGCCTTGGTGAGAGAACCGAGAATGAAAAGATTGAGTCTTATGTTTAGTTGAATATGTTGTCGTCATGATACTGGAATTTTGAATTTGGATACAATGCCTTGAAAAATATCAATGTTTGATACCAAAGGTTGAATGAGACATTCATTTTTTTCTCCTTAGATTAGCTCCTTGAAAGTATTATATGTGCGTCAAGTTGTTGGAGAGAAGAGAGAGTGAGAAATTGCATAGATATATCTATCTATTAGAAGCGAGGTCAAAATAATGATTTCATCTCATAAGGAGCTGAAAAGTGCAGTACACATTTCTGAGAGATGCTTCTCCACCCACTCCGTATACAGAAGATGCTCCACCGTCAAACTCCAGTCCAGCCTCTGATTCCCAGCGGACAGGGTGGAGGAGCACCGCCGGTGAATCCACCTCCTGCACAGCCCAGCGTGCCGGTGCCTCAGCCACAGCCTGTGGTAAGTACAACTGTCATTTACAGTCACATTACACGTCTCTTCAACAACACAGGTGCCAGGCTTCACCCTGAAAAACGGAAGTGATGTCACAGCTCTGATGCAGATATTAATAGATATTGATGAGAACGATTTTTCTAGACAATCTCACAACAGGAAACAAAAGCCTGAATTAGTCTGTCTCAATCAAAGAGTTGCAGAGGGAGTGGATGAAAGTATAATGTGACCGTACCTTAACGTATGTTTTATATTGTACAATCAGTGTAGGAACAAAATGGAGAACAATTCCCATTATGGGCAGTCTATTTCCTTTCTGTATGCTACTTTTCTCTAATCGTGCGTTTAGCGAAATGAAACTTCACTAAAGTAACACATTAGTTTGAAGTTTTATCCCATCATCTTATACAGACGGGATTACAGAAGGTGTTTTTTCTAAAACTACATCTCAGATTTATTATATTCTGTCAAAGGTCTCAAGATGAAGGTTTAGGTCAAATAACTAATGGTTTCTTTTTTCTTTTATATTCTGTACGATCAGCCTGGAATGCACGTCAACGGAGCCCCTCAAATGATGCAGCCCCCCAACATGGGAGTCGCCCCTGGACCAATGCCCGTCTCAGGACCCGGACCAGTACAGGGGCCAGGACCGGTACCAGTGGGGCCTCCAGGTAATCATCAAACTGCATGTAAACCTGCTTCAGCCACTGAACTGGTTGTGGTGTCATCACCCTTATGTTCCCCCCAAATATTGATGACTGAGGTGATTGATGGTTCATGTGTGAGGTGTGACTGTTTCGTGGCACCCGTCCCTCATGCAGAGCAGGCCCCGAAATGATTGATTACTAAATCTCTATTCTATTCTTAAGTCAGCCAAAAAGAAAGAAAACTCTCCTTTTGGCAGCAGCTTCTGTAACCAAAGTCGTCCGTAATTCTGGAGGCTTACTGCAGTCGTTTCTGCTACATTTTTAAATGCTCAGTTTATTAGTGCTGAAGCTGCCTCTGGTTTGTGAGGCTGTTGTAATTTATCCCAATAAGATGTGAGAATGTTTTAAGGATTATAGTTTTAGGGTTCTTTAATGATAACAGAGAAACAAAGCCGTTTATTTTGTATATTTAAAACTAATTTAAGAACTTTTCAAAATGAAGTTAAACATTAAATAATTTGTGAATGTCAAATTAAGTTTATTTGATAATGTAGTGAGTTTTAATGCTAAACATCCACTAATGTTTAACTGATTTGTCGCCTCAGATTTTGCACATTTGTAAGATACCAACTCGTGATGTCACTGCCACCAGTTTGTAAGAACTAAAAACATTCTTATCAATGAGTAGGAAGTTATATAGCAGGATAAAAAGGCTTGCGAAGCTGTTACGGTCAAATGTGTGCAGTTTCAAAGATCATGTAATGACAGTCTGGATGACTTTAAATCATTTCAGTTAAAAAATATAATTAAGATTTTGGCAATAGAGGAGGAAAACCAAAATGAATAACAATTAAAAAAAAAAACATCAGCCCTGAATTTCACAGTTGATGCATCTCTGCATCCTTTGGATTTGAACAAACCCAAACTGTTTGGATTTTTTTAACTTATCTGTTATCCTCAAAAGTCAAAGCGACATTAAACTGCAGTCATCCATTGATCTTAGGACGTTCTAATGCAGTGATCTTAGTAGTTCATGTATAAAAGTCTCCTCATTTAGACCAGAACCATAACTGTAGTGCCCTCATTACCAGTGACCTTGGCAAAAGTAAACAGTAAAAAAATGTCTTTTTAACCAGAATGACTGTTTTATACATGTCATGTCTCACTGCAATCACTAGGTGTCACCAGAGCCTTTTAATTAGTCGAGGTGCTTTATGAGCAGCGAGTGCTTAATCAACTCGACTCTTTATGATCATTTTTTATTCTCCCTGATTGATTGGCTTTCTGTTGTCTCAGTGTGAATCTGTCGATCCCTCACGTAACATATTGTCTCGTGTCACAATACTAAAAGTTCCCTCTTCTGTGTGTGTGTGTGTGTGTGTGTGTGTGTGTGTGTGTGTGTGTGTGATGAGCACGATTCAATGCTCTTAAAGTGCTGCTTTGCTCTCTTGAGTCTTGTGTCTCCTGTTCTATTTTTTTTTTTTTTGTGCTTTAATGCTGGCTCAGGAAACCTTCAGCATTCTCCCACAGGATCGTCTGGGCAAGCCGCTATCGAGCGGCCTCAAGGTATCACTGCACTCCTTCAGTTCTCCAGTCAGATCATAGGACTGTTGTGGAGAGGCCTCTGGCCGAACACACAGCACGTCTGGGATTAAGAGCTACAGCTTGTTAGACTGCATGTCCACCCTTTTGCCTTTTACACACTCAGCCCTTTTAAATAGTCATTAAGGTTGATTGTTAAAAGAAAATGATGTCTGAGCATCATCTGTAGCTACAGCAGAGTGTGTCGCGTCATGAGGGCGGGAGGAAGACGGTGACAATGCATGTTAACAGATAAAGGTGTGCCAGGAGTAAACGTGTGGACGTGACTCGACACAGATGTTGTTGCATGATTACTTTGTCAGTGTTAAATCCAAGCCGAAACTTATTGAAAGGATATCGCATTCAGCGGGTGGTGTATTGTTTTTTTTGTTTTAAAATTCACACAACCTTCAGTTCAACATGAGTTCAGCTGATTTATCTGAGTAGAAATGTCGCATGT
Organism: Lagodon rhomboides; assembly: GCA_039737535.1. NCBI lineage: Eukaryota > Metazoa > Chordata > Actinopteri > Spariformes > Sparidae > Lagodon > Lagodon rhomboides. The sequence goes on from CM077794.1 coordinate 6,858,672, forward strand.
GATGTGGCAGAGAAAGTAATGGAGACCTCACAGAAGAATATTTAGATAAAAACTACCTACAACACAGTTCATGCAGAATATGCTGTATGTACAAATGCAAAAACAAAAATCATGAGAGCAGCATGTGGGAGAGCTGTCAAACGTAGAGACGTCTACACAGGCACAAGACGAATACAAAATCTGCCCAGGATTTGGATCAGAAGCTTCTCTGGATGAACAGTAAATTGAGTCGTCACTCTGCAGGTGCAGCCAAACAAAGAAGACGTGGAAACTCTAAACTAAACATGTGAACCGCTCTGTGTGCATAGATGAACACATGACACATGTATGAAATGCACATGATTGTGTAATGTGTGCAGAACAATAGTCTGAAACATTTTGCTTTTGTGGAATGACTCAGCATGCATGGATACACCAGTGACATGTGGCTAGTACGTTAGTCAACTCCAGACAATAGCAAGAATGGCACTCAGTAGAGCGCATACCTCCGACAAGGCCCACTAATCCTCTTTAATTCAAGGTAATCTGGTTTCACACTTGATAGCCCTGTAAATTTGAATCCCCACCTCATTGGGCCGAGACCCGTCCTCCATCCAAGTTTTGTGTAAATCTGTTCAGAGGTTTTCGTGCAATCCTGATCACAAACCAACCAACAGACCAACAAAAGGTCACAGGCCAATACTGGGCCTGCTTCTTGTAGACAATGCAGACTGTCTGTCTTCAGGCCTCTTCTAGTTAGACGACATTTTACAGCCTGATGAATATCAATACAAAAGAGCACTTCAAATACTCTGTGGTTCACTTTAAGATGCTGCTCAGGAAGTTAAAAAAAGCTTTAATGGCCTCATCGGCTCAACACAGCAGGTAGTCCGCTCAGGCCGGCTGTGTCGAGCTGCACACTGTGACCTGCAGTAAATGTTCAGGTGTGACTCAGACCTCCAAACAAGCTGCCTGGGTCCTGTAGTAAACAAAAAAATACTGTATTGTAGTTCTTGAAGTATCTGGATTGATGGCAACATCAAAACATCTACCAAGGTGTTCTTGCTTGTGGATGTTCTGCCCGTGTGCTTCTTGTCTTCTGACGCTCTGCAGAGTCTGTGTTTGTTGTTGGGAAGAGACTTTTGATCCAGAGTGATGGATGTGGACCACAGCAGAGCCCCTGTGGTTCAGGACTTGATGTAACATGAATGTTGAGGCCAAATTTATTTTTCTGGAAATAAAAAGCAGGACTCCAGGCTTTTTTTTTTACACAAGTAGCACTGGTCCTCCCAAAGGGGCTCTGTGTAGATCTGGAGACAAACTCAATCTCAGAATTTTAATATTTACAATATTAATGAGGTAATAATACAAACTCAGAAATATTTACTTTTTCCATAACTGAGTAAACAAGCTGTTCTCAGAGGAAATGTCTTCCCCAGAATGACATACTGCTCCTTTAAGAGTCTTGTTCTTGTTCGTAGTGCAGAAAACGTGCAAAACAAAAACCTCGTATAAAATTGAGGAAGTGGATCAGATGATTGATGGAGTATTTTTTTTTTTCTTTTGCTTGGCGGCCACAGCAAAACGTTACCTGCAGAAATAGTGTTTCACATGATAAACGATGATGATGTCACAAAGCAAACTCTATTGGAAAGACGCACAGGTGGTCCAAATTATAGAATTTCCAAAAATGGTCCTGGTCCGGAGCCATGAAAAAGCCCAATTATTCCCACATCTGTGTGTCGTGCCAGTTAGCCATGGGTGCCTCGCTCCCCCCCTCCTTTGTGCTTTTAGACGTCTTGTTTTCCGCTCCTGACAAAATGAACGAGGCATTTTGTTTAGCAACTTATTAACAAACGAGATGTGCTATTTAGGAAATGTATCTGGCAGTTTGTCACAAACCTCCCACTCGTTCATATGAAGGCATTCAGCTCAACGTGGGATGTTTTTATTTCAACAAGCAGATTTTGATTGTAATGAGGTTGCGTCGGTTTGATCTACGGCTGAACTGCCAGAGTGAAGATGCACCGCTTCCTCTTTAATTGTGGTGGCAGGGGGGTACGTTTTGGTACTTGTTCTGCATCCGCCCCTGTTGGTTTCAGTCTGGTTCTTGTTCTATAAGTAATTGCGGCACTATTGTTTATATTTATTCGATCATGAGTGAAGGACTGCGTAACTTCTCTGCACTGGGCCTCATGGTTGTTTGTGTCTTTCTCTGTTTGTTCTGTTATCTGGATTATTAGATACAATTTCCTGTTTTATCCGGCTGTGGCGGTCCACCACTCCTGAATGAATGTCGACGAAATACCGAGGCTGAAAATAATAAGTCGGTTTGTTATGATGTGAAAATGCTGAGAATGTTTTCAGGCAGCGTGTTACTTTAAAGGACTGAGAAACGTCGAGTTTCCCGTCTTTATGCTGTCCTCTTGTTTGTGTCTGTCGGCGTCACTTGTCATTAACGTGTCCAATTTCATGCCATTTTCTCCACACTGTCGTTCCACTGACACCAGGATTAACAGCCCACATGCCCTTTTAGCCGCTACTTTTTTTTCTTCTTCTATAAACCAGCTCTTCTCTCTTTATTAAATCCATATTAAAGTGCTGTTTTTAAAGCATATTTGTATCACACTGCCTACGTTTCATCTTGAGTCTGTTCAGGCTAAAATCAACCATACGAGGACAGGTTCTTCCCCGGCATGAATAAACATCACACTGACACTTAAAACCAACCAGATTCCACCACGTGTGTTTTGATTAAAGTAAAACTAAGTCAGGGAGTCACTATTCCAGCTGTCATTTTAAATTAGGGTCAGGCAATCAATCAATCATAACGACGAGCTTCCTTGTCGGCACAGCGGCTGATTTCATGATGACACATGAAGACGAATGATCACAAGTGACAGGAGGTTTGAGGAAACGGACGTGTTCCCGTCACTGACATGTATAAATCTAAGTGTGCCTTTTTGTACTTTATTAAATATAGTGCTCTGTTGTCAACACTGCGTAGTATCACTGTATTTACTTTATTAAATGTGCAGTGAACATAATTTAACCCGTTCTGTCCTTTCCCCAACATATTCTTGTGTTCCTGCTCACCCCATTCTCCCTGTGAGCTCCTTGTGTGTTGCGCTTCCATGTGATCAATGTGCGCTTTTGTTGTGTACTTCATTAACCCCAAGCAGCCCTGGTTATTACCTGACCTATCTATTACCAGCAAACACTTATCTTTTTATAGGTGTGTCTGCCTGTCAGTGTGTGTGTCTCTGTGTGTGTGCGTGCCGTGATTTCCCTTACCTGGAATTTCAGCCCTCTTCACAGTCACACCCTATTTTGACTGGATTAGTCATGAAGCATTTCCTGGTTCATGAATGGATAAAAAAAATGTTTGAGTATGTTGTTTTTTATGTGGTTGAATGTGTGATTTTTCTCCCCTCAGGACCAGGTGGTATCCCCCCCAGAGGGCTGCTGGGCGACGGTCCCAATGATCCCAGAGGAGGAACTCTGCTGTCCGTCACTGGAGAGGTCATAGACCCCAAGTAAGACGATTACACAAACCTCCTTACCTTGATAAAAGAAAAGCTTGGGTGGATTTTATAGGAGTGTCGATTAAAGTTCTAATCTGTTAGTTTTCAGGTGTAGTTAAATACCGCAAGACTCCAGATGAGCTGATGGAGGAAAAAAGCAAAAATTGACCATTGTTTTGTTTTGTACAAGCACTTTTTAACGAAACAAATGAAAAATACATTGTGTTCCTGATGCTGCTTCGATTTAATACAGCGTTAGGAGAGTGAAGACGGCTTTTATCAATGAGATAAAACGAAAATAGTCACGTGGGATCAAATGCTGCGTCCTTTCCTGTGCGTATGAAAGAGTCTAGCTTCAGAATGGCGGACCAGGCCACTAACACCGACGGCGACCATACAGAAACAAATGTATTTCATGAAACCTCATGGATTTTAACTTAAAACTTTAATGCTAAATGTAACCAACTTTGGATTTATTTTTCCTTTAATATTCAAAGGGGGAATATGTTAAATCACACTCAAAACAGACAGCATATCACCAGACTAACCGCTAAATGCTGCTAACTGTAGCTGCCATTAGCTAGTTTGCTCAGTTAGCCGTGCAGCTAACGGTCCAGACTGGGAGGTGGTGGACCAGGTGTTGGTGTTTGCAGTGCTAGCACAGGAGCATTGACGAGGACGGACGGGGGCACATTGCACTTTTCCTCATTTTGTGTCTGTGTGTTTTCAGCCGGGGTTACATGGCAGCTCCGCCCCCCCACCAAGCCCCACCTGTGCACATGGCCCCGATGGCGACGGGACCCCCTCCGGATATGAGAGGACCTCCGATGGACATGAGAGGCCCGCCCATGGGTGAACCACGAAACATGATGGGCGACCCCAGAGGGCCCCCGATGATGGAGCAGCGGGGACCCCCGATGGAAACCAGAGGTAGCGCCTTCACTCTGACAACCTGAACTTGAAACAGTTTTAATTAACGTGTGATTTCCTGCACGCAGGCAACGTTTTGTTTGGAACAGATCTGAGCTCAGTTTCACTCGCAGCTGGCAGACGATCCAAAACGCCACGAAACCGAACAGAAGTCTTTTGTCCTAAAACAGGTTTTAAGAGAAAGAGCAGTTGTTTGACCTTTTTGTTTTTTTGCTGATAAGATATGGTAACACTTGGCCAACACTTTATATTTCCTTATATTTAATACCCGTCATCCATGTGACAATGTTTGTAGAAGCCAAAAGACCGCACCTTTTTTACCATTTTTACTGTCGATGTTTCTTGTAATTTTTTAACTTTCAACAGCGTGAGTCATATTTAAACAGAACTGACCTCCAGCGAATGACTCGGTCATCAGATGTGAATGCTGACTGTGGCTTTGTTTCCTTCTGCAGGTCGTGACCCGAGGGGGATGGACGCTCGCGGTCCAGTGGCGGGACAGAGGGTTCCCATGGCAGCAGGAATGCCCGGCCCCGTTCCTCATAACATGGGGCCCAACGCTCCTCCACCCGCCAGACCGGTAAAAACTACTTCCACTGTGTTTGTCTGTGTGGCCTGTTTGGTTGTTTCTTGTTATTTTTGACAGTTAATCACCTCAAGGTTTTTTTTTTTCTTTACCGTTTACAAACTTAAAGACAAGATAAAGTAATGCCTGGTTAAAACAAAGCGTAAAGGATTGAAAATATCTTCAAAAATAGTAGTAGAACGAGCAGCAAGCAAATAAAGGGAAAATAAAATACGTCTATCATTCAGGATATAGAAGAAGCAGGAAACAAAACGAAAACTAGCATCGGCATCAACAGTGATTCCAAAGATATGCGAGTTTGGCAGACCATAAATAACATCTTGTCACGTCCTGTCAAGCACATGAAGTGTACGTGTCAGTTCATTCTGCTGGGTTGTCGAGTATTTTTAGTCTTTCATGTTACGTTGTGAAACAAGCTACATGCAATGTTAAAAAAACAAACAAAAGAGTACCACGCACACCAAACTGCAGAAACATTATTCCTGAAAAACTACTTTCAAGACTTCTTTATCCTGTGTTGTTGGAGAATACTCAGAATATCTAAATTTATTGTCACGAGGAATTTAAAAACCTCCTTTGACTCATAATTTACCTTATTACTACCTACAGTACATCGAGCCGTGTGAATGTGACACAATAAATCAGTGCTACGTGCTCAGACTTGATAATCACTACCTCTGTGATAAACAGTGAGAGCTAACAGTGTGTTTGTCCTGCAGGGTCCTGGGATTTCTGGTGTTCCTCCATCAGGAGGAGGCTTCAGTCCCGGGCAGAGTCAGGTCTCCACACAGGACCAGGAGAAGGTGGGTGTCACTTTATCTATCGCGAATAAAACAACCGACAGTCGTTCGCTGAGAAAAATCCTCTCTCTATCCTCACTGACTGACTGCAAGTCATTCTGAGTACGTTTCACCTGAGGGCCAAAACAGGTCGTAAGTGAAATGCAGCAGCGATTGTTTTACTTGAACAATGGCAACAAGAGCTTTTAAGGAAGGGTTCAGATTTCCTTTGAGCTGAATGATACATGTGGAGATAATGAGACGTTACGATGCAACCTTCTTAAACCTGAGTATTCACATTTTTTTGTCTCTCCAGGCCGCCCTGATCATGCAGGTCCTGCAGCTGACCCCAGAACAGATCGCCATGTTGCCCCCGGAGCAGCGGCAGAGCATCCTCATCCTCAAAGAGCAGATTCAGAAGACTGCAGGAGGGGCACCTTAAAAAAAAAAACACCACAAAGGTTTTCAGGTAAACGTGAAGTTTCTTTATTTCCTCGACATCACTAAAGAACCAATCGCAATGTTTGTTTATGAAAACGTCTCACATGAGCTTACATACAGTTCAAGTCTTTTTTTCATGACGTTATTTCAAAGTGTTTACATCTCATTCATATAAAAATGCATGTTTGATGTTTTCATGTCTCGTAAATAACAACACACTTTCACTAATGTCAGCCTGAGTTTGACTCAACCAGCAGTTAGTCTGAGATGTCGCTGTCGTGTAGAAATCAAAGCAACACCGTGCTAAAAATAAGCACGGCAGACACGTCAGATATGTGGGATGGATTATTGTCGTACTTGCCAACCCCTCCCCCGGTTTTTCGCGGGAGACTTCCCAGCGTCGCAATTCTCCAGAATTTCTCCCGCTTAATGACAAGTTTTCACACCTTGTTCGTCACAACAACAATCCTGTCGCCGTGCAGCGTCTCGTCTGCTGTTCTGTCTCACCTCATCCTCCTCGGAGAGTGAGAGACAGACAGGGAAATGGAGAAGAGAAAGACATACTCAGAGAGGCTAATTATTCTGTCTGGTCTTCTGAGTAAAACTTTAATGGTTTGTTAATTGTTATTTTCATTCTATAAAGTCACATGAACGCAGGAAACAAAGTCTCTGAAACTAGAACTTGGTGATTACTGTCAGACTCCTGCTTTGGTTTGAAATGCTCTCTGTTGTTCAGGTGTCGGGAAGGATGTTAGTCGTATTTTACTATTTATCTCTAAACTTTACAGTTATGGCTGAAGTTTACATATGTGAGCAATGCAAGTGAACCACAGCAGCGACTGATGTCACAGTGACGCCGTCTGTACTTTCCATCCCTGCGTTCTTTCCTCGTCAAAGAGTAACTCTGGATTTTCTGACACATGATTATGATCTTTCATTCTTCAGGACTCAACCTGCTCCACACCGTCACCTTCAGCTCCAACAGACCTGAAGACTCATTAGTTTGGAATATTGTATAGTTTTTTTTAATCATATTGTCTGAAAGAGAAAGTTTAAGCTGTGTGAAAGAGTGACGTCGTGCTTGTGGGTTCGACAAGAAGATGGTGGTGAAAGCTGCACAGATTTAAAACAACGGACCAGAAGTGGAGCGTCACGAGGTTTTCATCCTTTTTCCTCCAAAGTCGACTCTTTTTAATGTCATCGGCTCCGGAGGCCGTTTGTCTGTATGTTGTTTTGTCAATAAAACAAACACAAAAAGACGTTGACTGCCTTTTAGTCTTTTATTCAAACAGTTTTGAAAGTAATTACAAGAAACAGTGAATTGTGAAATAGTGATGAAAGTCCTTCATTGTGTTTGGAGAATGTCGAACACGGTAACATGACTGGCAGCCTTCCTCCTGGTTATCATCTTATCACTGATAAGGAAATACCAGCGATCTGACAGGCGGTAATAAAAGTTTCCAGGAAATCTGTTTCCTTAACCATTCAAGTTTTAAAAATAGGTACCAATTGTTTACACTTTACACATTACTGACGTCTTTCTACCCTCCATTTAAGCTCCATCACGTATTTAAGAACAAAACGTGGTTATTTACAGTATTTACAGTGGATTTGATCAAAGGCTATTTCTGTTCTTGAGTTGAAAATCCTTGAAGATTAAAGGAGCACTATGTACTTTTGCGAGAAGAGAAAGAGCTTCATTGACTGGCCTTTTTTTTATGCCTAAACTAAATAACCAAACACTCTTTGTTCTCTTTACTGAATAAACAAAGCTCGACCTTAAAGGACAACACAGTTTCACACTTTGTTTATATGTGGCGGACCCTGCCACCTTTCTAGCTGGGACCTTATTTTCCTCTGAATGTTTTTATTACCTCATTAATGTTGAAATTATTGAGATTTTGAGCTTGAATTTCTTCTCCAAAACTACGTAGTGCTCCTTTTCAAATGTTCTGAACAGCTCAAAGAATTATTCGATCGGATAAAATAATCAACTTGTACAGTTTTATTTAAAGAAAAAAAGCCTGTAAACTGAATCTTTTGGGAACCAAATGATTCATCGTGTAAACGACTAATTGGTAGCTGCAGCTCTGAACTGCTGCATCTGAACATCTCGATTCAAATGTTAATCTGCTGATAAAAATGTAGGTTTTTTTAGTAAACAAAACCGTCTCTGTAACAGTCAAATCCTTCCCTAAAATCTTGCTGAAGTACGATTTTACAAACATGAGTGCAATCAGCCGCACAGAGACCATGAGTCACGGAGGATTATGAGTCCGTGATGATTCATGGTCTCATCGAAAAGTAAGAAATTGGAGCTCTGAGTAGAGCTGAATAACAAGCCTCTTTATCACTGAGCGTGACAAAACACACCGAGCTGGTGTCGCAGGTTGTCGTCATTGTTTTCAAATATTCCACGCTGAGATATTCCCAGCAAACAGTCTTTCAAAAGCCGGAAGGCTGCTTTCCTTGTCGGGTCATTTTTCTTGCTCAGAAGTTCTCCTTGTTGAAGTAGAATTTGGTTTTTCGAGGATCCACGTCGGAGTACTTGGCACATTTCTTCAACAAGACTTCTGCCAGAGCTTCGGGGCCGCACAAGAAGGTTCCCACCACAGACCTGAGGACGAGAACAAGACGAGGCGTTGAGATTTCATGAAAACTAAAAAGGTGCTTTACAGAGTTATTCACGCTCCTGGAATTCAACAGGAAGTAAAATCATTTTAGCTGACTTTAGTCTCGGAGTGTACAGACATGCAAACAACTCCTAAGGTCTGTACTTTTGAGCTAAATGCTAACTCGAGTGTGCTAAGAAAGCGGCAAACTAAAAGGATTAAAAATGGAGCCAGTGCATCGAAAGCTGCAGTTGCCTCGAGTGGCCACTAGAGGCGATCTACAAAAAAAGATAACTGTACACAAGGCGATTTTTTTTGTATAACTCGCTTGTTTGAATTATATTACGTTGTACAGTTATGCATAATTAAGAGTGAGAGCGCTTCGAGCAACAGCTAGCAACCTAGCTGGCTCGCCAAGCTTCAAGTCACTGAACGCGTTTGTGGTTTATGGAACATTTTTCATGCAACGCTAACTGTCAAGCATGAACATCCAAGGTTACAACGTTTTAATTCATTCTCATTTCTTAAAACACAAGAGTTTAAAAACACGAATCGATGTCTGAGTCCTTTGTGCTACATCGGTTTTAGAAAATAACAACTGCCATATATGTAGCCGAGGGATGTAACCTGTGTCTGTACATACGAAGATATGAAAAATAATAATAATAATATGGTGTGAGGCTCCACAAATGTCACCGAAGTGAGCGAGGCTTTATCCTCTGGGGACCATGAATGTCTGAACTAAATTTTATGACACAAATAATTTAGATATTTCAGTCTGGACAAAAAGACAAGAGAGCGTCGTCTCTAAAGTCAGAGGATTTGTTCTTACGTGGGGTTCTCTTTGCGGACTTGTTCGAACTCCTTGTCCCAGGCGGGTCTGCCGTAGTAGGTTTTCTGTCTGAGCCCGGTGACCACGTCTTTGTCCTCATCGGAGTGAACCTTCGCGTGATCGGCCTGTTACAAAACACAGGACGACACAGCTGAGTTTAAGCCGAGCTGACATCACACTTCGGTCGAAGCGAGGCCTGACTCACACACACATACCATGCTCTGATCCCATCTGGTCAGGTAGAGTTTGTAGGTGAGGAAATCCCCCATCCCCCTCTCCTCCATCTCGCTCTCCAGCACCTGCAGGAGGTCGGCGAACCACTCGAAGGCGTGCGTTTCCCGGCAGAGCCAGTAGAAGTAGATCTGGAACCAGGAAGCAGATGCAGGCAGATTAAAACAATGGTCCTGTTTTGTGAGAGGTGGCCACGCTGCTGCTCTTGTATGGATGTACTCTGACAACACGGAGTTCTTTATCACAGCGATCAGGTGCAGCAGTGTGACAGATGTTGTGAAACGGATGTTCAGGTTTGAATGACAGAACCGGACTGATTGAAAAGGTGGTGCTGTTACCTTTCTGGTGCGCAGTTTGGGGTTGGACTCTTTGAACTTGTACCAGATGGACTTGAGGATGGAGGCGAAGGGAGTGACTCCGATGCCGGCGCCGACCAGCATCGCGACCTCGTAGTCGAACACGTCCTCGCTGGCTGTGCCGAAGGGACCGTCGACGCCCATTCTGAGGAGAAACAAAACATAAACGGTGTTATTGGGGAGAATAAACTACGGGTGACAACGTATACACACATCGTTATACATCTTTATCTTTATACTCTGTTTGAGCTCTTGTCTCTTTAAGGCCCCGCCTCCCAAATATCAGTCTGCTCTGATTGGTCAGCTCACACACGCCTGAGCCAGCGCCACTTACAACAACAGAGCAGCTGTGCCAAACTTGTCGCTCGGTGCAAATTATTCAGATGTGTGACAAACAAACGTAGTGTGATGTCACAAAGTCACACAAAATAAAGGCGGGACTACTGACGAGGCGTTTCAGGAGCAGTGTTTTCTGTGGGAGAGAGGAGCTTCTGTTGGTTTGAACTTTTTAACTTTCAAGATCTTTTACATGTTTTACATACAGAAGACCGGAGGAAAGGAAAAGCATGGGCAGCTACAGTGAGCAGCATGTAGCGCTCACTCTTGAGATATGCTGCGCCCTGTTTGTTTCTTTTCTTCTTTTCTTTAAAAGGACCAATACGAAAATATTGTCAACGTGTGAATCATTCTGTTTTGGTTTCCCCAAACTCCTTGTCGCCTGACTCTCTCTCTTTGAAGCTCTGGGATGTGGGTTTGGCTGCTCAACATGACTTTGTTTAGAGTCGAGGGAACAAGGTGTGGAGAAAATGTCGTGGGCACAAACCATTTGTAGTTCTACCAGTCTGCTAATTTGTGGTTTTAACTTCATTGTTAACTCTGGAAAGTAGCCACAGTGGAAAACAAAAGAAAAGTTTGTTCTTATAGTAGGCTTGATGCCACATACCACGACACTCTATCAATAGACTGAGTGAAACTGCAGTGCCCGTCCTTGAACATACAATACTCACGCTTCCTGAGTTTCCTGCCTTTGCTAGTTTGTCAAACACATAGTTTAGAGCCCAGGACGGCCAAAAGGTGATCTGATGGACGACCGGGGCAGTCCATTAAGGGCTTCAGAAAACAAACAATACAACCTTAAAGGGTAACTCCACTATTTTTAAATGTTAAAGTGTGTTTACAGGTCTTTGGGGGGAGTATAACTGCATGTGTGAAAAAAGCAGTTTAAATCATTTTGTGGCTCCGGAGGAAGGAAGCCGCGTGAAATCTGATAGATCGCCTCCAGTGATGTCGCTCAGTGGCTACAATTGCATTTTGGGAATTGTAGGTGGAACTGTAGGCAGAACCTGAGATATCACTTTTTTTTTAATCCATACATACCTCCCTTCTTTTCCAAAACCTGGAGCCTACATTACCCACAATGCAGTTTAGCTACCGAGTGAAATCACTGGAGACAATTTAACAGATTACATGCAGCGGTTCTGGAAATAAAAGACAATATGTTTGTGATGTTGCCCTGAAGGAGTTACTCAAATATAATTGCTCACTTGGGTCCCTGCGCTCCCTCCGGAAGCTTCTGCATGATGTCGATGAGTTTGTCCGTCCAGTCCCCGGCCGAGCGGATGTGGACGCTGAAGAAGTCCTCCTCGGGGGCGGAGGTCATGGTGAACGGGTGCCACTCCAGCTGGGAGATGGCGGGGCAGTTGAGGAAGACGTACTGACCCACCTCCATCTTGAAGCCGTTCTTCTGCAGCTGCAGCTCCAGCACCTTGGACGGACGCATCACGATCTGGATTTAAAGCGAAGGGATTAAAAGTCAGCGTGAGAAAAAAAAAAAAAACCTGCAGGACAACTGAGAGAGGGAAAAGAGGAATCGTGAACCGAACGTACCCTCCTGTATCGGACCGTCTGCACGTAGCGAATGAAGCGCAGCAGACGCTCACAGAGATACAGAACCATCGGCCCGATCACCCACATCCAGGTCTGAACAAAGGAAGCACGAAGTGAGACTTTTAATTGAACTGTGGAGAAAGCTCGACTGGTGCAGCCGCTGAAAATAAAAAACAAAAAAAAAAAGACAAACCTGTGGGAACCCTCCAGCGAACTGAGGGACGGGACACTGAGGGATCCGTCCCCAGTCCTCAATGCGATCTTTACAGAAGGTGAAGTTGTGCGGTGGATCTGTTGTCGTTTGACTCCTCACGATGCGCCTGCAGATGAGACAGACGAGTGAGACTCGTTTGCGTTCACAAGAACAATAGCATTCCATTTAGAGGAAAGTGAGCCGGAACATTTCCCCTTACCCGGCGCCGTGAAACACGAGCCCGGCGAAGAAGATGATGAAGAGGTGGTGGGTGTACCAGAAGACCTCGAAGTAGCTGCGTCGGATGACCTCCATGGAGGAGGTGATGATGAGGATGAGGGCCAGAGTGATGATGACCCCGGTGAGGCCGGCGATGGTGGTGAAGACGAAGTAGGTGGGAATCTGCTGCGGATCCTGAGAGAGAGGAGGAAGAGCAGGAAGAAGGAAGTGATGATGGAGAAGATAGAGTCGAGGAGGCGGATTCTCTGCTGTGTTTTTTTAAAAATGTTTTTCCTGACAGATATTCTGATATTTAAGTCCAGACCATCCGGTCCTTTCATCAGCTGTTTTGATGAACTGTAACCTTCAGCCAGCATCAGCATCAACATTTCCATTCGTCCGGTACTTGGGTTAGTAAGAATACCTGCAGGACTGACGACGGTCCCATCAGCCTCTGTCTTTGGTGCTAATTAGCAGATCCCAGCGTGCTAATGCGTTCAACTTAAATAGTGAAGCAGGTGTTTCCCCGCCTGTCAGACTCAAAGGTGGGTCCCTGCCTTTGTTGAAAATTCTGACAACAGGTCTTTCTTTTTTTCATGCTAAAACCAATTAGCCTTTAATCAGCACCTGCTTTCATGCACTATCATCAAGCACAAACACATCAGCGCTAGCACTCGAGTGTGGAGTCAACAGGGGAATGACACATTCACGTGTTTATAATCAAAGTTAATTTAGCTTTAACCCACATTATGTTCACTTTTTAACCTTAAAATAACAGCTTCAAAATCGTGCTGATGGTCCGGTGTGTTGTAACAGGGTGTATCGTGTCCCCGTCTTTGTCCTGATCGCTTGTATTTGCATTACGTAACTTGAGCGGGTTCGATCTATACGGATGAAGGCGTGACGCTTTATGGCACTGAGTCAAACACCACCTGCTAAGAAGTCGGATAAACTGGATCTCATTTTATGGAGAAGGAGTTTCCTGACTGACAGATAGCTTTACTTGCTGCTAACTGTAGTTGTGGTTCGCTAGCTAGCTCATCTGACATCATTCTGTGACGGAAACCTGGGATTGTATCCACAGCGGCGGTGTTTGGACTGTGGGGGTGCCAAATCACACAAAATACCAATTCCTACATAATGTTGCTTTAAATAGCAGCGGTAAATAGGTGCACAGGCCCGTCCTGCAGCCTTTGATACCTTTGTCTCAAAAAAAGAAAAAGGTTACACCCGTTTAACACGTTAGCATATTGATGACACAAGAGCTGTTAGCATGGCTGAAGGCTGTTGGCCTATTGGCTTTGTTCTTCTAGTTAGCACGTAGCTACACGTGCATTTACATAAAAATCTTTTTAAGTACTAGTCTTGACGAACTTACGAGGTCTGTTATGCGGATGGGGTTCAGGTAGGTGGTGTTCTCCGTGTCCTCCAGGTTGGACAGGGCCGTGCTGAGCTCGTCGTAAACGCCCTGCCGGCTGTTGTTGTACCACTCCACGTTCAGCAGGTGGGCGATCATGTGGACGGCTGTGGAGACACGGAGAAGAGACGCGTCACGTTTCAGCTTCATAAATGTTGGATTTCCTCTGATCTTTGTGAAGAGACAAAACACCTTCAGTTAATATTTATCTTGGGCTCAGTTTGCTTTTCAGCCCCCCCACCTGAATGTAACCATGACCCCTTTTTAACATGTTGACCTGTGTGTGTGTGTGTGTGTGTGTGTGTGTGGGTGGTGAGGGAGGAGGAAGTACAGCGGAGAAAAAAACAATCACAGTTTGTGTTTCAGCCCGAGGTAAAAAATGCTTTCCCCCCCATTTGTAGCCATTTCAGTTTCGCTGCATCGCCAGGAGGGACTTTTTTCTTTTCACTCTTCTGCGTCATTCTTGAGTGAAGCTGATAAACGCTGATAAGCTTCAGGTCCGACGAGCTCACAGAGCGCTGAAATTAGCGCGTAATGTTCCAGGATCGTGCACACAAAGGCATTTTGTTTGTAGTCGGGGCAGAAAGCGCATATTTTTTAAAAACTATTTGAGTCTGCAGGCGAAGAAAAGTGTCACAGGGTAGAAGGATTCAACGCCACATCCACCCAAATCTACACCTACGGCACAGTTAGTGCCACACACATGAACTCTGACCTGAAATCAAATGTGGACTGAAGAAGTCAATTACTCATTTTCACTCTGGAGCAAAAGACAGAACGGCGTTGTGTGAGTTCACCTGTCATCAGGGCGATCATGTACGCCACCAGCTTGTGGAAACTCAGGTTATTGTCCAGTTGTTTCCTCATCGTTCTGCCGCAACACTGACGAGATAAAGAGACAAAGAAAGAAGGAGAGAGAAGAGGGGGAATAACATCAGTTAGCGAGGCCTTGAGGGTGGCGAGGACGGGGGGGCGGTGTCACAAAATAACATATAATTGTTCCTGTTTGTTTTCCTAAATAAATGTGTTGAAATGGCACAAAATCACCCCCAGAGTTTTATTATTAGGGGATTAAGATTAAGATTCTCGCTGAATATTGAAAATTGTACTTTATTTGCACCTTTAACAAAGAGATGAAGCCCAAAGTGAGCAAAAATAAACATTAAATAAAATGTGTGATAACATTAAAATTAACTTAAATCTATTTAACACTGGCTGCAGGAGCGGTCGGTCTTTGACCTTTTGTTTGATTTGTCTAGATTATAGAGGTTTTTTTTGCTTGTTGTCTGTTTAGTTTAATTATTTCCTGGTTTGGTGTATCTATTCTTGTTTGGTTAGTTTTCTGTACACCTCGAGGAGGCAGAAGGGCCAGAAGGTTGCTGTGGTGTGTTAAACCAGATCAGGATGCAGGAAGTCTGATTTCTTTGTTCCTTGTGTGCTTTTTTCTGTCTTTGGAAAATAAATCAAAACATAAGAAACTTCCTCTGGCCTCGGTGCAGCAGCGGCTCTTCGATTTAAATCATAAAGTTTGATTTAAGGTCACTACAATGGAAATCAAACATATTTTATAAAGAAGTCAAACCGGTTTTCACGACATCCATTAAAGACCTGACGTTTATAGCCTTTAATCACACATGTATTCAGCGAGCCTCGCCCTGTTACATTACAGCATCATGGGCTTACCACGAAGGAGCCTCGGATCAGAGACAGCAGGTTCCTGCACACCGGCAGGAGGATCAGCAGGCAGTTAAAGTTGAGGACAGCAGCTGGAGCTCTGGCCCAGGCCAAGGCCGACTGAAATCAATAAAAAAAACAATATGGATTTAATCATGTGAGGGTGTATGGAAGATCATTTCTGCCAGTGAAAGAGAAAAAAATGATGAAAACTTCGCCCTGATTTAAAAATAATCAAAATTCAAATGATAAATATCTTATTAATTATGACTTTTATCTCATGATTGCAACCTTAATATCTCAGTAATATCGAACTTTTATCTTATAGATTTCGACCATTAATTTAATTATTTTGACTTTTTGTCTCATAATTATGACTTTGAAATTAATCATTCTTACTTCTTATCTCATCATTTCGTCTTTTATGACTTCCCATAATAATAATCTCTTCACCGAGTTTGTTGTTCCCGTCATTCCTTTTGTCTTACTTTAACTCGCAGTAATGTGCTTCCCATAAGTCTGACTGTAATTACAATAATTAACATTAAAAACATCCTCGCCGACGACTTTATTCTCTGTACTCACCCCCAGAAGATGGCGCGTGTAGAAAAACTGAGGCCCCAGATCGTAGAACAAGTAGAACCAGACGAAGAGGAAGATGTTGATGCCCATCCACACCACCTGCCAACACACCCAGGGTGTTTCACTTCAACATTTCACTTCCAGACACAATCATTTAAATCCTTGTAAGTCTATTTGCTTTAAAGATGCAGGGTGATTATTGTTTTTGGAGGGGCGCTTTTACGCACAAATCTCGTGCGTAAAAGTCGCACATTTTCTCAGCTTTAATCCCTCTCTCCGATGGGACAAATCAAATCCCCATAAATTTAACTACGAAGAACTCACCAGGATGAAGGATGTGAGCCCGTTGTTGATAATCCAGTTCCCCATGTTGAGCGACTCCTCTCGCAGCAGCAGCTTCCCTGCATCCTCAGCCTGACCACTCTCCTCATCTTATATACGCTCCTGTCCCGTCCCGACTCCTCCTCCTGCAGGTGTACAGGTGATGCACACACGGAAACAAAGGTTTACACTGGTGAGACTGCGTTGTGCCGGAAGTTTGGAGGTGAGCTTTGTCTTCCAGGAGCTGACCGACCGCGCAGGAATGAGGAAGTGACTGTGACACCGATCAGGAACCGTCACTCTGCCGGACTGTGATGCAACCAGCTTTATGGGAAGTATAAAGTTTAATTGGGCTCGTGACGGGAATGAGTGAGTAGCAGGGTGACCGGATTTCTAGTCTGGCATCATAAAAATATGAATTGTTATCATCTGTTACGTGAGAAAAGGGATGACTTCATGTGTGTTTGCTCATTATAACTGTTGTTAATAAACCAGGTGCTCATCGTCGGGTTCATAATTACATTCTGGGTCACTTCTAGAACAGTTCTGCACGCTGTAATGCTCAGAAAACACATCAGTTGTCTCATACATGTCTCTTTGAGGCTCCTCCTCCTGAGCACCCGGTCTCCTCTGATTGGTCGGCTCACACACGCCTGAACCAGCGCCCGTCACAACGTCTCCCATCAGCTCCGTCGTGTTTTCAGCCTCCAGTGAGCTTCACTTCGAACGTGAATACCGGCACGAATTAAGCAAACATGCGACGTGGTGATGCAAGTGTGATGTCACAAAGTCACGGAGTTACAGGCGGGACTACTGACGAGGCGTTTCGGGAGCAGTGTTTTTGTTTTCTTTAACAGAAAAGCTTTACAGGTCTCCTTCAAACTACTTTATAAACGTTATTATCAGGTAGTTTAATCTGCAATAAATTACATTCTGTAAGATCATCATGTACGTATTTCTAAAAAAACTTTTTATGGTGACCTTTTTTCACAGCTTTGTGAAGTTTTCTTACTGATCCAGGAGAGTTTTTAAAGAGTTTATGTAGCTTAAGACTTGGGGAGAAATCTGTCCACTCATAAAGGAACGCTTAATGACTTAATCTGAAAAAGTAACTTGTGACTTAAACTGTCAGACGAATGTAGTGAAGTAAAAATGTAAAAATGTTTTGCCTCTGGGATACGGTGGAGGAAATATGAAGTTGGAAATACTCTGTTAATACTTTGTTTAGCAGATGACCATCACACTTCCCCATTTTTGCATCTTTAATTTTAA
Organism: Lagodon rhomboides; assembly: GCA_039737535.1. NCBI lineage: Eukaryota > Metazoa > Chordata > Actinopteri > Spariformes > Sparidae > Lagodon > Lagodon rhomboides. The sequence goes on from CM077794.1 coordinate 6,876,507, forward strand.
AGGAGACGTATTGTGCCTTTTCCTTTCCTTCCTTGTGTTATATTTTGTACGTTCTTGTGCGTGTTAAAGGTCTGGCAGGTTAAAACGGTCACTTCACTTTATCACATTCAACATCAACACAGTCGCAGTAACTAAAGTTGTCAGACAAGTGGAGTGGAGTGAAAGTACAGCAGTTTGCCTCTGAACGACAAAAGGTGCAGAAAATGAAAATACTCGTGAATAGTAAATTGTCAGGCTCTGTAATCATATCACGGGTTTCCCTAAAACTATACAAGCAGGTAGTTAGAAGAAGAAGAAGAAGAGCGGTATGAAGCGGTTCAATATGCTAAAAAACAAGCACGACGCGATGGAGCCGTTTGACCAGCAGGCTCCAGGAAAGGTCCCCGAAAACAGGAAAAACGAGAACTGGGTTTCACACCATTACTTCTTTTGGACAAATAAAGACGAGAATGAACGTGTGGTGAGATTATTTTATTTAACTTTCAAGTAAAACAGTAGTCAAGGCACTGAACGAACAAACAAAATAAAAATAACAAGCAAACTGAAAGCACCTCGGTGAAGTCGAAGCTAAATTCAGTGTCAGTGTTGTTAAGGTTAACTCTGAGACACACGCGTGGCATCCACCAGCTCCTCGCACTCCCACGTGTCTTCTGCCAAACTAAAACCTGTTTTTGTTTTTTTTTTCTCCCATCGAAGAAACCTGACTGGACAGTGAACAACAGGAGGCATTCATCACAGCAGGTTTATGCAGAATGAGGAAGATGAATTCTTGTTCTTTCTTTTCTTTTTTTTTTTTGAACTCTGTTTTAGTGCAGACGCTAACATGTGCAAAGAGGGGCGTTCACCCTGAGAGTTAGTCAAACCGGTGGGGTCGTTCTCTCCCGCTCAGTCTTTTTTTTTTGGGCACTTCGGACGCACTTGGCACGTTTCCAGCACACCTGGCTCGGTCCCGAACACGACCCGCCGCCGCTCTCTCAACGCGGCCTTTGTGCAGATCTCGACATGCTACATTCTTCGGTGGACCGGGGTGTTGTGGCGCCCTAAGTGTGCGTGATCATGCACTCGAGAGAGGTTTTCGTGCACTGAGGGGGGAAAGAGGCAGAAGTTTGTTCTCTAACTCAGAAAAACACAAAAAAAAACATTCTGGGTTTTTTGTCTGAAAGGACTCGAGGTCTTGTTCAGCAGCTCCTGCTTTGATTCATGTCCACGTCAGAGAACTTCGCTCAGTTTGTTAAGTCACAGCCGTCCTCAGGCTGCTTCCATGATGTCATCGAGGATGACCGTCTCCCGCTCTCCCAGTTGACTGGTGAGGTCGGGTTGTTCTGAGTTGTGAGGGTCCAGCAGCCCCAGTGGCTCCTCGGGCACCAGCACCATGGTGGCGGCGTTGGAGTACGAGGGCGCCGGCTTCCGTCTGTCTTCCCTCGTTCTTCTACGGCAGCAGACGCAGTGCAGGCAGTCGTGCACGTTGTACTTGAAGAGGCGTCTGCAGGGGTGGCAGAACTGGTAGAAGAGCAGCATGAAGAGCACGGCCAGGCTGTAGCAGATCAGCAGCTGGACGGCCAGCAGCGGCGCGCACACGTACTCATAGAAGTCCGATTTGTGGAAGTACCAGAGCGTGATGAGGACGAAGTTCTCGACGAAGCGCCCGCAGTAGTACATGGCCAGCCGGTCCCAGCGCTGCTTCCTCTCGATGAGCTCTCGGTGGGTGAAGTCCAGCTGCACCGCCGACCAGCAGAAGATGTTGATGCAGGCGTAGAGCAGCGTGAACATGCTCAGCACCACCGTGGTGCCCAGCTTGGAGAAGTTCTTCTCCACGTCCTGAGTCAGCGAGCCTTTCCGGGCCCAGAACTCGGCCCAGGGGAGGAAGAAGAAGAAGAGCAGGTTCACCATCCCGACGAGGATCACCCAGTGTGTGAGCGCCGTGCTGAAGAGGACCAGAGCGGTGACCCGGGTGGCGATCTCCAGCCCTCTCCACAGGATCATGCACAGGTAGGCCACGGGGCGCAGCCGCACCTTGTAGTCGTCGTATCTGATCTGGATGGCGAGGACGCTGCACACGAGGGCGCCGTATATGACGGAGATCAGGGTGATGATCATCAGAGCGCCTGGGGAACAAACAGAAGGCATCTGCTGGCATCAGACAAAATGAAAATTTTCATGTTTCACGATTATTCTGATCAAAATAATTACAATTCACAAATTCATTCAATATTTTATTCTTCCAATAATCATCAAATATGCATATTATTCTTTAAAACGGCACTGAAACGTACCAGAATCACTTTAATTTACATTTTTTAAAAGATTTTTTAAACAAATCTGATTTCAGTAAACAATCTTAAATGACGTAATCATAAATCATCAGGCCTTCCTGCATTAATAAATGGTGGGTGCACATCCGGAGGACTGTACGTTACCGAGCTTATCAACTTCTTAAAGGCACTCATGTGAGAACATTCAGGATTATCTCGATAATGACAGTTCAGCTGAGCGCAGCTGTGCCTTCACACTGTTGATACGGCCTCTCAGAGCTGTAGACTCTTGCTCTTGTCTGAATGAAGGCCTGACTGTTTCACGCTGCATCCACTGACATTTACTAGTGTTTTCAGTTGCTTAGAAACGTCCCACTCGCCACAAATCTCCATTTAAAAAAAAGACAAATGTGATATTCTCAGTAAACAAAGACATTAAACCCTGACCTCACACAGATCAGTCGAATAAAAGCCGGGCAGATCTCAGATCTGAAGGGACTGGTCAGCTCGTGGTGCAGAGAGGAAGAAAAAACAAGCATAGGGGAGCAGCTTTTTAGCCATTATGTGACCCACCGCTGGAACCACTTACCCTGAGAACTGAGATACTATTTTTATTATAATAAGAAGATAACTGTCTCCCGTCACCAGCGAAGAGAGTCAACTCACATCCCTGCCTGGTGAAAAGCGACTAACGGCACGAGAGACACGCCAACAGTAAAGAAGCAGCGACAGCGAGCTTCTTGGAAGGGTTAATGAGAAAAATAACAAATGAACTCAATGGAGATGTAACATTAGTGTGTCGTTATATCGGGATTAGCATATGCGGTAAGTTTGCCGTGTCATTGCACTGATGTTGTTTTAGACATCAGGCTTTTTTTTTTGTTAAAGTGTAAAATATCCTGTTATACATCCGTCACAATTATGATAACCACGTTTGAGGAGATCACTGCAGAATGGTGTGTAACGGCCGATATATCAGTGTTGGAATTGAGGCATTGGTCACGCTCTAAAAGACACCAGCCTCCTAATAACTGTGGAGAGAGATGAGAGAGCGAGAAAAGACTTATTGGGTTGTGTCCATTATTTAAATCCACCATCCTTACTTCACTGCACTGAGGCTGGCAGTGGCATTTCATTTGCACAGTGGAATTCGAGGTGATGAGTCTTACAGACCGGCCATCCTCAGAGAATGTCATGATTTGGTATTTCAACCTCGCCGAGGATAAAAAAATAAAGTAGTGATTTTTTAACTAAACCCACATAATGGTTCTCACCTCTCACAGGAAGGAAGTATTTCTCCTGGATGGTGGCGTACAGCTGGAGCGTCAGCTGAGGCGTGGAGCCCAGAAACGCCTGGATGACCGCCGTGCGTTTGAAGGCGTTCCTGTGGGTGGCCAGCGTGCGCTCCGATTGGCCGATCTCCCACTCCATGGGCGTCCCCTGGCCCTTCTTCAGGCTGATCTTCCTGGAGATGGTGACGTACGGCTCCTCCTTTTTACCCGCCTTGAAGTAAACCACCAGAGCCTCGAAACACCTGAGGAATGTGATGGAGGAGAGAGACGGTGAGGAGGTGGAGGAATATTTCTCACCAGCAGAGGGCGGTGGAGTGTTTCGTTTGAGTTACAGGACGACACAATCTGATGTCACGATGCCTTGATGTCTTTATATCAACAGTTAATCATAGTGTGAAGGCAAAAAATAGGACAGTGTCAGTTGCAGCAGCTTGTTTTCAGTCAAGGAATTAAAATGACAGATATATTTTTCCGTCACGGACACAACATAGATCTCATCCTTTATAAATCACAGCCGGACAAACACCAGCACTACACCGAGAATCCACCAGAGGGCAGCAAGAAGACGGAGAACACATCCGCCTGAGGCCTGAACGTATACACGGAAAAAAGGTCTGGGTGTGGTGCTCTTACTGTTTGCAAGGTAAATGCTCCTTGTGTTCACTCACAGGGTGGAAATCGACACCATTCATGACGAGGGAAACATGTTTTTCACTACGAGAGGTTTCTGTGCAAGAAGTGCAGACTGCTGCTTTAAAATGAATTCAACAAATATTGAGGATTTGGGTCAAATTTGACCGTTGAAAGAAATAATTCCAGCACTTCCCGACCTCGAGGCCCTCATGACACAAAAGTTGTTAATTTAATTGCGGTACAAAAGTTCAAACTGCCTGGACTGGAAAGGCGAGCTTTCCTTCAGCAACAACCAAACTGTGAGGATTATAATCCTCGACTGACAGTAAAACGACCTGTGTGAACTCACAGTTGCTGCACATCTGCTCTCGGCAGACAAACCCAGTCCTCCGAGGATTCCCACCGCTGCACCGAATCTCACATCACGGTGCAGGAATGTGATCTTTTGCTCCAGAAATCTCCAACGTTGGACATCAGATGTTAAGAATCCCAAAAGAGGCAAAAGTACACACATTCTTTACTCGAGTAGAAGCACAGATGCTTCAGTAAGAAAAGACTGATTCAACTGCTCTACTCAAGTAAAAGTAAGGAAGTACAGGCTCTGAAATGCACCAACTGAACCTCATGTTTTATCAACATAATTCAAAGAAGATAGGATTTGTCCCAGCTGTTCGTTAACGTGTCACAAAGATAGTTGCAGGGCTCCGGACTAACTTGTCCCTCTAGTAGCACCGGTGCTCCTACTGAAAATTATAATTTTTTAAATCATTATATCATTTACTGCTAAATCTTTCTCAGTTGATTGTTGAGTCTCATTCACAGGACGTCAAACACCCACATTCTGGGTTGGTAAAGCGTCCCGAGCAGCAAAAAACTGAGAAAATAAGAACATCCAGGCGGAGGGCTGCAGGATTTCTGCAGATACGAGACACTAACACGCCTGTTCTCCACATTCATTAACCGTTGTCCCTCTCTGTTTACATCTTGTTACATCTGATAGGTTGAAATCAGTCTGTGATGTTGGGAAGGCAGCGTGCAATGATGCAAATTAATAGTATTTTATAATTATCATACTCGTATACATATAATCATATACATATACATATAATTTCTCCTGGTGTTTGTTAATGTTTATATTTTTGTACAGTGGAATCGTAGCTATTCCCAGTTATTGTTGGGTTTTTCTGTCGTGTATTTGTGTTTGTATTGAGGAATGTGGATTCTCCGCTGATCAAGCACAGAGGGAATCTGCTGAGGCAACAGGCGCCATGTTGTTTTTAATGTGACTGTTAATAAAACAGTGTTAATTGTATTCTGGTGTAGCGCTGGAATAATGATTTTTTGTCTTTTGGTCCACTGTGGTTCGGCTCTGTACCACCTGCGCCCAGAAGAGAAGCACTGCTGTGCATGAGGCATCTTCCATTTCATGCCAAATAAAAATAATCGATAATTCCCCTCAAATGGATAAAACCAGAGTAACGAGTACAGATGTATGTTCAAATGTAGGCAGTAAAAGTAAAAAGTTGTCAGTATAAGTATTTGTACTTCCCACATGAACCTTCTTCTTCACGGTTCAGCTGCGTGCTGCGCTGACACTCCCGACTCAGCAGTCGGACATTTTCAGGCGCTGTTGCTTCAGCTGCTACAAGAATGGAAACTTTACTTTACACACAAGTCCCTGAACTGCGCTTGACCCACATGTTCGAGGCCGGCAGAGGAAATCTGCACACTCCTATCTCTCAACCAGCCCATACTCATAACACTCACAGTGTTTCCTCTCCCGGACTGATAGCCACAGGCACATGAGAGTCATTCAGCTTTAGTGCACGGCGTCTGTGATCGAGTAACAGCAGAGGCACCCAAACCTGATTTACTGACATATTTTCCCTGGAAATCTGGCAGCACAATGAGCTGAGGGTACGAGGGCTCTGAACTCGAGCCAGCGTGCACTTAGGATTCTGTAAAGCGACTGAGAGACAGCGAGGCGGACTGAATTTCACTTAGGGGAAGGAAAAAAAAAACAGCATTACTGATGAATGCATTAGCCGAGAGAATCAATATGCTGACATCCAGGGTAGCCCTGTGCGGATTTATAAGAGGAAATACAGGCTGCTGCTCCGTATTTGCAGTCTGAACATGCAATCTGTTCCCTCACAAGCTCCATGGTGTAACAAATACCACATGAAAGAAGAGGAACTGCCTTTACACAGAAGTCCAGAGGCTGCTGTGACATCTGAAATACTGTTGTTCTCTGACTAAAGGGTGGCAGGACATTCAGGAAATTCTTTCAGCAGCTCTTTAGCAAGATTTGGTCGCTCGGGATTACCCCACAGGGCTCATCAGACTGTGGAGAGTGTCGAACACAAAACAAGAGGCTCTGCATGCCGAGACTGGTCCGGGCTGACGGAGTAATTGTGGAGTTTCTGTCCCTACTTTGGGAGCAGGATCCTCTTCTCGAGACAAGTCAGGACAAGGTGCCAGATTACCTGACCCCCCCTTCCTACACTGACTGTCAGGATACTGTGTCACATATTCTCCTGCTGGAGTCCAAAACAACTAATACAAAAAGGTTTTATTGCAGTTATCTGTAAAAAAAATGTGTGTTGAAATTCCACTTGTGATAACTGACAGCGCAGCCACAAGATCAGCAATTACACCATCACTGAGACACACGAGAAACCTCCCATCTGAGCCGAGAGCAGCCTGTTTACAGCAGCTCGGCGTGGAACAAGAAGAGCTGGAAACAAAACAGAGGACGAGAGCGCAGAGCGTACCGGGATGAAATGTTCTGTAATTTGTTTTCTGGCTTAAAAAAAAAAAAAAGCGTGCCTCAGAGACGTGACGGATGATAATTTCACATTAGAGATGCAGCCGGCGCGGTCGCTTAAAAAAACTCTCTGATACCGAAAGCCGTTTCATCGGTCACGGCTGTTTTAAATCACTTGCACAAGCAAAGCGTTCTGAGGTGGAGGAAAGACGTGAGCAGGATCATAAACTAGTGAGCGCAGCGGAGAGATAACAGCTGCTTTTGGTTTTAGCAGCGGGACAACAAATCTGGATAAATTCGAGTCATGCTACTGTAACAGGCTCTGTGGATGGCAGGGTGAGGCTGGTGATCACTTGACTGAGCTATTTAAACAACTATGGACCATGGACTGTGACAGAAATGTCAATGAAACATCAGCATAGTCATTGTAAGCATGTTAGCATTTAGCTTGAAGCTTCACCGTGCCCTAGAAGCTGCTTTCCATTCTATTTTCTTTCTTTTTTTTGTTGGCTTGTCCGGGCTACGATACCAAACTGATTCTGAGGCTCTCACAAGAGAACTCCACCCATCAGTATCACACTCTTTGACACTGTTGGACTCTTCATCAAAATCGACGCAGTAAAACCAGAGATGTCGCCATTTTTCCTCCACACATTCTTCTTCCTTTTAAAAACCAGGTGCCCACATTGCGATTCAAATGCCAACAGTTCGGTTGGAGAGTCAGGTGTGTGTTCTGCTAACACAGCCTGGAGCTGTTGTGTTACAGAGGTCTGGTAAGCGCTCCTCTTCCTACCGCCACACCTCCAGATATTTTTGGTTTTCTAACTCGGAGTCTTCAAGCCGAATGCCGACTCCAAACTGTTTCAGACTTTGCGCAGCTCCCAGACCTCTAAACAGACTCTGACCTGTAAATGTAATTACAGCCAAACAAATCATAAACACATAAAATAAAGAAACAATCTCAATGCTGATCCCTCACATTTATTTTTAAAGATAAAAAAAAAAACATTTTACAGTTGGACAGTAAATCTGTGAGTGCAAACTGGTGGCCAAACTATGTGATGGTGACACGGTTTCTAAATAACCTCGAAGAATTCTTTCACAATTTGGCAGCACCAACAGGATCTTATCAAAACAATGAGTGATATGCACAGAATTTCTGTTATCTTGCCTCGTCAGCGTCGTTGTTTGATGTGATCATAAAGAAAATGTGCAGCTGAGAGCATCTCAAGCCTGAGCCAGAACGTCTGGAATGTAGATAGTCTTGTTAAATATACTATATACGTACATACACACACACACACACACACACACACACACACACACACACACACACACACACACACACAATATACTCCAATACTGACACACCTGCTATAATCTAACATCGGCTGATTCATCTATCTCTACTATCAGTCATGATAATCATTAATTGTCTCCAGGCCAGTGTTTAGAACACAAGACCTCTTTGTCTTTCAAAATAAAAGTATTTTCTATCTGAACTAATAAGTACCCACTCGGGGTGGGCAATCTGACGATTATAGCTCATGATCAATCTTGAAGGCGTTCACATTCTTCTTTTCACGTAAAGCGTAGAGATGGCTGTGTTCACTGTCCTCTTACTTCTGATTACAAACTTTACACAACCTCAGAGACTTGTGGATGTGTTTTATTGGTGCAAATGGAGAAATTCATGAGCTATTTCAAGTCTGGCTGTACTCCTCGGCACGCTTTTGAATTTTTTATCATGTGTAGCTACTGTGATTAAATAGATTACATTTATATCTTCTGGCCAGATCGCCCTCAAGCCATTCGTCTGCAAGTTCCTCATGACCAAATAAGTGACATGTTCAATGAATAACAACACGTCCAAGCTACAGACAGCATCACTGACATGTAAACTTACATGCAGACACAGGGGTAAAAGGGGGGCAATGTTTAGTTGGCCTTCTGTTGATGGACTAAAAGTATTGAAATAGACCCTGAAGCTGCAGGTGGTGTCCTTCACTGACTATCTCCAGTGTGTTAATAGATAATTATAGACCTGTGCCTGACCTTGATCCAGTTCAGTGTGGGAACTGAAAATCTGCTTTAACAGAAAGAACTGGTCTCCACATAAATACACGTCTTATACTGTCCTGATTCGTGAAGCACTTTTGGCTCAAATGTCATTAAAAGGCACCTGTTTTGATGCATCCACTACAATATCATATTCAAGATAAGATCACTTCCTGTCTTCTGAAAGGGATTACAAAGAGCTGATCTTCATTTCTATCTGCATACTTCTTCTTATATCTGCAAACTGTTTTGATAAATGTCCCGACTCCACCAGGCTGCGCTGGAAGCTGAACCACAAATCAAGTCATTTATATGCCTTTTAGCAACATTTTCTCCAGCGAAACATTCTTCCTGTGGCGTAAAAACCTGCACGCAGCTGAAGAAAAGGGGGAAATTCTTGCCCTTTGAAAAGAGACACGCCCTTCAATTCATTTATAGCTGCTCCTCGGGGCTCACTGCTGACAAATCAAAGTTCAGGGAGAGAAGACGGAGGGAGTATCAGGTAAAGGTAGATTTGAATCCAAGAGAACTCGACAAGAGTCTCCGCCTATATCTTCCTGCGTGAGTCACGCTTCGTCAAACAGGTCTCTCAGCCGAGACAAACCGACACTATTTAAATAAGAACACCTCCCCCAACAGGAACAACATCTCCCTATTTAAAAACAAAGAACACCTATTAGCTGCCTGTCACATTCACTTTGGCTTTCAAGAATAAAAAAAAAATCAAGCTGGGTTATTTCCGGCGACATCTTTAACCCCCTCTGACCTCCCCTCTCCTCCGGAGGTCTGACGGGTCGGCACAATCCTGAGCTGAGGTCACACAACTGAGCGGTACAAGCGATAAATATGTGTTACTGGGGCAGTAACCAGCTCTGCACAGTCGTTCGGCAGACTGGTTTTTTACAGTCTCGACTACAGGCAGGGGTTCACCAGAGGACGTGACCACACCATGAGGGGAGATTTCAAATTAAAAGAAGCTCAAGGCTCCTCGTATTTGAAGTCTGTCCTTATTTAACCGTCTGGGTGATGTGGGCGGTTGTTATGTTCGTGTCGTCCCTCCTGTTCGTCATACCGGACAGGCTTTCCATCTGGAGTGTGATTCAGTTAACCGCCTATCATAACAAATAAATGTGGCTCATAATGTTTTAGTTGATGATCCGCAACAGGGCGATGCTCAACTGTCAATCAACATTAGGGCTGCAAAAAACGAGTATTTAGTCTATTAAACGTGAAAAATAAGGCTGATCAAAACATCACAAAGCCAAACTTGACATTGAATGAACAATGAAATACGATGATGGAAAGCTTCAGATCCTCACATTTAATCGGCTGAGTCATTATTTCTGCTCTAAAAATACTAAAATCTATCAATCCACTGCAAAAACAGCAGCCGATTATTTTCTGATCACCTAATCGATGAGGCGTTTTCAGCTCTAACCAGTATCCTACATTTTGGAAGCAACTCTCGGATCCATAATGATTAATGTCTGCTGCATCACGCCGCTCTCAGAGATCCTTGGGCTGCTTTTATGCACTCAACAAAGATTGTGAACTCGTATCCCCATTAACTGCACTGCACAGTAAGAGAGCTGCGTGTCCAGTTAGATGGATCGCTGATACCAATACTGATAACAGGGTATCAATTCTGCCATCAGGAAATGCCAATACTGATGTTTTTGTAGTTATTCATCCCCCTTTTGTGACAGGTGAACAAAGAAATCTTGATTATCAAACCACTGTTAGCTGACAGCTGTTTGAAAGTGATTCAGTCAATCACTACACCATCTTTGATAAGAACTTTACGGTACATACGAACTGGTCACAGGGAGGTCATGAATCAGCAGCTGATGAATAAGACAGCTCAAAAGTGATGCGACACATCAGATAAACATCTGCCACTGCAACCGGCGAATGATATCTTATTTGCTAATATGAGTCAACAAGGTAAAATCTGCAAATGTTAAACTTTCTTGGAGCAACAATCATAAAAGCCAAAGACATTCAAATTGTTTATCATTCATAGGAGAGAAAATCATCAAATTCTCACATCTAACAAGTTCGAACCTGTTGACTGTTTTCCACTTTTGTTTTGACAGAAACCAAAACTCTCATCACAACAGCTGCTGATTATTATCTGTCAACTGACGAATCGTTGATTAGTATTCATGGGGAAAACACTGAACAATTCCAAACTTTTTATAATAAAAGTTCTAGTTTAGGAAGTTTCTAGTTTTTTTTTTAATTGGTGTTTACTTTAAGTAGAACTGAACATTATGCAAAGAACATCATGTTGATACTGAGATATGAGTCATTTTCACTGGGAGACATACAAAAATCATGATGGTGTGATTTTCGCTGCGTATCAAACAAGCATTTTCCTTTCCAGTAAATCTGGACATCTCTTTAAACCCCTGTGTTTCATCAGGGTCCCCACTCTGTTCTAGAGATCACGTTCCAGGACTTTTCCCGTGACGATCCAGCTGGTGCGACAGACAGGGAGCACGCTCCATCTAATGTTCCTTAATGAATCAATTTATAACCCCAGTGCCTTTTTGTCCTTTGAATTACAGCGTATTATTCATGGTTGTTTGAACGCCAATAGCATGAACACCAGTAACCAAGGGCTGCTGGAAGTTTCGCTTTCATCAAGAGCAACAGTAAACATACAGAGGGAAAAAATAAGATGAGTCACTTAAAACAAACAACTCACTGGTTTCATTTTTAAGAAAAATCTATATTTTTGTTATAATACTATACAGTATACTACTAATACCATACTGTATTGTGTAGTTTTTGGGGAGTTTGAATAATGTTCCAGGACAACGCAAGATTTTACAGGATATTCTGCTTTTTCTCTAGTTTTCCATGAGAAAATGGAAAACTGATCAACTGTTTTCCAGGCTGCGTAGGAGCCCTGTTCATTTATAATGGTTTGTTGTGACACATTTGGGTTTTGCACTTGTCCATAATGTGATTTCCTTAACATTTCGATTAACTGTTCATCCACACAAACACGCTCGTTGGCTGAAAAGCTGGACAAACATGAAAAAAAGTACTTGGGAGTGTTGCACATTATCACGATTTGTACTGAATAGTCCTTTATCGTGCCAGCCCCACCCATCACCGTGTCCCCACCTGACCCGTCCCATCACCCACCTGATGACAGGGCCCATCAGCAGCAGGTGCAGGAAGAGGACCAGAGGCCGGTCCCGACCCAGGTCCCTGTGGATGAACGTCAGCGCCAGCTGAATGAGTACGGCGGGCACCAGCATGAAGGTGATGGTGAAGCCCAACCAGATTTCGTCTTTGGACTTGTGGTACATGCTGCAGAGCATGGCGGCGGTGATGAACTCCGCCAGGTAGAGTACGGTGGCCAGCACGACGCTGAAGGGCGCGTGGACGTGGCTGTGATTCACCACCAGCATGACCCCGTTCTCCACCACCACCGAGGGGCACTCCTGCGGGTCCAGGTCCGAGATGTCCCTCTCGTGCTCCTCCATGGCCACCTCGCTCATGATGTTATTTGTGTCTCGCGCAGGGCAGTAACGACTTCGAAGGTCGCCGGCGTTTCACCGAACCGCTCTACAAAAACATCACTTTTAATATTTACGTCCCTTGTTGCGTCGTCTCTCCCAACTTTCCACCAAGTTGATCATCGCTAGTTTCACATTTGAATTCGCTCAACAACTCGGCTGCACAGCCGAACACTTGACTATCTAAATATTTTTGTTTCAATCGTCGTACGTGGCGCCACCACCCTTGTTTAATCCAAACGACACCACCTCACAGTCCGCAGTGATATCAGCGCGGACACCGGGGGAGTTCAGCCGCGTCATCAGTCGGTTCATAACAGACAGTCATCGTCAAAACTCGCGGAGGGATTTTTTCTGTCGCTCAAAGTTTGATTCAGTTGTGTTGTTCCAGGTTCAACACACACCGACGTCTCCTTCAGACTGTGGCTGCCGGCTGTGGGACGTTTGTCGGACTTGTGCGGCTGCCGTCCGCTCGTGCTGCCAGAATGTTGACGCGCTGTCATTAACGGCCGCGGCAAGTGAGCCAGAAACACAGGGGGCGAGACCGGAAGTGAAGGGCGGCTGCCTTCAAAGTAAGAGCGATTAGAGATAAGATAAAACAGGACGTCGCTCTTCCCTGGAGACATTTACATATGTACCCGGGATCATCTGTAAACACAGTATATACACATATAAATAGTCAGGAGACAACGACTGGCTGCAGTTACTCTGGAGTTAAATATATAGGCCTACAAAATAAAGTACAATAGAAGTAAATTAAAGAGTGGTGTAAACGGTGTTGTATACTTACTGATTATTGTAGTTCCTTCAGATGGATTTTAAGTACATTTAATGTCAGATTCTTCAAGACTTTTACTCAAGAACGGTTTGTATGGGTGTTCACTTTTATCAAAGTAATATTTTAATAGGATATCTTTACTTTTACTGGAGTATGACTTTTTGGTACTTGTAGCAACACTGGCTACTGGCCTACTACTACTACCACTACTGTCAAAGGTCAAAGTCATAAAGTTTCAGAGACTTTGAAGTCCATCTAATATAACTACAATAATCAGAAAGAAAAGAGAAAGATTTAGTGTTGATTGTGAGGAACCCCAAGGTTTATTTTTACATTTCTAACTAATGCAGCGAGAATGCACTGTAGTTTTATCACATACAGTATTTGGCCCCTCCAAATGGAAGCACTTTGGAGGGCGAGCATACAGAGATCAGTTTCTCTGCACTTCCATTTTTAGTTTCCACCAACAGGGCGGACTGAGCCTTGTTATGGTGACCTGCAGGACTGTGAGTAAACAGGTGCAGCACACACACACACACGCCCACAGACTGAATCAGCTACTGAAACATCACTCCATCTTCTCATTCATGTATTAAACACAGACATTTCCTCATTATATTACTGTTTGTTAAAGCGGCCTGACCATAACCGAACAGAATCAGTTTGATGTTTGCTCTTCGACTAATGCAAACAAGGATTTTTCAATGAGAAAGGTGCCTGAGAAACACACTATTTGTAGCGGCACACCTACACTCTCCATCACAAAACATTTCTCTGTGTTGTTTACTTTACAGAAAAGATCAGAAATCAAGATACCTCCAGGATGTTGGATGTTACTCTGCTGCCATTTCCCCCCCAACGACAGAAGACAAAAGCACAGAGGGAGTTGCTGTGTACAGTTTTAACACTCCTGATCCCAAACACGCCGACCTGTTCATCTATTCAGATCTCATCTAAATCAGTGACATCACCCAGGCACTGTGAAGGGGGGGTCGACACAGCGTACGGAAGGCTCGTCATTACTAATGCATGTGATTGGTGAAGCGTTGGTGTGGGTCAGTGACTTCAGACTGCAGAGGCTGTGTGCTCTGTGGAGCCCGGGGGAAGTGGGAGACGGAAACCTCATTACTGAGCAGCAGATATGCTGTATACAGTGTTACCAGCCAATCAGGTCAGTGAAAGGCTACACTGCCGGTCTCTGTTTAAAATTCTTTACAAGAGGCCGAAATAAACAATTCCCCCTGCCTTTTGGTTTGAGCGACTTTAAAGGGATAGTTTGACATTTTGGAAAGTATGCCTTCGCCTTTGTGCAGAGAGATGAATGAGCAGATTGACACTTCTTACACGTCTGTATGTTTAATATGAAGCTACAGCCAGGAGATGGTTAACTTAGCTTAGCTTAGCATGAAGACTGGAAAGAGAGGGAAACAGCTAGCCTGGCACAGTCAGACGGGAATATGAAAGCAGAAGAAGAAGCTCTCCAGTTAACGCGCTATAGCTTGTTTGTTTAAAGGTGCACTGTGCAACTTTTTAAAATGGCTATAAACAAACAAAGAGACAGAGCTCTTGATACAAGAACTAGCTGTAGCAAGAGCTAATATACGTTTTAGATTGTACTTTGAATAAGAAATTTGTAAGACATTACCAACAGAGTGTAAAGAAACAACCAGGCTGACATTATCTCAAAGACATGAATGTATGTATGCTAACCAGGTAGCCCGGCCCGCCCTGTCTCATAAGACCCCTGTAGTTTCAGCTAGTTTGCTACTAGTCCAATAAATAAACAAAATAAACTCACAAAATGTCAACAAATTAGATATTTTTACACATATTTCACTTACTAAACCGACAACTACATGATTTCAAGTTTTTCTTGTTTACCAAACTAAGTAGCTACCTAGCAACAGGAAGATAATTAAATCAAAGAGTAGCAGGACCAATATGAGGAGCAGAAAGCGGTTACGCTGCCACCTATAGTTTAGGAAGAACTTTTCAAATTCTGGCCATTTCCTACAAATGACACCTTTAAAGCCACATGTTTACATTTGTAAGTGTGGACATTAGAGCAAAACAGGCTGGTAGCTTGAGTCCTACCGTTCAAGTTTATTGGACTGATTAATCAGAATTTCTACAAAAAAAAAAGTAACTTAGTGCAGCTTGAATTTGAAATGGAGAACTAATTGTAACAACAACAATGCGTCATGTTGCGTGGGTCGTGTCTGTATGTATCGTGATGATCCAGTCACTTCCTCTCAGCTGGCTGTCTGACACACGATCATTCAGAAAATCACAACGTGTCTTTTATTTCTATACTTTTTTGTACATATTAAACAAACCAGGTATAAAGTGTATACTAGTGAACTTCAGGTGCTGATAAGTTGGCCAGTCCTTTCCCTCTGTTCTAACCGTCCTGACTGCTTTAAATACAATAATTATACGGTTAAATATTTATCGTATAGACATATCAGTGGTTTCGATCTTGTGAGCTAACGCTACACTGTGCTGAACTATTCCTTCAGTGTTAATATGTTACAGCAGAAACTGCAAAGTAATCTGACTATACCTCACATTGCAAAATCAGCAGTCAGGGGTCTCTGAAGCATGTTTGCAATGTGGTGAACAGGAGCAGAAGGGGTGTGGTCCTCAGCTGCTGCTGTTTTTTTTGTTGCACAGTGTGTGTGTGTGTGGGTGTGTGTCAGCTGACACAGGGCTGTGGTCAGAGTCTGGGATGCGTTTACTCAGCAGAGCCTGACTGGACGTTGGTTTAATGACATAATAAGATAAAGCCTCCACACAAACCACCGCCGCAGGTCTCTGGAAGCTGTCGTCAACATTTATTCAATTAAAGTATAATTTCGTTACGGCTGCAGAAGCTCTGCTCCTCAGTCAACTGCAAATTTTTTATTTTTTTATTTTTTTTAGATTGACCTACACAAACATGATTATGTAAATGAATCAGCTGTGGATTGATGCGTAGAGGCCGCAGATGGAGACATGTACGTTCAGCTGTGAGTAGGCTGAGATTTAGCTGCAGTGGTATTTCATCTTAGCTTGTCAAGAACAGCAAAACAGAGCCACGGTTTTATTTACAGAGATGTTAAGATGCACAGCGGCCTCCGGTGAAAGCAGAACACTGAGTATGAGGCCATCTAGTGGCTCACGCTGCAGTACATCATGTGTTGAACCGGCTTAATTACGTATTTATACCATTATGTAATATGATGATCCTCTAAATGACAGCATGTGGCACCCTCAAAGACATGGACCAGTTTTCAAGGTGCCTGACTCTCCTGCATTGTTTTTCTTACCTGTCAGCATAAAGTGCCATGCATCACTTGTGTCAACAGAGCATTTCACTCTGGCTCATTTTAAGTCCCAATTTGACATTTGTTTTAACTGAGAATGGATGAATTTACCAGAATTTTAAAAAGAAGAACCTGAGGAAGTTTAGTGGTTTTATATTTAGAAGATGTATTCGGCCATTTTAGACTTCCATATGATTTTTTTCTGCATCTGACTTTCCCCAAGCAAGTTACAGCCATTACTTATAATATTATCCTATGCGTTTTTTAGTGAAAAAAAAAAATCCTATGTCTTATTTACTTTGTACACGTGTCCAACAAAATTCACAGAGAAAATATAATGGTCATTAAAGGACTTTAAAGCAAAAGTGATTTTTTTTTTCAGAATGGCATGATCATGTTTACTATGGGATCCTTAAATGCCAAAACAAGACATCTGTGATACCTGAAAAGTTGAGAAACTCCCCTTCATGTGAGTTTTCAAGGCACATAGAAAGGATTAACAATGCAAAAGTTATTAAACATTTTACAACAGGAGCTATTTTTTAGTTTTCTGATTTTCTTTGAATGTTAAAATAACAGTCAGATAATTATATTGATCTCTTCTGAACAAAGGTTTTTTTTAAATTTATTTATGGATAAAATAAGCTATTATAAATCAGCCTTACCTTAAATATACTGTTTTATTTTCTCTTCTTTATTATTCACACTGAATAATATTTTGTTTTTATTTCAAAGGAACAATGCTCGCTCGAATTTAATTTTCCATCTGTTGTCCCTGGCCAGATGTTATAAAGGCAACATAATAATAGACTAGCATGACGTAGTTTCACACAATAGATACTAAGATATGCACATAATAGCACACCACACACCCACCAATAACTATTAGTATACACACAGTGACATGCTAGATACAATCCACATTAACATCCATGTGTTATTTGTGAAATGATCACTTCACATCTAATCCAATCCAAGAATAAACAGGTCCTCTATTGTGGGCTTTTTTTCTAGTTAACGCTGTCTATACATCGTAGTGTGACATCACCACAGTTAGGATGTCATTATCTCCTAGAGAGTGACTACAGTTCAGTACAGTGCAGCCTAAATGTGTCCAGTCGCTCAGGTCACAGATCAAACCATCAGACACATTTAGGTCTCCAGGAAGGCATATGCACCCTCGTTAGGTGTATTTAGAGACGAACCACGCCATCCAATGGGATTGGCGATTGACTCAGGTGACTCTGGGATTCGCTGAAGCACCATAACAACATCTCGCAGGTTGTACCTCCCACATGGGGTGACCAGGGGCTTAGTGTGAGCCTGATTAGCTCTGTAGCTGCTGGGCACAAGATGTTAGTAGAGAGGAGCACCCAAACAAATGCATGGACATAGACTTACTTCTGTGAGTATTCTTTATATTTGTACTAATTTATTAAACTTTCACGTCTATCAGATGTGATTTAGTCATTCTGTGGCATCAGATACAAGCAGCTTAGTGCTTAGATTTAACACATTGATTCACTGCATTTATCAACCATGTGCACTGTTATGCATTGTGTTTTTTTTAGACGTTAATGCAGAAATATGAATAAAAATACAGCATTTCTATCAATGAGAAATATAAAGTAATCTACTGTAGTTTTTTGCACTTTAAACCTTTTTACAATTTCACTTGGTATGTTTTGTGCTTAATATTCCAGTCGCTCGTGTTTTTTATGCTTTCTGATATCACTAATCAATCTATATGTTAACATATATACATGTATTTGTGTGGCAGTGTGGACCAGAATCAAACATGCATTTGGAAGAAAAAGCATCTCGCTAACAATTATCTCTCTACTGTATGTCAAAATAAACAAAATGCTTAAAATGATGAAATTTTAATGAGGTTTTGCACTGCACATAGCATATTTTTGAGGAAAATGTCATTTTTTTCATTATTTTTTCAATCTCTACCTGCAGAAAACATATCAATATTTCTCATTCTAACTTTTTTATATTTTAAAAACAATGTTAAATGGAGACACTGCTCTAATTCCCTCTAAATGTCTATACGCTGGCACAACATAGACTCCGCTCAAACATGAAAAACTCGCACTAAAGTGTAAATAGTGATCGACCACCTCACTGTCTTCTTCAGCCATAAATAGATATGGGTCAGCTTGTCAACAACACTGTAAAAGCAGGCCACTGTAAACTGGCTTTAGCAGATTACGGAGCCTCAGCAGATACGCTGGACAAAGGACTGAAAGATCTGCCAGTGTTTTTTTTAGCACATGGCCTCATCCACACCTGCTGCCTGTGTATTACACAGCTAGAGAGGACTACTCAAAGTTTCCTAGACATGGAGGAGAGCTTACTGGACTCGCACATCATCAGCACCTTACAAGATGATATCAGGACTAATTAACAAAGATAAAAACAAGGGGAAATTTATGTTTGTAGTTTGACAGCAGAGAAATTCTTCATTTGTAATTATTTATACAAGAAACTAAAGAAAAATTAGCTTTGACATTTAAGTGGGTTTAATAATGCTAGATTACAACTCATTTTAGATTCTGGAGACTTGAGAGACACACTTGGCAGTAAAATCATTGTCTGGATGTCTGACCATCTGTAGACCTGACTGTGATCCCCCCAGTGATTCAACCGACCGGGTCTGTGTGTGTGTGTATGTGTGTGTGTGTGTGAGTCACACTAATGCTGGCCATCTGTTTGCAGGTACCAGTTCCAGAGAAGATGGTGGCCACTGTGCACACCTTTCTCACCTCAAGTAAGCATGTTCAACCTGATGAGCAACTGCTGCACCTGGGTCTCCAAAATACAGGAGCCAATCAGGTACCAATGATACACTTCTGGCGTTAAATGTTTACTCTGCTAGCTTTGAACCAAGACGGGCTAGCTGGTTAGCATGTTGACTTCTGACGATATCTGCGCAACCACATTCTATTGACAATTTATACAATTTTTGAATTTTGTTTTCAACTAAAATTCTGACATATTGCACCTTTAAATATATGATACATCTAAAAAAAGTTGCACAGTTCACTGATTCCACCTGGTTTCCTGGTTTCCGTTTTCATTACTGTGCATACTTCTCTGCAGGAAAACGACCATTCTGGTGGTTGGTCTTGACAAATCAGGAAAAACATCCTCCATCAGAGGGATGTTGAGAGGTAATTCAACAGCGACTTTAAAACTGATTTAGGATTAAAAGATCTCGAAGGAGAAGCACAATAAATGATCTGCCTGTGTTGCACTTCAGTCCCCCATGGTGTGGAATCAGGACCCACCCAGGGCTGCATCCGCAGTGAGCTGAGAGTGGAGAACTACCTGGTCACCTTGTTGGACGTGGGAGGATCAGCGGAGTGTAGAGGAGCCTGGAGGGAGCTCTCCGGAGAGGCCCACGGGATCATCTTCGTGGTGGACTCCAGTGACAGAGGGAGGATAAAGGAGGTCAAGGAGGTTCTCGCTGACCTGCTGAAACAGCCAAGAGTGGCAGGGAAACCAATATTAGTGTAAGTGTGTTCAACTGAAAGTGTTAAATGATGTGCATGGTAAACAGTGCCCCCTGGTGGCCGATGAGAGGAAGTGCTGTGATAACTCATCTGCGAAGCTGAAATCTGAGTCACTGAAAGCCTGCTGTGGTGAATGATTTTGTTTTCAGGTTGGCGAACAAACAGGACAAAATGAACGCTTTGCTAGGAAGTGAGCTGATTGAGATTCTGTCACTGGAGACGCTGGTCAACCAGAGCCGCTCTCTGTGCCATATTGTAAGTCATAAATCATAAGTCTCTTGAAATAGACCAGATATGCACAGAACTGTTTAGGGAAAAGACCTTTTTCGGTTCTATCTCTCAGGAGCCTTGTTCAGCCTTAATGGATCTGCGGCGCTGGTCAGACAAGAAGACTCTACGAGGCCTTCGCTGGCTGCTGCGTGCCGTTTGTCTGGATTACCCCGAGCTGTGTACTCGCGTGGCCCAGGACAGCAAGAGGCCTCTGGAGCCAAGAGAGAGAGAAAAGATGTGGAAATCAGAGAAAGTACGGAGAAAGACCAAAGGGGAACGGTAAGAAAAACTGTACGGATCAGCATGAAACTAAACATGACAGATAACTTAATCTGAGCTTTAATGTAAATGTTTCCTCCTTTCAGGACGAGATCCAGCAAGTCCGATCTTCGCCAGGTTCACCGGCCAAAAGACAAGGAGAAGAAACCCAAGGGTGAAGGAAAGCTGCAACCCATTCGGAACATGCTGCAAAAGGTTTGGCAATTATCTTGTTCCAGCTGCTCTCTGTGGCCTCGAATGCAACAGCTCGGCCGTGAATTCTAGCTTCACTCAGTTGTGATTGACTCCATCAAAGAGGTCGCCTTTCAAAGAAAATGTTATTGTGTTCTCAAGGTTGTGGTGTGCAGCGCTGTTGAACGGAACTGTTGTGCGTCACAAATGATGAAAAAAGCAGAAAGTCCTCACATTTGTGAAGCTGGAACCAGAGAATTTGAAAGAAATGGCTCAACATGTTAAATGGAAAATTGGTACAGAAAAATGTTTGTATTGATCAACTCATCGACACAACAATATTAAAGGCCGGCTGTTGTTCACAGGAATCTTCTCTGAAAAAGAGGCTGAAGACAAAGAAGAAGAAGAAGCCGGTTGAGGTCAAGGAAGCTGAAAAGAATCAAGAAGAAGCAAACGATCAGGAGGAAGACGAGGAGGGCGACGGTAACGAAGGAGAGCAAGAAAACTCCGGTCACAGAGAGAAAGCCAGCAGTGCCCTGATCCCCCCCAAAAAGGTCAAACCGAAAAAGCCCAAAACAAAGGTGAAAGAAGAGACGCTAGACGCTCCAGAGTCACCCGAGAACGACGAGAAGCCGCTCAAAGGTGGAAACCAGTTGTTAATGTTCTATACATTTTGTTTGTTTGCTGTTTAACAATGAAAATCTAATATTTCTTCCATCTTCCGTCTAGTTAAAGGGGAAAAGAAGAAGAAGAAGAAAATTGTCAAAGTGAAAAGGAAGAACAAGATCAACACGGAGGAGATGCCTGCAGCTTACTCTCAGCCCGTCGACCTGTCTGCAACCTTTGGTGAGCCTCATCCAATTCTTCCATCTACAGATCAAATACAGTAACAGTTTGGGCTCTGAAATGGTGAAAATCGGCTTCAATTTTTAAAAAAAGATGACCCTGTCTCCCGATAGATCTTTACCGAAAAGCAATACTGGCTCTGAAGGAACGGCAGGATCAGGGACAGGGAATCATGGGACCTGAGTGAAGGATGTGGTGCCCGTTCAAACTACATCGCTTCACAAAGTCTTCCTTTGGACTGCTGTGTCTTTATTACTTTCTGTAGACGGTCACGTGAGACCTGATCCCTGAACCTCTGGAGCAAAAACTGCAAATTCCACTGTGTAGTGAAGGGCAGGTCTGCGTAATCATGTAATGATAGAAACATTAATAATGTAAAATAATGCAAATATCAAGAATAATATATAGATTTTTAAAAAATGTTGTGTATCTGGCCAAATCATTACAGGAGATTTTGTTTGTATGAATCTATGCAATTTTGACTGTAAGGGAAACTCAAACGTTGAACTGTATTCTTTTATTTTTTAAGATTATTTGAACATTTTCCTGCAACGAACAGACAAAGTATGGGACAATGTTGACGCAATGAATTAATCTGTATAATTGTTTAATAAACTTTTTTGTCACTACTTGCAGTCTGTGTTTACTGATCATCACAGCAGCAGAGTGTTAGTGCTACAAGTTTTAGATTTAAAACATCAAACAGAGCGAACAAAGAACAAGATTGTTTAGCCGAATGTAAAACTGAAGATCTCCGTCAGATCTGAGCTCCAACGTGTACTTGTTCAAAGACATTCATTTGTGGCAGCCTTCCAGTCGTCTTGACTGTCTTCCACAATCCACAATTCCATTTCCCATAAAGTCTGGAGGAACTTCTGTATTTACCAGATGGCAGCGCAGATATGAGTGTTAGTGCTGCAGCTTCTGGCTTTGGCAGCTGTTCAGTTTTATCAATATTGACTCTTCTGTCCTTGACTTCGGTAACGACAAAAGTTGTTAAATTGACTTAAGATTAGTGCAACTTCTGTGCCGATTGTAGGTTTTCCTTTCAAGTCGAACACAGCACAAAAAAGCTCTGTTGAAGCTTCGGTGTCTCGTTTGATTTCACTCTCGCTGTGGCTCTACATGCCTTTTGTGAAGCATCCCCGTTTTAAGTGTATCATAGCTTTGCTCATAATTTTTAAACGTTTTAGACTTTTATTATACCGCACCACACTTAATGAGAGAAATATATTTTTAAATCCTTTTTGATTAGTGCCATGAATTTCACATGCAATGTTCAACTCGAGAAAGTTGCTGTTTTGAAAGCTGTTTTTGTCATAAAAAGAATTAAATATGAGACTGTGAAAATAAGAAGGACTACACAGTTAACCACCTGGTTTAACACTGACCTGGTCCTGTAAACTGCATTTAATTGTTCTATATAGATTTTTCTTTTAAGTAACTTAAAAGTAGTGTAATAAGTGATTTGAGTGATTATTATTATTATTATGTTTGAGACTCAAGGCCAAGGATGAGAACATAAGATGAGAACATAAGAAACACAAAAACAAGACATAACTGCTTATCCCTGACAATACTGGCACGAGGATTAATGTCCAAAACAACATTCCTGGCTTGATCAGTGTTATAAGGAGTCGGTCGATTAAAGGATGTCCCATGTGCAGTATTTTTCCACTACAGATATTCAGTGGAACTCAAATATTTTCAAATATATATTACTATTATATATTACTATATATTTAAAATCTGTAACTTCAAATCTGGGAAATCTTTCAAGCCATTTCATTTCGTGAATGTGATATGTTGCTAAAATATATACATTTTTTATCTGGGGAGAAGTTGGATTTGTTAAAGATGAGTA
This sequence comes from Lagodon rhomboides, assembly GCA_039737535.1. Classification (NCBI taxonomy): domain Eukaryota; kingdom Metazoa; phylum Chordata; class Actinopteri; order Spariformes; family Sparidae; genus Lagodon; species Lagodon rhomboides. Next base: position 6,900,076 of record CM077794.1, read on the forward strand.
AAATATTAGTGTTTGTGCGAGTGACATCTTTCTCAATCATTTCTAAAAAGGTATTTCTGTAAACCAAGCCAAAAGGCAGCAGTATGGAAACAATAGTGTCTCCCTCACAATCACAAGAAGAGCATCTGTTGATAACATCAGGGGAAAAGACGACTAAAATTATCTTTGACATGATTCTACATAATGTAGAATTTTGAAAATGGACCTATGGACCAGGAGGGGACCAGCCAGCCAGCCAGCGCGTCGCCATCTTTGCCGTTCCTCCTGAAGCCCCGCCCCCCTGGTGCATCTTCACCGGGGGAAAAAAAAAACGTCCGACTCTCATTCAGTTCAGTTCGGTGGGAAGCGGCTGCTGCACGCACGGTGGCGAAAGATGGCCTCACCAAGGACAATAACCATCGTGGCCCTGTCTTTCGCTCTGGGGTTATTCTTCGTGTTCATGGGGACCATCAAGCTCACTCCGAGGCTCAGCAAAGACGCGTACAGTGAAATGGTGAGTAAACCGTCGCGATGCTCTGCCCACATCTGTGTGTGTGTGTGTGTGTGTGTGTGTGTGTGTGGGGGGGGTAAAGGCCATTGTTCTGGGCTCAGGCTGCGGACGCGAGAGGCTCTCAGGCTCGAGTAATGAGAGGAGATGCTGACCTAAATAATCAAAGACACGGGAATAAATGCTATCGATATATAGCGTCACATTCATCTGCCCCATGTGAAGAATTATTTAGATTCTTGTGTATAAAATGATGGAACATGCTCCACCGTTAACGTTACTGCCTGTAACAACACTGTTAGCACACATGCTAGTCATGTATGTTTTAAGATAACACATCTGTGAATCAGTACAGACACATAACACAACCCGAAATGTGTCAGCCGTTAGCGAGCAAACGTAAAAACAGGGATGATGAGTGAAGGCTACAAATCCACCTTACCTTCTTAATACATGCTGTAACGTTAGTTCGTATTAAATACGCACATATTACCCCTATAATCATCATATTTCTGGGTTATAGCTTCCTCGTTGTGGCCTCATAAATGTGTAGCAACATTAGCCGCTAAGCTGTTTGTTTAATGTGAAGAGCAAGTTAACGGCTGAAGAGCAATGGCGGCGCATTCGAGCAAATTCTGCGAGGTGCACCTGTCGTTGCTGATGTTGTGGAGGATGATAGCCGCTGTGACTTAATGCTTCATGCTAGAAATCCAAACACATATCCTCAGAGCATACTTTATCATATTTGTGTACGTTTATAGGTTGAATAATAGCCCAAAGATGAATCGTGCAGCCATGAGATGAAGGCATTCTGTATGTACGTTCAACACCTGAGGATAGTGACCTCACATAGTCCCTCAGTGACCCCACTGAAAGACAGCCCATGGATGTTTGTGTGACTTTAGTTAAATGTGAGATATCTAAAAAAAGATCTCTGTGCTTCCTTACAGAAAAGGGCGTACAAGAGCTACGCCAAGGCACTGCCAGGACTGAAAAAGATCGGGATCAGCTCGGTCCTGCTTCGCAAGATCATCGGCTCTCTGGAGGTGGGCTGCGGCGTGGTGCTCACCCTCGTCCCCGGCCGGCCGAAGGATGTGGCCAACTTCTTGCTGCTGCTGGTCATGCTGGCCGTCCTGTTCTTCCACCAGCTAGTGGGAGACCCCCTGAAACGGTACGCCCACGCTCTCGTCTTCGGTATTCTTCTGACCTGCCGACTGCTTATTGCCCGCCAGAGCGAAGACCGGCCGGAGAGAGAGGACAGCAGAGAGGAACAGCACATCAATGACCAGGAAAAGAACAAGGTCAAGCAGTCATAAAATCCTCTTCGACTTCTTCTCCAAGCTACAACAAAGGGAACCTGGTGCGCCTCCATGGATTGTAGTAATTAAAAATTTGAAGGAGTCACTCCCAGATATAATACCCCCCTCACACACATCTCATGTCCCGTCCAGCTGGCAGACTGATTTACTCTCACCTGCTCCTCTCTCTGCACTCTTAATGTGAAACTGAGAACTCCTGACCCGTCCATCCTCTACATAACCGTGGACAATCATACCTGTGGAAACTGTGATGAGCTCGGCTCATTGTCACGATAGTCGACCCATTTTTCCCCCCAACTTCAGTCCAACACTGTGTTCAATGTGTTTGTGGTCTTTGTTTTCAATCAAATGTGAATTAATTTATGTTTCAAGTTGATTTGAGAATGCTGTTTTTTCCTGGAAGAATCTTTGTAGCTTGTTTTTCTAATTTGTTTTTATACTGAAGGTGAGAGAGACTGGTAATGAATGAATTTCAATAGTCCAAGCATGTTTCATTTGGTCTAGAGTATTGAACATAAGCCAAAATGAGCACTTTGAAAGGCATTTTGTACTAATTATCAACAACTATTACATATCCATGTCTTATTTAGGTGCAGTGTTACCAGCAGGCTATTTTAGAAAGAAAGGAAATGATAAATTGTGGTAATTTTTTGCAGAAGTATGCATGAAATCCTTCCTCCCTGGTAAATTGAGCTGTATATCCCCTGTCTCTGTTCAGTTCAGTCACCACAGTGGATTCATTTAGCTGGAAAGGACAGCAGTTGCTGCCTCAGGTGTCTGCTGCAGACTTGTGCAGCAGAACATAACCAAATACAAAAAAACTGTTTTGTCTGTTAAAATTTGGAATTTTACCTTTTGTAACTCACAGCTGAAGTCTTAAAGCTATTCACTGTCTCTTAAAGGTTTTGTCTCATCTGTTTGGTTTTAATTTAATTAAAATATGAAAAGCATTCCTATTAGGTTTTTGTTAAGGGATGAAAATTCAGTTGAAATTTCTGTCAGTTTTGAGATTCACAGTATTTCTGTAAATGATATACTTGAAATAAAGAATCGGAGGTGAGACTGACCCAGTGTTATTTGTTTTATTATCACTCTTGTATGTCATGGAGTCAAAGTTAATAATCAACCCTTCCCTAAATTTGCAGTGGGTGCTCTTGTGTGATAATTCTGTTGTAAATGTTTTATATAATGTCAAAGGACACAGTGCAAAAATTGAACATTTATCAGATTTGGCATGAAATTAGTGGAGTTGAGGCAACTATGTCAGAATACCCTGATTTAATCGTTTCATTATTTGTATTAGATATACTTTTTGCCGTGTTTGCAGTTGCTTCTGAGTATGCACCATCATCCATTTCTCATGTCTGTCAATTTCTGACAATTTGGCTTTTTACACTCTGACCAGTTGGGATCAACAGTGGCCAGACTTTTTTCCCTTGTAAGTGCTAAAACTTAAAAAGCAGAAATTATTATTTGTATTGTAGAGATGATTGTATTGTGTTTTGAAAATGCAAAATGTTACTGGGACCCCTGTTCCCTGAACTGACTGACACCCCGTACAAAATGTCACTGCTGACTGCAGAATGTGGCTGACATTTCTAGGAAATTGGATGAAACTGTGCCTCATTCTCTTGCCATTTTTGTCACAGCAAACCCTTTACTAGTTCTATTCCCACATGGGCAGAAAAGGACCAGGCGCGTGGTCACCCGAACACTGAAAGTGAGGGGACAAGCAGCTTAATTCAGACACAAGGGTCTTTCTGTTCTGCCCTCAAAACAAAATGGAGTGTTTTTGCCCCTGTGTCTCCCCCGAAGCAATAAAACTGGACTGTAGGTCAGCTACAGTTTGAGGGGAAGCTTGAGAGGCAGGAGCCTTCTTTTGAAATGATGTATTCTGCTCCCCTGAAGAAATAACTGTCACTGTGGTGTCTGCAGAGCAACGTGACCATCATAGAAAACATAACTAAATATGGCAGTGAGTACATTTTTACATTTTCTGAGAGAGCACCATCCCCCAGTTCCCATGTCTGTCCGTGAGTTGTTACAAGGCATTTCCCCTCCTCACTCCTCATATGGTTTAATTTAAATAGATATCTGAGGCTCTTAGAGGTAAAACTCTGAAATATCTCACAAAAAAAGCTCCAGAAAAATAATACAAATTTGTGTAGCAGAACCTTTTTTCCCCTGTATTTTCAACCGCATTAATAATCTCAGCACCCCTCAGATTTTTCTTGTGAACCTTTGGAGGGGCCCGACCCCTAGGTACACGCCACGACCCTCATGAAGCTCACCAAAGTTAAAAATAATTTCAGTTTTTAGTTTTGTTTATTGGTCAAACTCTGGTTTCTAGTGGTTTAATAAACCTTGAATTGGGTTAGTCACTCAGTTCACTATCTTGAGCTCCAAGCCAGCCTATTTGAATTATGTTGTATTGATGAGGAGTTACCACAAACTAAGACTGTTTAGTTGTGCTGTCTTACAATCAGTATAAAGTAAATGTAAGGGCTATGTGGCTATGAGGTCTTAAAATGTATAGAAGGGGTCTTAAAAAGGTCTTAAAAGTTATTAAATATAACTTCAGGATTCCTGCATATACCCTGATTCAGTGTCTCCTCTCACGAACACTAATTTTTCACATTTATTCACACAAACAGCGACATGAATCACACCCTTTCCTCTTGTAGTCCTTGTGGTAGTTGACTCTCCGGGCGGTTGACGTCAAACGGACTACAACTCCCGGGGAGCAAGCAAGCAAGCGGATGGACCATAGTGCGCAGGCGCAGAGCAAACGGTCGCGCGAAGGATTTGAGTTTGGTTTGAATGGCCGCGGACGGAGCAGGGCGCAGTGTTTTGAAACTTGTAGCAATGTAGAAGATGGCGACACAGCTAAACCTGTCGGAGCCGTCGGATTCAGACCAGTCGTCTGCGAGCGACCAGTCTGTGTCGAGCCGGAGCAGCAGCAGAGTGGCGGAGAAGAAGAGAGGGAAGAGCGAGGCGGAGGACCCGTTTGTTCTGAGCATAAAGTACTTCTCCAAAGGTACGCCCCGGCCCAGACACACACAGATGGTGGCGTTACTGTAACTTCTACCAACGGTAACGTTACCATCTGTTGAGTGTTGTATCATTCAGAAAGGTGTACTCGAAGACAGCGGTTTGTCTCTTTAACCATAGTTTGTAAACGAACGTTAGCACACACCGGAGACGTTGGAAACACTTTTTTGTCTCGGCACGTTCGAAATAACTCGCTGTTTTCTTTGTGATGGAGCTCTCAAAACAGAAACTACCGTTGTTATTCTTCTTTGGTGAGCGATTTTTAAAACGACTACAACTGTGTCATATAATTCATCAACTGATATCTAATAGAAGGAGTGCCTTTGTAACAACAACCAGGCTAAAGTTGTAATACAACCTGGGGTTAAACTCAACTCAATTCAACCCAACTTTATTTATATATCACCTCGCACACAACACAGCCGACCCAAAGTGCTTTACAGAGGCACACATGGAGACAAACATAACATTGCTGACATCATAGCAACAATAACAACGATGGTACCAATATAATCATTGATCATATATTGCCTCCCTATTGTAGCAGTAATAACAATAGTCAGGGTAGATCTATCTATCTATCTATCTATCTATCTATCTATCTATCTATCTATCTATCTATCTATCTGATTAAAGTTATCAAGTTATCAATTGAATGTTGAGGAGTACTTAAGAACAGTACTTGAGTACTTCGGAACACTTCATTGCTGGTTGTTCAACAATTTGAAACAGTTTTATTTCAACTTCAAAATGAATATCGGTTCCTAATATCGGTTTTCAGTCTCCCTTGATTTGAATAATCGATACTGGCCCTGAAAAAGCCATATCGGTCGACCCTTAAACAACAGTAGTAAGGGCACATAGGCATTAGGTTGGGATAATAATAATAATAAACAATAAAGATCATAAAATTATCCTCGCCCAAATAACTGCTGTATAAAATATTTTCTAAAAACATCATCAAAATATGCTCTATATGCTCATCACGCATCACAGATAGGACTCATATTTTATTTAATTGGACATCTTTTTTCGTGATAAATAAAAAAAATGGGTGATGGTCACAGGGGCAGCAGCGTCTCATCTTCCTTTCGTTCTTTAGTTTGGATTCCAGAGTATTTCAACACATGCCATTTAACTTTATTTTCTCGGGTGGATACTATGTGCTAGCTGAGCCTTCAGCCCTGGTGACAGGCTTAGGAATTTGGAGTGACTGAAAAAATGTGGGCTGACCTTTGTGACACTTCAAAATAAGTCAGGAAATCAATAAAAGACTTTATGCTAGAGAGCTAGACCGCTTTTTCAAGTCACTCACAGGAGGATATTCACGATTATCCTCATAATGGAAACCCACCACGATCAACTTATCCTGAGTGTTTTGTTCTTTTTTTATTCACAATCCACACTAAAGCCTTTTATTGATCCATCCCTAATTGCCATATAAAGCCAGTAGTGAAAAATGCAGCCCTGTTGAGACTTAAGGGGGAATTACCCAGGATAGAAAATAGTGCGAGTTGGACAGAGAGGATATGAAGGCATGGATGACGTTCTGGATGCCTTAAATAACTAAATGATGTTTCCTGTCCTGTGACGAAACATTTTTAGATTTGTCTGTAGATGACATTAGCGTCTTTCTGATGCTCAACGAGGAGACGCTATACTCCTGAATATTTTATGGTGGATACTACACTTAGTTTAACTGTAAAAGCTTGCAGTTTTGTTTTGCTAGGGAGTAAACATGTGTAGTTAATGGATTTTCTGGAGAAAATACTGGTGTTTGTTCCAGCAGACACGGATCATCTGCTGTCACGTCACGCAGCACCAACATAAGAGTAGAATAAACTTCCTCTTGTATATATCAAACTGTGTGAGTACTTGAACATTTTTAAAACCAAATACACACTGTGATGTCTCCCTTCCCTCCTGTAGTTGAAGCAGGTACCCCTGTGCACGGGAACGATGAGGCGGAGAGACACCTGGTGCTGGTGGAGACGGTGGCCTACAGTAAAGGACTTCCGCCGGAGGCCATCTCTGTTATGCTGGAGTTTGCCATGAGCCTCCGTATGGGTAAGAAAGTCACTGAGCAGCAGCTGTGTAGGTGTTACTTAATTGCATTAATGAATCGCTTGTAGCAGAAGGAATCAGCCTGTTTGTGCCGTCCATCCATCCACACATACATACATCCTCCCTCCCTTACAGGGTCATTGTGGGCTGGAGTCTGTCCCATCACATACTAAACAAGTGTACACCTTGGACAGGTGTCCAGTTTATCACAGAGCTAAACCAGTCACACTCTTGTTCACACGTCAGTCAGTTTAAATATGGCAGTCTTAATCTCTGAGTCACTCAAAATGTCACACCATCTGGTAGGTTTAATGCAATTTAAATTACAAGAATGCTGGAGCCAAATATCACTCATGAGGTAGAACTCATGTAATGTCCTATCAGTGTGATGGGAGCACATATTTTTTACTGAATGCATTGCACCAACATTGTCAGGCTTCTATACAAACATGTCTTGGACAGCTGGAATCTTTACAGTCCAGTCTTAACGTTTGCTTCCTTTTAGCTGATTTTTTTTCTATGAATTTCTCTCTGTAGGGACGATTCTATGTGCCCGCGTGCTGAGGTGTCTTATTCCTGCCACTGTGGTGCCACAGGAGGCTGTTGTTCGAGCAGTGGTCTGGCTGGGTGTTGGCAAAATACCTATGAGCACACAAGTAAGTGCAAGTAATTTTATTTGCAATTAGAAATGTTAAGGATTAAACTTCTCAATGCGTTGTTACTATGTTACTTAGTTTTGTTGAGCACAAATCTTGATTTAATTGACCCAAATTCTTTTCAACTGCATTCATTTTGTATTTTGGGATCTTTTCTGTTGTCCTGGAAGCCGGTGGTTAATTTAATTTGGTGGACTCCATTTCTAAACTGTTGCTCTCTGTTAATGGAGTGTAGAAGGGCACTGAGACGGGGCACTCTATAACTTGCCTATCCATAGTCATAAAAATTTGCATCCTTTGGACTGGTGTGGAAAGTCCGGCCTGGTTCCTTCACAAAGAAATCCACAGTCCAGCGGCACTAAACAACTTTAACAAATCGTCCACAGGCTTGTAAGGGCAGAGGGAGATGGGGAAGCTCTTATTTTTCACGTCATGTTACAATAGGAAAGTGATTTAAACATGTAGATTACTACAAATTGTGACATAGAGCTCCTTTAAAAAACAATTATTTAAACCCAATCATTAAATTTATGTCATTAAACAATGTTAAACTTACTTAACTTAAATATTTCAGATATTTGGTTGACCTGCTTTTTTTTAAGCTTTTAGTAACTCGATGTTTGTGTTGACCTGTGTGTCCAATTCTCAGGTTCTTTTCATAAAGTGGGTGTTAACCATGTTTGACATGATTGATGGAAAGGACCAACTTCGAGCCATCTATGGCTTCATCTTCAGTTTCGTTACAGAAGAAAATCTGGTATGTATGCTGATGATCATTGCATTGTTGTAGAAGTGGCTCTATTTGAAGCCAACAAACACCTGAGTTTATTTTTTCAATTATATTTTATTCTTTCCTATGATATGTTCCCTTACTTTGTCAATAAAGTGAAAAGAAGTAGAATCATGTTTGAGCAGAGTATCCCTTTTTTTTTTTGTAATATCGTGACAAACAAACCAAAAAGTAAGTACCATGAGATATATTTTAGGTCATATTTCCCATCCCTTTGATGTAAAGCAACATCTGGTAGCATTATTTAAGAAAATATATATATTGATTTATACATGCCGTCGAGCAATAAATGAATATTTGACAATTAAATAACATGTATGTTTTCATGCCTGAGCTATTTTTTAGAAGATTGAAATTTAAAAAAAATCTCACTGTTAATTAATGCTGTGCTGCTGTTCCCCAAAATCCCCTCGTCTCTAGGAAACTGAACATTAACAGATGTTTTTTGGGGATTTTTCTCAATAAAGTCATTCAGATGAATCAGTAGAGTTGTTAACTGGAGCAGGTCCCAATCCTCCTCAGTTGTTCTTTGTTCATATGTGAAGGATTGCCTTCTTACCAGTGTAATGAAATGACTGCAACACTTAAGATGTGATATTGGATCTACTGAAAATTGCTGAGAGATGTGAAGTAATTATGTTTTGTCACATTCTTCAGTGTCCTTTCATCTGCCATCTGTTGTACCTTTTGACTAGAAAGGAAAGTGGTAAGTCACTTTCACACCTGGCATATGATCCATTTATTCTGCTTATTTCCTCAATTTTTCCAGTTATTTCCTCTTTTTAGTGTTCTCATCACTTCTGCAAGCATTATTAACGACTTCATTTTTTTCCTCACTGTAGTGCGAGTCTTCAGAGTCAGGAAGCTTCTGGAGCTGCAGTCTAAACTGGTAAACATCCTGCTGATTTGAAGTTCTGTGGAGCCATTTATCAAAGATACTAAGTTATTTCCTTACCCAGGATGAACATCTATTTAGTGATACATTGCAGAATATCTTTTCTACACTCTGTTCAATATTCCCATAAACATTTATCCATTCCACGTCATTGGTTATTGTTATATTTTGCATTATTAAGAAGAAAATCAATCATAAATGGGAGATTTCGAGTACAAAGCTGTCTCATTAAACATGTTGATGTTTGCTCTTGTTTCCTCAGGGACGGCAGCCGTTCCTCATGCACCTACTGTCACTTTACAAAGTCTTATGTCCCGAACTGGTGACGCTCTCCATTCCATCACGAATGAGGGTTTGTTCAGTAAATGCCCATTCTACTGTCACAATACTGTATTACTGTCATCTCTAAAGCACCAAAGGAATCATATGTTTTGTTTTCTTACAGAGTGGGTTTAGGAACCACAATTCCACATGGAAGTCGGCATTGATCGGTGTCCAGAAGAGGAACGGTTCCCAGGCTGCCTCGGGCATCGGTCTGGCTTTCACGATTAAAGATAAGGCCAGCTCGAGGAAAAGGGTATGGAAGTCTATTTAAAGAGACAGTTCACCCCCTGAATCATAATTGGATGTTTTTCCTTGAACCTGTTGTGCTGTTTATCCATCTAGATTGTTTTGATGTGAGCTGTGGAGCTTTAGACATATCAGCCGCCGGGATGTCTGCCTCCTTGTGAATATAATGGAACTAGACGGCACCCAGCTTGTGGTGCTCAAAGTGCAGAAAAATACCTGTGAAAAACTCTACAGCAATGTCTCTCTTTATAAATCATGACCCGGTTTCTCAAGTTAATCCACAGACCTTGTTCACCGCACAGAAGAAGCGTGCATCTACTCTAAGTAAGCATCTAAGTTTACTAAGCTTAAGCCAAGATCACACTACAGTAGCTGCGGGCTCAATTTAATCTCGATTCGCCCATCCTAGAGAAATCTGGTCTGGTACCAATGTTTCACCAAGATTATCTAGTAATGTGAGGGTTATATTAACACATCCAGTCGTAAACCTCCCAAACTGCTTAGAGACTCCTCTGCCCTGTCTCGATTGACTGAATTCGATTGTCATTACATCATTACCTCCAGAATGGCCAAAGAGAGAGATATCCCGGAGCAACCGTAAAGATTCAAGCCCCTGAGGCTAATGTTAGCTACCATACTACTTCTGACAAATGAAAACTGACATTTTAGTCTCAACTCCAATTGTTGCTGAAGAATAGAAAACCCATATTGACGCGTCTCCCGAAACATTTTCTCCCCCCAGACCTGTTTTTCTTCTGCTTTTTTTCTCACTGCAAAGTACCGACGTTCCTACAGGAAGTTGTTGCACCAGTCTCCATTTTGTTTAATTCTGTGTCCCCATGAGATCACGTAAGAGAGCTCATGTGAGGTGGTGCATCGCTCCCTCTGGCACGATAATCTTATTAACATCCTGTAGTGTGCGATGTTCCTTTTTTCCAAGTCTTGTAGTGTGTGCAGGTTTGAGATAACAACCTCTGTGAAGATTCTCCTTATGTGCTTGATGCAACCCGATTAAAAAACGGTTAGGATCTTGAAAACGTCTGTAGTGTCAGCCTGACCTTAGTTAGCAAGCCTCTTGTCCATGAGTAGGTGCACACTTCCTTCTGCACTTTGATGCTTAGGGCAGGTGTAGTTCAGTTGAAAGGAAATATTCCCTACATGAAACTCACAACAAGGTTTGTTGATTATCTTGAGTGACCAGTTCAAGGTTTCTGGAAAGAGACATTGAGTGTTTCAAATGTCCCAAAACTATTAAGATTTATAAAGAGCACTACAGGTATGACTATTAACTGCCCCTTTTTGAAATGATTGCAGGGAGTGAGATGTGCAGAAGAAAAGACCAAGCACCATATCTATTACGAACATATTTGTACTTTATCTGTCTATCATGATTTTAGCCTTTTAATAATTTCAGGAAAATAAGGTTTGTACATATAAAAGTTGCTGGCCAAGGCCTTTTATTTCTTCATCATTTAATCGTTGTTTTTCTTCTTCCTTCACAGAAACACGGCCACCTGCAACTGCCGGCGCTGAGTTCTGTAGTCAATAAACAGCCTCAGTCTGAGCCTTCCTCAAGCAGAAAGCTGGTCCCACTGGTGCAGCTCCACTCCTTTGCTCAGCTGCTGGAAAATATGCACCATATAGAGGTAATTTCTCCCAGGACAAATCTCTTAAGTTCTGCATCTGTGGGGTGCCGCCCCCTGCCCCTTTACTGACTCTCCCATCAGTCAGCTTCCACAGTTCAACTGCTGTGGTTAGTCTCATGGCCCAAACACAGCTGGACTGGGAACAGATGGAATATCATTTAAGCATTAAGTGTGAAAAATCATTAATCATGTAAGCAGCAGAATAAAATGTTTTTTCTGTGTGATTAACAGTCCGTTACGTGGTGATGTGTCCTCACTGCCACATGGTGGTGCTGTGTCACTGTTACAGTAATTTCTGTAAATTGTTCTTGGCCACGAACAACTTTTGTCCAGGAGAAACCACAGCAGAGATGGCCTGGGGCTGTAATTTGTTTATCAGATTAGAGCATAAACAAGCATCTTGTGCACAATGCTTGTTTTTAACAGGCCATTGTTCTTTTTACAGATATCATCAGTAATCTATCCCGCATGAGTAATGAAAGCAAAAGACCCGAGATGCGATGTATCAGAGTTGGTCATTTAGAGAGCCCTCTCCATAAATGTCTATTTGCCCTGCAGATTCAGTGTCTTGATAAACTAATATAAGTCATTTTAAATGGCTCGCAGACTTTTATGCGTCATGCTGCATAAATCCACCTCTTTCACTGCCCACAAAGCCAACACGGGCAGTAAGACTTTTACTCTGGTTTGCCGCGTCCCAGGAAAGATAGACGAGTAAATCCGATCACACTCGTAAAATATTATTCAGCAGAGGCATTGACAAAGGATCATTGATTATTTCCCTCATTGCCTGCGCTGCTGTTTTCAAAAGCCGAACGGAGCTTTCTCAGTTTAATGATACAGTAGCTCCATAATTATCGAAGAACTGAGCTGTGTCCATTCACAGTCTGTCTTATCCCCATTCTAATTTATTTATTATACTGACAAAGTCACCATATTGGGAGGCAGCTGTTCACACACAATAAGGGACTGTATAAACTATCCAGAGTGATGGAAGAAATATCCCAGTGCTGGCATTAGGGGGATTACTGAGTACTGAAGAATTAGCCCAGTAGCGGATTGCTGGCCCACTCAGTGAAAACAAGGACATGAGCATCAGTTTATTCTTGAGACAGATTTGAAACAGACTTTTTTTTTTTTAATGCGATATTTGACCTCATTGTTTTTCACCTCTTCTGTGCTTCTTTGCTTTAATGTGATGTGATTATTTTCTCCATCACAGTTTCTTGAATGTTTTTTCCTGTTTTCTTAATTTTACCTCCACCAGCTGCCCGCTCAGATGGGCTCACTGCTGGGCTCCAGTCTGGCACTGCAGTACCTGGACTTCGTGCAGGATGAGTCTGCCCTCCTACGCCTCAACTTCTGGCTAGGCTACGCTCTCTACGAAGGTAAGGGAGGGAGGGGGAGAAGAAACTACCAAACTGCTGCGACGTCTTCTGTCAGGAAGGCTCATGCAAAGCAAAGACCTTGGGTTGAACCCTAACACATTACCCAGTTGGCATATCAAAGATGTTCTCTCTGAGAAGGGGTTTAAAGGGACTGGAAGAGGCCGAATTTGAAATCTTCTGTTGTTTTTATTCCTTTGGCTTCTTCACTCACTAAATGCTTTTTTTTTTTCTTCTTCAGAATTTTTGTTCTGCGGCGATGGAGGAGGCTTCCAGAATTCAGATGAAGCGCTGCAGTTTTTGAACAAGTTGCTGTCCACAGAGAACTTTCTCCAGGTGAGTCTCGCTTCTCAGCCATCTCACGCCTGTCATTCACTCTTCCCTGTGTTCATCAGCCTGCACCCACATTAATGAAACGAAGGCTGAATCCAAATATCCACCCTCTGGACTTGTGGACTGAGCTCTTTCTGACTTCAGTTGTACGACTTCCTGTGGTGTTTTCACTGTCATCAGGTCAAATCTACAAGTCTAATAAAAGCCTAAAATCTGTCACATTTCTCCATCAGGGGGGGTTCACCAGTTCAGAGGCTTTTCTCTACAAATTCCTCACAGTTTGGGACGGCTCCCTCCTCCGCCCACAGATCCTCGCCCTGCTGAGCAACATTCCCGTTGTTCCCAGTTCCCGTGAGTTTTGCTTTCAAACTGTGTGTCTCTCTCCATTTTATAAACATACAGTATATAACTGTTTTCCCGACCTTGCTCTCGACTACACTTTACTATGTCAACATAAATTAAGCGGTGCTGTATCTTATAAATTTGCATTATTGTACGTTGATCAGAACCGTAACCTTCTGTCTCTCCTGCTGCAGAAATTGGGCGGCTTCTGTTTGAGCCCCTCATGCAGCTCTTCTTCACGTCCTCCGTGTTTTTCAAGGTAGGCTTTCCGCTCTGAGGCACGAGTAGAATGAATTGTGCTTCTGTTACTGTACTAGAATTACAAAAGCTTCTGCCAGAAGTTAATAGAAATAAAGTGATAGTGTTTGTTTTGTAATTATAAAACGCTCATGAGTCCCGTATTGGCTCAGTGTTTAAATGACTGTATGCTCAGTGATTCTCCTCTTTGTCTTGTGTGTCTGTGTCTGTGTGTGTGCGTGTCTCTGCAGTGTGGACTGATGGAGTGTCTGAACAGTATGCTGCTGAAGTGGCTGACCTGGCACTCGGTGTACGCTCTGGAGGACGACTTGGACATCAGCCTCAAGAGCTACACCTCCATGTGAGTCTCAGAGGCTGTTTACATCGAATATGAGAAATGCAAGTGTTTTTTTTCTGTAAGGGTCATTTTCATGTGGTTCTCTCTTATGTAAACTACATGTTAGGCCTTTTAACCTGCAAATTTTATCAGTAGACAGACTCCCTTGTTGACCGTGTTTTTAAATAGCTGTTGCATGTGGAAAACAAACAACAAATTCTAAAGGATTTGTGGGGTCGTGTAAATTCGGCTTTAAATGTAATGCAGTAAGTTGTTTCTTTCCTCGTCAGAACTGTCCGTATGTTGAGGCTTCTGCTTCCATTTCTGAAGTGCGTCTCACCTCCCAACTGCTGTTTGAACACACCCTTGTGACTGATTTCACCATTTTCACTGAATCTATAAACATTTCACCGACTGTAAATATGTCAAATTTTACACATACAGTAGACGGTAACTGACACAAGCTACTTCTGTGTCACCTGTGGAGAAAGTCCCCAGACTTCCTTAAGAATTACTCAATTTTGAGAGTTGTTGAGTTTAGAAAAAACTGTGTGAACTTTGTGAAACGCTGTCTACAACACATTTTTAACTGATTTGTCCATTCTTGTTGATTCGGCAAATGTTACACATGAAGATATTTCTTTCTTGATGCTGAAAAAACGGCGTTTCTGTTTGTCCTAGTTATGTATGTGTACATCTGCTTACAGAGCAGAGATCCGATCATAAGTGGTCAGTGGAGTCGCATGTTGAGATCCATGTTAATGCCAGGTGTAACCTAATAAGCTTAAAGCTGTCCACTTCTGATCGGATCACTCGGGGTGGAAGTTAATACCTGGTCTGAGTTCTCTCTCACATCTACTTCCTGCTACTTTTCTATGCCCTAAGCATAAACAAGCAATAGACCTGAAACACTTTGTGTATTTACTTCAGAGCATAAGGGTTATAGCTTGTTTTTGGAGCCAAGAAATGCTAAGTTGCCTGCCGTCTCACACCTAATCAGTTCCTACAGATGTAATAAAAGTATTGAGGTGTTGCCTCAGTTTTATTTACTGTGGGTTAGTGTAATGAAAACAGCACTCCCTGTTATAGGCGTCCCAGATGACTTGCCCACCGTTGTTCCAAATATGAGGCTTGATGGTGCTATTAATTTATTACCAACATTGTCACAGCATTGTTTTTATTCTATAAGATGAAATCTGGACTGAAACCCCACACTGGTTTGTACAGTAACCTTTTAGCTTTAAGTTAAGTGATCCATGATCCACAAATAAAGCAGCGAAGGCAGAAATGTGTATTGACGTGTTTTCCCTTTTGGTTTTGAGCTCAGTTAACCACGAGATCCCTTGATTAAATCTGGTTTGGAGACAGAAACGGCCCTAATATCCAGTTAAATGATTTTTTCCAGCTTCCAACTGAAGGGGTGGAGCTGCCGTCAATTACGTTTTTAATACCTGTGCTTCATCAGTATTGAGCTCTCGCACGTGAAACCCCACAACAAATGATCCTATTAGTGCAGAGATCCATTTAAATTCACTCTGGTATTTAGCCAGAGGAAGCTATCACTCAGCATCATTCCTGGTTGAGATTAAAGTTTCTGTGTAACTCTCTGCTCTGCCCTCTGTCCCAGAAACATGACTTTGTCGGGGTTCAAGGATTCAGTGATGGATCTGGTTCACTTCGTGGGTCAGCTGGCCTCTGTGGGCCTTCAGCTTGAAGGCTGCCACTCTCTCCTCCTCAGCTTCACCCTGGACTTCTACGAGACGGTAAATGAGCTGATGATGAATGTGCTTCGTTAGGCAAGATCCAACCTGTGCAGGAGCTTTACTGGTGCTTCTATGTCATACAACTTTATTTAAAAATGAGTTTTGCTTATTGTTCTTGAGTTTCACTGTGTTACACAGTAGTGTTGAGTTTGACACTAGGAGGCTGTTTTCACATTGATCTTTTGATGTTTAACTGATTCTTGAATTTTTATCAACGAGTTGTATAGTAGACATAAAAACTTTAAGTCATTTGTTTGGTCCGAAAGATCACATTTGGCACAAATTACTATTCGATGTTGACTATTTTTTACATCTTGAAAGGTGTCTGGAGGGGACCTTTAAGATGACTAAGATTAAAATCTCCTTGTCAGAGGCTTCCTGTTCAAGTCGCAGCAGCAGCAGCGGCACATAGAAGATAAAAAATAAAGGCTACCAAACCTACAAGACAGATAAGAATTAGAAAATATGGAAAGAATAATCAAGGATCATATTTTAGATAAGATCAGAAGGATGATATAAACACGCTGCTGCTGGAGCGTTCTACTCTGCCTCTGATCCGCGGGTCATGTCTTTGGTTGGTTTTGTAATTTAGTATGCTGGTCTTACGGTGATGGTCCACATCGACAGATGGAAAAAACAGATGGGTTTTAAACCAAATTTTGTAAATGCACGTGAAACATTACAATGTGCTCATTGTGTTTTGGTCATTCTCACAATATTCTAACTGAACAGGACAGATGCTGAAGGTTTGGATTGCTTTCAGTTCCCAAAGAAAAGATTTAAGAGTGCAATGAGATGAAGTTATGTCTGATTGAAGCATTTTACAATCAAGAGCTGCTGTATATATGAGCATTTTCTTTCTCTTGCTCATCACAGAAGAAGGGAGAAGGGCTCCATGTTTCTGCAGTTCTCATCTTTATGTGGAACAACAAAATGCATAAATACGAAGATAAGATGCCAAGATATAAAGTTACCACTTTCTCTCCTTCCTCAGGTGTGCGACATGTTTCTGAAGTATGGCCTCCCACTGGTGGTGATGCCTCCACCTGGAGTTTTTTACCCAACCCTGTTCGCCATGGACCCCATTAGTGTAGACAGACTGGCCTACATCATGTACAGGTGGGGACTCTTCATCTCCCTCCTATAACCTGCTGTAAGCCCATCACGATGCGTACGTTAACAACTGCCTTAATGTGGTCTGTGGCATGTTGATGCATATTTGATGGCAGAACAGGGCGAGGATCGAATGACGTGATTGCACTCAAATGTTAATGTATGATTTATGATAATGAGAGGCTAAGAGGCAATACACTTAAGCCCTCTACCCTTTTATGTCGGATTCAAGCCTCCCTTTAATAACACAAATCCGCACAGTGTCGGCTGATTGACTACACCCCGGGGTGGTGAAGTAATTCTACCAAAGCTGAGCGTAGAAATTCCATAGAAAAAGAAAATTGGAACGTAATTGCATTATATTTTTTGACGAAGCAGAAAGAACAAGCAGTTTTTGCGGTGATCACAGAAGTCACCAACCTTTTCTCTGATTCTCTTTTTTTTTTTCAGGTACAAGGTGAACTTGGCTTCAGCCAAGAGTCAAGAAAAGCTCACAGAGGTAAAACAAACTGCTTTTTTCTCTCTATGCTTGTGTGAAAATCACTCACGCTGTGATTCGCATTGCAAGAATACATTCTGGTCCTCTGCACTGAGCACTCGACATGCGATGTGAAGGAAATTATGTTTTATTAGCACTGATTTGATTAGAAGAGCTCATTTAAAGCATTTCTTGTGATTGCATTTACATTTCAGGCATTTAGCTGTAGCTCTCTTCCATAATGACTTGCTGTACGTTGAGATTTATTTTTAATAGATTTTTACATCTCTCAGTCTGGCTCTTGAGGGTTTCACAAGCATCCACCCACAGCTGATAACCTTTAATACCCTCTGAGAAAAGTTGTTGATATTTTAATATATCTGGCACCGCGAGATGTGAATTTACAAGTACATGTCAGGTCGCCGGTAGACTCCCCGGGAAATGTCAGTGGCACTTTTTATTAAGAAAAATGGACTTGGTAAATGGCATGCAAATGAGTCGGCACAACAAACATCAGATGTGAAGATCTGCGGCACTGGAGAGTGGTTTAGTTTGTTCTTTTTATCACCAGGCCTTTCACATCAGCAGTCAGACGTTCCACGAGTTCAACCACTACGTAGTCGTCATGGTCAACAGCCTGTGGAACTCCAGGATGTTTAAAACGGACATTGATTTAAAGCTGAGAGAGGAGCTGCTGCGCAAGAGCAGCGTGCCACAATACTGGACGAGCTTCGACCTCATCCACCACCCCGCCTTCATGAGCTACGCCGTCGACTTTCACCAGAAGGTGAGTGTGGACCGTTTTGGATGATTTAGAGATAGATGGGCTGCATCGTACCTGCTTCAGACCGAAATAGACACAGAAAATAGACACATTTTTAGCTTACCTCCCCTCCTGGCATCTCTGTGTTGGTGCCAAAGAGTCTAAAAAGTAGGAAGAGTCATAATATCACTGACTCTTTCTTTGGTGCCAGACTGAAGAAACACTAAACCCAAGGCACCACTGTTGCAGACACAATGTTAGCAATGTTACTGTCTAAAGCTAAAACAACCGTAAGAATCCCAATTTGACTGAGAAACCCTGAGCTCAGTGCCATATGAGGACAAACACAGTAAAACACCTGTTTGCATTAAGAAGTAGGCAGGTTTTGTTACTTACTGACCTTCCATATGAGCCATCTGTCAGCCAAACAGCCGACTACTCATTTAAATCCAGCTGGCTTCTTTTTAAAAAGTCTAATAAAGCAAAGAGGTCGTGTCCTGCCAAGTAGATCGTTTTCAGAATTTGACAGATATCAGCAATATAACTGATGACAAAGCGATGGCTGAATTTTCCATACATGCCACAAACACACACAACTCTTCTTGTTGGAATAATGTTGGCAAACTTGTCAGAAAACAATAATTAAGATCAGTTTATATGACGGAAGAGGGACATTAAAGGCCACCAACTATTTTCTGCTTTTAGTGTGAAGATGTTTCTCCGATCCCCCCTAGCTGGCTACTTTTTCCCTCTGGCTACCTTCTCGATATCTTTTAAGAAAACCCTGCAGCTTGAACCATTTCATTTCCCGCTGGTAAAGGGAAACGCATATCAACCGGGGAACAGACACCTTCAGTCTCCACTGAGTAAATGCTCGTCACTTCACTCTTGTCTTTCCTCGGTTTCAATCAGTCGCCCTCTTCCTGCCTCCTCCATCAGCGGGAGTTGAGTTTCCACAGTTATTCCAGTCGTTCCACCGTTTGCAGCCTTTGGAAAACAATGCCTCTGCCTGGTTTGGTTGTGTAATCGAAGATGTGCTTCCATTGTGCCATAATGCGATGTTCACTTTTGCGGTAAAAGTCGAGCTGGTGGGAGGCAGAAAAGCACGGTGAAAACGAGGCAATCTATTCGCAGGCGGTGTCATTTTTCTGCAGCCATTACGCTGTGCGGTCAGTATTTACTCCAGAATGATAAGTAGGAGCTAAAAAGTTGTCTGTCAGTTTAAAAAGAAAAAAGAAAAACTCCTTCAAGGCTTTTTGCTTATTTTCACGGCCTGTGATGGATCAGTGTGCAGCCAGTCGGTGCAGTTTGGTTAATAGACTTGCAGGCAAGACAAGGAGACAAATGTGGAATTAATGTATCTTTCATAGAAGATACATTAATACAGAAGGACATTTTATTATTAATGGGAGCTGCATGAGACGTGGTCTTCATCATGTTTAATAATACACGTACCTCTTTTTGGTTCGATCCCGCTCTAACATCCAGCAGTGATCTTATGAGATTTAACAGGGTGGGCTGACGATGAATATTAACGATCTCTCTCTCTACCAGTGTTGGCCCGACAGAAAGGACATGGACCTCAATTCCATAAAGGTACGACGGGTCTCCTTTGCTTTTGTAACAGACTTCACATGTGGTTTGATGTTCGTCAGTCATATTTCAGATTGCTTTGATCGTAGAAATCTCTGGATGTCGGTGATGAAACTGTCTCCGTGTGCGTGTGTTTCAGGATTCAAAGCCGTGGATCTGGTACCTGGAGTATCTGTTCACCCAGGGCTACGACGGCTTCAAACTGTTTTTCCAGAGCAACATCAGCCAGAAGTCGGCAGCGGGCGACGAGCAGGACGACAGCCTGTCTTAGACTCCTCCTCGTGAGCCACTTGCAAGCGACCCAAGTGTCTTTTTGAACGCGTAGACTTTTTTTATTGTCCTTTCAGCCATCGTAGACAATAATGCCCTGGTGGCCGTTTGCCTGAAACAGCGTCAGTAGTCGGTTTAAGTTCAGTGAACACAAGTTAAACAGGGATGATGGTGTGTTTATTGCAAAAGGAAAACCTCATTCTAACGCATATTCATCTTACAGTTGGTAAGACTTTTATATCACAAAAATAAATGACTTCATGGATTACAATGCACATGACCGCAGAAATATTTAAATTATTCTTTGTAGCTTTTTTTTGTTGTTGCAATAAACACTCCCTCATTCTTTGTGTGATGTCACACTCTGACCTTGAACCAGCTACTACACTGAAAAAACATTTTTCTTTAGCTTTCCGTTTGTTTTTGTGTAATATATTCTTGTACAGCTTGCCATCTGCAAAATCTGACTTTTGTACATTGTTGAAAATATAAGTGTTTGACTAACCTTACTTTAGAAGCAAATACAATTAACTAGTGTCTTAAAGGCTGGCTCTTGGTCTTGATTTTTTTTTTACTGCTGACAGTATTCTTATGCGAGGCACTCACTCACTTTTGCCAGCTGGAAAACAGCATTTTGATTTAATGGAAGAACCCATCTGGGTGGTTATTAGACCCCTGGCTCCTCGGCTACTTTTGAAGATGCGAGCTGAATTTGTTTGATGCCAGGTTCATGCGGCAATCAGAGAACATGTCAAATATTTGGATTTCTGTTTTCGTAAACCTTCCCTTTGGAAGTTACAGAAGAAAAAGGTTCAGGAAACCTACCCAGGCAAAAACAGTAACAAACAATAGTACAATGTCACCGTTTTAGGTCTGAAACTAACGATTATCAGTCCATCAGTCACGTTCAGGGCTGCCCACAGGCCAACGATGGCCCACATTATAACTGCAGCAAACATCGTGATGCATTTAACCAGCGGAACCGAAAGCCGGAGATGTAAAGTTGACAGGACAGAGGAAACTCTCCGAGGGGAAACAGATTAGCTTCTCAAACAGATATTTCTAGACAGCTCAGAGTTCAGGATTCATCAGGGAGGCGCCTATTTTCTGACCCGTAACCGTCTGTTTGCCTTCGTGGACGTGTAGACGAACATTAATTAACATTAGATTCTGAACCTGAACCTGCCGGCCGGTCAATTTTTCATGTTCGGTCAAATTAAGATGCTGTGAATCGTGCGCCAGGGAATCCACATCTGGTTCCTGCTGCTGGAGGATCGCTGCAGGCAGTGTAGCTAATATTTCCCTCATCAAATATGTATTATTTTACCCACCAGCATCCCATCAGCTATTAATCAGAATGTAAATTTTTATGACCAGGGGAGCTGATCTGTGATTATCCTACAGATATAACTGTGATCTCTATATATGAAGACTAAAGCGGTAAATTTAGGGAAGCTGTCGTCACACGCCGCCGCTCGTTTAGGTCCAGTTTGCAAAAGCTGGAACCAGGTTAGCATTTTTCCTCATGTGAACTTCTTACACCAATTATCAGAACTGTTTATCGACGTAACAGTTATTTTTTCAGCTCTACAATAATTGTAAGAAATTTGTATTAATATTAGTAGTTGATTAATCGATTAGTTGTCATCTATTCAGTTGATCTGCAACTATTTAGATTGTCATTTTTAAAGCAAAAACGTCCAAATTCTGAGATTTCAGCCTTTTATTTTCTGGTCTCTTTACTCCTTTATGGCAATAAACTGAAAATCTTTAGATCGTTTGCAAAGCTGGATGTGTCAGAACATCAGCGATCAACACTGTTTACCATTTCCTGCCATTTTAAGGACAAACGCCTGATCAATCAATCAAGAAAATGATGACCTTTAATCAAGAATGAAAAATAACCATCAGCTGCTGCCCTGTTTTCCTGGTTGCTGAGTAGAAGTCTAGTTTGCAAAAGTTGTGGAGTAATAAAGCAGCAAACAACTGCCGCTGTGAGTTTCATTGTTCCAGTTTGGATCAGAACAGAACTTCTTATAAATATCTCGGTTTTGTCTTTAATAAAAAATATGAGCTTTGAGGCAGAAAAACATCAGCAGAGTCGGCGCGGAGCGAGTCGGGTCTGAAATAAATGAAAATGAAAAATGCATCCTGACCTTGGTTTACCAAACATTTCTTAAATTTTCATGACTCAATGTTCGGCTTGTTTTTCTGATTTTATGCTACGGACGTTCGAGGATACACCGAAAGTAATTCTGTCCAGAGTAACAAGGTGTTTTCCTGGAGTACAAGAGAAAAGCATCAGCGAGGCAGAGAGGAGAAATAGGTCCAGCTGTGGCTTCTTTTATTGCAAGATCTTCAACTGGAGGATGTTTCTGCAATATTTTAACATTTTATTTTCATAAAAAATTGGGGGTGTGGCATAAATGCAATCCAACAAAAACTACTAACGACCCACAGGGAACGATGGAACTGACGCGTTCAGCTGTGATAACAGGTCCTGTGGAGTAAAACTGGATCTGTGAAGAGGATGGTATGAAGGATTTTGTTGCTCCAGAAGAAGCTGCGTGTAATCTGATAAACTGCTTCCAGTGATGTCACTCAGGGGCTCAGTTGCTTTGTGGGTAATGTAGGCGCCATAGGTTTTTGAAAAGCAGCCCAGTGGTCTAGGCTCGCACTCCCATAACACCGCTGGACTCAGTTTTAAAGGATAAGTTCACCCACAAAATGGTAATTCAGTCATTATCTACCAAGCCGATGGAAAGTTGGGTGAAGTTTCGTAGTCCGCAAAACATTTCTGAGGCTTCAGAGCACAGCGTTCTCCTAAACAACCGAAGACTGGGACTTATTTTAAAATGTATGAAAAAACAAGTGAAATAAAACATGGAGGAAGGAACCCTGTCTGAAGTGAGTGCACAAGCACAACCACGCCTCAGAGGTGTAAAAGACGTCTTTGCAAATTACTTTGTGATGTCGAGGGCTTCCTGGGACTTGGATTACATCGGATGAGCCGTATGGAGCCATTTCATGTTTTTTTTACCCCATCTACTTCAGATGTTTACAAGAATGCTGCGACGCCGTTTTGCTGCAAAGCTCCAGAAATGTTTCATGGACCACAAAAAAACCCTCCCCTGACTCTCCGTCGGCAGGAGGGCGAGTAGATACTGAAACAAATCAAAACACATTCTTCTTCTTTTTTTTTTTTTTACAAACATGGAGCCTACATCACCCACAATGCAACTTAGCCACTGAGTGACATCACTGGAGGTGATTAATCAGATTACATGCAGCTTCCTCTGGAGCCACAAAAGACTTTTTATTCCTCCTAAAGACCCGTTTACACACTTTAAAGGTGCTACTTGTAGGAAAAGTTGATCTTTGTGTCTCCTTCCTTTGGGATGGCGGCCGACGCCGCCATCCCAAAGGAAGGAGACACAAAGATCAACTTTTCCTACACTCCCAAAGCATCAGTATTTTAATAGAAAGAGTTTGGAATGAGACTCAAAAATCAAATGGCACCTTTAATATGTAAAACTGGCGGAGCTGCCCTTTAAATCACACGCGTCCTCTCAGGTGTCCTTCTACCTGACAAAGTCTTAATAAAGTTTTCACCCCACTTGTCAGACACGATTAAAAAGGGTGCAGATGAGGACGAGCTCTCTCCACCTTGAGCCTCTCGGACGCCTCCACCCTCCTCAGCTGCGTCCCTTCAGAGCCTCTCCCGCAGCAGCAGCCCCCTCCCTCCCGCAACGCCAAAAAAAAAAAACCACGCACGGAGAACTTCCATTCCATTCCAACTCCTGAGACTGAGGAATTATCACGCTGTCGTTGAGAGGAAAATAAAATCTACCCCCCCTCCTCCCACCCGCAGATGAAGCCGTGTGCGTGCGGTGCGTGCGGGGAGCCACCTTAAAGACACGCAGCCCCGCTGATGTCAGAGACTCCGCCGCCGGTGCCGCGCTGCGCTGCTCCGCCGTTTCAAATCTTCATCCGCGCCGCTGCTGCCGCTGCTCTCCTCACTTTTTCTCCAGCTCATGTCTCGACTGCATTCACGGGAGTAGCTTAATCCAGCCTGCACGTTCAGACCCGGTCCTCCCTCGCCTTTGGAGGAGGGAAGAGAGAACAAGGTAAGATTGTTTAAAGCTCTTTCTTTTTTGGGTGGGGGTGTATATTTGGTGGTTAAGCTGACATCCAGGGGCGCACACGCACAGGGACGCGGTGTGACAAGTGCGCCAGGCTGCCTTCACATCGCCTTTTGGGTCACTCGTGTGCCCGCTGAGCGCCGAGGAGAGGAGGTGGAGGAGGAGGAGGAGGAGGTGGAGGCTGGCTTGTTGGCGCTGCAGTTCGGATACAGGAGACATCGTCCCGGTCACAGTCCAGCCTGCTGGAGCTCTCTCTCTGTAATCAGCCGGTGTCCGCGCGGTGCTGATGGATGAGGTGCTGTGGAGCAGCTGGACCGCTTTGGGCAGAACATTTTTTTTTTTTTTTTTGGACAGACACGCGAGACGCGCACACCGGTGTGTTCAGCCGACACTGATTGAGCGCGCTTTGTTTTTTTGTGCGGCCGACAAGAGGAGTGAAATGAAATAAAAAGGGCAGGACAGACCCTGACACACATCTCTGTAAGTTTCTCCTCCTCCTGCAGAGCGAAGGAGCGTTTTTTCTGCGCCTCACCAGTTTGTATGGGTGGAGGCTGGCGTGTGTGTGATGGGCACACTGAGGTGTTGAGCCGGATTTGAACTCTGGATGTCGCGAGTAATTATGATTACAATTACACGGCGTGCGTCTTCAGTCCCCGCCGCTGTCTTTTCTCTGAGGGGCCCCCAGGACGAGACACGCTGCGGGATGATGATGGAGGGGAAGGGAGGAGTAATCCTGCATCTGTGGAGCTGAGGCAGCAGTGTGGAGTCATGTTTAAAACCCCAAAATGTGAACTAAAGCACACAAAGATGTGACGCTGCACTCAGAACCAGTGAGAGGACTGAATTAAAGGGGCACTGTGTAGTTTAAGAGAAGAAATTCAAACTCAGAATTGTGTTATTTACAATATTAATGAGGTGATAATACAAACTCAGACATATTTATCTCCTTCCATAACTGGATAAACAAGCTGTGCTCAGAGGGAAGTGCTGTGTGAGGCTAGAGAGGTGGCGGGGTCCGCCAAACATGAGCAAAGTGAGACAGGATGAAAGTGTGTCGTCGCTTCAGGTCAGTTTGTTTATTCAGTCGTGAGAAGAGTTTGTTGATTTGGTTTGTTCAGTTTGTCGATAAGGATCTTTTCTCCTCTGAAACCACACAGCGCACCTTTAATGTCGGAGAACAACTGAATTAAAGACACACTACGTCGTTTTTTACAATATCAATGAGGAAATAATACAAACTACTCTATTTATTTTTGCCATCGCTGAATAAACCAGCTGTTCTCAGAGGAAAAATAAGGTCCAGAACTCTGTTGTTTTGAAGCTAGAAAGGTGGCAGGGTCCGCCACGTGTAAACGAAGCAAAACGGTAAAGAATTAAAGTCAGCGAAGATCTTTCTCTTTCCCAAAACTACATAGTGCACCTTTAAAGTTTGTTTGCAGACTTATTGATACATGTTTTAAGCAGATGTGCCATTTGTTTGATCTTAAACGTCAAACATGTGGATAAATTGATGTTGATGTCTAGAATAAATGACTAATTGTTCCTCCACTGGAGGAGCTGAAATATTTGAGCTGTGGCAAATCGTCACAACAATGTGTCTGTCTTCATGCATCAGGAGGAGACTTGTATTCATCAGCGTTCTGTAGGTTCGTTCTTTTTAGGGGATCAACCGAACACAAAAACAATAATTATTTAATATGAATACAATCGTCTTGGGTTTCAAAAGCAATCCTCTCGCTCTGTCTTTCGTCTTTGATCGTAAAAAAAAGGCCGGTAATTCTTGGCGTTCATGGATCGGTCCAGGGTGAAATTGAAGATCTCTGGAAAGCTTGAAACGGTTTATTTTGGGTGTTTTTTTGTTTTTTTTTAAAGAAAAAGAAGCTGAAAGCTGAATAATGCTTCCTACCCAGAGGGGACATCCTGCCTCAAAGAGAAATTCCTCTGGAAAATGACGTTTGTGTTTTCATTCTGCAGGACCTCTCGTTGTTATCAATCTGTATTCATTTAAAACCGCTTCAAGTGATTTTCATGGACAGTAATCTTTCTGTACCTAAACTGAAAGACCCACCCGGAGCACTGATTTCTTTTTTTTTTTTTTTAAAGCAATCCAATTTGATGTGATGATGAGGACTGTGTGTCTTTTGATCTCAAAGGCTGCTGTAAAAACATCTGAAAATAAGAGGAATAAGTCTGCAGATTGGGGCTTTTATGATGCTTAATAATGAGAAGCGTACCTTGTGATCGCCTTTGTGTCAGAGGGGAAAGTGTGTTTTTTCTTAAAGCTCCACAGAAGAAGTGATGTGTAATTGTGAAAGATGCTAAAAGGATTAAGAGGATGCTGGATTGTCACTGCCTCTCTCCGTCTACATGCCTCCTGGTCATGTTTTATGTTATGCTTTACAACACCCTCCCTCCAGCTGTGTTTTGGAGAATGTAGATTAAACTGTACAGCATCGTCTCGTTTTAATGCTCTTTATGTATCCTGAGGATGACGGTGCCACCGTCACTTGTATCAGATAATGTTAAGGCAGTGCATGGCTCCAAACCTTTTTTATTTAAATGTGATGCACCCTCCGGACCCGTCAGGAGAACGTAGATTTACCTCCTCGTTGATATCAGCTGTCACGGTCCACATGTGCTCAGCTGAACTGATTCCAAACTGGATGTAATTTAACACTTTTAAATAATATGAAGGGGACATTATTATTCTTTTTTACGATTGAATTTCAGTGGTTTGGCTAAGTTTGCTATCGTAGGCCCCTTTGTGGAGTGGCATGCTGGACATTTAAACCACCCTAAACCACATTTAGCTATCTTATGTGACCATTTATCCTGAGCTAAGTACTTCAACCTCTTCATCCATTATCCAAAATTAAATTCCAAACATCCAGTTTAGTACAATTAGCTCCAACTCAACTGTGTAGGCTATCTATTACTTTCAGCTAACTACTTTAGCTGTTTATCCATCGGTTTTTGCTAGCTACATCAACCATTTCTCCATTACTTTTAGCTAACAGCTGTTCGTCCATTGGTCCTGGCTAACTACTCCAACTGTGTATCCATTACTTCAAGCTAACATCTGTTTATCCGTCAGTTTTGGCTATCTACGTCAACTGTTTTGTCCATTACTTTTAGCTAACAGCTGTTCGTCCAATGGTTTTAGCTAACTACATCAACTGCTTCTCCATTACTTTTAGCTAACATCTGTTTATCATCACTTTTAGCTAACTACCTCAACTGCTTCTCCATTACTTTTAGCTAACATCTGTTTATCATCACTTTTAGCTAACTACATCAACTGCTTCTCCATTACTTTTAACTAACATCTGTTTATCATCACTTTAAGCTAACTGCATCAACTGCTTTTTAGCTAACATCTGTTTATCCATCAGTTTAAGCTAACTACGTCAATTGCTTCTCCATTAATTTTAGCTAACATCTGTTTATCCATCACTTTAAGCTAACTACGTCAACTGCTTCGCCATTACTTTTAGCTAACATCCGTTTATCCATAAGTTTAAGCTAACTACGTCAACCGCTTCGCCATTACTTTTAGCTAACAGCTGTTCGTCAGATGGTTTTAGCTAACTACGGCAACTGTTTATCCATTACTTCAAGCTAACAGCTATTTATCCAACGGCTTTTTGCCAGGCGATTTCAAACATTGTAAGCTATATTTCAACTGGTTGTCCATTGAGATTATTATTTTCGATGTTTATCCATTAGTTTCATCTCTCTAATTCAACCATGTAGCCAGTTTACCTGACTATTTGAATTGTTTATGTATCACTCTTAGCTAACTTTAGACCATGGATTTATAATAACACCAGGATATGGTGCTTGACGGGACACCTTGGACGAGCAGTTCTAATTGGACTGAACAGGCGTCGTGTTTGGGTCCGATATCCAGATCTCATAATACATCCTCGCTTCTCTGCGACTCACTGGAACACAAGTAAACTAACCCTGTTTGTGAATCGCGACGTTCAGGCATTTGTGTTTTTTTTCTGGACTCTTTTCACAGTTTTTTCGGAGCGCCAAAGGTTAATCCTAAATACGCCAGCACTTCAAGGCGGGGAGCTGGTTTCTTTCATGATTTGTTTTCATCACCTCTGATGAATTCTAAACATGTATTTTGGGATTGCATTATTTATACCGTTATGTGGGGAGCAAGCTGTGTTAAAGATTGTCTCGGGCATGTTTTTCTTTTCCCCTTTTTTTTAATTCAGGAGAGTGATCTGAAAATGTCATCCTCTGTTAAAGTCCGCCCCGGGTCCTGAGTAACTCTAGCGGAGCGTTAAGAATTAGCAACCTACCAACTGCCGTAGTGACATTACATATTCTCACTGAGAGGATTTTTGCTTTATTTACACTGAAAAGGTGACTTTGGGTCAGATGCTGTGAGTTCATGTAGGCCTAAGCACTGTGATCGTGAATAATTAGTCCGGTCTGATATTTTCTCGCTCGAGGAACGTGCCGATGAGTTTGCTCAGGTTGCGCCCTCGTGAAGTTAAACCGCCGCGGTGATTTAATTACTGCTGAACCCAGCTTTGACCTTATTGATGTCACTTTGCTCCAGAGGGGGGGCAGCTGCAGGCCTGATGTGTGTTTCCATATCGCCTCGTGTTGCTAGACTGAATATTTGCAGTTGAACAGACTTTCTGACTCAACTTTCATGTGTATACGAAAGGATAATTTCTGTCTGTGAAATGTATCTAGCCTACACATCTTCTTTGCAAAAATCTAATTAGGAATAAGGTAACCGAGTCTGCACACAGTCAACATAGCCGGAGACGCCTCGGCTCATTTTCATCCCTCAGAAGAAGACATTTGTTGCTTCTCACTCTTAACACAGTTTGATGAACAACTTCCACTAAACTATGAAGTTTTCTGATAATCCGCCGAGCTCGTCTCCCGCGAAGCGTTAATTAGGTTTAGTGAAAGGTTCTCTGTCGTGTTATTTCATCTCGCCTCAGTTTGATGTTTCGGTTTTCTAACGGCGCCCGCAGAGAGCCGAGAGTCTGTGAGGCTGTCGGACCGGATCAATATGACAATGTCATTGTTTGTGCCTGCTGGTAATCACCTCGAGAAGTCTGTCTGGAAGTAATCTCTAAACAAAAAAACATTACAAACTTGTTTTTCACATCCATATTTTGTCATTTGGGCCGTGTTGTGCTGTTAGTCGGCGGCTCAGCTCATCCTCCTCTCCGCCTCTTAACCTTCATCGTTGTCCAGATTTATTAACAAGACACACGAGCTCTGGTTGCAACAAACGTGGGCACTGTAGTTCATGTTGTGCTGTTCTGGTGCCATGAACACCTACTAAAGCTCCAAATCCACAGCTGGAAGTCGTCCACAAACAAACGCACAAATCCAAAAAATAACATTAAGGCCTGGCTTTGTTGCATGGCTTGGTTAGAACCGCCGCCCTCCGTCCGCCTCGCTCCTCTCCTGCTTCATGACTCACGACGAACCTGCCGTGTTTTTGACGTCCCCGGAGTCCCAGCCGCTGTAAATCACTCGAGTACTGTCCTCCTCGTCTGCAAACTGACCTCCGTCGCTCTCTTCCGAGCTGCTGCAGCGGTCATATGCTGCTTTGGTTTGGGTGTGGTTTCATCTAAAAGTCGGCCATTTGGCTTACACTCTGTATCTACATGTATCTACATGTGCACCGAAAGCATTTTCAGCACCAAATGTTGGAAAACGTGGCCTCAGTGTGTATATTTTTCTCTCTCTACGGCCTCTCGGGGGCTTCTAACACTTCCTGTTTGAGTTGTATTTGCTGGTAATTAAAGTGCCCAGCTGTTGTAGGGAATTCTCGAGCTCTTTTACAAACTGAAAGTACATATTTGTGATATTGTGAGTAAATCGCTGCCCTCTCCGGTGTAACGCTTCTGTCAGAGGTACGCTGTGTTGTGTTCATGAAGTCTGTGAAGTAACTACAGTTATCAAAAGTACAATATTTTTAAACATTTAAATTACTGCTCCTTTACAAACACTTTACAAACATTCAAGTTGCCGTTCCTGTAGCAGCGTTCAGTGGTTTAACCTTTAACCGTTGAACATGTTGTGTCCTGCTGAAGCCCGTTTCGTAAACCAAGTGATCGATCGTCTGCTTCCTCGTCCATTAAAAGAGTTCTTAACACTCTGATAATGGGAGGACAACGAGGACGACCGGCAGAGGTGACTGAGTAATACATCACAGATCCTTCTCTGTTAGAGCGACACATTTTGGGACCGAGCACCAGGTAATAAAAGAGAGTGCTGCAGCTGTTACGTTTCAGACTAAATCACCTCGTCATCACACATTACAAAAAACACCTGATCTCGGGAGATCGGGTTGTTGTTGTGCCGTTTAAATGATTTGAAATCACGTTGTTGTGTTTAATAGTGAACGCGTGTCGTCTTGTGTTGTTCTTCTTAACAAATGAATAAATACATTTGCATCCAAAATGAACTGGAGTGGAAGTATGAAGCAGCAGAAAATGGCAAGTTAAATACAAATACTGCAAAGTTGTACTTAAGTACAGTAACTGAGTAAATGTACTTTCCACCCCCGAGTGCCACAGACGGGGCGGAGAGGTCATAAAGTATTCATAAGAGACCGTCTTAGTCTGAGACATTTTTGGTTTTGGTCTTTTGTTGACATCAGCGAGCCTCATTCTTTATTTTCCAACTAGCTCCGACACTATAAAGGTTCCTTTTAAAAAACGTATTAGATATGGATTTACAGAGTGACAACACTATTCTTCTTCACTGGTAATCAGGCAGGACTAAACACCTTCATTTAACAGAGCTGTTAGCTGTGGTCCTGTATAAAACCTCTCTCAACATCACCGACCACAGACCAGCTGTGTTTGCCCCATCCGCTATTCCTGTCCAACAAAACGTGCCACCGGTCGCAGGCACACACCTCGGGCCCTGCTGGAATAAAAATATCTCCG
Organism: Lagodon rhomboides; assembly: GCA_039737535.1. Lineage (NCBI taxonomy): Eukaryota > Metazoa > Chordata > Actinopteri > Spariformes > Sparidae > Lagodon > Lagodon rhomboides. The sequence continues at coordinate 6,931,254 of CM077794.1, forward strand.
TGCCCTGTCAAGTGGCCGTCCCTCCTGAGACCCAGATGGACGGATAGTTGTTGTACACCTCAGAGCATCATCCTCCCGAGCTCTGTGGCCGGAGGACAGCTGTGCTCAGTCAGGCAGGCTGCAACAGTCCCATCATCTCCCTGCACCTCTCCATCATCCCCGGCCTCAGCTGAGAGATGGAAAAATGGACAAATGGGGGAAGAATGGGGATAGAAAAGCAATTTGCTAACTCCATAAATTCCTGCGCCTGTGGTACCTATCCTTGGCCGTGGTGACTGCGAGCTATTATTTAGAATCTGGTAACCGATGCTTTCCTATTAACATTAAATGGGTTGGTGTCTGCGGGTTGTCTCCCACGACACGTTTATGCTGGTTATTTACTGCCCGGCACTGCAGGCCTTGCTCTCCGAGCTGCTCCGAGGGCCGGCTCACAGTGTGGCCCCCTGTGGCAACTCATCCTTAATATAGCAGGAGGGGGGAGGAGGAGCAGCGACCAGTTGCTTGATTCACAATCGGTGACTAAGAGGGAATGTCGTCGGTGTTAGAAAGGAGATCTGTAAATGACACGGGAAGAGAAAGCGTGTGAGGGTGTGATGGATTTTGTGTGTGTCGGCTTTTGGCGACGTAGGCAGAGTGGATGTGGGGACGGTGACGGCAGCCAATCTGTCGCTCCATCACTTTTGGTCCAGACTGAAATATCTCAAAAAGTGTTGGTAGGGTCTGAACGATGGACGATGGCATCGCTGATGGCTGTCAGTCATCGACCGCTCAGCTGTTTTGAAAAGGAAAATCTCATTACTGAAAACAGAAGTTACTGGATGTAACTCCAGTTCTGTGAGTTTATGCACAGTCATCTAACAGGCTGGTAAACCTCGTCCAGTCTCCACCCAAAGATACAGATACATCGCCCAACCCTACCTGCTGGATGGACTTTGATGATCATCATTTCATCTAGCATCATAGCATGCTGATATTAGCATTTAGCTCGTCTTGCATAGCCACACCTGTCTCCATAGTCCATCTCCCAACAAATTTGAAATGACACAGAATTCGTTTGCATGAGAACAGTATTCAGTCAGACGAGGTTGTACTCACTGCCTCAGTTGGGCGGTAAGTGAGCAGGTGAGTCCGCAAATTTGTTGTCGTTGAAGAGTAAGACAGCTGGCTGCCTTTTACAAAGACGACAAATGGCCTCATCTTTGTTTCTGCGGCGAAGAACCCCAAATACTTCCACTAACTGCTTCTCAGATGTTTTGGTCGTAACACGCCAGCTGTGTCTCGATTTTGGGGGCTGCATCCTCTGAAGGACACGGTATAGAAAGTTGTTGCCTTCTTATAACGCGAAGACGGAACTGAACGTTGTTAAATGGCAGTGTTCTCTACGCCATTTAACAACCTGAACAGTGTAGATGATTATGATTATGATGATAGTGATTTGAAACTCCACACTTACATTAAAAGTGTATCCAGCTGCTGTTTCCACTCCGTGTGTCCACCATGGTTGTCGGCTGGGAAAACAAATCCACCAGCGTGCAATGATCTTCGGTCTTCAAGTGCAGTTGTTGAAGGATGGATTGAGACGCAGCTACAGATGGTGGAAGGGAGGAGAAAACTGACTCTACAAACTCTACATCCAGTGAGACCAGGATTTAGATAAACGTACAGCCTCGCAGAGCTGCTAACATGGCTGTAGAGTCTTTCAACCTTTACCGGGTGAAGAGAAGAAAAGTTCACACTGTAAAAGAGATCATACATCTCGCTCAGGATGACATTCAGGCAGCAGTGCGGCGAGCATCTGGTTATTTTTCCTTTCTATCTGAATATGTCGGACAGACGTTTGACTAAATATTCACTGCCTGAACATCTCACAGCAGATGAATGATTAAACTTGTGACAACGACAAACGTCCTTCGGTTTGTCCTTTTTGTCGAAGTTGAAATCCATTGTTAACAAAAAAAGTTTTCCTGTTTTTGTGCTCTACTTTAACGGTCGATTCTAGCCCACGATTAAAGTGTATCATTTAAATGCAAAGCTACATCTAATCTAATCAATGGTCTCTCATATATAGAGCTTTTTAGGATGGACAATAAGCCCGTAGAAACATTGTGGTCAATAACATTACATCAGCGGTCCTCCTCTCTGATTGGAGTTAATGGCTCCTGCATCAACATACTTCTTGTGGCGGCTGCTGAGTTTGTTTCCCTGGTTGCAGCCCCTTTTCCAAACTTAACCGCTTGTACGCCGTTTCTAGTAAATCTTACAAGAAAGCCAATCGCTGCGGCGTGTCAGGTCGTGTTAGGGCAACGCGGCGTCTGCTCTCCACTGGTCACACTTCATCTTCTGCACATGTGCTAACGTGCTCCAATTAAAGCTGACATGTTCTGATCAGCGCGCCGTCATGTCTGGCAGGACGACCTCGGTTGGGCTCGGCGCGTCCTCCACCGCTCGGTCACTCAACTCCATCTTCGTCTCGTATCGTCCCGCTTGTCAAAATTCACGGAGCAGGTTGTTGATACTCTGCGTCGCGGCTCTGACCCTCAGACAGACGTGTTTGTCTTTTCTTTTGTTTTTATTCCCTTCTCATTTTTAGATTCATGAAACGGGATGGGCTTATTTGGATAATTGCTGTGAGTCTCCTGGCTTCATGTCATTTTGGAGACATAATGGAGTGTTATATACAGGATGATGAGTTCATTAGGAATGAATCCCAAATTTCCCCTCCTCCCTTGTCCAGCCTCCAGGCTGCGAAAGAAAAAGGCTATTCAGAGACTATTTTCTGGCAAGTCTTTAAAGCAGGTATTACAACTGTCTTTGAGTTCAAACAGTTTTCTATGTAGAGTAAAAAGTATATATAAATAAAAATACATATATTTGCTATTTGTTTTCTTTCTCTTGCCCTTTTTTAAGTGACTCTGACCTGAGTTAACATTCGACATTGCTGGTGGGCGGATGCTTGTAAAGTCTACCTTGACTTTTGTCCTCTCCCGTTTTTCAAGCTGGGTGTTGTTTTCACAGTTTTGCCCATTATTCCTGTTGGTTTGAATAACATTTTACTCACCTGCACCACGGCACACGCCGCAGAGATGGAAAATCCACTAATTACAGGTTTTAAAACAGCACAAGCGTTAACCTTGTCATTCCAACAGCAAAATGTATTCCCTGGTGGCATAATTGCCTGAGTCTGTAATGTTTTATATGGCTTCTCCGCTGAGCTGGCTGGGCGATGTTTGTCCTTCCTCACACACCCCTTTTCCACCAAATTAGCTCTGGAGCAGAGAGGTAGCAAGATGTCGGATTGTGTTGATTAGCTGCTCTGTTTTTTTTAAGATGCTTGTAAATCCATCTGCCTCGCAAGGTCACGTCAGAAGCGTACTGTGTTAAACCTAAAACCACACCAGGCAGTGATGTCACAGCGTGCTGACAGCCTGGTGTACACGTCTACATCACTGCAACAAGTGCTGTTTTTCCATTACATCCGCTGGCCTGGCTCTACCTGGATTTGTATTTCCACCACGACTGGGATACCTGCTTAAAGGTGTGTCTTTAACGATTGACGTAATGGTTCCAATCCCCGCAGTACGACTGAAGAGTCACTGCTAACAAAGTGTCTCAGCTCATTCAGCTACAAACACGTTTCATTTCCTTTAACTTCTTCACATTAAAAGCGTTCTGTTAGTCATTTAAAAAGTTTTTGTTGTGAAGCAGCGTTACAGGAAAAGTTGGGCTTTCACCAGCAGTCCGACTCCTGAAACACCTCAAAGCAAACACGATGAAAGAGTAAAACGCAGCAGATGTCTGAAAGTACAGACAGGACGAGAGAAACTAAAGAGATTTGGTTAGAAGCTACGAAAGTACTGAAGGCACAGGACCTAACAAGCACAGGACAGCATGTTGTCCCTTTTTACCAATCGGAAGCCAGCGCTCGCTGCATGCAACTTTCTTTGAACTCACACTTGAAGTTAAGTTGTACTCAACCTCATTCCTTTGACTGTTTTTTATTTACTAAATTAAGTGTACTAGAAAATAACAAGTTGGTAAAAAAAAAAATTGTCTTGTTTTAATGATGCGTTCCTGACACGTAGACACATTCTTGTTGACGTCATTTGAACTTCTTTTCGTACATTCAGCTAAAAAAAAAGAAAAGCTACGTGCAAAATGTATGTGTTGTTTATTAGCCTTGAAATAATTAGGTTATATTTGCCTAAAACAAACAACAAAACATTGTTGACTCAACATAAAATAGTTGTCAAGCCTACGAGAAATTAGTGTCATGTGAACATAAAGTTTTTGTGTCACTCCGACAGTGTTTTAACAATTTGGGTGGACTCGACAATAAACTGTACAGTTTGAGGTTTACAGCGCAGTCTTAATTGGTTCTACTTAAGCACGCTGCAATTTAACTTTGGACCTGCTTATCCTGAGCAAATATACAGTAAAACAGAAGTTATTTCCAACTGTTAAGATTATATAAATGGCTAAAACAAACAGCATTGTAAAGAAGTGAGGCAATTCTCTGAAATTGCTGCAGCAGAAAATAACAGATTACATAATATCTAATAAAAGTAAAGGTCAAAACTATGAAAATAAATCCATTGTTGCTGAACTAACACAGTGATTTACATTTTGAGACACAGTATGATTCGTTGAAAAGTCGTTTACATTTGCACATCTTGTCCTACAGGCTCAAACTTTTAGCTATAGATGTTTCTCCTTTGTAGTCCTGTCAGCTTTATTTCACCAGCAGCCTTTCTGTGCTCGGTTCTCTCTTTGCTTATTAATAAAAATAACAGGATTATTTGAACACGTAGCACAAATATTTCATCATGTTTCAAAGACAACAAAGAACGATGTGGATCAACTCGGCTGTAACGCAATGCTTGTTCATTGTAGATGAGTGTGGGTGTGTTCCTACAAGAAGATTTGTGTCCTTTGTAAGAAGTACATTGTGTATTTATAATTATATTCATATTTTAATTTATTTATATTCAATTATGTGAGTGACAGAAAACCCTCGTTGCATTCAAGCACAACACACAGTCATGCAGAGTTTATGACCTTGCGCTGAACAGCTTTTAATAGATAATAAAGCCGTTTCATCATGATGAAATCACTTGGAAATCTCGGTTGATTCTCTCACCTTGTGTTTCACCTTGAAAATAATTACTCCTCTCCAAATCTATGATTGCCTGATTAATTTAACGTGTTGTCTCGCTCCTCCAGTTAAAATAATTTGATGTGCTCAACCTGCAGAGTTCAGAAGTCTTGACCCTGACATTGTCTCACAAGGAAAATTAAAAGTAGTTTCCTCTTAAAATGAACCAGAAAAGGAACCTAATGACTGTCTACATTATTCACAGTCCAGATACTCGTGTGGCTCCTCCTGTTGAAGCTTAATTGAGCACCACGGGATTGCTTCTCTCTCTTCACTTAATAGGAGTTTGACTTCTCCTCAGACAATAAAGCTCTGGGTGTCTCGGTCCCATTTCAGGCGGAAAGGGGCAGAATAATACAAATTTTTGCATGCATGCATGGATTTGTGTGTGTGTGTGCGCGCTGCGAGCACAAAGTGGCCGGGTCGATACAGCTCTGAGATCGTGAGATCCGAGGTCATTTCTCAAGGCAGCGTATTTCCCATCTACGCAGCTAACGGCAGTCTCTCAGGGTTTATGATTTATCAAACAGAAAGGTCACCACGGCAGGCTGCAATTAATTCTGTCTGCTTTTATTTGGTGCTGCTCGGGATGCTCGCTCCATTAGTGACAGATGTCATTAAATGGGTTGTCTCCAGGATGGGAGCCGGTAGTATTTATGTGAAATAACGCAGCTCGAAATCAGCCACTTTTTTCAAGCTGTGTTGAGTCGTGATTAATTTCTGCTTGAACTTTATTTATTGAAACTACAAATAAACAACTGATAAGATGATTTTTAAATACAGACGAAGGAAAAGCGTCTCTGTGGTACTTAAAGGAGCAGTTTGTGAGATATGGCCATGAAAAATGATCTCAGGAGCCTGCATGAGACATGCTCTTTACCTGGTGAGCTATTCATCAGCTTCTTCTTGTCCAAGTGACATCTCTACAGGGTTCAATGTTGTGGTCATCCAGCCTTCACCGGTTGACTCATCTTCCAAGGTTCGATGACAATACATGGTCATCGAACACTGAACCCTGTCAGGATGTCACTTGGAGATCAATTTCAAAAAGACATCAAAAAAACTTTCATTCTGGCTCCACTGGACGTTGAAAGGATGTCTTTTGAATATAGTTTTGCTCAGTGGGGAACTAACATGATCAACAGAACAAGAACTACGGGACAGCCCCTGTGGTATCAGCTGGAAGATAACATGCAGGCTGTTAAATAAACAAATAATAAATAATCGACTGAACAGAAAAATGCAACCTCACAACTTTTGAATTGAAGTTTCCCTCTTCTGCCCGTCTAGGATGAGAAAAAACAAACACACTTCATTCAAACTCAACATGAACTAAATAAAACTCAGTCTGGTTTGTCTGGTTTGGTCAAATAAAACCCCAGTTCACCAAATGAAAGGTGTAAATATTCCAGCTCTCCCTCTCCCATCCCTGCCTGCCATGTCTTGCCATTGCCGAAGTCATAGTCTCGGTCAGAGGTCTTGTATCAACAACGTACTGAATCCCCTGTTGAACTGACATCAGTCAGTCTTTGGTTTCCAGCTGCGTTCCCTCTCATATCAGGCCGCTGAACCCAGCAGACCTGATCCCTGTCGCCCATCGCTACCCCCCTGTGATTCATAGCCCGATCCAGACAAACCCGAGAGTCACTAGCTAATGGTAGCTAGCTACACCCAAGGACAGCAAGCATCCTTGTGTTGCCGAACACACAGGCGTTTAACCAATTACCGTCCATTGAGGAACTACTGCCAGCAACAGACGTGGATAAGGTGTGATGACCAGCGAGATAAGCGACTGTGGCTCCTCGAGAGTTTTGCACTGATGCTGCTAGCATCGTTTATATCAGAGCTGGAGAGTTTATTTTATTGAAAGAAGAACAAAGAGCGTAACTGAAGGCGTTTCTTGATGGGAAAGATTCACTCTGCTTGTGACCGTCTCCTGCCCTTTTCCAGACAAACCATCTGGCGCGTCGGGGTAAAGTAGTGGACCAACCAGCTGACAGACCAACATTGCCGTCCTGAGAGCGAAGCCACTGGCATTGCTACCAAACTGCAGTTATACGTATCCAAAATGTTTACGTCTATATAAACATTTTCAACAGTAAACAACGATAATCGACAAAAGCAAAGACGTCAGATAAAACTACCGAATGTTGTTGTTAGACAGTTTCAGCCTGACGCACTTTTGCAGGCAGTTTTTCTATTTAAGAAATCGCTTGACTTAAATAAATGTTCGTGCACAGAAGTCAAGTAAATTAACTGTCTGTTGTGGATTCCCCCCACAGCCAACACAACAGCTGCGCTCAGCTGCTGCTTTTCATTTTTCTGGTTCTGTTTTTCTGATGAAAAAGACTTTCCATCTCAGATTAGGCACCTTGCCCCCGGCAGTGTGTTTATTTTTGTGATGTTTGTGTTGTAGAAAATAGCTTTGCATGATGAAAAATCCCAAGTTATTTCAATATGTTTCATGAAGCCGGGTTATAATCCCCCCTAATTATTGCCCAAATCGTTCTCTGTGCCTTGTGGCTGTGTTTTGAACATAAACAGTCTTGCTTGTGCACTTAAAGCGTCTCATCAATCTGTCTTGTGAGCTGATAGCCGCCGCACTTAGTTCCTATGGAAACTGCAGTGTTAAGAGTTCAAACTTATTGCTATGCAGACCAATCCAGTAGTCGGTGAAACGTTATTAGACTGCAGAACTCTTTGCTAAATCCTGCTTTTTGACACAGGGCAGCAGGTCACCGAAGTAGCGGCAGCGAGTCTTAGCCGACGTTTTCAGACCCTGGGCTTCTTTCCCGAAGATCTGAGAGCTGTGGAATAAACCTGGACTTAACTAGAATGATTCAGATGTTCGATTATTTCGCCGGCTTGACCTTTCACATTCCCTCCAATCGTGTTGACCTTTCCGTGTGCCGGTAGATGCTGCTGTAAGCCTGTCTTTTTAACATGTTAAACCATGACGTACACTCCAGAGATCCTCGTTCGCAATCGCCAAATTTGCACCGAAAAAAAACCTTTTGTGAGCGAGTCAATGAGATCATCCTCGCTCGTACAAAGCTCTGACTTTTTTTTTTTCTCCTCCAGATTGAGGGAATATTCTGACTGGTCCTTTGTGCACGACGCCTCGGCGAGATGTATAGTACGTGAGGAAATGCTGATGGTGCCTGCTCTTTATTTTTAGAGTCAATCTCCTGTTGGTGCTCTGTCTTAGCGAGGAGGCAGTGAGTCATGTTAAAACCAATGAATGTGAACTGCCAAGCCCCCATGGTGTGACGGGAGCCTCGCACATCCCGACTATATTGCTCGGCGGTATTAAAAACCCTCTTTTCCCTCGCAAGACACAATATGTTGTTTTGATCGGTAAACATCCAGCTGGCGGATTCAGCGGCGGCTTTGATTTATGGTGTTTTTGCCACGCCGTGACTCTGGGTAAGGACTAGATTATTTGGCTTCATTTGGCGCTCTGCATCACAAACAAGTCGGTGCAGGATGTTTGCTCAACACTTCGTATACACCCACTCAGTCATCGAGCGGTAGCGTCTTATTTCCTAACGTTGGGGCATATTTTGCTACTCGCCAACCGAGGAGCTTAAGATTGTGCTAATGTGGGAATTCAGACAATTCAACTTTTTTTCCCTCCAGTTTCCCCTTTTTGAGATCAGGAATCAGCACGGAACGAATCATTTTGCTGCTGTTGTCGAGTGTGTTTGGTCATTTTGTCTTTTTTTCCACGCGGTAGAGCAGAAACTTTCAAAGTCAGACGCTGGAGCCTCTCATTGTAAACAGGAAGCTTTAGCTATATTTGTTACCTCGGCCTGTGTCTGTTTGTTGGTTTGTAAGCAGGATTACACAAAAACTACTCAACAGATTTTCTCGAAACTTGAATGGATGATGGGTCTCTGCCCAGAATAGACCCCCGATAACTTTTGCCATGGATCTAGGAATTTTGGGCCTTGGCGGAGGTATGCGCTCTACTCAGTGCCATTCTAATTCATACTTTGACAAAAACGTGTTGTTAAGAGTATGCTGAATTAGGTAGTAACGGTTCCTCTTTGCAGTGTAGCGATGAACAATTAGACGGCTATTACTGGTTTACGTACTACATACGATGATTCTCAGGTAAGATCTGGATTTAAGGACGTTAATGACAGTAAGTACGGACATTAGAGACGATGATAACCACAGGAAGTGTGTCACAATGCAGTCAAACGGAAGATACCATGGATCTAACCAGGGAAAATCTGAGCCCCATTCATTCCTATCACAGATGCTTACACTTCCCAGGAAGGACGCCAGGCTTTGAAGCGATTTTTACGTAGTCGCTAAACCGTGTAATGAGAACGTCAACACAAAAACACAATTCTTTGAGCGTCACGCCCCCGCAAAATGACTCATTTCACGCTCACAATTTCATCCATTTTTGTCCGATAACATTTGGAAAGTCTACAAGAGCAGCGCAGTTACGTTACATTATCCCAGTTCAAGTTATCCGCGGTTGATTTATATATCAGGTAAACAACAGAGCAGCAGTTTCAGACCTCATGACAAGACGGGCCCGATCACAACGGACCTTTAATGTTACCTAAGAGTGTGACTCATCCGACTTGCTCAACACGATATATCTGGGAATGACATATAACTCACTTAATGTTTCAGATAAAAAATTTAAATGTTAAATACCCACACAGTCTGGAGTGCGGATGCTCTAGAGGAAGATGAGTCGAGCTTTTTTTGGCCACTCAGCAGCGTTTATAGGAATGAACGTGGCTCCGCTTCAGTTGCTGTATCCAGATTTCCCTCGTTGGATCCGTAGAAAGACGACCTGAGTCTTCTGCACACCTTCCACCAGGTGCAGCGCAGCAGAGACTTCCTCCGACCGAGCAGCTAACCTCCGGTTTAGCCGTACATTAACTTAAATTGGAATAAAACAACTAAAAAGGTGCGGCTCTTCTTTACTTTCCAAGTGTTATTGAACCAAATTGATCACAGTCTGATCGGAGATGCTCAAAACATTTTATCCTCGCTGCTTTCACGATGTAAGCTTTGTGGTTCAGTGTTCGTCATGTGATGCTGTAATTACACAGCTCGGCCTCTGTGTCAAACTATTCTCATCATGTGTTATTTGATGCAGATTGCAGCAATCAGACATTAAGGGTTTTAAAGCGCCTTAATTGCCTTCATTAGCTGTTTTTTTTCACAGCCTCATGCTGCTGATGCTGCTGCTGACGGTGGTGATCAGCAGGTCTGATCAGGGCCGAACGACAGCAGCTAACGTCCTGGGAGAGTTTGATATTGCAGACTGTATTTCTTTCTTCTCCTTATAGCTCATAAGAACGACTTAGAAGTTATAAAAGAAAACTGTACATTAAAAAAACATCACCTGTCATCGAGTTTGAGGCTGTTGAAGTTGTCAGTGAAGACGGCGCTGCAACTCTGACGTAAATCTTAAATATTCAATTCAATATCTGAGCTTCAGCTTCACAACGAGCGCGTTTTTGGTCAAACTGGAGTGATTTTACTTATTAATCTGAGCTGGTTAAGCAATGATTTGTCATCGTTGATTAAAGCTGCATGCAGCAGCTGGAAAACACTTCACAGTCGCTCATTCTGTGGTGATTACACAGCAACCGCTGCGAACAATCCTCCAGTGACACAGATGTGTTAGTTTTTAAGACTCGGCTCATTGTAGGAAATATCTCGGTTAAACTACCGACAGTAAACTATAATTTTAAACATCCCACCAGGCTTTAAATTGTAATTTTTTTAAAATTAATTATGATTCACATGTGGACACACACCTTCAGGCCAGCGTACAGTTCACCTGACCTACATGTCTTTGAACGCTGAGAGCTTAAAGCGTACACGAGAAGGTTTAAAGCTGAAAGAAACTTATTTGCATTCTTCCAGAGAGACACACCGAGCCGACATCAAAGAACAGGCCTCACTTTGCCTGTTTTAAGTCGCGCTTAAACGCACCTCAAAGACGGCAGCTAACGGCAGACTAGCAGGTAACGTTCTGCATCTGGGTGAGACGAAATAACTCTCCACACCAGCAGGTGGCGGTAGTTGAAAAGACTGATACCACGTACCTTGAACTCATGTGTGTCTATTTAGTGTGAAGCTATTAGCTTAGCATAAAGACTGGAACCAGGAGGAAACGACTGATCTAAGTATCCAAAAGTCTTCCTATCAGCACCTGTGAAGCTCAAGTTAGCACGTTTCCTCTTGCTTTCACTCTTCATAACACTTGAGTCCCCCCATGTAGGATTTATTTATTTATGTATTATTATTTGTTATATTATTTGTATTTGTAGGCAATTTAATAAACACCTGATATGTCCAAAAACCATGTGTCTGTGCTGCTGCTTCTTATGGAGGACTGAAGCTGCCAAAATCAGAAATAGATGAAAATGGAAAATAAAGAAAATGAATAAATATGCCATTAAATGCACCAAAAATAAAATTGAACATAAATGTAAGCATTGATTACTTTGCTTTAATCTGCTTTGATTTGCCTCTATAATTATATTAAGTCATCAATTTACTATTAATTTGGTCATTATTTATTTATTCTTCTTTATTTCCACATTCCTGTATTTATTTTTACTCTCATAATGAGGCGGATGTCAATCAAAGAAAATCACAGCAAATATTCATATAGCAGATAATATTTAATATTTCTTGATTTATTTCTGATTTTGCCGGCGTCAGTCCTCCATCGTTCACAAACTCGCCTCTCAGCATGAAAAGAAAGCCGGTAAGTGCCCCAAAACGTTGAGCTTTTCTTTAACAGCTACATCAAAACAGTTGCAAAGTCAACCTATTGGGGGAATTATTTTCAAAATAAGATCCAAAAAGAAGATGAATCCGTGCTTTCATCCTCTGTGTGTTGAACTAATGTACCGGGTAAAAGCTCTCAAGCAAACAGCTGCTTCAGAATCAAACTATGAGCCCGTCAGTCCAATTCTCAAAGCTCTGCACTCGATTCCAGTCCGTCAGAAACTCAGTTTTTAAAGCTCTGCTGCTCATTTATAAGTCACTGACGCTCCAGGACAAATATGAATCTGTGATCTTCTGCTGCAGTTTCTGCGTCCCACTGAGACCGACCGACACTGGTGTGATAATTGTTCCCACAATTAGACACAGACACGGGAAGCTGCTTTTAGCTAAAAACCCTCCACAAATCTGAAACAAACTTCAAGAAGATCTGATACCGGCTGCCACTGTTATTTCTCATCCTTCGCTTTTTAATTACACTCGAGTCTGTCGGTGCATCGGCGCTGTGAACGTTGTTTTCTGTCTCCTTTTTTTTTATTTTCTGGATTTTTTGTTTTTTCCTTCTTTGCTTTGACTTTGCTCCTGCCGTTTAATTAATTTCACGTCATGTATCCAGCTCTTTCAGGCTCTAAATCTCGTCTGAAACACTGTAATGATGAAATGTGCTGTACGAGCCGCCTCGCGCTGCCTTGTGGGAGTAACGGGAGCTGCCAGAGGAAAACCCAGCAGAGCGCTGGGGAAAGATTAAACCTCAGCAGAGCTCGACAGCGAGGATCCAGAAGTGAAAATAGTATTTTCTGAGTCTGAATGTTGAATGTTAGCCGTAATGTCGCACCATCCAAGATAGTCTGTGAGGTTGTGAGACACGTGAACTGGTATTTCTTTGTACGGTCACAGTTTGGTCACGTTCAGGCAAGAAAACGTCTTGGTTAGGTTTAGAAAAACACTGAGATTCATGTATTTATAACTGTGTAACTTCTGTAACTTCAGTTAGAAATGTTCCTACGTTACTCCCGTTATGTACTTAATGTAACATAATTACGTTATCAGGTTAGAAATAACTCACTGTTGACTATGCTTGTTAACGCACCCGTCCATCCCCGACGTCCTCCCTATGCTCTTCTATTCTCCTGTTGCTTTCATTATCGACCTATATGCTTACTTTTTTAGAGGAGGACAGGCTTGAAACGATGGTATACACTCCTGTAGACGCCACAAAACCCATGATCCTTAAGTGTAACAGTGATGTCTGTGATTGGTTGAGCTTGACGTCACGATGGAAGCGCAGTTGTCACGTCGGCTAGCGAGATAATGCTACAACAACGGATTGTTTAAGCTGCGATATTGATCTCCCTTCCTGACATACCGTGTTTTTTTTTTTTTTTTTTAGAGATGAGCAAAAGTGTGAAAAAGGTATGAAAATGTGGAGAAGTCGTCCACTCCCTAAAGCCTAAAGTCTTTATTTTTACCATCCCTTACTGCTTTTATTTGTCTATTTTTAATCATTTAATTATCCTTTATTCTTTTTACTGCGCTTTAAATTCCCTGTTCTGATGTGATGTCGTCCTCTTATCGCCCTTAATCGATTTTATTCCTTCATTTCTTTTTCTGTGATTTTTTTTTTTTGTTTTATCGCTTTTAGTCCTTTTTAATTATAACTACTCATAATGACTTTTTGTGTTTTCACATTCTCTGTTCTTTCCTACTTGTTTTAACTCACCTCAGACTCTGCTTCCTCGCGTTTGGCTCGACAGCTGAGTGTTTAATCTGTAATATTGTTGCTTGTTTTGGGTCAGGGGCTATGAGGGTCACGAGGACGCTGCTCTCTGCATGTTCAGTTCTCCGTCCTGATTGGATAAACTGGGCGGGGATACCAGAAAACGTCTCCCCTCTTTTACTGCATTAGCAGGAGGAGGAGGGACCAAACACTCTTTAACAGTGATTACTGTGGGAATAAAGAGCTATTTAACACTTATTCCAATATGAAAAATAACGCTCACAGCAGCTTTAAATATTTATGTAGACGGTCTCATTTATTTGCCTTTTCTTCGTTTTCCAATTCATTTCGCTCTGAAGCGTCTGACGTCTTGTTTCGTCTCGTAATTGGTTGGCTCGGTTCAAAGCGAAGAGTCAACGCAGTGAATGAATGAATGAATAAATAGGAAACTCACCCTGGAGCCGCTCAGAAAGTGGGCGGTCACTGTTGAGCACAGTCGGGGGGCTTAATTGGGTCAAACAGGACCTCGTTGCTGCGAGGTGACAGTGTTAACCAGCACATGCAGATGCTTGTTAGTCGAAAGTATTCACGGCTTCGACTCTGCATCTGACGGAGGAGAAGAAATAAGCGACTGCTTCAAAGAGCAAATTGTTCTCAGATCTCAGTCTATGCAAATTATCCTGACAAATAAAGGACATGAGCTTCAGATGGCTGCATAGATCAATCACCGGTGTTTAATCAGCTGAGTACTGTGCCGAGCCGGCAGATAGATGGATGGATGACAGAGTGAAGCAGGTGCTGAGCTAGAAAGACACTGACCTCAATAGCAGCGGACTGTTTATCTGAAGCTGTCACGGCTTCCATTATTCTGAATGCCAGCCTTGTCTTCGCGGCGCACTCCAGAGTCTGATTGCGTCCTGCATAGATACCGCCTTAACGTCAAAACTTATCTCTGGAATTCAGAATGGCAGTCCTTATCCCTGTACTCTTTCATGCTCTTATTCCGAAACCCAGGAGATTTGGCGAGGTTTGATTCACTGTAGCTCTTTTAATATGGTCCTGAGAGCAAAATTCAAAGGGAACAGGCTGCCGTGTTTTTTTCATCTTTTTGAGTAAGAGTTAGTTTGTGCCTCCCCAGTCTGAGGAGAGGAAACACAGAAGGACAATCCTGAAAATACGCTCCCCCAGAGATGAGTTTAGTGTTGGTTTCTGCATGTGGGACTGCGTGCATCGTGTCTGGTTGGATTTAAATAGAACCGTGAGTGTACAGCGTGTGTGCGAGCGTTTTCATCGTGGCGTGAGGGAAGCAAATCTGCATCGTGTGGGAGCCTCGGGCCGTCCAGGTGAAGGATAACGTTTTAGAAAGAGGGAGAGCTGCAGGAAAAATGATTTGCAATGTTAAAGTTACACTCAACACACACTCCCTCTCTCGCTCTCACACACATAAACTTTTAATTACATTTGGATTACTTCTACACTCCAGAGAATGCATCTGAAAAAACACAATTCCAATTTCCAGTCTATTATGTGGACATTTTGGATCCATATTTCACAGTCTGGTGGATGGATGATGTTTTGGAAGGGAAAGGCTGTTTACTCTTAGTCACCTACCAGGAGTTTGGAGAACTCAATCTTTATGAAAAGTGTTGATTTCAACCTCGAACGCTCTCAGTGATTTTTTTTTTTTTTCAGGACTGCGATTCGGAAAAAAACAATCTTTAACATCTGAACCCGCGGTCGTGAGATACCTTTGATTTCTGTACCAGACCATGTATCGATCAGGAAAGGTTAAGCAGAGCATGTTACCAGAGCACAGAGTTTTTGGACACGATCCATAACGCAGCTTGACAGATATGGAGCAGCTCAAAGAAAGTGTTATGCTGATACAGACCAACCTACGGCAACTCAAGGCTGTTAGTGTTGCCTCCACCAAGTACTGACATACAGTAAAGAGGATCAATATTCATACAATCAATTATTTTCTTTCATATTTGTACATTGTTTAAGATAGACTAGATAGATAATGTAAAAATGGAATTAATCTGCTCGGCGTCAGTGTCGTTGAGAGACAGCACTACTTTTAAATGTGAAAATACTGGATATTTTTAAGACATTGGGACAATTTCCACCTGTGATTGTGCCGCAACAAGCTGATATATTTTGACAGGAAGTCTGGACTTCTTCCAGGCATTTTTAATCAGACCTCGAGACATCTCCAGCCACGTTTGTGGTGACAGAAGCTGGTATTTTCAACCAAAACAAGATCTTGTCCTGACCTGAACCAAATGGGGGTTTTCAGCCTAAACCTAACAAGATCATCAGCACAGCATTGTCACAACATAAAATTGGAAATTGTGAAGAAATCTGAGGTGATATAAAAAGAAATGTTAGGCGTCAACGTAACTGGGGTTTGCAGAAACATACATTGCCAACATTTATTCTTGCAGTTGAGTTGTCAGACTGATTCTTTGGGTTGGACGCCAACCAAAAGCACCAGTGTTGAAGTGAAATCTTTTCCTAAACCCAACGAACATGGAAGAGACCATGTTGTTTAGTACAAACAGTGGGTCCATTTCATGATTTGGTCCGACACAGAGTTGGAAAAACTAGCTGTATGCAGATGATATTGTCCTTTCCGTTTCTTTCTACCATGACCTCTGATGTGCACTGTGGTGGTTTGCAGCAGTGATAATGAAGATCAGCACCACTACGTCAGAAACTGTAATTTATTTCCTAGATAAAATTAGACTTTTAAGGATATTCTATGGAGATTAGAAATGCAGGAAGTCGTGTGCTTTCTAATTAGGGGTGTTGAAGTGATTCCGGTCCCGATGTACTGTAGATGCCCCTGGCTGCCTCACTGTTGCTGGTGTTTCAAGCATGCTGGCTGGGGAAGACTCGGGGGCAGATGCTTGAGGGACGACAGTAACCGCTTCAAGGTGTCCCAGCGATGGTGGAGCCAGGGGGCGGCCTGTGGTGACAACTCAGGCCCAACCCACCAACCATTTATCAACCACCACAGCTTCAGTGGGACGCTTTTTAGCAGCACGCCCATCTGGTGGAACTGAACCTCCCGCTATCCCCACTGTGCATTCGGCTCAGTCGCTGCTGGACTCCTCCTGCTGCACACAGCAGAGTTAGTTTTCCATAAAACTAACAAACAGCCTCGCTGTGTCTGTAGCTCGTCTTAACTTTCTTCTTGTCATCATTAAAACTGTAATATCTACAAAATGTGTCTAAAAATATCCATGAGTCATGACCGTTTTCTCTCGCCAGACAACAACAATCAGTGTTAATGTCAGCGACTATCAAACTTCATTTCCTGTGGCGGCTTCACAATAAGAGAAACGTTTTTTTTTTTTCAAATGGAGCGCTGTTAGAATAAAAGAGCGGTTGGTTTTTGCCATTAAGGCTCCAGCAGTAACACCTCCGATGTTTGTAGAGCCGTGACCTCCGTTAACAGACCTGTGTGTGTGTGTGTGTGTGTGTGTGTGTGTTGCAACAACTGTCTTTCTCCACAAAAACCAGTACGATCAGGCAGCGTGGGAGCCATTGATTTATAATACAGGAGATTCAAACTGTGAAGCATCGCGCTAGTTTTCATGTTCAAAAAAGTATCTGAGAGCAAAAATAATCAAGGGAACGTGCAGATCTGTGATATGGAAAGTAATTAGCGTTGAATTTTCTTAACATGGATGTTATTGCACAAAGGAAGAGAGGATCTGCAGATCTGTTGTTGTATCGCCGGCTGTGTGATCGATGCATCACATCTAACAGATCCTGTGTGAGACGAGTGTCACGATTTTGATTCTGTATCAAAAATGGATGGAAATGAGATTCTAATTTCTGACATCAAAATCAAAGCGAGTATCGCCGAACCAGCTAGCTTACTGGTAGCCTGCGGCCGCACTTTCCGACACCTATCCTGTGTGCGTGAGGACGCCGACTGACTGAGATGTTTCAGAGATCCCTTATTGATTTTTTTGAGAAGAGGGATCACTCTTTGAGTCCAAGATAAATCACCATGTGATTATGTAGAGTAGAAATTAGTTCAGCGAGAGATTTCCCTCTAATAAAATATTGTGAATCCTTAAAAAAGAATCATAATGGAACTAGTATTACACACTAATTCACTCACTTATGTTTGTATTTGGAGAAATGTTATTCAAATTGAAGAGAAACAGTGTTTTTAACGAATAGTTGGACTGAATAATTGGAAAATGGGAACAAAATAGCCGCCTCTGGTCGAGACTGATAATGCTGAAATTTGTTGGATGAAAGCAAGAAACAGGAGCAGAGTCACAACAGCTCCACATAGCAGGGATTCAGGTACAAGCTGCAAGAGTACTGAATGTTTCTCTGTCGCTGGCTGCTGTCAGGGGCTTATTATTTTAGATACACACTTTTCTGGCCCTCATTTCAGGTTGTTTGGGTTTTCTCTCCCGTCCCTGTAGCGACTGCAGCCCTGACCACGATAAGTGACACAAAAATGTTTGTTTGGTAGGAAATCGTCTTCGCCCGCAGACATATTCCTGTTATCCAGTACGGCATGAAATCCGCTATCTCGCTAAAGTAATCTTACATTTTAATGCCGGTATTTACCAGGAATTTGTGATGGATCATTTTAGCAGCAGATGTCAACCTTCATCTTGTTTATGTGATCCGAGGCTGCTTAACACTTCTCACACACACACACACACACACACTCGCTCGCCTGCATTCTCACCTCCGTCTGACAGCCACAAATGGCGAGAGCAGCTTTACTGCCATCATGAAGTCTTATAAAATGTAAAGGTCATCCCCGGTATAAAGGCTGCAAATTACATTTCATTTAGAAGGTGTCTGGAACATCTCTCATATCCTCCACGCCGCTCTGTGTTTATGCGTCACGTCTTTGTATTCCCGCATTTGAACTTCAGGACCTTGTAGTCAGAAATGTGGGTTTAATTCAAAGTACGCGGACAAAAAAAAAAAAGATGAGAGAGAGCAAAGTCGAAGTCGACACCGGAGAGATTCGATTCAGTCTGCTTTCTTGATTTTCTCCGTCTGTGGTGGCGGCGCCTGAGCACTTTAGGTCGCTAAAGGTCGCTCGCCGACCGACAGGACACGCCCACATCTGGACATCAGGGTCACTTCTTTTTTTCAAAAAGAGAGAAAAGCACAAGAGAAAAAGGTCATTTTTGATTATATTGTTCCTCTGTGAGAAGCGGTTGGCAACCCCATGACTTTTTTAGTAAAATGATTCATTGATTATTTATACCAGTGTGCCTCCAAGCCTAATCTGAAAATGCTGTCGCTCTGAAATAATCACAGCCAATGATCATTTTATTATTATCATTATAATTTAGTTTGAATGATTATTGTGCTTTTAATCCCGACATAGAAGCGAAGCCCAGTGCCAGGACAAAGTGTTGGCAGTCATATTTGTCATAGGACGACTACCACAGTGACATTTCTACATGATGTGTCAGATTACGTTCACAACCCTGTGCCACACCTTCTCCAGGTGTAGACAACCAACTCCCACTCTTTAACTCACGAGGGAGACGGGACAAAAAGTTAGAGCGGTGTCACAACTATCATTTCGGGGCATGGAGGGGATGGAGGCGGAGTTACAGACAAGAAAGCTACCAAGCCAGAGATCACAGTTCAAGACTGCGTTTCAAACATTTGTCACATTGAAAATCACCTTCTGGAGCTGAATGTGGGCGGTGTGTTTGTTTTGCGGTCAACCACACACACTTGTTTGCTGTCGGTCGTGGCTGCACGCGAAGCCAAGATGTGCATTTCCCCAACGGATGCAAACATAGGATGGAAGTGAAAGAAAGACAGCAGCATTAGTTTGAAACCCCTGGATGTTTTCAAGGCGACCTCAGGACAATTTCCAGCCGTGTTTCTGGCGACAAAGACCAAACGTATTTGACAGGAAGTCGTGATATCTCCAACAGCTCTCGTGGTGACCTGAACAGATATTTTTAAGCCGAAACCTAAACCTTTCCTCGACTCCCCAGACCAAACCAGACCAGACCATGAGCACAGTGATGTCACAACATAACGTGGAAACTAATGAGATGTAAAACTGCACTGGCAACATTTGTTCTGGCGATTTAACAGAAAACTAACCACCCACCACCAGACACGTCAGCTGTCTGAGCGAAGAAAGGCTCATTAGTAGATGTTTTCTTTATAATGGTCCTAACAGTTTTCTTTAGTGGAATGATTTATAGAAAAAGAATAGATAAGTTTGACCCTTCATCTCATTCAGAAGTGACCACGAAGCTGCACAGCCGCGATGGTTTACAGCCAGTAACTACCCTGAAATGAATTTGACTCTCACGGCGATTGTTCTGCGTCTGGCTCAAATTTAGTTACACAATTCCTCTCACATCCACACAATGCTGTCAAACTCTGATCGGACAAAGTCGCGCCTGCTTGCTATCAAAGGTAATCTCTTTTGTGGTGAGGTCATGCTAAGTGATGCATTACATCTCTCCGACCTGGTACAAAGGAGGTGTTGCAGGCGCTGACAATGGACGGCCGAGTGACCCGCTGGACTCAAAGGGCAACACATGGACCGCAGATGAAATGAAAACTGTCAGAGGGAACGGTGTTATTTTAGGCGCTTGTGTTCCCAGTGAATACAATAGCAGACGGTATTGATAAAGCCTTAGAGGTGAGGGCGTGAAAGATTGAGGTCTGGGCGGCAGTGTTTTTGGTTTCAACACATGAAAACAAACACACTTTCGATTTAAAGGAGCATTTTGTAAGATGTGGTCAGAATTTTAGTTTAAAACAATCGAAAAAGGAAAGAAACCACAGTGTTGAGGTCATGTCAAAGACGTCTGTGTGCTGTGTTTTCATCTACCCTGGATGTAAAATTAACGCCTGTCCCCATATAACCCAAAGTAAACTCAACCACTCGGAGTACAGGCGTGGTTTTGAGCTCTTTTGAAAGGTCGCAGTCTGAACTTTTCCCCCAAGCAGTCAGAAGTAAGTGCTTCATTCCGTTGGTCTATAGCAGTTTGAGCACACTGAATTATTTATTTTTCTCGCCTTCATTTTTTTAAATGCCAAAATGAGCCTACAAATTAACTGAAACTGCCCCTTTCAGCTGGAAAACACAACGTGTTCACCTCATATAGTCTTACATGGCCCAAGTTCAAACTTAATAACATAAAAAATGCAATTTTGTAACCTTGAAATACCCCTGCCTGAGAGCAACGGGGCGCAAAAACTCCCCATAATTCTTCATTTTCCTTATTCACACTAACTTAATGCATAGAGAATAGTTGAAAACAGGTTCTTAGGTTGAAACACAGCCTATTCAAAGAACAAAACATATAAAACATCATAAACCTGCATCATTTCCAAGTTTAGGGCTTTTTAAAAATTGTAATAAACTATATATTACTGGATTTGAAATCTCATTGGCTACATGACTCATCAATCATCTGGAGGCTGGCGTGTAAGTGGCTCAGGAGAGAGGAGGAAGAAAAGAGGCTCACTCGTTGGCTGTTGGAGGCTTTAGGGTTGGCATAGAAGCCCCTGTATGGTCTAATGAGCTGTCAGTCAAACTTAGTCGCATAAACTTACAAAATACCAGAAAAGACATATTTTTACACCCATTTTTCTTTTTAAAACAGGAAAACTGTATTATTAAACAACTGTGAACAACAAATCTGAACTCAAGTTTCTCTTTTGCCAAACTAAGATGAGCCTAATTGCCTCGTTAACTCATCATCAATCATACTGTAACACTGTCACACTATAAACGTAATATAAACAAATTAAAACTAGTCTGAACAGTCTTGGTTTGTCTTCCTATATCACCTCTGGTTTGGTGGAAATCAAACGTATAAATAAAGTACGATGTGAAAATATTGTATATGCCGTTTTTGTCCACTGCTGATTTTCTCATCCCGGAGTTACAGTCCTTTATCGGAGCCGCTGTAAATCGCCTCCATACTCTATCCCCTGCTAACCTAGCTTCTTGCTAACAGCAGCTCGTCTCTACAGCTGAAGATAGCTACAGCAAAGAGTATAGTGAGCAGGAGTAACCGTCTATGTTTTGGAGCTGCCTTTGAATTCTGGTCATTTCGTACAAATCATTCCTTTGACCTGTTGAATTCTTTTAATGCTCACGTCCGGTTCAAACTGTGACAGGCCCAGTCCATTTGCTGCTTCAGTTACTTTGTTCACTGTTGCGAGAAGAGGCCTCGTTAATGTATTTATAATTGAATGAGCATAGAACCTATTTATTTTTCTGATTGCTGAGCATAAACCATGCATTCATTAGTAATAACCATCCCGATGAAGAATTTTTTTATCAAGGATGTTGGTGAATAAGGTGCGTGTTCGGTCCAAGGCCTCACACCAAAGTGGTTTAACAACGCGCAGCCCCTCAACTTTGAAATTCCTGGGATTGTGTCCTCGGTTCTAATCACATTTCTTCTTGAAAACCACTTCATGGCTAAGGTGAGGCGCATCCAATAGCCTAAAACATTTTTTTCAATCCTCAGATCGCATCAACGTAATTTCTACCCCCACTTCTTTTCCTCTGTTAAGTGCTTCAAGAGGCAGCTGTGTGTCGGCGGCGCTGTGCGGTGCGTCGGGAGGCATAAAGTACCAGGAGGAGGGTTGATATGAGGTCTTGAGTGCTGTGCATGTGCCCTTATCAAAGTCTTGTCGCGTTCCCGGCCGGAAAGCAGTGGAGATGAAGCTGAAACGGTAGTGAGCGCTCCCCATGTGGCCTTTTCATTACCACCCCCCCGCCCCCTTCTTCTCCCTATTTCTTCCTCCCAGTGGTCTGTGAGAAATGAGCCTTGGGCAAAGCTGGCTAATTAGTCCTGACATCACACCATAGCACGCTCATCCAGGCTCCTCTGGACACTTTCTCGCCCATGTAGATATTCGTAGAGACAACACACGCACATGAGCACACAGGTAGTCCTCCTCGCATGATATGTCCACATGCACGCACGCACCTAAAATACATTTCCTGCAGCCTGTTAGGGCCCATGCTGCTCACATCCGAGTGCTGAACCTTTGAACGTCCCCTCGCTCGCGCTGATCTGTCTTAATCTTAATATTCATACCAGACGTCCAGAGGAGGCCAGTGACGGGGATAAGGAGGGTTATTGTCAGAGGTCTCGGCTTAGAAGCAGCACGACACGTCTTAAGACTTGGGTGTACTCGGAAGGAAACGTTGGACGGCGAAAGTGTTATAACTTCCTCTAATGGTGCACGCTGCAGGTGGGGTAAAAAGCTGACCTTTGCAAACGGATGAGAGGTGAGATTGGATAATCATTTGAATAAAGGGGATAACGAGCAGACTTTCAGACAGGCTGTCCTGGAAGGCATTCATGATGCTGCACTCATGAGAAAAGACAGAAGTTGTTGTGAAAAATAATAAAAAAATGGATCTGTCAAAGCCGTCTCACCTCTGCACATCTGCAAAGTCCCTGTGAAAGGTGGTTGTCAGTGTCAAATTGTTGGTGTCAGAAAGTTACAAAAATGATCCTGCTGCATTTCCAGATTCGGAGATGATCAGTCAAACACATCGTGGTCCCATGTTTTAGCGTCTCCGACAGGGGATTCTTACTTATCCTGTGTGTGTGAGGACATCGACTGACTGGAGATGTTTCAGAGATCCCTTATTGATTTTTTTGAGAAGATGGATCACTCTTTGAGTTCAAGATAAATCACCATGTGATTATGTAGAGTAGAAATTAGTTCAGCGAGAGATTTCCCTCTAATAAATATTGTGAATCCTTAAAAAAGGGTCATAATGCAACTAGTATGACATATTAATTCACTAACTTATGTTTGTTTTTGGAGAAATGTTATTGAAATTGAAGAGAAACAGTGTTTTTAATGAATAGTTGGACCTTAATTGGAAAAATTAAGGTCCAACTCGAGACTGATAATGCTGAAATTTGTTGGATGAAAGCAAGAAACAGGAGCAGAGTCACAACAGCTCCACATAAATGTGGAGGGTTAGGTGGTTAAGGTGGTTGTCAGTGTCAAATTGTTGGTTTCAGAAGGTTACAAAAATGATCAGATGGCCTCCTGCTGCATTTCCAGATTCGGAGATAATCAATCAAACACATCGTGGTCCCATGTTTCAGCGTCTGCGACAGGGGATTCCAAGTCAAAGTAGTCATCTTTAATTCATCTTCCCGGTGCCTGTGTGTAGGAGGGGGAGCTGATTTACAGTTAAATAAAATAGGGTTTCGAGCCAATAGCGATGACAAGCCTACAGGCTGGTACCGCCGCGGTGTCCAGGGTCGGTCAGAGGGGCTGACGAGCCTGATGGCATCGGGACGCAAGTTGGATCTATGAGTCGATACGCCCTTGAAAGCTTGCTTCTATAAATACGCTGCTCCTTTCAATTGAGGCAATCTGCTGTTTGATCCAAATAGAAGCTGTGTATTTTCTTAATTGCCGATCGCGTGCGAGGGAACACGTGCAATCATACCTGCTAAATGTCAGCGTGTTCAACTTGACATCGTGAGCGAGTCAGCGTGATCGAATCGCAGCTGTGCAGCCTCGCAGAGTTGCTGTGGCGACTGCGGTATCTCTTCTTTTTTTGTTGTTGTCTTCTTTGTAGTTTGGAATCGAGGATGATTTAAAAAGGTAATTTGTGGACACAGTGGCCGTTAAGAATGAGATGCCCGTGCAGTGCTTTTTCTGATCGCTGTTAAAGTGTTTTAGCGGCGTACAGAGGGAGAGATCAGCCGGGTTAGAAGCATAGACGGCACCTCTATTCAGCTGCTGTGAGAGGCTGCGTGGAGTTTGTTTGAATCAGCCTTTTGTCGAACGAGTGTGCGATACTGCGCGCGGGGTCAGGTGATGTTCTTACAAACCACGAGGAGGATCTCTCATCTGTTTCGCCACTCACGGTAAAAGCTCCTGATTTATTCTCTAATGAGGTGAAGGAGCCAAAGCAGCTGTGCTTTGATGCACAAACCTCCCTGTTGTGAGATTCACTTTGAGAGTCCTACAAAAAAATAAATAAAAAAGGATTATTGGGAAAGATGTTTGCCTGTCATATTTTTTGCTTCATTATTAAGTCCAACACTTTTATCACTTAAAAACAAAAATGTGTACAGTTCAGCGTGCCAACCACCGCTTCAACTTAATGTAAAAACCCTCTTTAACCTTGACAAGAACCTTATGAATCGTTAATTAAAGCGTTTCCCTGTGGTACTGTTAGCAACGTGGCTACTGTCCAAACAAAAAAACAACCAGAAGAATCCCAGTTTGACCGAGAAATTCAGATCTCAGTGCCGTACTAAAGTCACCATGAAACAGACGGTGAGTGTTAATTGCTTCCACATATTTACATGTTTCCTGTCAAAACAGGCAGAGAGGGACTTGAAGAGGGTATTGATTCATGTTAATTGTAGCTGATTTCATTAGAATGTGGATCAACTGAACCAAAGACGTTACATTCAATCTGGACACAGTGTTGGACACGTAGCCCCGTTCGTTCCTATGAAAGCTGCTCAGTGATGTTTTTAAGCCAAAAAACGCTTGACTTCCGGCGATGAACTTACCTGGATCTTCCGTGTTGTGCGGCCAGTAGAGCTCATGAGAAACGTCTGCAGGCCGAGCTGGCTAACTTCTGGTTTAGCGCCCAGCTAACTTGAATAAAATAATTTTAATCCTGCGGCTCTTCTAGACTTTCCAAATGATATTGGACCAAATGGCTCAATTTCTGACAGTGAAATCACAGTGTAAGCTTATGGGAAAAGGGCTTTTTGGGCCACAGTGCGTCAAGTGACGTTGTAATTACGCGGTTTCGCCACTACAGAAACTGGCTTCAAAGCCTGGCGCTCCTCCTGGGGACTTGGACTCAACGGGTCACAGGGAGTTCCCAGTTAACAGAGCTGATTACGTGATGAGAGGGCTCATAAAGCATCCAGCACAGTCAGCACAGGCTGCCAATCGGACAACTGAACACAGTACCAAGGTGGTTTTCTTGTTGGGTTTCACTTCCAGCAACCTACTGCTGAATGTTAACCAGCTAATAGGACCGCTAACGTTAGCTACATGACTTAACGAGTGAGCGATAACCGTCTGACAGCAGCTAAACTCTGTAAACTGGATTCCTCGCTGTCAAACTGCCAGCAGCTTCTCTCAAAAAGTTTGTGTTTGGTTCCCGACACCGGCTGTGTTCACTCAGAGCCTCGGGCAGAGTTCAGACAGAGCAGAGGACAGTCGAGGCTAAACTGGAAGAAACAGTGTCCATAAGATCCAGTTCCACCAGAATCAGTGAATAAAGATGTAAATGTGTGTTTTTGTACAGCGGACACTCGTCAGTCTGGTAGAAGCAGAACATCCTGTTTTGCAGTGACGTCGGTGTTTAGGTGTGAAACTCGTCAGGTGCAGTTTCTAGTCATGACTCAGCGAGCCGACCACCATTTTGACGACATGGACAGAATTGGCAGAAAACCCTCAGACGTCGGTGCACTAATACGCCGCCTGCACCAATTTCCACTGGGATTGTATAATGTTTGTATAAATGAAGCTCGCAATCAGAAATAATTCAAAGACTCGGAAGGAAATCATCACATACTGGCTTCAATAGCGGAGCACTGAAAGCTTCTCTAATCGTGTTCGGCTGTTTTTTTTTTTTACCTAATCCACCGTACAAATGGGTATATTCACAAGAAAACAAGAGACGCCGGCTTTCTGATAGACACAAGTCTGGTGGTTTGCAGCTTTTGATTTTACGGTTCGTTCTGTTCGTACGTTCGCCGTTCTCGGTTGCGCTCGCTTTACAAAAAGCTTCCACTTGTTCTGTGATTCAGCCGGAAGATTCTGACTTTAAAATCCTTGTCTGTGCGCTTTCTTTAATTACCGAGGATCAAGGGGATCAAGTGTGACGTTGTGTTTGAGTTTTTCATAGGAGTGGTTGTTCGACGGGTTGGTTTCTCCGCTCGTCGAACGGCGTCTAAGCTGAGCGTTTACGAGACGCTGAAGCGTGACACCGTACATTCTGCAAAGACCCGTCTTTGTGATATCTGCGACCTCGCCTCTCCCGGCTGCCAATGACTGAGTATTATAAGTATTGATTTGTTAAGCAGAGTGTGAATCGCAGGTGAGAATCTCCCCGCGGAAGAGAAGCCTTCTGGCCGGCGAATCTTACATGGGAATCTTATCTCGGTGGAAGAAAATATGGTCGCTCACTTCAGCTCCTCCGTGTGATCATAACGGAGGATGAGGGGGCGAAGAGGTCGGGAAAAAAATGAGTGTGTGCGAGAGGCATCCCGTTGACTTTGCTCAAGATAATTGATCTGTATCGAGGACCGAGAATGCGGTCCGTTCTTCCATCACAAAAGGGGTATCTAATGACCGTGACAGCGACCATCACATAGCCATTGATTTCTGCCGCGCCGCCTTCCAAGCCCCAATCGAGAAAAAGCGAGGGGGGAGCGCTGCTGTGAAGGAGACACCTACGGCGGCGTTCGCAGGCTCCAGGACGCCGAGAGGGAGGTAGACGGGGAGCGAGGGGGAGGATTTGGCTCCCTGCTCCCGGCGATAAAGGTGCATCTCCCGTGGGCCCTGTATCTGCGCACCTGATTGAACAATGTGCATGTTTGTGTTGCCGCTCGTCGGCTCGGCTTTACGAACGTGGGAGTGCGTACATGTGTTTGCATATTTGCGTTTAACTGCGGCGCGGAAACGGTTGGAGAGGCCGCGTCTTGCTCGCTTTGCATGTAGCGGCTCTGTGTGCAGGCTCGCCACTCTGAAGGATTTCCAAGCGGAGCTCAGCTGTGGTCATCTCTATAGCAACTCTCCGTTCCTGTCAGGACTCCTCGATGCGCTGAATATAATTAAACCGTGGCACGTAGGAGGGGAGGAAATTCAAGTGTTTTTTAAATGAAAACTAAATGTTCTAATTACATCTTACGCTTTTAAATACAACAGGGGGATTTAATTAGGAGGAGAGGCGTCCCAGTCAGCGCCGTCCGGAGGGAACGCTCCGCAGAACTTGAAAGCAATTTAGTTCCTGCCTCTTCCTTCATGCCTCAACCCTGAAACGGCTCCGATAGCGCGGTGAAATTAATGTTCGGAATGAATGTTGGCGGAGTTTAATAAAAGCAATCTCATCTGTTTCTTCTCACCCCGACGCCTCCCCTACGACGAAACCTTTCCCGCCGTCCTCCCGCGGTCAATACGTCAAACATGAGTGACATTAGGTTTTGTTGACGCCGGCTTCACTTCAGCAGATTACTCTCTCCGCTTTGTGAAGATGACAAGCATTTGTTCAGCATTTTCTTATTTTTTTTTTTTTTTTTTAGCCCGGGGGGGTGAAGACGAGTTTGGAGTTCAATTTTCATAAGCGCCAAACCCTGACATCTCACAGAGCTGTGAATGAGCAATAGCAGCCTATGGGGAGTTGCCAGGCAATGAGTGGCTGCAGTCTGCTCGGTGCAGTGCTGTATATTTACACACACACAAAAAAAAAAAGCTTTCGAGCTGGTTTATTGAGACCTTTGAAGTGAGATATAGTGGCTCATCAAATATGAATGTCATACCCCTGCTGCAGTAGAACTGCATTTATCATTAGGAAATTAAAGGCAATCCTCAGCTTGCTCATTCGCCGGGACGTGACGTGACACCGGGATCCACTCCAGGAGAACGGATCAATTGGCAAATACCTTTAAACAAGGGGGGGGGAAGAAAAGAAACAAAAGATACTGCGCACATGGCTGCAGGGCTCAGAGGAAAGACACAGCAAATAAAATGTTCACGTTATCTTAATGCAATTACTCGACTTGAATGTTCTGCAGGGCCGAGTTCATTCCAGTTACTCCTCATTATGCATTCTCATCCTTTCACGCGGGGGGAAAATATTACAAAACGCTTCATTACTTTATAATAAAAGTGGTGGAATTAGGTCGAAGTGTTCATGAGACTCCTCTTCTGGTGAAATTTAACAAAAAAAAAAGAAGCACCGTAAGAAAACACAGACAGAGGAACTGAAAGTAAAGCAGTGACGTGCCCGTTCGATTGCTCGGCCTCTGGTATTGAGCTGATTGCAGCTTCCTGGAGAACCGCTCATGCAAACACTGATTACACAGATTATCAAAACGTGAACGTTAAAGATCGAATCAGCGAACGCCGCGTGAGGTATAACCAACGCCACAGTGGCTGCTGGTATAACGTAGTCCAGCGTCGCACCTTAATATAATTCCTGTCAATTAATCTAATGATTCTTTATTTTGATTAGTTGATTAATCTATTAATAACAATACACCCGATGTGTCAGATGTCTGATCAGAAACACATTGGACCTTAAATTCAAAAGGTTTAGATTAATTTAATCACAGTTTCTCACAGGTGCCCTTTCCCTGACCTTAAGAATCACTACTTAGAAATTAAAAATGGTCATGACAAGGATTTATTTTCACCACTGGAGTAACGCGCATTAAAGATAATCACTGGCAAATGTGTTTTTGCATCCGTGTGTGGCCGGAAAATAAGTGAAAAAATGATTTACAGGCCGCAGCAGCTGTCAGCGGCGGCAGCAGTGTGAGCTGTTCTCTCGGCCGTACGCGGCCTTTAAAGTGAGCCGAAAACATAAAACAGTCATTTAGATGACACGAGGTGTTACGTTAACCTTATGTTACCAACAGCAGCGGCGCATAAATGACTTTAAAGGGGCACTACGTGGTTCTGGAGAGGAATGTCAAACTCAGAATTTATATATTTACTATATTAATGAGGTAATAATACAAACTCGGAAATGTTTTTGTTCATAACTGAGTAAACGAGCTGTTCTCAGAGGAAAACGAGGTCCCCAGTACACTGTTTGAAGCTAGAAAGGTGGCAGGGTCCGCCACATATAAACAAAGTAAGACAGTATGAAAATTGTCCTTCAATGTTAAAGTAAAGATCTTTCTCTTTCATCCAAAACTCCTGCCAAAACTTCAACATGGTGGCGAAAAAATGCGTGTTGCTGCAGCTCGCTCATCTAATCCACTGATAACGTGATAGCACGTGTTACCTTTGAGGCTAACGCTGACAGAAACTTCAAATCTCACCTTCAAGAATAGAAAACCCTGTGTGACAGTGTCATATGACGCACACAGACCCGTCTAACCCTTCCGCTTTTGTCGTCATCCCACGTCTGCTTCCCCGATCACGTGAGAGGCCGTGACGCCTTCGCCCCCCTCGCCGCTGCACAGAGCGATGGTCGCTGTGCAATAAAAACTGACACTGCACTTCCTCGGATCCTCAGCAAACAAACCTGCCAGGTGTGAAGTAGATCTGATCAACGGTTCTCGAGATGTGATAACAATACAGGCAGACACGTGTGATCTTTCATCAGAACACTGCAAATATGTTTCCATTATAATAAATCCAACCAACACTGAGATATTTCGCGCTATACAAACCTTTTTTTTTTCCTCCTCAGTTTGCTTCCAGAACTTTTAACACGTTGTTCAAAGTGTTACTTTATAACAATGAGCGCTTACGTGCATCTGTTTTATTCATCGGCACAAATGCCAGATGATTATGTAACAGTAACAGCGCTGTGTTGACTTTAATATATTGCTGTGGGAAAAAAAAAGAAAGAGACGTGATAGCAAAAAAAGTAAACAAACTAAATTTGTTGTGACTGTTGGCGTGATGGTCGGGAGCCAAAAACATTCTGCTTCCTGTCACACGTTCCCTCTGGCAGATTAAATAACACATTAACTGTAATTGGGGGACACGATCGTGGCCAGATAGCTTGTGTGATATCTATGGATGCTCTTTTTTTGTCACTGGTCTGATCTTTCCACGCAGGTCTTTTTGTTTTTCACAGGCTGTTTGACACTATATTTCATTTGTGCCCCGCCACAGACAGGTTTGACAAGCCGTGGTTTTCCCTTGAAAGTCTTGTTCCTGACCAAGTGAACCTTTCTCTCCATCGAGAAATTTATGAACCCTGACTGCTCCATCAGAGGACACAGGAAAGACTTGCCCGATGGTCTGTCATTGGCTGCCATTCAGCGTTATGTTGTGTATAAGAAAGTGGTTTTCAAATGACTTATCCTCGGCCTTTGTCTCATCTTCCTGCCAAAGGATCAAGATGTTCTCCACGGGGTTACACGGATCGCCCGCGGTGCTCGCTAATTCGTCAGATGCTGTAACTGCGGTGGCTAAAAAAACGCCGCCCTGAATGCTCTGGCTTTCTCGTCCCACTCTCTCCCCTTTTACTGCGCGTTACGGCACCAGAGCCCCGGCTAATGAGCAATTCACTGCCCCGTGCGCAGTGTGCTGCAGAAACAACAATAACGGGAGGGGGGGAAAGACAAAATGAAAAAAGGAAAAGAAAAACAGTGCCGCCTCGAGCTGAGAGAATGTAAGTTAAGTGCTGACCTTGGTGGCCTAATGGCTCTAAATAGCGTATGAATGTCGGTGTGGCCCAGAGAAGGGCAGCTCCCGCCCAAGGGTAACGGGTGAAGCAGCGCTTTGAAGTTGCGGAAATGGGAGACGAGGTGGTGGGAGGACGCCGTTAAGATGGAGCCGATCGCGGTGGGTGTGGAGCCGGCAGGACGGCGGCGTGCCGCGGATCTCCTTCTCCTCGAAAGGGCACTGAGTCACAACACTCGGCGTCGGAGAAGAGCGGAAAGCCGACAGAGAGACAGAAATGAAGTGTTTGCGACTATATTTTCGAGTGGGCTCGAAAATCACTTGTTCCATCCACCCTGCTATTGTGGGAAAGTACCGGGCGAGTCGGAGATGGACAGTCGTTCTGTTCTCAGGCCACATCCTCAATGCTTCACGCTGCAGCTGACGATGAAAGGTATCATCAGCTTGGAACCGGAAGAGAGAATGGACTCGAGATTGTTTGTCGCGCCTGCTGCTACACCTCTTCGGCTTTATTGTTGTGGAAGAATCACCGCTCAATATTCATAGTAATCTTTGAAATGATGGATCTGAAATGAGCGGGTGACTCATTTTTAACTGTAGTCGGTATGCTAGTTAGCCGGGCTTGCTAACGTTTGCAGCATGTGAGGCTTTCCTTACATTTCTGGTCTTTTGTTTTTGTTCTTGGGAAGGCAAAAAAAAAATAATCCAGAAACCAAAAAAAGACACCGGCATCCAAACTCTTTAAAGTTCGAGTACTTATAAGAACTCCATGCACGCAGGAATCCAAACCCATTATCAGACGATCATTTTCAGGGAGGAGATTGAGCGAATGTTGGGAGGTCAGTACAAAGCAAAAAAGATTTCACTCTCCCCATTTCTTTGCTATTTTTTTACTGAACTTGCCTGTTTTAATGAGCCACTGGGTGCCGAGACAGTCATTGAGGCACAAAAAGCAGTCGGGAGTCATCTGAGTCCCCGAAGTCCCTTTTAATTGAGCCTCCTTTACTATCGGTGCTCAGACGGGCTACCGAGGGAAAAAAAGGTCTTGTGTGCTGATCCTGTGCTCCAGCAGCGTAGATGATGACACTGATCCGCTGAAAAGCTTCCAGATGTGAAATCTTCATCATAACGAAGGCCGTCCCTCACCGGATCAGTAAAAACCCAATGAAGTGAGGGTCTGGTGTGATTTATGGGATTCTGACTCGATAATCCATCTCATTTTACCTTGCGCGAGGAAATAAAAGCAATCTTTTATTCACCGGCGACGTCTCTTTATTCATCAGTAAAGAGCTTGAGTGGGGACTGAAGTGAGCCACATTCATTGAGAACAATTTAGCGGTGGGGCGTGGATGAGAGGACGACAGGTGCAGGGTTCTAGTGCCATTGTACCGGATCCCCCTCACATGCCTAATAGACCTACTTATAAACATCACGTGCTGCTTTTTTAAGCAGGGCTCGTTCTGACGGGCACGACAGGACATTTGTTTGTAGTGTGAGTGGGTGTTTTTATCCCCAGATAGTTTTTTTTGTATGATTTATAATACAACAAAAACAATACACGGATAAACGTTAAAGGATTTAAGCCGAGTGACGACAAAACAACACATCAGGTGCCCAGTTTCTTTGATCGGCGGGGGGGAGAGTGTAGGATATCGATCAAAGTCCAAGGTGATCCGTCATTACACACAACAAAGAGGCGCCTTACACAAACAGCTACACAAACATAGAACATGTGTATATATAGAGTTATATAGGCTGTAAACATATAAACATATATACAACCAGGAAATAATCAGTCGTGCATTTTTAACCTCCACCATGGATGTATTTCCTCAAAACTTGGATGGAAGAAGTGTCTCAGTCCGGAAGACGCTCCATTAACTTTTGGTGCGGATCCAGAAATTTGTTCTCACTTTCTTTATCAATTTCTCTCCACATTTTTGTTAATTTCTCAGGGAGTAATGTCTGGATCTTGATGAGTAAAACCAAGTGGTTCGGTGGCTGGTATCTTTGAATGAGTACCATTTGATGTGGATCCCTGAGCTGGTGATCTTGAATTATGTTTAAGCAGGTGGTTAAAGTGTTAGTGACACGTCACGGGGCTATCGAGCTTGATATTGGATCAGGCTTTACTGAGCTTAATCGGACTGTTGGGTTGAGGTAAGTGCTAGCTATTATAGTTTAAATTTAAACAGCAGCAACAAGTTTGGGATGATAACACGGTTGGCATCGTCCAACACTGTCCATCAACTTTGACTGTGTTTGAGCTCCAAGCATCAATCATGTGAAAACAGAGTCCACTTTTTGATCCACTGCTGTGGTGGAGACGGGTGTCTGTAAACATGTGGGCTCAGAAGTCTTTGATTTTCTGTTGACCGGTCGAATCCATTAACCGGACATTAACCAAGGGGGCAGCCTTCAATCTAAGCTAAGTTTGGATGATCGACGGATGCCGCGGGCCGTGAAAGTCAGCTGCTCAAAACCAAAACGACAAAAAAACTAAAAACGTAAAGAGGGTAAATGTATGAGCTCTCTCCATGACAGTGTCTTGCAGCTATGTCGAAGCGTGTCTATGATAAAAGAACATGTTCATATCTTCGGGGGTTGGGAGGAAACCATCAAGACCATTGTGTTTTGATCTTTGTCTCTTACCGCCTTTGAAATACGGATATCAAAGAATATATATATATAGTTAAACACACAAATGTATTCAGGGTGCTTTACACCGACACAGGCCTGTATAATTGCCATCATGGCCTTTTGTATAAAGCTGACATGAGAAGATTCAAAGAGCCTGTGTGGCCTCGGAGACGCCTCTGTTCGCCGGATGCCTTTATTGATTGAACAGTATAGTTTCCTCACCTTCCAATTAATGAGCATTGTGCGTTTCACTGGTAGGAAAGTTCATCTTTACTCCCTGCAGACACACTATAATGGGAAATATATGTCTTATATTTTGCATAAAAATCTTCCACGTTGACCCAAAATATTCCTGGCAGCGCCTCAAAGTGCCCGTCACCTCGCAGCACACATCTGAAACATGACGGCTCATGTTCTCCGGTTTGTGTGGGCGATACGTGACCTAAACAAAGTGTGTGTGTGTGTGGGTGAGTTTGATGCCTCAGTCAGTTTCTGTTGGATATTTCTGTCCCGCTGCTCAGTTAGGCCCGGTTGTATTTGGGACATTGATGAAAAGGGATGAGGACAAAACGTGGCTTTTTCCTATCTGAAGGCATTGTCTGTGTCATTGGGCTTTCAAAGTGTTTTATCAGCAGACCGCAAAATGGTTGTGTGAAATTTGCTGTGCAGGCTTTACTGAATTGGCACTGGAAGAAGTCTATTCTTCTCGAGATGTCTGGCTCAGGGGCGTGGAGCTTCCACCATTCGTACTTCGCCCCGTATTTCTTATTTAAAATGAAAGAGGCCCATTGATGTGTGATCTCATTGGGCCTTCAGTCATAGGAGGGTTATTTCATGCTTTACGTCTATCTCGCTCTCGCTGATGCCAGTGGACTTTGAAGTGTGACATTAATATGTAAATCTGCTACCAGGGCTTATTTATAAGTCAGATCTTTTGTCACGGTAAAAAAAAAAAGAAGATAAATTACAGATGCATCACTCAGATAAACATGAGTGCTACTCTGACGTACAGTAAACACAGTGTAGTTATAAATTACAGCCTAAAGAAAAGCTCAGATACATTTCAACAGCTTTCTTGCTGGGACTTCTCTTATATCTGTCCGTTAAATACGTAGCCGGAGCTAAAATCCACCTGCCAGCACCTGTAAAGCTCACTAATTAACATATGTTATGTGTTGTTGGTTTAATTCCTGCAAAAAACCTACGTGAAAATAATGACAAGTTGCATTTTTTCTCCGGCTGGTGATGTGCAAGACCGCTTCTTGGTTGAGTTCAGTATCTTAATAAGGTTTCCGCTGGTTGGTGCTTATCTTCGGCTGCACCCAGTCAAGACGAAGTCCCGTAAAACCACTCTGAGTTTTTTGTAAGGATCAATAAAACAAGATATAACGTTTTAACTAGAGAGCTTTAAGGGGATGTTTACCTCCTCCGAGTTTTTCACCCGTGTCCGTTTGAAGAAATCCACCTTAATTCTCGGTGCAGATCCGGACAGAAGGACGGATCCAGGAGTTTTTTTTCCCCACTTCGTTTAACATGAGATGGGAAGTTTTTCGGACATTCTCAGGAAATAAAGCTCGATCTTGAAGACAAATCCGGTGGTATTTAGGTGGCTGGTATCTTAACAATGCTGCAGATCCTATAAATGATTAACAACGTGTTTCTAAATTTGAAGTGGTGCGTCGCCTCAGAGCTGCTGTAGGATGTAAGTGCACATCTGGTTCCCTCGTCTCAAAGGCTGGGGGTGTTTTTTACTTGTTTTCGGTTAAATGCCTGAATTAAGGCCTGTAGTTACCACAGGCTTGAGATATTTGCACATTTTGTTCTACGACATCATTAAATGTCCCAAAATTAAATTGTAAAGCGCTAATTCGTCTGAATAACGCTTACAGGCGGGGACGTTTGAGTCGTGCGACCGCATTGTAGTCTGTTTATAGCTTCACATTAGCTTTTTACTTCTAGCGATTCAATTTAGGTATCATAAACTTTTTTCTGGCAATAATCCAATTAAAAAAATCCCACCAGGGCGAAGCTAACTTCCTGGTCTGCCTACAGAAAGATACGTCATACCTACATCGCTCTAGAAGCTAGGAGGCTAAGCTAAGAAGAACTGAAATAAGAACAGCACGACTGAAAGAAACAGACGCGGAAAAAGAAACTCCACCGCTAACGATAACCAGGCGTCGTGCGCTCTGAGCAGGTCTGACAAGAAAATAATAAAGGGGACACGGAGACGTAACTAATCGCTAATCGTCTATCGACCCGACCATCGCAGAGACGACTTTCAAATCTGTTAGCTCTCATCGTGTTTATTCACGCCGGTTTGGACACAAAAGCTGCTCTTGGTCTTCTCTCAGTTTTTGTTACATAGGAGTGAAAACAGGCTGTAGTGGACGTAAAGACTGACAGGTAGTAATTTTCCGGTGGTTGAGCTCGTTCCTCACTCGGTGACAGTTGAAAAGTGTTTCGCCTGCAGCTGAAACGATGACTTAAGCAACCGTCTGACTCACCGCAGGTATGAACTGTAGTCAGCCGTGTGGAGGAATCTGTTCTCTTTGTAAAACAGATCCTCGTCAAGCAGCGTTCGCTCCGTCTGATGGCTGCATTTATTAGCTAAAGAACTCAGCGGAGGATAATGCAGTATTGTTGTCGAGCGGTAATAACGCTGCCCCAATCCCGTAAGCGCCCTTATTTATGGTCTCTCTTTATTGCCACCGATCGATCTCCGCATAGACGTTTTCTATCTGAAAATCAATGCCCTGATTACATTTGTTTTTCTTTTTTTTCAAACCGCTGCTAATTTCATTCCTCAAAGTAAAACCCCCCTAAATATCCCTCATCTTGAAATGTCAGTGTTTTTTTGCGGGGTCGTGCTGTCGGCTGCAGAGGGAACTGCTCGTATCTGTCAACATAACTCAGCCACATTTAGCTTCAGCTCCTGCTGAACTCTGGCATTTCAAGGGCACGACGAAGCAGCATTAGGAGGAACATATGACGGATGTGCTGGGAAGATAACCTGGTGATTTGTGGGATGAACAGCCCGCCCCCCCCAGGAGGTCTTCTTACATCGGCGCATTAGTGGCAGCTAGCGCCGTTAGCGCAAGGACGAGGTTAGCTCGGCATCTGTTTCGTCCTCAGCCAGACGCCTGACAGGTTCAGGTCGGAAGGTGGTGGAAGGGTTGGTGCGGCGCTCTGATAAGGAGCGGCTCATTTCAAATTCAACATGACAGCCGTGATTGGATTTAGACATCAGAAAGTAAACATAAGAGAAGGACCGTAAATCCCACATTGCGAGACATCTGTGTGAGAATTTGAAGATGATGTCTGCTGGTGGATGTGTGTGTGTGGGCGTCCCGAAATGGAATGTGCGCTAAGACCGCCGCTCTTTCATATAGACTCGCCTTTGAAGGAGAGCAGTTGAGGTTGATAGAGGGAGGATTATTATTTTATTTCTTTTTTTGGGTAGTTTTTCCTCCCAGAAATAGTCCACAGCTGTGTTCAGAGTCACTCTGTGGCGCTCTATATTTACACACCATCATTTCTATTACAGTGTCTGAATTTTGAGTGTAAATTATGCACTTAATAGTCACACTGAGTCAGGAAAGTAGTGACCACGGCCTTTACTTCAACCTCAACAGTGCACTGTGTTGTCAACAAGAACAACAAGATCTGTCACAAGCGGTGAGTGTAGTGTACCCAAACGCAAAACTGCATTTGGGAAGTCATCGTTTTCTTACATTGCCGTGACTCAATGGAATAATCTGCCAGCAGACGTTATTTCATGTAGAAGTCCCCACGCCTTCTCACATCTTGCCAAGCGTTCGTTATTGTCAAGACAACACATTTATGAATTGTGTGTGTGTTGGGGGGCAAATTATATTAGAAAATTACAAATAGAAAATAAATATATTTTATTTTGAAGGAGTTGTGTAACCGTGCCCTGCATTGAATACCATTTATCAACGGGATTAAAAAGTAATTCAGGCTAAATTAGTTTATTTTCAGAAAGCCAGACAGGTAAAACTACTAAACTAAATAAGAAATGTTAAAAATACCTTTAACCAGACTTAACACATCCGTCCATCCGTTTGGACGTTATGCACCACATGGTATTTTCTGCTTATTGGGCCTGTTTTTCAGTTGATTTAGATAAAAGTGAAGACTATATTTTCTTTTTTTCCAAAGACGTTTAATTGGTTTTGCAAATATTTCACACAGACAACCAGACAGAAACAGTAACGATGATCAAACTTAGCAATAAAACAATATTTAGACATGATTTCCACAATTCCTCATATTTTCGTGTACTTCACATATTCAACAGGAGAATAAACCCTTTTGTGCGTCACACCCGGTGGAGATGTTTTCTTGTTCTCAGTCACACAAAACAAGATGAACAAGAAAGAGAGAGAGAGGGAGAATAATCTGTCGCCGAGGTCCAACGGCCTCCTTTTGCACTCACTCACAGACACCAGCCTTTTAAATACGCCTGATTTTTCTTGTAGTTTTAAAGACAGCGAGAAAAAATATCCTGGATACGTCCCCTTGTCCGGATTCACAAGGTTATGGGGACTATTCTGTAGCCAAGACCGATCCTCCATCAGTGTTTTGTGGGAATCTCTTCAGTAGCTTTTGTGTAATCCTGCTGCAAATCCGACCAACCGGCAAACAAACGGACACGGGTGAAAAAAAATAACCTCCTTGGTGGAGGCGATAACCAAATTGTCCTCAAAATATATCTATCTACTGTGATGAACACTGTGGACGACCGAGCCAGAGTAAACTCGCAGAATCAGAATCGTCATCCTGTGTTTTCTATGTTTTGACACACAAGAAAATGTTCCTCGGTGTGTCGCTGCAGAACAAAATACCGAAAAGTAGAAAAAGATAAAAGTAGTCCTTAAAGTCGAGGAGTGAAAATTAAGTAGAAACACATTTTTTGAGGATGTGACTGTTGACATAAGAAGGTGTAGTATTAGTACAGAAGTGTGCTCACTCATGTAGCAGCACATGAGCGATCCCAGACATTCATACGTTTTGCTCCGGGCATTAATCGTAGCTTTCACTAATAGAACCCAAACAAAGTCATCAAGACATCAGAAACATCTTTGTGTACTTCAGTTTGCTTTGAAAAATAAAGTCTGATTTGTATTTACTTGGTTTTCCTCAGAAGTGACTCGAAAGTAAAGGATAAACATTAGCCGCATGCGGTGGAAGTTGTTTACCAAAGTCTGATTAAATCAGATGATCAATCGGCGTAAAAACCGATGAAAACATGAAAGGATGGAGGACGTTTCTTCTCTCTCCGCGCTTGTTTTGAAGCGGCTTGTTGAGCCACGGTTGCGTTAGCGGTCGGATCGCACTACTTTGCGTCCCTCTCTCTCTCCTTCTCGCTCTCTCTGTCCTTGTCTGGTGAGGAGGAGGTTTGTCCCCGGCCTGCATTAATCCAACACATACTGTAACAACACTCCGCCTGGATCCTGTTCTGTCATTTTATTACACGCTGCGGAGGAGGACGATGACTGATATTCGGCAGCTAATTCCTGGAACCCGGACAAGCTCTTCACACTTGCTTGTTTTCTCTGTCTGGGGCTGTCTGAGCGCTGCATAAATCGAGCCCTGCTTCTTATTACGCTGTGACCATCAGAATAAATTAAGATGCCTCGCTGGTGCACGGCACAACACGGACAATAGACACTGAGAGGAAGCTGAGGGGAAAACTAATATTCACAATAAGTGGTTTACTGACATATTTCTGCTGCATATGTGGGTGATGTGGCTATTAGCTAATGTGGAGCGGTGCTAAAGCCAAGTGTGAGAAAACAAGAACAGGGCAGATGGTTTGGCAGCGGCGCTCGCCTCGGTCCTACTTTACACTTAAGTGCTGAGTGTTTGCTGTTTGCCGCTTATGATTCAGGTTGTAACACTTTGTGTCCTCATCAAATCTGATATTTTTTATTTAATGGTTCGCAATAACATCCATTCAAAACTGGGTGTATGTTTTTTTTGTTTTTGCCATTCGAGGGGAACCTAATAAAGTAACTCTATCACCAGATAAGAGCCGCGGAGGCAGCGAGTAAAACGAGGCTTTATAAGAAACATTAACTGATTGAACTGTGATGCAGATTCACAGCAGAGAAAGAGAGTTTGAGACGTTTCCACACAAAAACAGCCTTTTATGATGTCACGCTACAGTTCTGTGGTTTATCCGTTAAGTGCACGAACTACGCTGCAGACAGACAGCCAGATTCGTGTTTTGTACGTTTGTCTAACTATGAGGTTCAGTCCACACTTGGTTCTACGAGTCTCATGGTTCCCGAGTTGTGATCGGATCTCACGACAAAGTACAAAGCTGGGATGTCTTCTACACAAAGAAAGAAGTTGTGTTGTGTATCATTTGCAGAATTCACAAGAAATAACAAATGATTATGAATTTGTAGTCAGTGTTTCCTAAAGTTTAGAAAGTTTTTCCTAACTTAAAATCTCCCAAAATTGTGCGATTTTACCATGGAGTCTGGTGGAGTTTCTGACCTTCATGTCCTTTGCTGTAGTTGACCGTGTGGATGCTTTGACCTTTCGTAAGTTGGCGATCACGTTCGCTGCCTGATGTCGAGCAAAACTTTCTCAACTAGTCATAAAGTGTCTTTAATAACTATTAGATATTAGTTATTCAAAGATTGTGATCATGGCAAATAAAACTCGGATAGGTTAGGCATCAGAACCACTTGGGCAGGGGTTAAAAAAATCATAGCTCATCGCTGACGTTAAGTCAACCTGCCTTTCTCCTCGCTGTATTTAAGTCACAGTCCTTTAGCGTCAGGCTAATATTGTGAGGTGTAGAGTTGTTGGACGCCTTTCATCGTGATCGGAGGCTGAGCTGATTCCCTGTGGGCTCATCACAACGAGTGACACCTTTGACACTGTCATGTGAGCCATTACTAACATAAAAAACATTAATCAGTGCATCTTTAATTCTTCTTAGCTGGAAGTAAAAGGAATAAAAAGTATGTTAGTGTTCCTACTTTACATGTGGGGAAAGAAATTTTACTTTTCATGCCCTTTTCACACTCGGCAGATAAGTTGATTCATGCAGTACTTGTTTTGTATTTTTTGCAGAGGGACGACTTAATCCTCTTTAGCGCCGGAGCGAAAGTGTCTCTTGTGTTCTCCCGGCTTCCTGCGCCCCTCGGTCGTGGATAGTAAACAGCTCGGATGTAGCCGCGCTGTAAACTTCTTACCGCAGCGCTTTGGTTTGTTGTTCCAGAGGATCACGGCAAGGTCATTGTGGGTGATCATGATCCCAAAGCATTTCAATAATGTGGCTCTGGAGTGCAGCTTCCACCCCCCCGTGTTTGACTCTCACACAATGAGAATTGGTTCATGTTTACTTTGCTTTCGTCCATCTGGCCCTCATGTCGAGAAATAAAATGAAATTCAGTATTAACCCCCTCCGCTCGGGTCGATACGGCCTTGAAGATAGTGTATCATGTTGTAACCCATCAACCAGAGCCAGATAACAATCTACCAGAGTCAACAGAAAGGCCATTACAGCCGCACCGTGGCTGATTATGGGAGCAGATAGGGGGTCTTAGAGAAAAGCAGTCCTCCTCCAGTTTCTGGAGTGTGATCATCAGGGTGTGACGTGACGCTGACCCGCGGGGTAATGGACCTCCATGACCCTTCAAGGAGGAAGGTAAGGCGAGCTCACACACAGCTGGTGACCTCTCCTAAAAAATGAAAGCCTTCCCATTGATTAAACACCGCGAGCTTCTATGGGAGCTTCATAAAAAATGCAATTACATATAATGGATTTTACAGGATGGCAATGAATAATGCTGACGCGGGGCGGGCTCGCCTGTGTCAAGGTTTGCGCGGTACGTTGTCAGAACTCACCTTTTAAACCTTTTTTTTTTTTAGCTTTATAATAGAGCGTGTTTGGGAAGTATGCAGAGCAGAGAGAAGACCGAGAGGGAGACTTTAAAACGGTCCCGCTGACGGTTAATGGAAGGATGTGGGCGGGGTGAGCCGATACTGGAACAGTGCCGGAGGGCAACACAGAAGCTTACAAGGAGATGAAGCCTGAACGTAGAAGGGAGAGGTTCAGAAAGTTGTGCAGAATAAATCTTCAAGTGAGAGTGAAAAGAAGAGGTGACGAGCGGGGTTTTTTAAGCCGATGCACCAACAAGCTTGGCAACGTTGATAAAACCTCCGCCGCCCGGTTAAATTGTTATTCAGTCGCCGTGCGTCAGGGGCACCGTTAATGTGGGGAAAACAGATTTAATGGTCATATTTATTGGCCATGATATGAAAAACAGGCGATCACCGAGCGCAATAACACAAGGTGTCATCATAATTATTCATAAGAAGCTGTAAAGTTTTGTGGTTGCGTCTCTCAAGTGGAAAAAAAAAAGAGATATTTAAGACGGGCAATCAGCAGGAGGACGCTTCCACATACTGTGACCCTTCAGCTACATCTTGGTACCCAGACAGGGTTCATTACCAGAGAAGATGGCCTGCAAGTAATCTCGACACTTAACCCTCTGGAGAGCCCCGGTCGCCAGACACTCGGGGGCAAGAAACTTCACGTCTGACTGGATACATGGGCAGCGTATAATGTCCTCCCATTTGGAAACCGAAAATGTTCAAAGTTCAGACAAAGTACTGCAGCAGAGCCGGCGCCCGGTCAACATATTCCCAGAGGAGTGTGGGACTCAGGCAACAACAACCGAAGCAGCAACGGCTCGAATGAAATATTACGAGCTGCACTGCAAAACCGAGCTCCTAGATGCACAACCCAGCACAAGTGGTTTCCTTCACAGTCCGTGGTCAGCAGAGATGTGATGCATTGGTTCATAATTTTATTTTACTGCTTGAATTGGTTTACATGCTTTAATGCCCAAAAAACACATCGGTTTTCTCACTCTACCGACATAAAACACCGAAGGAAAGGAACAAAACAAACACAATAATAGTTAAGGGTCTGCGATCTTTGCCTCTTCTAAAATTGGGAGACGTTATTTATTCTAGACGTGAATCATGTGACGATCAGACGAAGCGGTTTACATGTTTGTCACATGAAACAGCCGTGCGGAAGGTTAGAGTGAGATTGCGGATGTGGTAAAAATGAGAAAACTTACACTGAAACATGTAAACTGCTCTCAGTAGAAAAACCTACAGAAGCATCAAAGCAGAACGACATCACAGACTCACCGCGGCGGCAGGTGGGTGGAAACGCACGTGTTACACTCCTGCCTCTACATTCTCACCGACGGTTTCCAGTCACATAATCCTATCGTTCTGGAAAATCTCTCTCTCTCCCCGCACGAAGCACGTTATTGCCTTTTCAAGGACTTTAGGAAAGTCCCTCTTCAGAGTCGCTGTTTGGTTTGTCTGTTCCGGGCTACTGTAGAAACATGTTGGAGCTGCTCCCTCTGTAGATACAAAAGGCTCAACACAACTATGAATATCTTAAATTTCTGCCAATAAATCCTCCTTATACATGTTAGCTAAGTACCAAGCACCTGCCAAACCACAGATACGTTCAAACTGAACAAAAACCGCTTGGTCGGGTTTAGGAAAGCATCATGATTTGGCTTACAATACCTGTTTTGGTTGCCACAGTAACGGATGGAGGCGGTCTTACTTCCTATGGAAAAATAGCTGGTTTTTAAATCTTCATGCCACAGAAACTGTTCGAAATGTCCCCGGGTCGTCTGAAAAATCACCCAGTTTTGTCGCCACAAAGAGGCTGATAAGGAAAGGTCCAACACACTGGACCTTTAACACACATCAGACAGAATACCAGGCTCATGGTGCGCTGCGGTCACTCCATCACCACTGGGATACAGTTTCTGCCGGTGATCCTGTAGCTTTATGTGCAAGGCACAGCGCTGACACTTCAAGGGTTATGATTCTGATTCACACTGCAGCCATCCATGTTAAAGTGTGTGCATCATACTGCCGTTATTCATCAGCCTCGGGACCCAGAGGGGCAAGTCCCCCCGCTGCACCTACTGTACGAGGCCTCAGAGGCACCAGGAAACTGTGAGAGTGTCTTGTTTTACCTTTGGCTCAGTCTTGGCCATGCTTGGGTATGAATAATGGAGGGGCAGCGATGTGAGAGCAAGGTGGCAGCAAGGACACAGAAATGGAGAGGACATGCTCTCAGCAGAGACGGTCACTCTGTGTGGCTCGCCACCTCTTCTGGGCACCAGGCTGATGCACTCGGGTGGGCAGATATTTATTCAGCTCTGTGCCAACTCT
Organism: Lagodon rhomboides; assembly: GCA_039737535.1. Classification (NCBI taxonomy): domain Eukaryota; kingdom Metazoa; phylum Chordata; class Actinopteri; order Spariformes; family Sparidae; genus Lagodon; species Lagodon rhomboides. The sequence goes on from CM077794.1 coordinate 6,975,170, forward strand.
CTGACTCTGGTGGACAAGAACGGACGAGCTCTTCATGGAAGTTCCTCAGATATGAGCTGCTGCCATCACGTTTTGTATTTTCCAGTTTGTGCTTTGTTTTTCGGATAAAATGTTTTGCAGGTGATCGTGTCCGTGGATTCTGACGTGTGTTACTTTATTTAGCTGGTTTCGCTGTGTCAGCATTTCTGCTGCACGGCGAGATTGACAACTTGGCAACTGCAGAAATTGATCGAAACGGAAGCTGGAAAGGTGATTTTCACACTTCAGTAACAAATGAAAGAAAGATTAGAGACTGTGCTGCTGAATTAACTCACCTTGCTGCCATGTAAATATGTTTTTTATCACCGTGATCATCTTAGTTTTGCATGTTAGCATGCTAAAAGTGGCTAATTAGCACTTAACATTAGGGTGATGAGAATAAGTTCAGGTATTTGGTCCAAAACCAAATTTTGACCTGATGGTGGCCGACAGGTTAATTGTGCATATAATCCTGATGCAATCGGTCCAAATGCTGTTGAGACATTTCACTAAGAAACAAAAATGTCAACAAAGGATCAGCAAAGTCTGTAGCACATCTTCTGGGGACCATGGATGTCGATTTCAATTGCAATCTATCCAATAGTTGTTGAGATGTTTCTGGACCAAGTACCAATACTTTTTTGTCATGCACAGTTGAAAATCTTTTTTCCTGGACACTGACATTCCTCCTTTCCACTCTGAATGGAAAAAAAGTGGATGAGTCCCCAAGATCCAGATGTATTATTGGGAATTGCATCAATTTGTACTGACTCGTAGATACCAGCCACCTAAACATGGCTGATTTTCTTTCATCAAAACTCATCCATTATATGCTCCATTGCGCAATATTAAAAAAGTGAGAGATAATTCCTGGCTCCGAACCTGAAGTTGATGAGGTCTATTCTTGGCCGAGACTCATTTAACATAAATCCAACTTTCGTGGAAATCCATTTAGTAGATTTGTGTAATCCTGCTGACTCAACAACTAACCAATCAAGAAATGGACACGGGTGAAAACATAACTTTCTCGGCGGAGGTAATAAAAAGACACACGGAAGAAGATGTGAAATGCACAATATGCAAAGATACAATATCACATAGTAACTACTACGACTACTACTAATACTGCAATATGTAAGAACTGGCCACCTGTCAAATTCATAATCAGAACAAACAGCATATAACCAGAGTCGCCATCGGTTGCCAACTGTAGCTGCCATTAGCTAGTTAGCTCAATTAGCTGTCCAGCTAGTGGTTCAGACTGGGAGTTTGAGGGGGAGCGTTGATGATGACACCACTTGTACGAACTTCCGTGGATACCTCCGTCATCCAAAACAGACATAATGACGTCAAAACCGTTATTTCTTCTCAGTCTGTTGATAATTTTAGTTTATCTTTGAATGTTTTCAGCTACATTTCTTACATACTGCACCTTTAATTTAACAAAGATACCCACTATGCAACTTATATACTGTTTTATACGGCCAAAAGTACCGACAGCGAAACGTTACACCGCTTTGGGATTATTGAATTTTTCATTCCTAAGCTTTGTGCATGAATGTGCTGCTCCTCGGGCTGCAGGGAATTTCTCCTATTCAGACACAAGAGCATTAGTGGGGTTGAAGTCTTGATGTTGGGTGATAAGGCCACGCACGCAGTCAGCGTTTCAATGAATCCCGACGACCTTGGACGGGGTTGAGGTCACGGCTCCACGCTGCCCGGACCGCCGAGCTCCTCCACAGTAAACTGGGAGGAAACCACATCGGTACTGACTTTGCTTTGTGCATCAGGAAATATTAAATGGTAAACATATTTCCATTTATACAGTATTTTTATCAGGAACGCTACACAATTTTCTTCTCATACATCTATTCACACACACACACACACACACAACGATGGCAGCGAGCGACCGTGCAGGATGCTGACCGAGCCATTTGGAACTAAAACTCAGAGAGGAGGAGTCGGAGATCGAAGCACTGAGCCTGGGATTATTAATGCCGCTCTGCCTAAAAGCTGTAAACACACTATTGTCTCGACCATCGCCGTATAGAATAGCAGTAAGAGCTCCCTTAATCTGAACAAAGGGAGCTATGCAGAAATCGCCTTTAACCAGAAGTACACAAAAATATGTCTTGCAGTGTACTTTTATGCTCTTTATCTCCTCATTGTGTTCATTGTGTGTGTTTTATTGAGATTTGTATATCGGCGCTCTGCCTCTGTGTACATTTTTTATTTTTAATTGCCTCGCTGGGGATGAACGCAGTTATTGAATCGTACTGAATTCGACTGAAAAGGTGCTTTAGGAAGACGATAATGTTCGCAAGCCACCAGCCGTAAGACAAACCTGCAGTACTGACTCTATTAGGGCAGAAACCACGAGGCTAAGTGACAATAATGTCCTCTTAACAACCAAATTACAGTGAAATAACCCACAATAGACTTAAAGGTCAGCTCTTTGTTTTTTATTAGTTTTTATTGTTTGTGGCGGGTGAATCGTATTGGCTCGAGGACTTTAGCTTCGGCGTGCTCTGGGACCCGGCTGCTGTGTTGTAAAGATACTTCTCATTCCGAACACTGACTGCAGGGACCGGCCACAGGATCGCTGACATACTTTCGAAATAAGCGAGAATGACAGGAAGTCCTCCCAGCATTTCACTTCTCATACCACACACCTCGGTTTAATAGGAAGTGTTGGACCGAGACTGCCGCCATGTGTTCCTGGGATCTTTTGTTGAAGGTGTTCAGCATTTTTTCTGTCCAGAATGTCCACCGAGCCTATTCAGCTCGCTCGCTCTTCATTCCGCTGTTTCCACTTTCCACATTTTTCTCCTCCGGCCTTGTCGAGAACTTTTCTTTCTCTACAAAATTCTTGCTCTTCACTCTTGTAATAGACAAAGTTTTTCATTTTATGTGCACTATTCAGTATAGTCTCCTACATTGTGATGTTCATGACAGCGTCTGTGACGAACACTTGTCGTTTTTCAACAATTTGTGTATTTGACGTCACGATTATGTGCATGGAAAATGATATTCTGCCTCGTAAGACCGTGTCGACGGTTATACAGGGAGTTTTCTTGGAGGTGATCAGAATTTGCGTCCCCTCTGTGGTTAGACATTTTAGATTTTTACTTTTAAGCTTTGTGAATTTATTGTTTTCAGATGTTTAAAATAATATTTTAAGTTTATAATAATAAGTCAACGTTCACTGTTGGTTTCACACAGCTGCCCCAGGGTTCAAAAAACACTTGTTAGAGAGTCCCATCGATGACATTCCTGTTATTATATTTATTATTACAATATATATAGATATTTTTTACTGGTTATTTTCATTTTTCACATCACAGAACAGGACATTCCTTGACATATGATTTTCTTTCGAAGATAAATTCCAATAATATATTAACAAATAAGATAAAATGAAAGATGAAACACTTACACACCTAAATGTAACACAGCTCGCCTACATTATCAGGCTTGCAGTCATTGTGTCGACCTGTTTTAGTCTCTGCATTGAGTTATTGTTGGTGGTTTTTACGTCCTTCCAGTTAACATTTATCATTTTATGTACCTCTGATCCATGTTGTAATGTCCACTTAACATTATTTTATAGCAGGGAAAATAACTAATCTGTGCTGATAAGTAAGTGTCAAAAATAATCAATTTACTAAGTGTTTATTATAAACTCAGTAGTGAATGAGTGAAGAGGGAGTGTGGCCACAGGCAGGAAATCACTTCAGCATTCAGGAAGAGGATAAATTATATATTAATTAAACTGTGTTGGTGTGTTTAGTTTACATATGTATGTGGTTAATGTGTGTTTCAGAGGTCGTATGATTAATGCAGTCGGATTAATGTGTAAGAAACATCTGATATTCTGACCTCGTTTGGTAAGTAGTATAGTATATTTTGTTATTTTATTAGTCCTCATCTGCTCTTGTGCTCCTCAAGCCAACAAGCTGACGTCAGTATTGTTAGCTAGCTCAGCAGGCTAGTAGGTCAGGTAGCAGGACGACAGTTACACCTGGCAGGTATTGTGTTTACTAATCTGTACGTATGAACCGGTTTATGAGGTGCATCCCATTTTTATTTAGTGGTTTGTCGATCTCTATTTTGTTAACACGTTGTGCTAACTAGGCTGATTTAAACCTACAGGCCTCTAATGCAGCTGCTTCATCAGCCTCTCCTGGTTCTTATTTTCTCCTCTTGCACTGGAAATACAACGTACTACTTTACATTCTGCTCTTTTCTCAGGGAAAATGACCTTTTGGACTCTGAGTGTAAACACATCTTGATTACAGTGTGTGCGTGTGTGTGGATCGCCTGCGTTCGTAGGCACTCTTTGTCCTTTTTTAATAGGTTGGAAGCTCTGTTTTTTTGTGTTGTTTTTCTGGTTTTCACCAGCTGATTTTAATCGGTCTGTTTCAGTGATTAAATTAAGTTAATCCAGCCCATAACACACTGCTCCCATCAAAAGCTTTTTCATGCCTCCGTAACATTACTGAGTTTTCTGAATGAGTACACACTCATCCCCGATGACAAAATGCTTCATTATCCGGCCAGCATGAACGTGACGGGGGGGGGTTAACGCTGTGGATGATGAGCTGTGTTGTGTGGTTGAAGTGCTCTTCCATGTGCTGTCCTATTTAAACTGACAGGCAGCCTCTGCAGCTATATGACTAAACTCTCGTACCGCTTTCATGGTGGGGAAAAACTGGCAGGAGGATGCGTGAGAATTGCTCGGGGGCAATGAGAGCCCCTCATCCACCACGGAGGGAGATGCTCTGACAACCTGGTGTCCTCCGTGAAAGCCCGCGCAGACTGAATCCCCTTTGAAATGTTGTTGTTTGAGGCGGCTAAACTCTCAGGGTCAGCGGGTGGCCACGGGGGACGTGAGGAAGAAAAAAGAAAGGGAACGGCAGTATTCAGTAACACACCACGTCGTACATCTGTGAAAGACTTACGGACAGTCGGACCATCACTCTGTCTAGATTCTCCGTCCGTCTGTCTCTGTCAAGGACGTGATGTTTGGCTTGAACACTTTCCTGAAGGGATTGATTTGTTTTTTTTAGTCCAGAAAAAATATGAATGAGCTTTTCAAAGCATGCTCCAAGGATACAAATCATATCCTGGGTAATACGAGCAATCACACAATATCCACATCATATAGAGGATTAAAGTAAAGTAGCAGTAAAGGTTTAGTTTGAGTGGTTAAAGCACATCTTATTTTCGAAGTGAGCGACCTGGATAAGGGATTTCAATCACAAATCGGAGAGAAGGGTTATGAACACATATGTGATTATCTAAATGATCAAAAATACTACAAACACTATATACAAAAATGAAGTGTAAACTGTTTACAATATGCACAAAACTATCTGTGAAAAGTGAAGTATTTTGACTAAGTTATGGAGCCGGAGAAATTATAGATGTAAAGTTGAGTTGGCACTGAATATATACGTCACACTTTATTGTGCAAATGGGGAACTGGGTGTAAATATTCAGCAACAAAGTAATCAGATCTGGTTCATGAGGAGCGATCCGGTTTAATTTAGTGGCAATTGTTGATGCAGAGCAGGATAACCCAGATGGGCGGTTCAGTTTTGGGGTCATTTCTGGGAGCTATCTAACGATATTCGCTCGTGCTTTGGGCCGATGGAGCTGTTTGCTCACAGGCTCTCTGGCCCTCTCCCAGTGTCCACCCTCACAGACTTACACACTTGGTGAAAGCCTTCATGATAAGCCAAAAGGGGCTTTTACTGCGACCCACAGTGAAATTGGCAGGTGCCGGAGGATCCTCTCCCAGCTTCCCTGAGCTTTCTGAGACCTTCGCTCACACTGTCCAGCTCTGCCAGTGTCCCAGCTCCGTGCGACAGTACGCAATGGATCTAAGAGGGTTTCTTTTAATTATATAGTGCATTTATGCCAGGAGAGGCAATGCATTATTGCTCTGTTCCTTAGAAAACAAGAAGCTTTACATTAAAATGCATGTACACACGCCTACTCAGAGATGGTAAATGAGGTGCACGTACCGTAGATATCAACCACAAACAGTCGGATCCACACACGTATTGATTTTCTAATCAGAGGCTTCAGAAAATAGAAATGTTTGTGGCAAACACATTAACAAAACAACAGTATGCACAAAAAAGACTGTGTTCTCAAGTTAAAATTATGGATGACAGGAGACGACTAAAAATAAATGAATTAAATGAATTAATGATACTGATACCGGTACAGTTTATCTCTCCAGTGAGCTCCTTATTCAGGTTTGTAGGCTGCACATTTTTTGAATGAGAAGAAGAAGTCAGCCGCTTGGGGTTGATACCCGCAACTGTAAATAGCTGTTTGAAGGGTCTAGCACAGCTGAAAAAAGTTTTATGTAATAAATTCTTAACATCTATTGAGAGCTGAACTCCTGAGTGAGTCTCTGTTCCTCTCGCTTTCATGTGTTTTTCCCCAGAAAACGGTTTCGAAACAGTTTAAATGTTGTACTAGTGTTTTATTTCCATACTTAAGGTTACATCCAGTATCTGTAAATGAACTGGACGAGCCAATAAAAGCCTCTCAACATTTCAAACAAGACACGAAACTTGAAGTAAATTGTCAGCTTTGAACATTTATGAGTCTTAGCCGAGCTTGCAAAACCTCACCAACCCACTCTGTGTTTGCTCTGGTCTCTTTAAGCCCCGCCCCCTTCCAGATATGCCAAGTCTGCTCTGATTGGTCAGCTCACACATGCCTGAGCCAGCACTCGTTAATGACCATTCAGTCATGAATATCACAACAACCATCACCCAAAAACTTTCCCACCGCGCTTACAAGAGAAGGAATATAATCCGTATTAGCCTCGGCCTGTATGTGCGTTAGCTGCAAAGCTGCAGAGTAAATCAATTCCTGCAGCGTGATCATTTCTTTTCAACGTGTAGCTTTTTTGTTAAGGAGGAGGAAAAACAAGTATTGTTTAGAGACCAGGCTAACGCCAGCTGAGCTAGCGAACAGTTTCCGGTATCAAATCTACCACTCGTTACTTAGTTTGCTCCAAATGAAGAACAGTGAGGAGAAGATTTTCTTACAGGTTTCTCAGTATTACAACATTCGTCCAACATCGCCCGGACTGGGAATAGAAACATGAAACATTTGCCGAGCAACATAGGCTGTTAACCCGCGGTTCGACAGGCTGACCTGAAAATTAAATAGTAAAGGCACAAAAACACGGCAAAACCTGCAATCTCCAATACTGAACTTCGGTCATGGACAGCCGGTATCGATCAGTTCTTCAGCTTGTACAGTTACTGGCCACCTTTAATAATGCAGTCTGTAATAAAACCCACACATCCTTGAGCTGTCCAAGGTAAAATCCACACATAAAAACCTTTTTCCAGTCGCTGTGATAACATTTATATCCAAAAATAAAGTTAAGCCACTGGGTCTTGACGTCCACAGACGGGAGTAAAGATAAGATTAGATAATATAAAATAAGATAATACTTTATTAGTCCAACAAAGGGGAAATTTGCAAAATTACAGGGGACAGCAAAAATAGAGCACATCAATTAAAACAGTAAAAAAGTACTTAAATGAAGAATTAAATTAAACTGTCTATAAGTGGAAAAAAGCACCGAGCTGCCACCCACACGCCATCAGAGCCGCTCCGATGCTCAGCTCTCGGAGAATGATCGAACACGGATTTGGGGGTCAGCTGTCCGGAGCTTGCTTTGCAGAGGAAGCTCTCAAGCTGCGGCTGGAGATACTCAGATTAGCGGCGGTATTATTCAGATGAGCCTCAATTCAAGGACCTCGGCAGCCCACAAAAAATAGATGGCTACGTCTTTTTTTCACAGTTTGTGGGCTGGCAGGTTCTCCAGATGCCTGAATGTGAGTACACAAACACAAGTACAATTATCAAGGTTTTTAGAAGGTCAATGAAGAAAACCCTCTTCTTTTTTTTATAGCCGCTTCGAATGAAACGATCAAGGAGGACAGAAGGAATAAAAGAATCTACATAAAACAGAGCCAGTACTTTGACGAGGCCGTTTAGGAGACTCTTCAGTTTGAAACCATACAAAAATAAAAGCTTTACTCACATTCCGGAAAGGACACGGTATCGTGCAAAGGGATGGAAATAAGAAACATTAATAATACGAGACAGTTTCTCCTAAATAAGACAGCTGGGGTTTGGATATTTTGTACACAGTTGGCTGCAAAGTTTAACTTTCCCTGAATTTACATGAACATCTGCCTCGTGCAGTGTTGCTGTTGTTGCTCAGTGATTTCTGCTGGTTTTATTGTCTAATTCACTAAAGTGGACATTTATTCTTTTTGAGCTACGTTGCCGTTGCTGCAGTTCAGTTCAGGCTTAACGCTCTCATTTGTGCCTCGATCTGAGTTTTAAGCTCATGTGAAGTGACACTGGTTTCGTTTTCAAGACTTTAAGAGCTATATGTATGTAGACCATTTTCTCTGACATCACAGAACAGGGTGAGAAGCTCAAATGTCATCACATGTGCCACATCAGACCATATTTCAAGGTGAAACAACCAATTAGCTTCCATTTGACAACAGCTAACGTTAGCATTCAACCACATGTGATGTGATGCTGTCTTGATGCGATGTGATTGGGAGAGGAATGAATCAACACACATCTTGAAGACATTTGTCTAAACCTGGATGTGAATCACACACACACACACACACACACACACACACACACACACACACAGTATATGGTGACACGGCAGCCTGGAAGTTGGTAAATGCTAAAAAAATCAACTAACGATTTATCAAATATGTTGTTTTACCCCGAAATATGACTGAATGTGCCTCCAGATTTTCACTATTTATCCTCTTTTTAGTTGCTGTTCAATTAGGAAGCTGTTCAATGACAATTTGTCAGGTTACCTACGTTTATACAACTTTCAACCCGGAGCACAGCAGCATCACTTGATCCCAGCATTCAAGTGGGACGTTTGAGGAAAATGGCCAGTTGTCGATGGCGGTTTTGCTCTGTTTTAACTACATTACACATGAACGTGGTGAGCCTCGTCTCTGAGCGTAACCTGCTGTGGTGTTTTTCCTGCAGCCAATCACCAGGACTGTTGGATCTTGGTGGCATAATGAGCATGCTGCGTGCTAATTGGCTCACTGACGCTGATGAGAAAACCCCTTCAGGTACAAGACTTTCGGTACTCGATAGTCGCGATGTGGTCGGTGCTGTCAAAGTATCGAGGCCGCCGTAACTGGCAGACGTCTTTGGAGCTTCTTGTTCTGTAAAACGGTGTGAGCCTCCTGCATGTTTCAGGAAAATAAAACCATTTATTGGTATTTGCACATCTGAATAGCGTCTCGTTCTTCATGGCCGTCTTTTACATTTACTTAACGGGAACACACAGTTAATTCTTTGTTCCACATTATGTCGCCTTTGCTCATCTTCTATCTCTCCTGCTCCCCGCTGCTTCCTCCCTCCGGGTGGTCCTTCTGTTACTAAGTGAATATCTATGGCAACCTTTGATCATATTAATATCCTCATATTATTATGTCTCATTATTAAGCCGTGAACAGGAAGATTCAATTTTCCCGAGATTGAGAGTCTGAAATAGCTGTTGTGCCGGATTCCGGCTGTCTGATTTGATGAAAACCGTCTCTCACGCTGTCTCTTGCAGTTTGTCGCTGATGTAACGTCGGGCTGGCTCATATTTGTCTCGGCTCGGTTCTGACAGCCCTGCGGGACGTCGCCCCGCAAAGTTTAGCATATTGAGCGAATTAAACCAATGAAATATTCTGTCATTCACGCAAACGTAAATAAGCGCGCCCTCTAAGAAAACAGCTCGACGCCGGAGAAGTGTTCCAGGCAGGAAGTGGGAGACAATGAAGGAATCTTCTATTTCCTCGTATTAAACTATAGCGTGAATTATGAATGCTGCTTACTACTCCGAAAATAGTTCAGCTCTTCCCCTTTTCTGCCGGCTGCTTTGCTGCCAGCCTGGCATTAAACTTTCATATCTGTTTTGATCTGTTAGGACGCTCTCCCCCCGCACCCTCGATAGATTTATTGGAAATGTGACACACCTCGAAGCCAACCTGTTTGCTGACAAACTTTCTCTGAATATTTCCTCTTATTTCTTAAGAGCTCTGCCGCCGTTTGTGCTCTTGCGTGCGCTCCCCGGCCGTATCGGAACAGATTAACGCGGCCGTAAGTGTCGGTTAATGGTCAGGACGCGAGGCTTAGAATCAGAGAAAAGACTTAACATCGCTATCAAACCCGGGGCCGGGATAGAGATGCTTTGCAGGGCAGCGTCGTGCCAGAGTGGCAAATGAAATCCCCGGGAGGAGAGGGGGACGCTCATTGGCATTCCTCCCGCATCGCCTCACTCCCTGTTTCTTCCCCAGCGGCCAGCACCCAGTGTCTCGGCAGTCCTGTATTCCAGGCCCGAGTGTGCTGTCTGCTGATAATAAACAGCCCGACGAGCGGGCCAGAGTCACGGGGGTTTGTTGAGTTAGAGCCCGGCTGCCCTACTCTGTCTATCTCGCTCAAAGGTTCGGGCGAAACCTTTACTTTATGTTCGGTGTCACCGCGTTTTAAAGCCCCCGCTGTTACCGCTCTGCTCCCAGGTCTGAATGTCATTGAGCTTGTAGGAGATGGAGGAGGAGGAGGGGAGGGTGAGGGCGGCTGAGGAAGGGCCGAGTCTTTGGCATTTAGCCCGGCGCCAATAAAGGATTAAACTCCAAAAGACAGCTGTTAAATGGTGCGCCTTTTTCAGCCTCTTATCAAATCTCCTTCAGTCCACCGGGGAGGAGTTTCTGACCCTGTTTCCTGTGTTGTAGGTTCCCCTCCTGTGTCTGAGGAGATCACTGCTGCTGCTGCCTTCACTCCACATCCAGGCCTCCCCCCTCCACCCTCCATCCCCTCCTCCATCCCCCCCTCCGCCAGCGCAGGACAGCCACAGAAGCGTTGGCTGGATTCCAGAGAGGCTCCGATCCTGCAGCCACGTCAATCACGTCTTCACCGCTGGGTAACTATGGAGCATGCGAGCAGACTGGCCCTGCCTTTATTTTCAGGGACATTTTAGATGATGTAGTCTGTGTTTTTGGAATTGGGGTTTTTTTTTTGTGTGTGCTTGTTTTGTTACTTCTGGCGGCGCTCATGTGTGCATTTTTTCATGTAAAAGAGGCATTTTCTCCAGCCGAGCGTGCAGCACACACACTAACAGAGACGCCGGAGGGCCCGGGAGGAGGACTCTCGTGGGGTTTGATCAGAGCCGTTGTGTCTTTGTTTTTGTTTTTCGAGCCCATTGACTAGTTTGATTCTGGCTCCAGGTGTCACCCACTGAACTGTGTCAAACTCCAGCGACTGCATTTCTAATGCACGGCGTCAGCGAAGCGAGGCGAGGCGGAGGATGAGCCCGAGTTCTGTTTCGCTCTGTAGTCTGATAAGTTTAGGAGCCCGCGCCGATGAGCCGACAGACGAGCAGCGTGTCGGAACAAAACTCCTCGTTGTTAGTTTGTGTATCAGCAAATTCCAATTCTGAACTTTGAATTTTAACACGTGAAACAGAAATAACGTCCCATTTTCACAACTGATCGGCTTTTTTCACGAAACAGCTTTCAGACATGAAACTTGTTACAGTACACTTGTACAGTTTGGGAACATTTTCAGAGATGGAGCCAGTCGCAAAAACACCACGTGACGGCCATTTTACTTTTCGCCATTCCTGAATTATGTGTTTTTGCAGCATATTTCCTGAACCAAACATGACAGCACAGAGAAGTTGATGTCTAGAAATATAATAAGGAGAGTGGATATTGCCTTACAGTCATCGGGTGATGATAACTTTTTTCTACAATGATCGTCAGTGTTGAATATGAAGCCTTGTCTACTGTCCGAAGGTCGAATATCGCAGTTTTGAATGTATGTTTGGATACACTAAGATGCCCTGCTGACCCTGATGTCCCGTCTCCTCGGCCAGATGTTGCAGGAAAACTAATATTGGGTAGAAAATGAAACGCCCACCCTCTGTTTTAAGCCTGAGTCACACTTCCAGTCAAATTTATTGCACATTTTAACAGAATTTCCATAAAATTTGCAATTGAAAGTGTGAATTAATGCATCCACCACTATTATTAATATTATTATTATGTTAGGAGCTGGATGCAAACAGATAAGCAGTCGGTGGAGTAAATTCTCCAGGCGGGGTGCCGAATGAAAACGATAAATGTGATAAGAACGAAAGGTTTGATGTGTTGACTCGAGGAAGGTTACAGTCTCCTCGTCGGTCCGAACGGATCTGACGTTTAATCTGCGTCTCCTCGGCGGACGTTTGAGTCAAACGCTTCATGGACGTTTCACATTTTTGCTTTCACTGTGACAGCTTTTTCTCCACCTCGGTCTAAAACAGCTTTTGCAGCTTTCTCTCCAGACTTTGAGTCATTTCCATCAAGGTTTTTAATCGTACAAAAAAAAACCTTACAAAAGCAGGTGAATGGAAATGTTCTTTATGACTCATTTTAAAACGTCTCTGTTCGCAGACTTGTTTTCTCTCGGCTCGCTCTCCTCCTCCGCCTCCTCGTTTTTCTCTGCTGGTACGTCTCTGCCTGCCTCCTGTCTCCAGGAAGCCCTGACATGACCTGACTGACGTGAAAGCCCGATCTACTTCCTGCACATAAATGAGGCTCACATGATCACTAAGAGAGATGCCAAGCCATGGCGTCCCTTTGTCTCGCTCGCCGCTCTCCCCTCCAGCTCTGCTACGGTGCATTTCATCATCGCGTCCGCCCACACTCGGCCATATTTGTGGGCTCCGTCGTTCGAGGCTTCTCCGAGTTAAATAAATGGGTCCTGGGTTTTCCGAGGAGTTGTCATTTAGGTGTGTTTGACCCTCTGGAGCCAATTCAATCACTGTCTACCCACAAGTAATATCCTCCGCCTGCCCTTATCTCTGACTCCAAATTACTGAGCTTCAGCCCTGTCCTCACATCAGAGCACCACGGAGGGAAGCGAGGGAACAAGGAGAGAGCTCAGAGAAGGTCATAAAAGGTAGCTATTGGGCAGAAAAAAAGGCAGAAGTCTGTGTGTGTGAGGACGTGGACCCAGCTCCATGCCCGCGGCTGGCAGGGAAATTAGCACTATGCAGTGCTCACTCAGTCATCCGACTGGTGTGGCACGAGGGAACATTGCCTCGCCTTCGACCGCTGCACATAAGAGATCTGGTTTTGAAGTTGCAGCCTGTTAAAACGTTGTCTCGCTCCGAGACATTTGAGAAGGGTTTACTATAGCTGGTCAGTGAGGGAATTTACTTTCTCCTTTTCTGCTCTTTCGTTATCTGTGGGCGGCTGAATCAGAGTCGGAGCCGATGATTGACAGTAGGCGAGCGTGGATACAGCAGGATACTCTGTGCAGCAGCGGGGCCAGCAGCAGAGTCGCAGCGAGAGTACAACAAAGAGCAACAGGAGTCACATTTCACTTATCATGGTAGTAAGGACAGCTGACCGACAGGACAGAGCCGGAGGATCTGTTGCATCCTGTTGCCTGCAGCTCTTCATCAAACAGCTCCGTCTTGTTCCATCACTCCCACAGACTGCATCAAACTTCTCCCTGACACACTTCAAACAGATCCACTGTCAACAAATGACAAAAAAAATGACCGTTGTTTCGCTCCGTAGATGCAATTTCGATGAACGGCGGCAGTGAGTGCGAAGTACACATCATTTCCTGTGACTCACCTACTTAAAATGAAAAGTCAATGTGTGTTTCACCCGTTAAATGTTTTTAATGTGAAGCTGCAGCTAAACACAGCGCTCTAAAGATAGGGAGTGTCAGTGTATTGGGTATTACCGGGGTTGTCACGAGATTATTAGTCCATGGGAAAATTTCGTCTAACCGGTAATACAACAAACCTTTTTACCACTTTAGCCTCTACCAGTCGTTGGAGTACACAACATGTCGTCAGTCACGACCATCTACATCTGTTGCTTCGTCTCAAGAAACTCCTCACAGGCGGTCAGCGATGGCGACGTCCTCAGCTTTTACACCCTGTGACAAAACATCCAAATGCCTCAGGACAGATCATTAAAAATGATCAATAACTGTTAATATCGACCGGTATGAAACTAGACTTTCCGGCCGCGTGGCGCGGGCCTGTGCTCTAATGCGTCCTCGGCTCAAGTGCTGAAATTAGCCTCTCCTCATGTCGCTGCGCTCCCGTGTCACAGAGCATCCCCGGCCAAGTGTGCACGACGATGAGCTAATGTGGCAGCAGCCTCGCCGCGGTATTCCTATGCTAATCAACAAGTAACATGAATCGCAGTCATCAACATGTTTCCCCGCGGTTTATCCCCCGACAAAGCTCCCGGCCCATAATTCCTCTGTCTATGCCGAGTCCCGTATATTACCATATAACCTTTGCGGCACAATTTTCTGCTTTATATCCTAATCCGTGTGTTAATAAAGCGAACGGCGCGTGATTACTGGGTGCATCTGAAACCGGCTAAATATATCAACAGCACATTAGGTTTTTAAACCCTCGTGTGATCACGTATGAACCGTAGAAGGAACTCTGCACTGCAGAGCTCAGTGTTAACATCACTCACTGTTCCTGTGGCTTTCCACTAATCTATGTTCAAGGAAGCTTAGCCAGCTTGGCCACCCTGAATGTCCCCGAGTTTGTCGAGGCATCAAAGACCCACCACAGCAGCTCCTGGCAGCGTCGTGTTCCACATCACGTTTTTTCTTTCTCCCTCGCTCGACTCTCCTTCACTCCGCAATTCCACTTTCTCTACTCCCTTGTCACAGTTTGATCTTCTTATCTCCTCTTTCATTTGAATCTCCTGCCTTTTCCCTTTCTCGTCCTCAGCCCTCCCTTGTTGTCCTGCGCGTTGCGTGCCGCGATGAGCCGGAGGCTGCCATGCATGTGCGTCGTCCTCCAGAGGCCTGGCTCCTGGTGCGGAGGATGAACAAATGTGGCACTCCCCTATCATCCTCTCCCTCTTCTCACCAGTCTCCCTTTTCGCTGTCACATCTCCCACTCCTCGTCTTCACTCCTCTATTTCCCATTTCACTTAGCATGTATCTCTCCCTCACCCCTCTCCGCTTGTCGCCTCTGAGAATGATGTGTAATGCTCGGGGAATGGGGGTGGTGAAGGAACAGAGATATAGCTCCTGGACAGATTCAGCTTTACTATTTGTTCTCTTGATATGTGAGTGTGTGTGTGTGTGTGTGTGTGTGTGTGTGTGTGTGTTTGTTTTATTGAATGGTAGATGGGTAAATGGGTTGTTGTTGTCTTCACGCTGGTGAGGGGATGTGTGGGGTGTTTATGTTTTGCTGCATCTCAATGTTCCCATTTGAGGAAATAAGAATTTATGTGCGTGCACGAGTCGAGTGTGTGTCAGCGGTGTGTGAGGACGGCGCTTTGCATACGTGAATCCTACGATGATCCTGAGCTGCATAACACAACCGCATAGGATAAAACACGGGAAGAAAAAAATTAAGCAACACAACCGAAAACACACGAACAAGTCGGACAACATGAGATTTTAGAAAACAAAGGATTTTGGGAAACGTAACAAGGTTTTATAAAACACAGCAACGAAACAAAAACGCAAGATTTTAGAAAACACAAGACAGAAAAACAGAACAGAAATCAAGAATACAACATTTCAGAACACAGAGATTACCAGACGACACAGCGAGATTTTAGAAAACAAAACATCAAAGACGAGATTTTAGAAAACAAAACTTAAAAGACGAGATTTTAGAAAACAAAACTTAAAAGACGAGATTTTAGAAAACAAAACATCAAAGACGAGATTTTAGAAAACAAAAGTTAAAAGACGAGATTTTAGAAAACAAAACAAAACAGACCATTTTGGATTTTTATTTTTTTTTGAAGAAGTTTGTTTTCCAAGTTGTTGTAATTTCTTATTTGTCATTGTGTTTTTAGTTTCACTGTTTTCTTTTGGAAATGTAGCATTTTTCTTAATTGTTATATTTTCAGCAGTTTTCAGCGTTTACTGTATTTTCCGTATGGTCTTTTCCTGCGATGGTGTCGTGGTTTCTGACGCGTTCATCGCGTTTTGCCTGCTGGTTATAGTTTCGCACCTCAAGGCCACCGTAGCCCTGCGCTGCATGTACATGTATATGCATGTGTGTGTGTGTGTGTGTGTGTGTGTGTGTGTGTGTGTACAGTCTGACTGGTGTGCACTCACACAACTTAGGCAGGCGTGCACTTGTGTAAAATTAAATCCACGTCAGCAGGCAGCCGTTCAGATAAGATTAACAGGATCTGACATTTCCTTCGCTGGAGACAGATGCTTGCTCCACTTCCCTCAGAACATTTCCCCCTCTCTCTCCTCTGTCCTCCATCCAAATTACATTTCATCTCATTTTGAAGATATTTTCCCCCCACTTACCCTGCCGGGGCCACAGAGAGACCTGTCCTCACCATTAACGTGATTTCTGATGTTGTTATTACAGGGCAGTGTGATGAGGAGAGCACGAGTTACATTAAGGGCTTGTTTTATGCCATATTGAGGCCAATTAGCTCGGAGTACACACTTTCACCTCAGCAGACAGATGACCATAAACGCTGGTGTTATGCATGCCTGCTGCCTCACCGGTATAGCAAATGGTCTCAGCGAAAGCCGAAGGGACATGCAGATTTTTGTCGCCCGTAAGTGCAACCTTTAAAAAATAAAACAGCTTTTTTTTTATATTTCCGTGAAGGTGGAAGAAATTAAAGATTAATGGTGCTCATGTATGATGGATGTCGCGGGGAATCACAAGCATGCTTTTTTTTGTCCAAAATTACAAGATCGGCCTCGCTCGAAGTAACAGCCGTGACATGATGTGAAAAATGGTCCCTGTTATTTCACCATAATGCACATCAAATAAAAAACAACAACAACACGCAAATCATAAACGCACGCCGGTTTGAACGGGCAGCATAACAAACATGTGTAATGTGCCGTAGAGTGAACGAGAGAGATTTATGTAACAGCGCAGAACATGGGGCCATAATGTGGGCTGGTGAGTAACACTTTAAGAAATGTGGACATCATTTATACATAAGCACAGTGGATGTCACAGGGTTGTCGCCGAGGGCCACGGCGAGGAAATGTGATTATCATTTATGCATAAGTACCATTATTGTGTGGGAACATCGCGCTGAGATAAAGTAATAACATCGGTGTTTTAAAGCAGCAGATGAGGATCTCTGATCTCTGCGATGAGGTGCAGGTGTGGCTGAGGTCGGTCCCAGAGAGAACATTTACACGGTTTTAGTGCACATTTGATGAACTTGTACTTATTTCTGTTTTATGCTACTTTAATCTTTTTCTCTCGTACATATCAAACAGAAATACAGTCGTTTTTTACTCCGGTGTGCATTTACCAAGTCACCAGAACTTTTAAAGATTAAGGTTTTACATTAAGGGAGCAGTTCACCCCAAAAATGAAAAATCAGTCTACTCGAGACTCGATCATTAACAACTACCATGCCGGTGGAAAGTTAGGTGGAGTTTTGTAGTCCGCAAAACATTTCCGGAGCTTCACAGCAAAACAGTGTTGCAGCGT
Organism: Lagodon rhomboides; assembly: GCA_039737535.1. Lineage (NCBI taxonomy): Eukaryota > Metazoa > Chordata > Actinopteri > Spariformes > Sparidae > Lagodon > Lagodon rhomboides. The sequence goes on from CM077794.1 coordinate 6,992,754, forward strand.
TCTGCTAAACCACTGAACAACAGTCGAGCTAACACTTTTAGCTTAGCAGCTATGGTAAAGATTTGTAGAAGAGTGTAAATAACGTCTTTTTAAATCAATTTGGGATCTTGGGGCTTCCAGAGACTTGGATTACACTGCGCAAGATGTATGGAGCCATTTTAGGTTTTTGTAGGAGCACTTAAATGGACTCAAACATTGTTTCCTTTTTTAAATCCTCATACTTTAAAAAAAATGACAATAAATGTACCTTTCCCCAACAATAGTGAGTCACTGTTGTGTCTCGTCGGCTCTCAGTCCAACGAGAGAGGATGAAGAAGTCGCGCCTCGATGGTCAGCAAAGAAATTGAAGCAAAACGATAACATTTGGAGTTTCCACTGCCGAAACAGCTGTCGGCAAGTAAACTTACACATAGCACCTTTAATCCAATGCACAGATTTGATGAGTAGCGTCATCTGAGCGATTTACAACTACATGCGATCGGTCTGTGAGGTTTTTCTGGGTCGCTGGTGCCGTAAAGGCTAGAAAAGCAGCGCTGGTTAGAATAGAAACATGATCAAGCAAACAGCAGGATGAGTTTCCGTTATTTCACACGAAGGCGGTCGTCAACCCTGTAAGTCAACCCAGGTTCTGAAAAAGTGAGTTCACATGACGGGGGAGATATTTACAGCATCTGACCGATCACATGTCGTGTTGTCAAATGTTGTAACCTTATCAACTATCACAAGAGAGTCTGAGTGTTAGAGAAACAGATTTGTGTAACAGAACTGTTTTTTTTTTGTCTTTTTCCAACCCCATCAGCTGCGGAGTATGAAACTGTGTGGAGTAGTTAAACTAGCGTCGGCTTCGTGGCTACAAACAGTGAGATGCTACTTACATATTGTTGCATCAGTGTAACGTCATGAAGAATAACTATTCTTCTGCAGAACGAGGGCTTTCTGCTGAATGCAGGACTCTTGATCGTAATGGAGTGTTTACAAGCTGCTGAAGGGACAAACTTTCCTCCTTCTTCTGACTCACAAGTCGACGTCGGCCGGCGCCGTACAGTACGGCCGCTTGTAAGACGTCGCATTATTTCCATCTCCACACTCTGTGACACGGCCGAATGATGCTCTCTCATCATGAAGCCATGTAGGCGTCGGCGGAGCCTCTCGCGTCGCGCCCTTCCTTTCATGTGGCCATTATCATGTGTGCGGCGTGAAATAGAGTGGAGGTGACTGAGAAGCGGCTGAGCGGTGTGTGTGCGTACGTGACGCCGTCACTCGGGTGTGTTATGAGCCATTAGTGGAGCTGTGAAACCGGAGCTCAGGGGGGAGAAGCCATTGATCTCTCTGCGTATGCGAGCGGCACATACAGTGGTTTGAACTTCTGTAGATGTCAGGTTATATGTTTGTGGCTGCTGGTATGTATTTGTGTGTGTGTGTCAGCCCTCATTTAGCATTCCGTCGACACGCTCACACCTTCAGCGCTAATCCCGGAGCACAGTAATTGTGAGGGTAGGGGACAGAGGGTCGTTCCATTGGCATCCATTGGTCCTAATATCAGCAGTGAATTGCCCTTCATTAGAGAGAAGTTAATCCCTTCTTATAGCGGCGGAGGCAGACACGGAGAGAGCGCGGCAGAAGTCAACACATTCATTACCGCGTAGCCTCCGCTGGAGAAGGGCATCTCTGCGAGGAGACGAGGACGAGTCTGTTGTTCTCCGGCTGGAGTTTGACAGCGAGGTCATGCAAAACCACGGACACACATGGTGCAGAAGTTTGAAGAAGAGCTTGATCAGGTTTAGGTTCAGGTTCATTTTAAGTGTCGGGTCATGTTATATTTGAGAGTAACTTGTTATGTTACAAGTTAAAAAGTTACTTACTTACGGAGAAGAGTAACTCGTTGAGATTCCTTGCTCATATTGCTGCCTACAATGTTCAGAACGTCCTCCTTTAAATATATCGACTCTACAGACATTGAATAGTGTATTTTACAACCCGTAATAGCAGAATAATGCAACTCTGCAGGACACAATACTCACAGCTCCTTATTCATCTTTCAACTTGGATTCTAGTCGGTACAGGGTCGAACGAGCAGTGCCGGACTCAGGATGTTTTAGGGGCGAGGGTGAGATGAAGTAAAAGGGGAACCGTCTGTACGAGGTGGAGCACCAGCGCACGGAAAGTGATGCCACATTTATTTAGTGAACAGAAAGCCCAGTGACCTGTCCTTACGCACATTTCACAAACAACACTGACAACAGACAAACATGATAAAAGTACTCGAGGCTTCACCAATCAAGTCTTAAGAGAGAAATAACAATTAAAACCCATTAAAATAAATAACCAGTTGTATAAATAAGGTACAATTCTTGTAACTAAATGAATAAACAGATGTTGCTTCCATCACGTTGTATATTTTAAGACTTTTAAAACGACGTTGAACTTTGGCCGAACCTCAATCTAAATGTGTGAAGAACGGGGATTAAACTTTTCCCCGTCTCTGTTTACGATCGCTGCGTGGCCAGACAGGTCACAAAGTCCCACGAGCAGCAAATAAACAAACAGCAACACAGGGGATTAAATTCAGTATGCAAATATAAAAGCACAAACACGTTCTGTTGATTTGTATTAATTACTGTTATTTGTAAATGCTAATTGTTCTGCTCGTTGAGGTTGTAAAAACTCAAGGTGTAATGATACATTATTAAATCTCTTTTACTTTCTCAAACATAAGCAACAAGTCTTGTTGTTTTATGCAATGCGACATATGCTTTATTCATGTGCCGCGATATGAGACCCGTCTCACCAAATGCTACGAGATAGAGGGGGAGAACATCGCTGTGTTTGTCGCTGACAGGCTGTGCAAAGGGTGGAAAAAGATTATCAGCGGCTCGCAGTGCATCATGTCCGAGGAGCTGCACGACTCAACGTTCAGTACCGCTGATAAATACGCGCCTCTTTCCTCATCACGAAAGAGTTTGCTTTAGATTTCCTCTTCAGACTGGCAGTATCTTTGTCAGTACGAGCTGTTTAGCCATTCATTATCGGCTGAATTTTTTATTATTTACACACAGATTATTCACTGAATATCTCACAGCCGGGCCTCGTGATATTCAGTCGACGGCATCAAGAGAAATGCCGGAGTAAGCCGGCTGTCCTCATCCAGCTTATCTGTTTTAAGAAAAGCTCGAGATGTGGCGGTGTTATCTCGCTGAATTTGCTCTATTGGTGCTTTGAAACGCAGGTGTGATTGGCATAAGGGAATAATTACAGAGTGCATGTCGGCAGCTCTGAGGTCTGCCACCCGGCGAGGTGAAGAGTGGAGGATTTCGGCGGTATCGCGGCGCGGAGAAACGGCTCTGATGTGGCAGACCGTACCTGCACGCTCAAAGAGGTAGAGTCATAAACGCGGCTCATCTCGACTCCCTCGAACGTCTGATCGCGACCCAGTCGTCAGAATAAATGTTTGAGTAAGTAAGTTTCTCGCAGAAGCGCGGACGAGTTCAAACTGAACGTCTCTTTATGATGTTTGTTTTGGTCGAATTTTTCTTATTTCTCTCATCAGAACAGAACGAACACTTGGTCAGGGTCGGGAGAACATCAGGGATCGGCTTAAAATAGCTGTTTTGGGCGCGACGATTTTGGATGAAGATGGTCTGACTTTCTGCAGAAAATAGTCGGTTTTATCTGCCAGAAAAATTGATGGGAATTTCAGCGGGTCTCCTTAATAAAACAGCTGCTTTTCATGCCACCAGAACGGCTTCAAATACAACCACGTGTCCCGAGAAAACACCCGGTTTTGTCGCCACGCAAACGACTGAAAATGTCCCCAGGTGTCCTTAAAGGGATAGTTCGGGTTTTTGAAGTGGGGTCATATAAAGTACATATCTATAGTCGGTCTGTTCCCTACTGTAATTGCCGATCAGCCTCAGTTTGGAGAAGCAGAGAGCCGCTCCAGCCCAGACGCTCAGCTCTGAACTGCAGTGAACTGGAGACCAGATGCAAAGCGAATTTTAACCACCTAAAACAAGGCCCACCTAAAAAAATCTATATCAGTTCAAGTGTACGTTGTATAGTGAAAATTCACACCGCTTTACAACGCCATCAGACCGCCCGTTCTTTTGGCACTACATTTTCTCAACCGTAGAACCTCCGTATCCCTACGCATTAGCGCAACTGGGCCTCGCACTGTATTTCGCCGCTCGCATTAGCGTAGGGATGGAGCGGCTCTCTGCTTCTCCAAACTGAGGCTGAGCTGATCGGCAGGGAACAGAGCCGACTATAGATATGTACTCTATATGACCCCACTTTAAAAAAACCTGAACTATTCCTTTAAAAAGACCCACTAGTGAGACTCGAACTACGGTCAGCCATTTAGCAGCCTTTGTTTGCCATGTTTGCTACAGCTACGTTAACAGCTAACGTTACATCCCGGCGAGTGTGAGCAGCAGGACGGCTGTGAAACATCACACATGAAACGTATCTATCAGCCTCAGTGATATTTGGTAAAACAGCCACTCTTCACTTTGTCAGCAGAAAGACGACACCACGAGGATTTTTTGCTCGTCTCCGTGAAGGATGACATCTGAGCGGCAGAGTGGAAACCACACATCCCGGCTCGCAGGGCTTCGGCCGCTTTGGGAAGTTGTGTTTTTCCGAATGCGCGGTGGCAGCAGGAGTTATGTGGCCCTCTGAAATTGAACAAACAAGTTAATAAAATCCCCCGGCTATCTTTTACCCAGGAGTGTGCTGAAGTTGACAGGCGCGAGCTGATATGTGTGGCGCGGGTCGTTATTTGTGTGGCGGACGTCTCGGACCCGTCGGGCTTTCATCTTAAACACACGAGTCCCCGCTGAAGGTGCTCGCCGCATGACTTTATGTTCGGATTACCCCGGTCAGTTCCTGAGCCCGCTGAGCTGGACTGTAGGGGGTTGCCGTGTCACGCTGGGGTCGGATGAGCAGACGGCGTGGGCGCCTGTGATTGAGAGCGCTGTCACAGCACCTGCGGTCACCGCCTCTGATGAACTCCTCCGGGGCCATGAATAATGTACACAGTGGGCCTGAGTGATGGGTGGTGTAATAATGCCAAGCAGAATAGCGTGACCAGAAACCCCAGTGATGGCCGACGCCTCAGCCAGCCAGCCAGCCGTCACACACACTCACACACACACACACACACACAACCTACCAGGGGAGAGAGGCATGTACTTAGCATGCAGTCTGTTTCTGGAGGGTCTCTCAGGCCCCGCTGTTAGAGCGAAACCGCTCAGCTGTCCTCGAACGCCTGAAATTTTTATGTAGGTTTTTAAAAACCCCGCTGCTTCAGATGTATCGGATCTCACAGTTGTTGCGTTTAATGAAGTGGGGAGGCGAAGGCGGACTCCCGAGACACGGAGGATTTAGCGAAAACAGGCTTTTCTCACGAGTCTGCGCAGGTAGACAGATCCCGAGGGTGAAGGCAGAGGAATCAGAGATGGAAGGTAGTCAAGAGTTCAGGTGTTCCTGCTGGACCTCTACGGGAAGACGACTGTAGGAAACTCTGAGGTGAAATTCTGTGTTAAAAGTGATCCGATGCTGCGTCGGCAGAGCGTACGTCACGTGTACGGAGGCCCTTTAACTGCTGCATGTCATCATCCTCTCTCTCATCCCACAATAAGCTTTCCTGTCCCATAAAGACACAATAAAGCCAAAGTTTTATATATTTCATGTTAATAAAAAAACACAAAAAAGACATTTTTGTTTCCATTTCACTTCAGAACTTCTTCAAACTTGCTGTATTTTGACCTGAAGAGATGAACTGTATGAATTTACTACACAGAGTTTCTAAAGAAAGATGATCAGCATATTGGCAGACTTCCCAGCATGCATTGTTCATCAGATAACCTGACCCTTCTTTCTCATAATTTGAAGAAAACACATATAATGGAAACCTTCAGTGTGTCTTTTATACATTTTAAGATCAACAGAATTCATAAATATGCTGTTTCACATATTCTCTTTGTACCAACGCTGCAGCGAAGTAGCTGAACACTTGTTGATTCAACTTAATGGATTAAGTTTGTTGAATATTTTCTCAAGATCGGTTAAAAAGAAAACTTAAAAGAGACCTTAAACTAATTATTCAAGCTTAAATAACACAAATACCAGCAGTTTTCAGTTGAAAACAGCCCAAAGTTACTTACAGTGGACGGTACGCACGAAACAAAACAAGGTCGTGCGAAGTGCAGTCTCACCACATCTAAGTGTTTAAAGCTGCTCTGAGTAGCCGGAGTGGAAGCGGTAAGGTGGAAAGCCTGCAGCGACAGAAATGGTTGGAACGGGGATGAAGGGTCAGACAGTCTCTCCTCAAAGGCGTTTATGGTTGAAAGAGTCAGAAAGAGAGTTTGAGAGAAAAAAAAAGTTGAAAGCCTGAATATTTTCCTCACATCAGCACGCTTCACGCATTCTGCATGAAACGGCCGCCGCTTGTCAGTCTCGGAAAGTTTGGGAAATGGTCATAGATAGCTCAGGCGGAGAGGTGTAGCGGGAGGAAGTGTTCACCTGTACGCGATGCACTTTAGGTGAAGAGTGCTGACACCTCGCTGAGCCTCTCCAGCCCAGCCGCCGGGATAAAACGTGTCGGGCTACACAGCATAATGACATTTCTACAAAATGTGTCACATCATATTCACATTAAATGTTTATGACCTGACTTTTTGTATCAGGGGATGCTGCTGGAGTTACAGGCAGGAAGGCTACCAAGCCACCGACCACGGTTTGTGGCCGCGTTCCAACATTTGTAAGCGTTGAACCACCGGATAATTCTGACAAGACCTCGAGAAACGTTTCGGCCGTGTTCGTACTGAGAAACGTTCAACTTCAGGACTTTCCTGCCATGTTTGCAGCAACCAAAACAGGTATTTTAAGGCATAACAAGGTCTTTTTCTAACCCTAACTGAGTTTATTTCTGTGCCTGAACCTAACCAGACTATAAGCACGCCTAGAGAAACCTTAAGGGCGATCGGGTCGTCCTGTTTCACTCGGACCGGTCACTACAAATACTGGCTTAGCCTCTCCTTTAGTTTAGTTGATGTGATCCATGAATTCAAAATTGCTGCGTATTGTTTCCTTGAAAGCTCGGGCTGTCTCAACCTTGCCAACACATTTGCAGTGGGAACGAGGTTGTGCAGGTTGTGTTGGACGTCGTTGCACAGCACACATTTTGACTTCTCATAGCAGGAGTAGCGAGAAGGCGTTCTTCGTCTCACTGACAAAGCCTCACCAGACTCTCATTCTTCTTATTTGTTGCAAGTCGTGATACGCTGGTAGTCGCTGTGGAGGCAGGTAGCTCATCACAAAGTCAGCGAGAGGAGGAGAAAAAAAGGAAAAAAGTGTAACTGGGTCTGAAAAGTTAAACAGTAAAAATGAAGTAAAGCCGGAGCCGGATGCTGCAGGCGTCTCTATGACGACAATATCTATCATTAAAGTGACGGATCGCTCTCAGAACAACGGTGCGAATTTGAACACAGCCAGTTGGGTTGACTTTGAAAACACATCCCGGCGTGGCGTCTCCGGTTGGAGGTGGGCGTGACATGCAGCTGCAGACTCTGGCAATCTTCCTGTCACCGGTGCAATGTTTGGATTGAGTTCAGAAATAGCTGCCGTCGCTCTCCGAGCACTGAAGATGTAACAGTGATTTCTCCACCTAAACGTGGCACCTCGGCTCAATCCCCCCCCCTCCGTTCTCATCTCTTCTCTCATTCGCTGGCCCCCTGCCCCTCTGACCGCCGTCCTTTTGTCTAAGTGAGTCATTTTCCTGGAAATGTTGATTCGCTTTTTTCAGAGTGTGCGCATCCTCCTGTGGGGCTTGCCCCGGTTGATTACTGCTAAGCTCCTTCCCGCTCAGATCCCCGTCTCTCATCGACCATCTCCTTGTTGTTTTCACTCTCTTCTTTCTCATCGACTCCCCACATCCCTCATCGCCGCACTTTTCCCCGTCGCTCACTGTCTCTCTCCTATTCTGTCTCATTTTTTTTTTCCTCACTGGTGTCAGGTACTTTGCGACAACTCGAGGCTAATGGGAATAAAAGGGATATGAGGCACACGGGGAAGAAAAAAACACGCCACCATCCCCTCGAACGTCTCCCATCTTCTCTGAGGTTGAGTGAAAGAGCGGGAGGTAACGAGGGAGAAGAAGAAAGGAAGTGGCGCAGATTACTGGAAAGAACGAGTGTCTTTTTCTGGGCTGTTGGTGGGGCACCAGACACCAGGCCGGATGGCAGCACTGTGATCTTCAAAGCCTCCCTCCCTCAGTCCCCCTCTCGCTCCCTTGCTCCCGTGTTTTCTCGCTGGAGAGATGGTATATATCGGCTGGCTTCAGGCGGGAAGCGGATGTAGCTTCAAAGTTTTGATCCTATCATCTCGGCATTACAAACTCACCACATCCTCTCCTGGATCCTTTTGCCGACAGTGTCCCCTGTCCTCGTATTTAAAGGGATATTCCGGTGTAAGTTTAATCCATGGTCTAACGCACCTTGACACCGAGTAAGACTCCCCCTCGAGAGGTCAAGTTTGCTGACCGCTAGCTTAGCTAGTTTTAGCAACCTCAGAAAAGACCGCACGACAACAATACACTGCAGCTTCTGTCTCCAACTAGAAACCGCCATCAAAAAGCCACAATTAATGGTCAGAACAGCACCAAACTTCAGCAACAGTACATGTACAGTCCCAGCACACAGGACGAAGCATCAAACATCTGCTAGCTTTGCCGGATTTGTATTAAAAACACAGCACAGCTCTCGAGGGGGAGTCTTACTCTGTGTCAAGGTGTGTTACACCATGGATTAAATTAAACCGGAATATCCCTTTAAGCGTCGTGGAAGAGCGACACTGAGGAAATGCATTTCCTGTTGATGGTGCAATATGTAAGAATTGGCCACCTGCTGAAGGTCACAGCAAACAAGAGTAACCGCTAACTGCTGCTCAATATAGCACAACAACCGTTAGCTTCTTAGCTCAGTTAGCCATGAAGCTAGTTGCACTATTAGCTGAGGGGGGAGTGGGTTGATTTTGTTTGTTTATTAGACTAAAGCTAATGAAAAGAAAAGTCGTTTTTTCGCAGTCTCAGCTCCACCTAACTCCCGGTTTAGTAAAAAGGTGGAGTGTGGGTGGTGCTGAAGCCAAGTTAGTTAGCTAGAAGTTACCAAGCTAGCGAACACTAACACGCTCTCTGTGCTCACACATAAAGATGAACAAATTCCACCCCACATAACTCGACAGCCAGATTACCTTGTACATTAGCGTTCAATCTCACCAGACACTCGTTTCATCCTGTTATTCTGCGATGTCTTTGCGTTTCCGTACGTTCACAAAGTACACCTCCCCTCCATTTAGCTGTCAAATAAGACAGTTTTAGCACATGGCAGTGGATATCGGCACCTCTGTGGCTCGTTACGGCAGGAACGAGTGAAGTAAAATCCAGTTTTTAATCCCAAAAGTTTAGGAAACAAACTGTACTCTTCTTGACTCCCAAAGTTTTCTAACAGAGTCGCTGGTGAATCCAAAACACCAGCCTCTGTCCCTCCACTCCGGTCTTTTAGTCCAATTAAGCCATCAGTCACCACAAATATCTCATTCTGTTCAATTTTAGTAACATTTTGGATGTTTTTGACCTCAAATTCTTACACACGTGTTACGTTTTGCACCGTGACAGGTACGATAGTGACACTTCCTCGAAAGTCTTGATTCATTACAGTTTCCGAGCCGGCAGTCACGGCGCATCAGTCTCTCATTATCTCGTGGTTCCCACCAGTCTCTCACAGTCTGTTCCCTCCCCCCCAAAAAATCATACATGTCACTACGTACCAGCTCTTTCTCTTCACTTCCTGCTCACTGATGCCTGGCCCATAAAAGCTGGATGTGCCACTGTGGATAATGCTCACATCTGAAGCGGGGCCGCTGCCTCGGTTTTCTCAGAGAGAGAGAAGAGAGCGCCGGACTTGCTCGGCTATTTTTGTGCTCCACAAATACCTTCGCTGTCCTGTTTTCTGCTCCTGAAAATCCCCTCTTTTTTAAATCCAGTTTCTGCTTCCCCCTTGACGGAAACGAAATAGCCAAACATTCCTCACGGAGGTGTCGCTCAATATTTATTTAATCAGGATGAAATATCGCTCTATGCCTGAATATAAATGTTAATCACATGCGTGTGGTAATATCTTAATTCGGGACAATGACAGAGTGATGGTATTGTTTACCCAGCCAGGTGCCTAAGGGAGGCCTTTCAGGATGGTTTATGAGTCTGGTTAGACACTTGATTAAGGACTGGCTTTCCGCTGGGGCTCCGTCCTCCGTGGAGCACACAAAAAAACAGAAACAGTGAGCTTTAAGTCTTTATTCCATCATCTGTTGGTGCAGTGTGTGTGTGTGGCGCTTCAAATATTTATGAGACTCAAATTAAGCTGGAAAAAGGTATGAAAAATGCAGGTATTACTGACATAATCTGACAGGGAAAAAAATAATATTCCTCCACTGATTTGCGGCCGTCTTCTTTAGCTGTTAGCGGAGGAACTCTTTTAGTTCAGTTATTTCCAGTTGATGTGTCAAGATTTAATTTCCACTTCCTGTCTTTGTCTGTTTTCCTGCTCACCTGCGTTCCCGGTGAACACTCTTGTGTTCTTGTGCTCATCCCTCAGCCTGATTTTTCCTGTTCCCAGTGTTTTTCCTAGCTTATCAGCTCTCTCCCTGCTCTCTTGTTTTGCAGCGAGGTTATACTGCCACATAAAAATGAAACTTACCCTTGATAAAGCAGGAACTGGTAAAAAAAAGAAAAGGTTTTGCAGAGCTCCAAGACGGCCCTCGAGGGTCACGCTGCAGCACTTACCGGCTCGCTGAAAGGTGGACAGAGATCGCATTCACCGGGTTAGTCCACATGTAAACGGGTATTTTTGGAAACGTCCATACACACAGCACACGCCAGCCCATTCTCGTACGCCGGGCACGTGAGCGGCGATGACTGCAGAGAATACGATCAGCGAGGCAGAATAGCTCGACTGCTCTTCACAGAAACTTCCCGGATAATTTGTCAGCAAAACATCGCAAGCAGCTGTTTTCGTGTCTCTCTTTACCATCGTTGTAATATCAGTGTTTGTTGGTGCATTTTCTAAATATAACGTTGAACCTCAGCTGCCTCGGCTGCCTGTCCTGCAGCTCCGACAAAAAACACCAAAGTTATAAATAAACTAACGAATCGAGGCAGCGGTGGTTCCCGTCTTCTGCGAGGTGAAATTACTGTTCTCAACAAAGTAGTTTGGTGGATTTGAAGAGAGCAAAGATAGATGTAGAGAGAACAGCTTCAATTCCCCGTCGGTTAATGCCACATATACACTGCAGCTGTCTGTCTGTGCAGGGAACAAACGACGTCACTCATCCGAGTCACCTTTGTCCTTTTTGTCTTTTCAATTTTGTGTCCTAAATACAAAGGTCCTGATGACAAACAGCCAACCAGGTCCGCCATTCTCATGAGATGTGACAAGACATCTGTTTCGCATAAAAGTTCAGAAAAATCCACCTGGTTCCAGAAAGAAATTATGATTCGCTCTCTTGACATTTGAGTTATTTGCACAAAATTAAACGCCTGCGTCGTGTAAAAGCCTTTAGCGTTTAAAGTGAAAGATGTTTGCGGGGAGCAGCGCCGTTGCTTTCTGCTCTCTCGCCACTAATCAAAGTCGCCGACTCTTCTCCGCCGCCTCGGGAAGCGGCAGCACGAGGAGCTGTTGAGAAGCATTAGCTGTTACAAACTTTTGCATCAGAAGTCGAGCAGAACTTCGTGTTCACATGGAAAACACTGATCGAACTCCGGAGCAATTCTCTTAATAGAGTCTGTTTGCAGCGTTGTACGTTACATAATAAGCTGGAGTGGATAAATAAGAAAGTACCTGGGTGGATGCCACGTCCCGGATGAGTTCTCTGTCTGGGTTTTGGCTTGCAATCGGGGCATAATTATTTCATGAGATCTTGTCAGTGTCAATCCCAATGCTGTGTGTGTGTGTGTGTGTTCTGACTTCACGATGAGTTGGCACTAAGAGGACAAAGTTAGCTGCTCAGAGAGGAGCAGCAAATGCATACCGACATTTTGACAAGTGATTGGTTCTTCACTGTCAGGCTGCAGATCAAATGTGTCCCCGTCACCTGTGTGCTATAGACTGTCGGGAGGTATAGATGAGAGCTGGCACCTCTGCGCTGCCTGGGCCAGGCGCAGAATACAATTAGCTCGCGAGTGGCGCTCCGACTATTTATCGGCACCACTGACTCTTTAAAAAGTGTCATTTCCAATCATCGTCAAATTAAGTACAGAACAGAAATGTTTATCAAAGCGGCCGCGGGGTAATGAAGAGCAACGGCTGTTTTTAGCCGCAGTGGCTGCGGGGCTCTGTGGGTGACCACCGCGCTGGTCCACACTGAAAAATCTCGACAACTCTTGGATGGACTGCCATGAAATTTTAATCAGACGTTCGTGTTCCCCAGAGGATGAATCCTTCTGACTTTAATGACCCGACTCGCTTCCCCCCCCCCCCAGCACCACCAGCAGGCTGACATTTGTGGTTTTGAGTGAAATGTCTTGGCAGTAATTTGACGGATTGCTGTGAAATTTGATTCACACATCCACATTTCCCCCCCGGATGAATTGTAATAATGTCTTCGCCGCCAACATCCTTATTTACAAACAGCATCTGCTGCATGTCTGGGAATGAGATCCCTCCTCTGCTGGTCCTCCTCGGGCTTCTTCAGTTTTTTCTTTTTGGGAGTGAGTTCTTGCTAATCTGAGTTGAGGGTCGTATGCTGTACAGATTGTAAAGCGCCTTGAAAAATGGAGCCTCTAGTGGCCGACAGCAATTATCAGCAGCAAAGGAGGAAGTGAGGAGAAATAGAATAAATGGTGAAAAGTCCCTAAAGGAAGGAGGTCGAGGACGGAGGGTTGGGTTAAACAAGCTCAGGACTTAAAGGGGTGTAAATTTAATCCATGGTCTAACACACCTTGACACCGAGTAAGACTCCCCCTCGAGAGGTCAAGTTAGCTGACCGCTAGCTTAGCTAGTTTTAGCAACCTCAGAAAAGACAGCATGATAACAATACACTGCAGCTTATGTCTCCAACTAGAAACCGCCATCAAAAAGCCACAATTAATGGTGAGAACAGCAGCAAACTTCAGCAACAGTACATGTACAGTCCCAGCACACAGTACGAAGCTTCAAACATCTGCTAGCTTTGCCGGATTTGTATTAAAAACACAGCACAACTCACCCTCTCCTCCAGCAGCCTGCCTGTGTGGGGAAGCCCTGACGAGTCGATTACCGAGTGCAGTAGATTTCCGCAGATCAAGGATGAAAATGTATGATCATTGCTACACCGGAATATCCCTTTAAATTCAGGAGACCACATGTCAAAGTTCAGCTATAGTTAGCATGCTAACCAGCTAGCCCCAAGAGCTAGCTGATAAGCATGCAAGAGCTCCCGGTTCGGACCGCTAGCTGCACCTGTTGGTCATTTCTTACATATTGCACCTTTAAAATTAACTCCTGAACTAAAGTGTTGAAATGCTACCTGTTAGTGCACGATCTGAATACATCATCATCATCATCATCATCATCATCATCATCATCATCACGTTCTTATGTTATGTTCAGCGTATTATTTATACTCATACAGCAGAGACTGAACATTTGTCTGTTGCTGCTAATTGGACAGAAAAAAGGAACCAGATATCATCTTTTCCCTCCATTAGTGAGATTGAACATCCATCGGCTCGGAGGAAAAAAAAAGGCATAAAAGCAACTTGATTCGCTCTGATTTAACGACATGTGTAGCCCTCGTATCGCATTCAGGACGGTGGAAATGTTCCATTACAGAATGGTTTTCAGTCCCGACATCTGACACCTGGAATGTAATCTCTCCGGGCTGCAGCTGAAAATGTTTATCATTTAACAGCCTTGACCACTTTATCATCCTTTGCCATTATCACAAGGGGGCTGCCGGAGCGTGCCATGTTTTTTTTTTTTTGTTCCAAGCTGCGCGTTCCAAACTCCGGAGAAGTGATTCATTCAGAGCTCACTTTTTATGCGACGGTATATTCAATAGCCTTAAATGTCAGGTCAGTTCTTTCCGTCCAGCTCTCAGCCTACTGTCCTTTGCTGAAAGGACGGCTTGTTCAGGAACGTGGTTTGCGAGGCCTACTCAGCTTTTTCTCTTCCAGCCGGGCTCTCGGTCCGGTCCCACGTGTGATGATGATGATGATGTACGGAAAAATGTTGCGCGCGTCCAAAAAGCAGGATTCGCTCTCTCTCCTTTGGGGTAGAATCAGCGAACTAATCAAAAGGAGTCCTCATGAATAGACCTTGAATTGAGGGCGTGCGGAAGGTTAAAACGAAGGGAGTATGTTAATGCAGGTCTCAGAGATTCACGGGAGATGAGAGCTAACCTGAATATTTTAAACTCTCCTCTGTCATTAGCTCTTCATTAGTGCATTGAAATCCACCCTAGATTCGCCTAATGGAAACAAATTATTCTCTCCCTTTATTTTCCCGCTACCTGCAGTCTACTTAAAACTAATCAGCTGCGTACAGCGAGTGCCTGGGAGTTGAGTTTGTGCGCACGTCTGACTCCCGGTTGAGGTTTGAGTTCTGAAGGGACGAAAAACCTTCATTTTCTAATTTTCAGCGAAGCTCTCGGTGTCTCCCTCCGGTCCCCAATTTCGTCCCAGCGTTCTCCACTTAGTCCGCCCTGTTTCGGCGCATGTAAATGATTCTCGTCGTACACATATTTTTATTTTTTTATTAAATTATTTGTGTTCTGCGAGAGGAAAACAGGCGTGACCCCGATTACACAAACAGCTGCTTTCACGCTTTTTTTTTTTCTGGCGCCTGCCCCACTTACATAGTTAGTCAGCCACGACGTTTGTGTCCCAGTGTTTTGTGTCACAGGCAAAAACATCAATGTTGCATTTTCTAATTCTGTTGTAATGTTTGTTAAATCTGCATGTCTCCCGTGTGCCGCGCGTCTCCTCCTCTGTTTGGCGAAGAGCGCCTGCTCCTCTGATTTATGCCCGAGCCGGAGCTCACGCTGTAGCGGCTGCGGTGGAATTCATTGTCACCTTTTTTTTTTTTTTTTTTTAATGGACAGAAAGCTGTCAGCCGGATTCCAGTCCGCTGGAATCTTCATGGCTCCCTCGGCAAATGGGAAGTGACAAGGCTGACAGGCCGGTGAGTGTGGACAGTTGAGCAGAGAGCCAAATGTCACACTGCGCCCTGTCAGAAGCCTTTTTCTCGCCGTTATAATGAGATTCGTGCTTTTCAAACGAGCCTCGGTGGAGTGTTGAATCCATTAAAGCTCTTTCCTCGTTGATTTGTGCTTTCTGCTGCCTTTATTACAGGGGATGTTCATCATTAGCACATCCCTGCACTCCATGCACAGTTGTTGTGAATATTCAGTAATTATACCTTATTTTTTTTCCTTTAGACACCAGAAGCCTCTCTCAGGGGCATTTGGAGGCAATATTTTTCAATAATTTCACAGCTCTGACTTAAAATTAGATGTTTTGTAGCGCGTCGCACTGTTATAGCTGTCTCCCTGTCAATCTTCTGCCCTCGGTGCATGTGTGGGTGAACAGCTCAGCGGGGAGGCAAACACACTTCAAGCAAAGACAGAAGTTTTGAAGTTTTTTTTTTTACTGGAGGCAAACCAGAAGCCTGCGAAGCTTCGCTGGACAGTATTTAATCAGTAGCTGCAGGAACATGGACAGTATTTCTTCAATCTGATCGAAATCTTTCCGATCAGAGACTTTTATGTAGAAGGTTAAATTGACTGTTGGGACTCATTCCATCCATGTATCATCATCAATCTGCCCGTCCATCCATCATCTGTTGCCTCCTATCCTTTGCTGGGAGGCTGCAGCTGATGCAAGCACTCTGGACAGGTTCCTCACAGGGCTCAGTCTCATCCCCAGGTCATCAAATACTAATACTGTAGGTTAACGCCTCAGGTCCAACGCCAGCGAGGGACGTCAGTATCTGACAGCCAGTGAATGAAGGTCAGTTTAGAAGATACATGTGTTGTTGCTTTAACTGTCCGATAAGATGACCTTTACATTCTCCAAAGCTTTTAATCAGAATTCAGCTTTTGGTTCATGTTGGAAATATAACAGCAGAAGAAGAATAAGGTTTGTTTTTCATCTTTATTGAGAAATGCCATTCAATCATCGGCTCCGCGTGTTAATACAGTGTTCAACGTGGACTCACATCGTGTCCTGAGATCAACAGCTCCTTGTTTCGAGCTTTCGACCATCGTTTAAACGATCGTTAAATATTTTAAGATCTCCCAGAAGAAGTTCCAGCTCTGTTTTGCGACTGCCGTGTTTCTGTCCCTCCCGGAAGTTACGCCACCTAATGTTTCCGAACATCTTCACTGGATGATTCAGACGTATATTAAAAACACAATGCAGTAAACCCTCTCGATCTGATCTTGCAAATTCATCCAGATCAGGTCGGATCGGATGGTTCCCTTCAGACTGAAGTGGTTTCATGAGGCGTTTTTATTCTGCAGCTATTATTCTGATTATCAGTTGAATATCAGCGTCCATGTAAAAGCAGTTATCAACAACAAATCAGAAAAGATACGTAAGTTACGAAGGAAACTGGAGCCATAGAAACATAAACTAGCCGTCAAATTATCTTGCCAACGTTGCTCCGCAGTGAAAAGGTCAGTGAAAGATCAACGTTAGGTTCCTGCAGGAAGTACAGCGCAGTAATTAATGAAGTAAACAAGCAGGCGGGGTCAAGTTCAGGTTTCAGGTCTGTTTTATTAGCACACAGCGAGTGCTGATGGATGGCTGTAACAAAACTCCACAAAATGCACATTTACAATTAGATTAACGTTCGTGTAATATTCAGCTGTACGGCTCGGGGAAAGAAGTTTGTTTCTGTCCTTCTGCTAGAGCTGAAAGAGATGCTGCGCCGGGTGGAGAGGGTCATCTGTGGTGCTGATTGCTTGCGAGGTGGTGCTTTGTGTTTACACTGAGTCCGGCGTCGGGAGTTTGCACCTGCAGACGCTGCCTGACTCTGTTTTCTATCAGTTGTATTTCCTGGTTGATGTTGGAGTTTAGGTCCCTTTTCGGGTTATTGCGGATGTGTGTGTGCCGTCGCTGGTGAAAAGGGAGAAGAGCGACGGCGAGCGAGCACATCCTCGTGGCGCCTCGGCTCTGGTGGCGAGAGGGTGAGAAGTGATGTTGTTGAATCTGACAACTTGCCTCCTGTCCCTCAAACGGTCCAGGATCCAGAGGCACCGTGAGGTGTTAATGCTCATTTCCTGGAATTTCTCGAACAGCTCTGGAGGGTTGATCGTATTAATAACGGCATAACTGCGTAAGTGTATTTGGACTCGGAGGGTACCACGTTGTCCGCGGACTAGTTTGGACAATACGTGAATTGGTCCGTCAAAGGGGATGCGACTGATTTAACTATACGCTCGAATGCCTCCCACTGGTGTCAGGGGCCACGGGCCTGCAGCCACTGAGGCCAGCATGTTCTCACTCCCAATCTGTCAAATACAGCAGCTTAGTCATTGGCCTTAAGCTTCAAATGGAGGCTTACAGTACCTTTCCCCCTGTGGTGTCAGTTTTTCATGTGAAGGAGGTCAGCAACAGTTCAACATTTCACATGTCAGGACATGATATGACTTTTGGACAGGTGTGGAACGGTCGCCATTTGGTGAAGATGAGGCACCAAAACTAAGCAAATTTACAAATTGTCATGTCGGTGCCAGAGTTGTTCTGAGACTCGACTTCGTAAAGCAAAAGTGGGAGGAGTAATATCAGGATGGCACTTTCAGACCGGGAAAGTGCGAATACTGACAGAACACACAAAGCGCGTCAGATTTAGCTTTTCCAGCTCTTGTTCTGCCTGGACGTAATTAGCAGTCACGGTATGTAAGAATAAATAAAAGGAAAATGCTTGTTTGTTGAATTGCACTCATGAGCCGGAGCCGAGTTCGTCTCAGACCGAATAAACAACGCTGTTATTGTTGAAGTGAGCGGTGCAAATAGATTACTTGGAAAAACCAAAGTCAGTTTGACAAGGTCGGCGCTACAGCACCAACTCTGAGAAACTCCAATTAAAATATGCATTTTGTCATTACTTTCACTTTGTGCTTTTTACGCCCTCTCTGTTACTTTAATCATTAAAAAGCTCAAATTAGAAAATGCACACTTTAGCCGCCTGCGTTGGAGAGAACGCCAGCTGTTTTATGCACGCGCTATTAATCAGAAACGCTACACAAGGCTATAACAAAAACCACGGCTCTGAATTTGCATTATTTTTATGTTGTCGCTGGCTGCTGTGCCATCATTAACCAAGCGGCTTGTGACTTTTTGTAAGAAAGGTTGCAATAATGAACGTGTGGACTTATTGTTAGCACCTTGTCTTTAGCCACATGAACTTGTCCGACCTGTTTGTTTCAGGAGAAATGGCCCTGACGCACGTCCTCAGCTCGTGTTTTCCAATCTCTGAGTCATGTTTATTCATGGTTATTTAGCGTGAGTGATGAAAACTTCACGAAAAAAGAGCGACTTTTCTTTGGCGAGCAGGATGGGATCAGAGGGAGAAAAAAGAAAGAAAGCGAAATGTTTTTTCGTTTTAAACTTCATCTGACTCCATGTGAACGCGTTCCCTCTCCCAGCAGAGCATTTCATCTCTCCGTCTTTGCAGTGGAAGAAACTCATCTTAATTAGCAGGGATTTCAATCGGGGGGAGGGGGGGTTTGCTAAATTACCTCCATTCTAGAAACCAGGCGTTCCCCCTCCGCACATCACCGGCGTGTCGGGAAGCAGTGACGGGGTTGACTTTTAATCAACGTCGCTCGCGCGCTGTAATCGTAAGGCGAGATGCGCATTCCTTTGTGCTAATTCCCTTTAATTAAGTCTAAACACAGTAGACGCACTTGACAGAAAATGGATCTTTCCAACACGGGGGACTGTCTTGATTTATTGACTTCCTGGAGTTTTTAATTATTATAATTTTTTTCTGCAAACAAAGCAGCTGGGCCCGCAAACACGAACTCCTCCGAGATGAAGGGTTTTATGCTCCGGCTAATCCCTTAAATGCCTTTTTGATATAATTATGAAAGGACCGACTAAATAATCTGTTTAAGATGTGGACTGATATGTTTTAAATCCTCTTTAGTGGCTCCGTTTCTTTGGGAGCCGCCGTGTCACATATTGTATATGTTACACCGCTGTAGACTGAGCTGTTGACTAACAATGCATCTCTTTTATAGGACTCGCGCCGTAAAAGTGATATTTTTTAGGACATTTCGGGCTTCATTTTGAGTCGTAATGGACTGGGTATCACTGGATGTATCATATTTAAACCCACAGCAGCAATTGGATTTCCTTTTTACATCTGGCTGCTCGGTCCGCTCCTCTGCCTCTCCGGCCCCGTGCATTTTTCAGTCTGCTCGCTCGAGTTTGCCGAAGGTGTGCTCATCCAGCCGGGGAAAAGTATTCCAGTCTGTTAAGTTAATCACAATTTCTGCTTTTGCTTAAGTAATGAGCTTAAACATCCGACCCATCCCCCCCCTCCTCCCCGCCTCCCTAAATCAGCTGGGTTCACTTTCTGATTCCTTCAAGCCTTGTGGGCGTCTGTTTTTAATTTGATTCATATCTACTCGTCACTTTCAGGAACCGTTTTATGGCAAAGGAGCCATTTTTCCACTTTTTTTTTGTAGGATGAAATATCTCAGCTGTCATCCGCTGCCTTAAAAACAGATTCAAGACTAGAAACTGTCCCTTAAATCGCGACTCTGTTAGGCTCCATTCATTAGTCACGAACATAATTGAACGGATGAATCTCAAGGTGGATATCTGCACACGCACACACACACACACACACACACACACACACACACAGTTTGAAATACGTTCTGGTTAAACAAGCCGTTTGTGAGATTGCATGTGGTCTTTCAGATTTCATTAAGGTTGCACAGCTGTAAATTCAATTTTCTTGAAAAAGGGGACAGCGGGAGAGCCGAAGATAACTGTATGAAATCAAAAACGGCGAGCGTTCACAATAGGCTCATTAGGATGCTGTCTGCGCCGGTGGCATCAGCCAAACAGCTCGGTAAAGTGGACATTTGCCCGTGATCTATTTCTTGCTGGGAGGGCCGTTTGAAGCAGAGACCGCTCGGGGAACGCTGCAGAAGTAACTCATTCTTTCTCCTATAACTTCTCACGAATCTGTCAGTGAAGGCTGGTAAAATCATTTCAGCATGTTTCCAAAAGCAAATCAACTGGTTCTCCACAAGTGGATGGCAGAGTTGTCGGCTGGTGAAGTTATTAACGCTTGTCGGTTGGTTTTTGAGGTAAAAGTCAAATTTTGCATAAGTTAGGACGCCGCCAGTCGGAGGAGTCTGCAAGGTGTGAAAGGGCGGGAAACTCCTGAGGCTAAAACAAGGGTTTAAACAGAAACAACTGCTGGTCTTTCAATCTAAAGTAAAACATTAGGATGCTGTTTAAGATCTCAAAGCTCTAATCAATATTTTCACATTAATTATAACCTTGATGACTTCTTGTGATGTGAAAGGTGTTTCTACTAAACCCCTAGAAGCTAGTTTGCATCATTTCTATAGAGGTTTTTTAGCCTCTTTCAGGTCATTGTTTTGGTTGTGTGGCCTCTTTACTGTCTTCCGTCACTCTCACCGCTCTGAGATGTTTCCAGATGCTACAGGCAGCTGTTTTTTTTCGTTATATGCAGCTCAGATAAACCAACTGTACGATACCTGATCAGCACCAAATGGCAAAGTTAGCAAATAGCTGGTCGACCCTAATCATGCGTTTCTGCAGTACTAAAAAACTAACATGTTGAAACTTTACGCTTCTTTAGGTTAAAACTATGTTGTGACAGTGTTGTGCCTGTGCTCCGGTTAGGTTTGGGCACAAAACCCACGTGGTCAGGGTTAGGAAAAGATCACACTTGGGCTTGAAATATCTGCTTTGGTCGACACGGACGCAGCAGGAAATGTCCCGGCTTCTCGTCAGAAATATCCAGCTTTGGTTGCCACAACGACAGCTGGCGATGTTCCGACTCCTTGTCGGAAAAACACCCAATTTTGTTGTCACAAGCACGACTGTTATGTTAAGGAGAGGCCCAAATTGTAAGAAGGTACCAGTCAGATGAAATATCTTGGAGACCAGTGACCCTTCCAGTATTTTGGCATGTAAGGCAGATGGCTCGAGAGAGAGAAATCATAAATTTATTCAAAAATGACTTAATAAGATTGAGATTTTCACATCTGCTGGTCACTGTGACTGGAGGATTTCAGGATTTCCGCCCTGTAGTGTCATCTGAAAAGGGCCGAAGTAGGACAGTACACAAACCAGCATGTGTACGCACACAAACAACCACAGAGTACTATTTCAGACGGTCCGCTGATGCGTCACCGCTGCTCTCAAAGCACTTCACTCGCCATGAATGAAAAGCATCGCTATTATTCACCTGATGCCAGAACCAACACAATGAGCGTCCTATAAAGCGCTCAGATAACACTTCCCCACTTCCACCTCCAGCAATAATGATGTTAATGTCAGCTCGGCTCTTATTTCACCTCCAAATTACCGCTTCAAAGCCGCATTTCTGAAGCTCCATGTAAATACCAATAAGCGTGTGGATGGCATGTTTGCTCCGGGGGGAAATGACTTTGTCATTGGGAAGATGATGGAGTTAAAAAAAGGGTAATGAAATATCTGGTTGGAGGGCGAAGCACTGCGAGCGTGACAATGTGTGGTCGTGATGGGAGTACAGGAAAGAAAGATGGCAGCGGGAGGGGAAGTGAAAGTCTTTCCATGCTCCTGCTGTTCTGTTTGGTGCGTCCAATCACAAATCACTGTGCCACATGTCGGCAGACAAAAGGAGTCAGGCTTGGAAGGGGCGCGGCGATGTATCAGGGGGGGAGAGTATCAGGCTGACAGCTGTCTGAGCTCAGCGGGGGGTATACGGAGGGTATACGGAGGGGGATAGCTCATGTAGCCGGCGACGACTGTGTGTTTTTTTTCTTTCTTACAGTAAACGTGTGTCCCTGTGCATGCCTACTATTTAACAGAAGATAATCAAGAGTGCCTGTGTGGATGTGTGTGTTTGTGTGTGTGTGTGTGTGTGTGTGTGTGTGTTTGTGTGTGTGTGTGTGTGTGTGTGTGCTGTGTCATTGAAGCTCCTCCAGCAGTGTGTGACGGTTGCAGCTGTGAGGGGAAGCTCAGCTCGCTCATCCTGCATCAGCAGCAGAGAGGCACAGAGAGCTGAAGGGGTGTGTGTGTGTGTGTCTGTGTGTGTGTGTGTGTGTCTCTATGTGTGTGTGTGTGTGCGTGTGTGCCTTCTAACTGGTGGCGGTTGAGGGGCTGTGGGACAGCGGGAAAGAGCAGCAGGGAGGCAGTGGTCCAACCTCCACTAACCCCCGTCAGGCACAAAGCCAAGAGCCTGTTACTGAAACACTTACACACACACACACACACACACACATGCATCAACACACACACTCGCAGGAATGTACACTTGTATCGACTCGTATTTACCAGCAGGCCTCCTGGACACTGACACTCTGAGTCATTGTTGGCTTGGCATTTATTTCTCGAAGTTAAATCAGTGTTTGGCACATTCTGTGAGGCCCGGCCGCCGAGTTCCCGGCGTCCGTATCAGCGCTCGCCAGTTCTGTTGGACAGTGCATAATGGCTTTATCACTTCTGTTAAGTGTTGTAATTGTGGGTGTAAAAAGCATTACAAATCGGTTTTGGCTTTATCCGGCCGACAGAAGGATGTGTTCGCAGTTACTGTACGGAATTAGTTCCATTTCAGTACAATCACTCCATCTGCCACATGTAGATTTTAATATGAATGTCTAATCTCCGTGAAGGAAACGTCCCTGAGAAAAAAACTGTCTTGGCCGGACCAAGTGACTCACCCCTTATCCTTTCTCAGCGGTGGTAAAAATACACACATTCATTACTCAAGTAAAAGTAATAAAGTACAGGCTCTGAAATGTACTCAAGGTATGAAAGTGAAAGGCCATTTCCGTGCGACGCTAACTGAACCTCTTGCCTCTTTATCAACTCGAAAGTCTGTTAAACCTAAAGGTAGAATCAGTAGGATTTGTCCGAACTGTTCGTAAATGCACCACAGAGACGGCTGATTTTTGAGTGTCGTTCCCAGGATGTCAAGTACTGACAATTTGGGTTGGTCAAGCGTCTTGAGCACAGCTGAAAATTGGGAAAATTATGAAATCCAGGCCGAGGGCTGAAGAGTCTCTGCAGATACGAGACATTAAAACGCCTTTTCTCCCGATCCGACGCTGTTCCCGCCTTATCGCGTTGTTTCTTCTCGCTGCTGTACGTCTGGACTGGAGGCGTGCAATGAAGCAAAATGAAAGTAATTGAAAATTCTCCTCAAATACATTCAAAAGTACTTACAGTAACAAAGTATTTGTACCTGAGTCCTGCGAGGCCATAACCTGTGATCGGGCCTGCAGGCAGAATTGTGTTTGATTTAAGGTTACAAACAGAAAAAGAACCACTTATCTAGATTGCCATCAGGTCGGACATTAAATTGATTAGATTTCAAACATTTTTAATTAAGAATGGAATAATTTTAGACGGTCATGGTCCTGCTTTTATGCCTCTGGGCAAAAAAACTCAAATTGAAAACTAAGTGTTTTCACAAGTGACACTTTGTCAGCTACGTTACACTGCAGGTCATAATGTATCTCAAAAGACTTCCATATTAAATGAAATAAACGTGGGACATACAGGGAACACTCGAAAGGTTCTTGCACACCAAGTCTGCTATCGTCGTACATGTTCTTTTAATTCATCAACTGATATTAAACACATAGAAACCTGAGCGTTTATTCCACTATTTGTTTTAAAAATTCACAGTACGAGACAAGAGAGAGTTGTCGAGCAGTGAAGATGACTTTGTGGTCCTCACTTCACTTCTTGAACTAGGAACAAAAACAATACTGAGTCCGTCCAATCCTGAAAACAACACAAGAGCAAGGAGCGATTCCTCCGCAGATAAAGGAACCGTTTCCACGAGCCAGCTGGAGCTGAGCAGCAGCTGGCAGTACGGTACGCTTACAATGCTGTAGGTGGAATGTTTATGTTAAGCCTCTTCATTTAGTGTATTTGCATGCATTTACTACCACACACTTAACACAAAGTACAGCTGAGGTTGATTGAATTGTCAGGTTAACATGTATGTCGTGTAAACTGAAGCTTTCAGTGGATAAAGTACCATTTCTTTTCTGATTATGGCGCTAAATGAAAACTCAGAGGTTTGGAAAAATACTTCCCAGGTGATTAATTAAACCGTCCGTCTATCACCATCTTTAGTGGGCTAACGTAGCCCAGGCAGCAGAGAGAGTTGGTAAATCCAACTCTTAGTGAAAGGAAGAGAGAAAACATCTTTTCCGTTGAGAAAAGTCCCTCAGAGCCGTTCTTTGCTCTTCTTCAAATTAAATATACTCTCCGGCTCTGGTACGACTGACGCTTGCAGCACGGAGCTAACCTCTTGAGGAGCTGCCGTGGTTGTTTTGAGACTGACAGTCACTTCTCTCGCTGGGTCTTCACACTTAAACCACGTCTGTCGCAGCCGTCTCCAGCCGGCAGTAGTTTAGTTAAGGACACTGATTGGTTTGGCCCCAAGTGCAGAGCTTTGAGTGAGATCGCATGATCTGATCTTTGCAGCCTGCTACTGATAATGCATGAAACATCAACGGTTAAAAAGTAACTAATACTCTATATTTTATTATAGCCTGAAGACTCGCAGGGTGAAATCCATCCAACAGCTGTCACAAAAGTTAACTTCATGGTGGTGCTATAGAAAAAGTCAGGAGGTCACCGAAGTTTGAAGGATTAATTCTCTTGGCAACATCAGTGTGTGTCACAAATATCACGGCAACTCACTGCCAAATCGGCTAAAATCCAAAAGAAAAACAGAAACAGAACATCAAAACCTTTAAAATGATCACTGAGAAAAGATGAACCTGCGCTCTCTGTTCATCTTTTTAAATCTGTTCACTCAATCCTTCCTGCCTTGTTTTCTATTTACATGCTGCATACACCGATCAGGCAGAACATTATGACCACCTGCCTGATATTGTGAAGGTTCCTCTTGTGCAGCCAGAACAGCTCTGACCTGTCAAGACCTGGACTTCAGACCTCTGAGGGTGTCCTGTGGTGTCTGGCACCAGGGCGTTTTATAGTGGATCCTCTGGGTGCTGTATGTTGGGGGGTGGGACCTCCATGGATCAGACCTGCTCAGCACGTCTTACAGATGCTCCATCAGATTGGGATCTGGGGAATTTGGAGGCCCGGTCAACGCCTTGGGCCCTTTATTGTGTTCCTCGAGCTGTTCCTGAGCAGTGTTTGCGGTGTGTCAGGGCACATTGTCCTGCTGGAGGGCTGCTGCCATCGGGTAGTGTTGTTGTGATGAGGCGGGTGTAGTTGGTCCACAGCAGTGTTTGGATGGGTGGTGGTTCACATGCCAGAGGATTTCCAAGCAGAACATCGCATTGTGATGAGATTCACGTTATTCACGTCACCTGTCAGTGGTTTTAATCTTGTGGCTGATCGGTGTATTTCCTTGTTGCGTTCTCACTTTGTTCCTTATTATTAGTTGTGTATAACTTTGCTGTAGGAATGCAAGAGTGAAAACTGTAAGAAAATAACAATTCATTCAAGAATTCATCCCCAGAACCATTAGTGCAGGTTTTTTTTCTTGTGCGCTGGTCGGAGAGTGTCTGTGTGGGCTGAAGGACATCAGGCAGATGGCCTTTTCTTCGCCGTCGGTCTCGGGCAGTGGGGGACCATGTAGGTGTGAGCAGGAATGTGCAAGGACAAAGACGTCTTAGACCGAGAGAGAGAAAGTCTCTGCTTATTGGGTCATCCATTTCTCCTCATGCCCCGTGTGTGTCTTCCCGTCAGTAACCCCTCCCTGTGGTTCTCTGCTTCTTTCTCCCTGCCAAGCCAATCAACAGACAGGGTAAATAATGTCAACACTCAGTTACCTCTAGTGACAGCGAGAGACTGGAAGCGAGGCTCCAATCGAAACAGCGCAGCGAAGTCTGTCCCATTAAGGTAGGCTGTACGCATTGTGAAAGACTTGCATTTATCTGCAGAGCTCGAGTAATGAGAGTAAATCCCGGCTATCTTACTGCTTCTCAGGGATATCTCGGCTGCAGTCTTGATTCCTTCAGATTAATATCAACGTGTAGACATGCTGTAGCGGCACTTTGATGCTCTGAAAGCTCTATCCGCACGGCTGAACTGTCTTTTCTCTTTTGCTCTGAAACCCAGTAAAGCTCCGTGTGCTATCTTTTATCATCCTCAACCCCCTTTGATTTGAAATTCACATGTTGGCCGGAAAATGTCTTTTCCAGGTCGCTTTAGTGCCAGTGGTCAGAAATGAAAAGGGGAGGAAGAGGCATGTGAGGCTAGGGTTGAAAAAGAGAGAACAAGAGTAGGTATTCTATCTGTACCGTTCGCATAATTGGCCAATTTCGAAAGTGTGAAGCCACGCTGTATGTAGGGAACAGCCACGAGTACACGGAGGTGAGGGCCGTAGTCATAGCAGCAAGACGAATATTGTCTGTGTCACTTTGTGGCATGTCAGTGAAATCTCTGCTGGTTTTTCAGCATCTTTGGAAAACACGCAGTACATCCGCTCGACTGAGCGCCGCCACATCGGATCAAGGCCGTAAATAATGCATGTTTAAAGCTTGACTCATGTTTTTGAAGTTTAAAGCGGGAGACAGACCCACCTAGTCCTCCACTGCCGGCTGATACGCCTGCACGATGCAGACACGAGACGGAGACAACGGAGATGTTTGCATTGACATGATTTTGGGAGACATCGTTTCCCGCATTGTGGCGGCTTTTAATGTGTCATGCAGCAAAAAATCGGATTTTCTTTTTTTTTTTTAAATATTTAAGTTTATAAATACTAACCTGCAGCTTACGGCTTTCTGTGAAAAACCTGCTAGTACTACTTGAGAAGAGGAAGAGATTTGAGGTCGCTGACAGCGCTGTCTGTCACTCAGTTCCCTCTTCACTCCAGAAACAAACCTCTGTCAGAGCTATCTTTCACCCTCGGGGTATTCCCTTAGTGTTTGCAGTGGCGTGGTTGATGGTTGTCATTGTTCAACTCCATTTCACATCTCGAAGCGGCAGCTCTCCAAAGCAAACAAACAATTACGCTGCTGCCATTCTGCTCTTAAACTTCATTGTGGCGCGCGGAGCCTCGTTTGCATTCACTCCCAGGATTTATTCACAAACACTGTGGTGGAGTGAATCAAATCTGTTCACGGGATAGAGAGGCGTTCACCTGATTATTTTTAGAGGCAGTTGAGCTCAAGTGAGGTCCTGGAAGCACTAACAGCATCCAGAGTCACACGTGACCTCTGATTACCAGCGAAGGGAAAAGAGACAGTGAGAGCAGGAGCGAGTGGGAGGGATGTGCAGGGTATCGCTGATTCATACAACACTCACCTCCACTAACAGGAGCTGTCTGAGGAAGAAGAAGGGAGGGAACGAAGGGAAGAGATAACGGGAGACAGCGGTGGGAACGGGATGATGATGATTCATGTGAGATAGAAAAGGGGAAAAAAAAAAATCCCATCCGGCCAATCTGTGGTGATGTGGTCTGCAGAACAAACTACAAAAAAGGGAGAGAGGGCTGAATATGTACAGAGGAGGAAGAGGAGGGTGACGAAATAGAACAGGGATGAGTATGCTGAGGCTTTCTCTCTCACTTGGGAGTTGTTCGCTCAAATGTTGACACTGCAACAAAAGTTCCTCACTCGTGGTTCACTCCGCGCTCAATTTGTTTCAGACAAACCACCTGAGCTCCAGAGAGAGGTGCTCAGCAGAAGGCAGAGAGTTACACACATCAACCTTTCAATGGTTTGTTTTGATACCAAGCGGGTTTTTAATTATCAGCCTCTACAAATTGGTAGAGGTGTCTATTTACAGTAAAAGTAGACCTTCAGTAATCTGTGTGCTGTTTTCTCCATTACATAATTAAAACAAGTAAATAAACATAAGCAACCCCAAAGCAGCCCACAGCATCATCATTGGTTTCTGAACGATGCAGTTGTCAACATGCTCAGCGCCCCTGTTGTGTAAATATAAAATGTACTTGCGCCAGTCTGTGCACACCTGGCGTTTAGGTCTTAAAATGAGGTGTGGTCAGGCACATTGATGGTCATAGCAGAAGGCGACTGCACCATTGACACAGTTTTTCCTTTCTATTTAATAGTTATAAACTTGGTAGGGTGGAGGAAACTCTCCAGAGGAAACAGAATTCAACTTTCAGCTTCCTGTTTTTTTTGGAAAATTCTGGTCAGCTCAGGATTCATCAGAAGGATGGCTGCTTCACTGGTCTTTGCTTTTTCAAGGGGTTTTGTCTTTGCTATTTAAAGTGGCGCATTTTTCAGATAGTGAGATGCACCCATGTAGGCGGATTCACAATGAGCGTACACTCTACTTCAATGATTAAAAGGCTGCTTTCAACAATTTTACATGTTTCCATGCATGCAGCAATGTCACTGCAGCAGGTATCATGGCACATTCAAGCAACAAACTAAATGCAGTAGTTTTAAACTGGACAGGACAGAGGAAACTCTCCAGAGAAAACAGAATTAAACTTTCAGCTTGTGAAAAAGACATTATTTAGACTGTTCTGATGGAGCTCAGGATTACCAGGAGGACAACTGCTTTACTCCTTTTCAGTATTGATGATTGGATGAATATAGAACATTAATAAACATTATATCCTCTCTTAATGAAGAGACACACATAGTGTTTACACAGAGTTCCAGTTCTGATCATTTATAGTAAAATACTTCTTATTGGCCAATTGTAGCTACTTATTTAATAAAAAGAACAAAAGATATACTGCAATAATCTATAAAATAAAGTAAATATATCATAAAATATAATAATTCAATAATGGTGCAAAATTTAACAACACAAAAGACATAAATAAATTAATAAATGTGCATTTATTGGAAAAAGTCACTCACTCACAGGTGGATCAGTATTAAGTTCTGTCTTATTAAGATACGCGAGGCTTCTCCTGCTGGCGCACCAGCGAATGAATGTCAGTGTCAATGTTTGTGCATCCAAGCTGCATGACCTGGAACAGAGTTTCATCTGTCGGCCTGTTTTCCTCTTTTCACTTGATGCGTTTCATTGTTGAGGAGCTCGTCTCACTGATGTAAGTACTCCCAAACATGCTGGCCATTGAAAGGGCAGGATCCCTGAGGAGTGGAAAGTGGGTCTCGGATTGTAGTCTCCAAAATGAAATTCCACTCTCATTGCGCTTTGCTTGAAAGAAGGGGGTCTGACTGTAGCTGAAACTCTGGGGGTTTCTCACTGACATCAGCCGAGAGTGGGTCAGTGAATAACGCAATTCCTGATTGTATGAAGTGGAAATCTTGAAAGCTCCCCTTGAACTGCTGCTACAGTGTTTTTATGTCTGCTCCATAATTGAGAAATGTTTTCTAACAGTCAGGGACGTCTTTGCACATCCCTTCACAAGTGGGAACAGTTTGAACGGTCGGATGAACAAGGCTGATGTACACTAAAGCTCACTCATGTGATCGTAGAGATCCGCCGCGGTTTATCCTCTTTCCTGAAAGTGTATATTCATGAGATTAAGAAGAGAGATAACATCCACGAGGAACTAGAGAAAATATGTATGAGTTCAATGCCATTGAAAAAGTTGGATGACTTTGTTTTAAAAAAACAGTCAGTATATACATTTCTTGATACGTGGTGTAAACACCAACACTCCCATTTTCCCAGAGCTCCGAGTCTTGACCGTGAGCAGCATAGCTAACTGAGCTAACTAGTTAACCGCAGCTACAGCTAGCAGCAGTTAGCGGAGTATGAATTCGACAGGTGGCCAATTCTTACATATTCCCCGTTAAGCCAGGAAATATACTTAGAGTGATTTATTTTGCTGCTAACTTCCTGTAATGATCCTAAAAACAGCAGTGCACCCTGGGAATTTATTTTGTATCAACATACTCTAACAGAGTCTGAGAGATGGCTGTATCAGGTCAAGTAAAGCGAATCAATTTTTCTTTCTGCGAGATGTCACACCTTAAAATGTGTTTCGCCAAACAGCAGTAAGTGGTTTCGGTTGTGTTGCTGTGGATGGATGACGGACTGCTGCTGTACAGGTGAGAGGGTTGAGACCTCCAGCAGGGAAAAGCCAGATTGACCAGTTTTTAAAAAAAAAACAATGTGATAAGAGACTTCCTGACCAAACACAAGGGAAGCTCATGGTGTGTGTGAGAATGTGTGTGTGTGTGTGTGTAAGGTGTTAGCTGAGAGGCCCAGCTGCTGCTGAGATAAAGGTTGTGAAATGAACAGAAAAGACGGGAAGCCTCTGACAGCCCAGTGACCAAACACTAGATTTATCCTGACCCGTGAACCTGGAAAAGCTTCTTCTGCCCTGAATACTCTGTGTGTGCATTCGTGTGTGTGTGTGCTTGTCTCCTTGATATCCCACCCCCCCCCCCACAACTCCATCAAGGGGATTGCACCTCTTCAAGTCTATCCTCACATGCCCCTTCACTCTAAAGGTCTGTGAGGAAAAAGTGGCTTTTTGTCAGTGTTTGTTGTTTCCCTCAGTTTAATGGAACGGAATAATGGGATAAAACTTCTGCCGTCTCATGACTCAGGTTTTCCGTCCCCCACACACAGGATAAACTTATTCAGTTTGACTCTAATTTGTTGACAAGGTTTTCTATGTGTGCTGCACATTTTTGAGCATTGTTTCAAGGCAGGTAAATTGTCTAGAGGTATGACTGCTCGCTGACTTGTTGTTGTTCTGCCAATTTTGACCTATTAGATACTGGAAAAAAAACAGTTTATACATTTTCTTGCCCTGCACTTGACATATTATTCATTTTAAAGATTAATGGGTTTCCCCTTTCCTGGATCAGGCCGAGACTCAAACCCGAAATTAACCTTTTTTTGCTTGAAGGCAGCAGAAACCAGCTGTAAACACAACACTGACATACATGCAGTCACCTTTCAGGTTGATATTGTGAGCTATTTTTCTATATCCAGCAGTTGTGGAGCAACAATATCTTTCAATTCATGTCACGAATCTGCCTGTGGTTCAATCACTAGTTTGACATTTTGGAACCAGTTTCCAGGCAACCACCAGGGGAATCCAAGAATAACTGGTCCCAAACAAAAATTAGTCAGCTGATTATGGATTTTTCCTTTGTTTTTTTGTATGGATTAAACTAAACTTTAGAGCTACTAGTGGGTGGATTCTGTTAACTTTGGAGAGATCTAGGCTAGATGTTTCCTTGTGTGTCAGTCTTTGTGCTAAACTTTGCTGACTTTCTCTGAGCTGCAGCCCAATATGACACTGTGTGAAGCTCTTCTTTACAATCTTAGCAAGAAAGAAGTATCGAAATTGGCATTTTGTGTGACTTGGCTTCTTCCACAGTTACCGAGTGGAACACCACTGTCGTAAATACAAATCCCAGGTCTATAACAGCTCGTCAGCCGTAATGTAGGTGCTAACTACACACAAAACTCCTTACATCATGACATGTTATGTCTTGAAAACTTGTATCATGAGGTAAACATGTATGTAACGCTGTGATCCTTCGCTCTCACTGAAGTTACATAGTGCAGAAACAAGCCAGTAGAAATGGGAATGGTCTACTGTATATGTGGCTCTAAGCCCATCATTTTAAGTGGGTGTTCAGACTGAACAGCTCGGCGTCAAAACAATGCAAGGTGTTGTGCATGTGGGGGCGTGTTGCTACAAGCACCTGTGAGAGTTTGAGTTAGTCTGCACAACACTACAACACTGCCGAGCAGTTTGTAATATCAGGCAGGATTTTCCTCCTCTGAAAAGTTGCTGTCAGTGTTAGCAATCGAAATGAAATGAAGTGGACACAATGGGACATCGGAGACTCTTGTGCCCACATCTTTACAGAGACCTGTCTCCACCACCACATCCAAGATCGAGCTGGTGCACTCGACAGGTGTTCTGAGCCGACAGAGTGCAGGAAGAGGAGAGGTCATCGATGCGTAGTGCTCAAACGCAGTCAAAACTGAGTGTTTACATGATGTCAGACTCTTGATGTAAAGCGTCTTATTGTAGCGTTTGACATTCACCCAGTGTACCACAGGATTTTCCCCTGGATTTATTCATGTTTATGTTGTGCTGGATTGACGGATGCAGTGCCTTGAGGGATGATTTTGTTGGTGCAAAAGTTGAGCCAAGTTCAACTTTTCCTGTGAAGCGATACTGCATTTTCGTTTTGCCGGAGCGTTCTGCGTTGGCGTTTCTGCTGCTGAGCTAATGTCATCTTAACACGGCTCAAATGTCCATGGATTGGGTCTGTGGGAGGAAGTGTGGTAGTGGTCTGCAGTGCTGTCTTCTATAGTGTCTTGTTTGATCCTCCCCCCTGGGATCACCCAACCCATAAATGTTCAAATCCAGCACGAGTATTAACATTTAGCAGTCTCAATGCAAAAAAACTGAAAATAAGCCCTGTAAAACCCAAATTATTTGACTGTCTTACTCTTTCTTTCCTGTGCGTCTTCAGCTGCGGGGCGGCCCTCGTGGCCGGGATGCCACTGTGTGCCGTGCCAGTCCACAGTGGACGGTGACGGGCAGGAGGAGGGGACCGAGTGCAGGAGACTGCGAGGAGGCGGCTCGCACCAAACGGGAGAAATGAACCTCTGCTGGAACGAGATCAAACGAAAGTCCCACAACATCCGGTAAGAGAACATTCACAGCCGAGTTTGGAGGGATTTACGTTTTTCAGAGCCAAGATCCCTTTTGTATCTGAGAGAAGCAAGCAGCTGCATTTAGACACTTGAGTAGAGATTGTTATGCGGCAACAATGGCTGTAAACTGCAGATTGCTTTTATCCCTACTAGTTAGCTGTCTCAAAAGAAATAAAAATGCTAATTTTTCCCCCGAGGGCAATACTTGTGCAAAAACTTCCCTGTTAGGAATGAACGATTTCTTGACCTCTGGTGATTTCATTAACCTTTTGAGTTGGAGAGACCCCGCAGCTCTAAAGGTTAAAGGTTAAGATAAGATAAAATAATAGAAGAGATGATAAGAGAAGATAAACTTTATTGTCGCCGTAGGGAAATTGGTTTTGGATCCACCCTGCAGTCCCGTGGAAAAAGACGTAATCCTGACATAATTTGCCTTCAATTTACATGTACACATACATACATACACACCCGCTGACAACTACAACAGATGCATTATACCCTTACACATATTGCACAGTGGAGACATTGCACCCATAATAGCCAACTTCTATCTCACGTTACATATTGGTGGCGAGGAGCTTGATGGACATGGGCAGGGATGGAGGTTTATAACGGTTCAGCTCGCACTTGGGAACCCAGAATCTCTCACCAGAAGGTAAGAGCTGGAACTCTGAGAGAAGAGCGTGTGTCGGGTACAACACTAGTTTCTGTACCAGGCGAGCAATCTGTGCCAGGGTCGTCATTTTGCCAACATACATGCGCAAGCAGTCTAGCGTAGTTTAAAAAATCCAAGAAATGTTTAAAAACAAGCATAAACACAACATAAAACTGCAGCACGGACGAGAGTCAGTGCAGCGCCACCTCCCTCCCTGATTGTAAGTTCATATGCTACAAAAAAG
Source organism: Lagodon rhomboides (assembly GCA_039737535.1). Taxonomy (NCBI): domain Eukaryota; kingdom Metazoa; phylum Chordata; class Actinopteri; order Spariformes; family Sparidae; genus Lagodon; species Lagodon rhomboides. Next base: position 7,026,471 of record CM077794.1, read on the forward strand.
AAAGAAAAAAAGACAGTGGAGTTGAACTGAGGAGTGAAGCTGCTGTAGAGGCTTCCTGTCCTGGGTCGTGCATGAAGGGTTTCTTACAATCTGTCAGATGTAATGCAGGTGCTTACTACAATCAAAACTCATTACATCAGTGTTTTGTGTTGAAAACTTGTATGTTGAAGTAAACATGTATGTAACACTCTGATCCGACCCTCTCACTGAAGTTACACAGTGCAGAAACAAGTGACAGAGACTCCAGTCACCGTATTACAAGACGCTGTACCATCAACATTTTATTGAAGCTGCTATTTTAAGGCAAAAAAAGTTACATAATGTTGCTTTAAGTGACATTTAATTGACTGAATGAAGGCCAAAGACACACTGCACACATGAGAAGCAAAATGTAGAATCGTTTTATCTTAAACAAAACAAAAAACAGTCAAAATATCCCGACTTGAATAAGTTGAAGCCTCGTTTAGGGTTAACCTAACCCCCTGTCCTTCTCATGACTCCGGTTATAACGAAATCAGTGACTGTCACGTCAACTCTGAGAGAAGAGCGTGTGTCGGGTACAACACTACTTTCTGTACCAGGCGAGCAATCTGTGCCAGGGTCGTCATTTTGCCAACATACATGCGCAAGCAGTCTAGTTTAGTTTAAAAAATCCAAGAAATGTTTAAAAACAAGCATAAACACAACATAAAACTGCAGCACGGACGAGAGTCAGTGCAGCGCCACCTCCCTCCCTGATTGCAAGTTTATATGCTACAAAAAAGAAAGAAAAAAAGACAGTGGAGTTGAACTGAGGAGTGAAGCTGCTGTAGAGGCTTCCTGTCCTGGGTCGTGCATGAAGGGTTTCTTACAATCTGTCAGATGTAATGCAGGTGCTTACTACAATCAAAACTCATTACATCAGTGTTTTGTGTTGAAAACTTGTATGTTGAAGTAAACATGTATGTAACACTCTGGTCCGACCCTCTCACTGAAGTTACACAGTGCAGAAACAAGTGACAGAGACTCCAGTCACCGTATTACAAGACGCTGTACCATCAAAATTATTTTGAAGCTGCTATTTTAAGGCAAAAAAAGTTACATAATGTTGCTGTAAGTGACATTTAATTGGCTGAATGAAGGCCAAAGACACACTGCACACATGAGAAGCAAAATGTAGACTCGTTTTATCTTAAAACAAAAAACAAAAAACAGACAAAATATGCTGACTTGAATAAGTTGAAGCCTTGTTTAGGGTTAACCTAACCCCCTGTCCTTCTCCTGACTCCGGTTCTAACGAGGTCAGTGACCGTCATTTAAACTCACACGTTCAACGTCTAAAACTGCGAGGTTTGCAGCTGATGTTTCTCACTCGCAGCTTTCTCGGGAACTCTTCCAAACTACTTCACACTCGACAATGCGCGTCCTTGGGTTCCCAGCAGTTCACCCACCAAGTATGAAGTCAATCGAATGTCGAGCAAAAATCGAAGGACAGGCGGCCAGAGACTCCTTCAGTCTTAGTTACATCACTTTGCAATGACACAGTACATTGGTTTCAGCTTCTCACAGGTTATTTGTTCAATGTCATGTTCTGGTTTTACTGAGATTTAGTGAGTTTACCGAGCGGTTTACCGAGTATTTCTTCAGCCACTCCAACAAATTTCCTCAGAGAGACAAAACTGAACAAAAAAAGGCAAAACAGCTTCCTGTGCTGCAGTGACCTCATCTGAAAAAAAAAGAAATTAGCCACTGTTTTCTGCAGACACACCAGTTGATAAAGAGATGTGTGATGGAACTGCAAAAAAAAAAAGTGAGTCTGATGGGTTTTGGCTTAATCAAACTTCTCATTTTATTCAGACTCTTAATTGCCAGGAAATTCGTACATTTTCTAATTGAATAATAAGTGTGAACTGAACTTTTAATTGCTTTGGCAGTAGTCTTTTTCGTGGTTGAATCTCCGGGGAAGCGTAATGCTAATATGTGTAAAATGTATGTCCAGCCGGTGACACGGGGGAGTAGAGCCTAATGATGCGCAACATCCACATATACCGCCTCTTCTCTTTGTTTGCTTTCCATTTTCCTGAGACGATTCTTCTTGTTTGCCATTCACGGACACTTTTCAGGCAATTAAAAAAAAAGAAATTGTCCAATAACGTGCTGTCGCACAATAATGCATATTTCAGTGCCCCTTCCAGTCGGCAGATTAATTATTGATATCACGTGGGTTAACGCTGCCATCGCGCAAGTTACACTCCAGAGGTTTTCCAGTGCAGAACAATTAGAAGGAGCTCATGTTGTTCTTTGATGCTTAATTGGAAACCGTCCAGGCTTGCCGCATCATTTCTGTTTCTCCAATTCAACTGGCATCCTGTTTAGAAAATTGGCCCCCCTTAATTGCTTACTTGACCCTAATGTATCTAGGGGAGGCGGGAGGGGGAGGTTAAGGAAGGATAGTTGTGAAATTGGTTAAGACAGTTTCCCCTGCAGTCCTGGGTAATGAGATCACTATGGATGGCCTGCAGTGGCTGTTTATACCCGAGCTGCACTCTGACTTCATCAGGCTGAGAGAGGACGGAGTGGGGAAGGGAGGGATGTAGGAGAGAGATAGAGCGGGAGAAGAGACAGCTGGTATTAAATCATCACAGAGGAGAGATCTGATGCGGGGGAAATGGGAGGGGAAGAGAGAAAGAACAATGCAGGAACGAATGAGAACGAGAGAGAGGTTGACCGAAAAGCTGTCTAACCTTGAGGGTAAGTGCTGACCAGAGGAAACGTCTGACTGCGTTTAATGCCGGCGGCCGGACATGAGCAGACGACTGGCCTTATAATGGCCTGTCTGGCACTGATTGACAGGTGGTTGAAGCTCTGTTGTAATAAAAGTCATGGCTGCTACACTCCATCCTTCAAACTCTCACACGTAACACCTTACAGTGTATTTCACCCCGACTGGAATTGAAGGGAAATTCAAGTGTTAGTTTGGATCTGAACTACCTGTTAAATGCAACATATATAATTTCTTTGGTTAGAGGTTTCTCAATGAAGGCAGAACAAAAGTAGTGTGGGATCATGTACCCTTTCCTGGAGGTTTTAGTGAGATGGGACCATATTAAAAGCGTTGTTCCATGAACCCTGTTCAGCCAGAACATATAAGTGAAATATATAGTTTGGTACCTGAGGTAATTTAAACGGCACAGATGGTGCCAGAATGCGCCAAACTGGGCCAAAATGGCACATTTGCAGTTTCCGCCTGAGTTTTCTGTACTAAAACTTCCATTTTTTTACTGTGATTCACTTTATTAGCATAAAAGTTGGCAGCGGTAATGCTCAGATGTTTTGCTGTGGTTTGCTAGAGATTTGGAGCTGCAGCTTCATCACTCCTCAAGGATGTTCATTCTTAAACTGCGATTTGTTTAGAGGCAGAAATAAAATCTTTCACTTACGTTGCGTGCCAACTTCATTTCCTCAGCCCCAGTGACATACTGTATATACGCACACTTACACATCTGAACAAATATTTCAAGTGTTCCATTTATTAGGGAAGGAAATGACAATGACTATCAGTCCAGTAGATACAGAAATATGTTACTAGATAAGTGAAAACTTTGAACTGCTGCTGCTTCAGGAGGAAAAGTCTGGTTATGACCTGAGTCAGTGAATGTGTGATATTTCAGTTTAGACCTAAATAGTGGACCAACACTGATAAACAGCTTTTCAAAAATGAAATATGCTTTGAAAGCACCTGCGTGCTTCCATTCCTAAAAAAAAAAAACACCCTGAGACTTTAGAAAAATTAAGATAAGGAGTAAATAGCTCCTCTAAATGTTTACAGATGGCAGCGGCACAGGGAAATTTATCAGCGCGATGCAGCGCGGCTCAGCTAATTGGACTCAGCTCTGATAACAGAAGGTTAGGGGTTTGATCACTTTTATGGCGTGTTGTCTAGAAAAGGAGGCAAAATCATTCCACTGCGAGCCAGTTTACACACACTCACCAGCTGTGTAGCATGTGTTACTGACTACCAAACAGTGCTCTGGTGCCATTGGCAAAAAAAAACAGAAAGAAAAGAAACGCACACACGCTGTTGTTATTGCTGTGTGCTTTGTGCTACATCAACTTATGGTTTAATGTTTTATGCAGGATTCAGATAATAGCCCCAAACAAGTGGACCACAGCAGCGTGCTGCGCCGTGTCTATCATAATCGCCGCTGAATGATTATGAATATATATAAAAGAGACGTTTATTACCCCGTGCATATTGCCGAGGCTGTTCAGCCATCTGCAACCACTGTTTTATCAAATTTAGTGCGAGAGTGTGTGAGTTTTTCACCGGATTTACTGCGTGTTATACTCAATAGAGACAGGTTGAGTTATTTTTTGACGGCTGAGTAGTTTTCTCTTTGGACAATCAGCTCATTTTCAGGCATTCCGTATTCATTCCTGCTTTTGTGTCCATTCAGTTAGACTGCACATGCCTTTTTTTTGTCAACTTCCTCCTGTCTTTTAAAAAAAAATCTAAGCCAGGCTGCAGACTGAAGCTTATTATTTTCAGGACAGACGAGAGCAGTATGGATCTTCTCACCTCTTGGGAAGAAAGTGGAAAATAATATTTCCTAAAATCTTTAAAGTGTAACCTGTATTTTTCAACCTTATTTCCTATCTTTTTGTGTCTTTTTTAACCATTGGGGACAACAAATATTGAAATTGGTCTAGTGTTGAGTGAGAGCACTGTGGCTGGCAGCAACAAAACAGGCTACAGTGTCGTCTTCACCTGTAACTGAACACATTTACGTTGGTGCACGTTCACTTCAAAGTGCTTGTTTTCTCCACCTGTTTCTGGCAACCGGTGTTTGCGTAAAAAGTAGTGCAATTTTTTAAATTTTCTGTAGTGAAAGTAACTTGCTACACTGCTAGTTACATTACTTCTGCGTTACGCTACAGCACCGTGTGAAATTAAACCTCACTTATGCCCACGTATCAGCCCTGTCCTCCGGTAGAGTTACACTCAATACTGCTGATAACATTATTTGAAACAAGTTCCTACAGAGGCCTTTTTGTTAAAGAGTAGGATTTGAAATTTAAAGTTCAGGGAGGGTGGACCTCAGAGAAACAGTGTATAGACCCTTTCATACCTAATGTGGTGAATTAAGGAATCATTTGAATCAAACCAGAGTTGACGATCGTTGGAACAGTCAAAAGACAACAAACTCTTCACGAGTGACACTGCAAGCAAACTCAGTTGACGTACAAAGATGCCATTTTTAGATTCATGTTCTTGTCGCATGATGATTCAGGTGAAAATATAGAGCTATCTATACCAACCAGTGTTATTGCATGAAGTTGCATATCAACAATACAAATATACACCTAATATACATATATATACAGTATAATACACAAGAATATACATGAGCTCAGGCTGGTGTCCATCATACTTTCAATCTGTCTGAATTGAGGTCTAGATTCTTAATAGGATGTCCCTAAAACTATATTTTTTAAAAAGAGCAGGAATTAACAATATCCACGAAAGAAACTCATGAAGGAGGGTAAACAACATCCTGTACACACACATCTGGAGTCAGCTGAGCATATAAAGCTTCAGCAATCACTTTCAAGGATATAATATGAGTCACAGAAGCAGCCCAGGAATATTACGGGACATCAAAATCCAGGTTTATCTGTCAGGTTTAAATACATTTTTTTGTTTTTCACAATGTTAAAAATGTTCCTGTAGAAACAGCCACTGTAATTCCTGCAAAAGCCACCAGAATGGTTAAAGCTGTTTCTGGTTAAACAAGAGCGATCTTCTTCTTTAACAAGAGGGACTGTCTCTGTATCTCTGTACCTTTCCACAGAATAACAATCTGTTAGTGGCAAAAACAAGCACTTTAAGGCCACACACGGTGGCACAATCACCCGCGGGGTCTACACAGCAGCCGCCGCTGGACCACATTTCAAATATCTTTGTCGCAAATGCTCTCTGACACGGGTTGAAAAATACCAAAGTTACCCTGAAACCGTCTCTGTAAGGTCGGCTGAACGGGATGCTCTCAGTTTCTGCCCGGCTCGTTTGGGCGTTATCGGCGCGATCGAGGCGCGAGTCCTATTCTTGCACTTCTCGCAGTCGAACACAAAACAGCTTGAAGCTGAATCATCACAGATTTCCCCCCAGTGTACTATTAGCGCAGAAAGCTGAGTCAGTTATAGGTACGAGCTGCTCAAACAGAGTCTAAACGTAGCCGAGCTGATTACCGGTCACAATGCGAGGCTTTGTTGGGATTCGGGCCGCGCCGCATCGTAAGGTGCCCACTGTTGTGCACTGCAGGGAATGCCCACCGGGGTTGGCGTGGGTGTCTCGGTGGCATGCTATGAATTTATTTGCCGCATGGCTCGGATGACTGCAGAGAGCCAGACGCCCACGCTCAGCGTCTGTCTGAGGGCAAGGGGAGACCTCTGAGTCTGTTTTTGTCTCTGTCGTTACCACAATGTTCCCATTCAGCACCGGGATCTGTTGATACCGTTATCACTCAGGGTGTTTCTTCTGTTCCCATTCACGTCATCGTTCCTCCCCTGTAGGTATCCCTCCCTCCGCCGCTGCTCTTCCGTGCGATGCCCTTTGGTCGTTCTGTGCTCCACTTTCCCTGAATCACCCTCCTGGCGGGTTACAGTAGAGAACCGGCACGACTTATTGAGCTCCAGTTACATGTTAATGATGATGCTACTGTCGGGTCACGGGTTAAAACGCTGTGATGCCAGAGGGGTTAGCGATCGGATTGCAGGTGATGTCTCAGTCATGAATCAGTAGGTGCACTGAGGGGAATGGATCTCGCTCTGGGAATCATTTTGCGACTCAGTGGTTTACTTCAGGGTGAGAAAGAGTGTTTCAACATTTGTAAGAGTGACGCCACCGGACATTTTTAAGGTGTCCTTGGGATATAATCCAGACAGGAAGTCAGAACGTCTGCAGCCGTGTGTGTGACGAGATAACTAAGTGTTTTAAATGAGACCTCAAGACATATACAGCTGCAATTTATAAGCCAAAACACTTTGTTTTCCCATGCTATATATAAAATATGCACAGCTTTGTGACCAGAGGATCCCCTTTTGTTTTAAGTAGCTACTTAAGATGATCAACCAGGGACTGGTCCTCAGGTACTGAGCACATGTGGAGGTGCAGGTAGATTGGCAGTGGACCAAACCACAGTGAGGCATGCGAGGGGGGGAACCAATCTTTAAAAACTTCAATCAGCACACAGAGGTGGTTTTCAATTAGTATTTTATTATATATATGTATTTGTTTCAGTTATTCTGGAGGACAAATCTCAAATGTGACCCGCAGTGATTTTTATCTGTTGTTCCACTCGTAAAGAAAGCGACATTTCTAGCATCTCTATCAGTTAATTCAGCCGTGCACTCGTTAATTCAGGCCTCACAGAAGCCCCATTCTCTTTTCCTTGAGAGGCTGCCATTGACGTCATGTGTGTGTCGCACCGACTACAGGCTGGTAAACCGGGGAGCGGAGATGTGACGATGAAGGAACCACAGCTCGGAGACTTGTGGGACAGACGCCATATCTGGTGGCAGGGCTGACGAAAACAAACTTTGATAAACCTTTAATGATAAAAACCAACCAACGGGGGAATTAGGAGCCCCATGAATAATTTGATGAATTACCACTTTGTGTGTGTGTGTGTTTCGCGTTTGAAATTAAACAAGAGTGAAGCCGTGAGGAGAGCGCCGAACTGCGCCTTCGTCATCTGGTGCAGAACAAATCAGAGGTGGTCTTGCGCGGATTAGAGACGATGTTGGACTACGGCGTCTGTTTGACTCGCAGGAAAAAAGATAATCAGGTTTTGTGCACACTCTGTACCGAGGCAACACTCAATGGTTTATATGGAGCAAATCAAATCCCCAAAGGAGCGAACAAAAAACATTGTTTGCTGTCGGAGCTGCAAGAACAATGAGAGCTCCGGGATCGGAGACACGCTTTCTGCATTAGCTTGTGTTTACGTGAAGAACCTGAGCAGAGGTCACAGGAGGACTCGAGGCCGGTCGGGTCAAAGCCCCCCGATCAATACGTCAGCTTCATTTGCATGTTTTACTGCTGTATTTACAATTATTGATGGACAGTAAATACATTTAACAGCATCATTAAACAGTAAGTCTGATTGAGGTGTTGATTAATTAACAACCTGTCGAGCCGGAACCTTGTTTTTGATTTTTAGTAATTACAAGTTGACGGCTGATTTATCCATGTAGGTGTTAAAAAGCAACAAAGTCCAGGTGGAGTTGTTGTGAAATTTGCTCAAAGTTGATTGATAACCTCGTCAACAGTGTTTAATTAAGATAATCCGCTATTTTCCTATGAGCAGTCAATAAACAGCTGGTCATTCCTTTAATCGATTCCAAGACAGTTTTAATTAGTTTCTGTCTAACTTCTCCTCAGCACCAACTTGAAATCAGTCGTTGTTTCTTCTGATCACGTCATTTTTAATTTCAAGCTCATTAGAATCCAACAACTTAAGCTGAATATTATTGTTGACGTCCAGCTGAAATGGAAAATGCTTCTTTAACCATTTTAGATACCACATAACACATTGTGCATTGTGCACCTATTTTACAATATATGCCCAAAGATTTACAAAAAATAAATGTATTTGTATTCTTATATCAAAGTCGGCCATGATATCTTCCTGATCACCCTCCCTGGTGCCCCCATGTTTGAAAGATAGCTGTGAAAGTGCCCACTGGGACGCCCCTACGCTAGATAAAACATGATAAAGTGGCCTCTTGGATTCCCCGTCAGTGAACCCTGCAGCCCTTTCAATTTTTTTCGCCCGAAAGGATGATAGATCGTTGTCATTAACCACGTGTTAAAGAGGCTCTCGTGTGTATTTTCACGGCCTTTTTCCAATGAAGCTATGATATCTAGAAAAATATGGCTGGTCTGTTACTGAACAGTTCAATTATCATGATGACTGTAGATGATGAGTTCAGATTGATTTGTATACTTCTTGACCTCAGCTCTAAGTGCTGTATCGTCGTATTGACTTGAAATATTTTGTCATATCGGACAAAAAGAAACTCATTAGCAGCAGTTTGAGAGTGTGTAACTCTGCAAGTCACTGTCGGTTTAATTCAATTCAAATAAAAATACTTTATTCGTCCTCGGGTGGTCAAATCAAGCGGGGTCATAATAATCTTAATCAACGGTCTTGTTTGTGTTTGTTTAATGATCCGTACAAAGAAATGTGATGAAACTGTTTTAACGATGATCGATTTCAAAGCCCGAAGCCTAAATATAGCAACAGATTGCCCTGGAAATCAAAAACACACAAATGTACTCTCCACGTGTCTCTAAGCTGATTAACTAATTAGCTAATTAGAATGAAACATTCACACCGAGTCGACGTCAAGCAGGCGAGGTGATAACGATAACCGCTGAGCAGCACAGCCGCACGAGGACGAATACAAACTGAATCTGGAGTTCATTAACAGAGGAAGAAAACACTTGAAGAGGAAAAATATTTCCTCCTTGAGTCAACAACAATACAGTAATAGTCGTAAGGATAATAATTGTTCTCTATTCGTTTGAGAGGAGCACTTTACTGAAGAGTCTTGAGCCGCTCCAGCCTCCGAGCTCCGTTACCTCAACGCAACCCTGCAGCTCACATAACTGCTGCTTGTGGTTTGAGAGAGGAGCCATTATCAGCCAACGATCTGATCAGTGTTGTCGGCTCCAATCCCCCCGAAATCCTCCCGGTTCTCTCCGGAATACCACGCTCGGAAAAATATCTTCAATGATTCAAAAAAGGCGTTTTGACCTCAAAATACCTAAATAATGAAAACGCCTCGGTTTTCTTCTTTACTAAAAACAAGACGACAGCGTTTCAGGCGAAACGAGCCATCGAGGGTGAACGTATTTAAGGATCTTAAGTTAAATTAATTTTGTGCTGGATGTCAGAGAGGCTACATCACTGTTGAGCAGGAGAGGAGCAGCTAAGTGAGCAGCTAAACGTCTCCTGCATCGCTGTCTGAAGCTATAATTGTAGAAACTGGGCGAGAGTGTGAGTGAGCTGTTTACACAACACGAACGCAAGAAACAGCTACTGCTGCAAAAATACCAACGAACAATCTATCAAATGTTTATAAGGAGCTGAATCCAGTTTTGATCGAAAGTGTTTTGCCGTTCTTTTAAATAGATTTGTCAGTTCGAACCAGCGGGTCAGTATTTGTTTTGTTGACGTCCTCCAAAAGGTTGTAACTTCCCGAGGTTTTCTGATCGGATGTGACCATCGGCTGCTGAAACATTTATGTGTAAATACATTTTTAGCAGTTAGGCTAAAACAACTGACAGTTTATCCTCATTATTTCTTCTTAATAGTCGCTAAAGTCCGTACATGTACATTTATTTATAGAATTATTTCTATTTCCAAATTTATTAAGCTCATCCTCGTCATCAAGAAGAAGAAGATGAAGCAGAAGATCACATTTTTTGTGGTGACAGTCATCTATTGACGTGCTTCGAGTACATAGACCAGGTTATTGTTATGTCTCAAGTTATTTTTGATCTGCTGTTGTCTTTTGTCGTCCTCAGCGACCGCAGCGTTGTGCACAAGCAGACACGCCTTTCCCGGGCCGTGGTTTGTGCTGAGTGCACGGTCGCAGCTGGACCCAGAGTTGTAGCACTATTGTGTGGAAAAAGTACTGATAATTATTCCGGCAATGCAGGCCCGCCCACCGAGGCCGGATCCACTCGTTAGACAGTGCAGACAGAGGGTGCCTGTTCTCTGCTCGCCTCGATCAGAGTGCTATTTTTTTTTTTATTCCAACATCCGATAGATTAACAGCGTGACAGAAGCTCTAAACACGCTCATACATGGTGATAAAAATGCAGATCTATAACCCCCCGAGCACAAACACGTGAACACAAACACATTCAATCATACGCGCAGTAAAAAAAGGAGTCCTGGTTCAGATGGAGAAACATCTACACTCACACACGGCACAAAGAAACCTGAGCAATAAGCAATACGATCGCTGTTTTATTGCCTCCTCACACACACACACAGCACTCAGGAGTGGGATCGTCTCGTGTGTCCTCTTGTTTGTCATCTTTTATTATTTTCAAATATCTCCTCTCCCCACGGCTCCTCTCACACTTCCTCTGCTACCTGCTGGGCTAACAGCGCTTTACATTGTCGGCCCTTTGAGCGCCCGCGAACGCGCCGGTGCTTCTGTGCATCTGTAAGTCTGCATTTTGCATTTGACAGAACAATTTCAACGGGCAGAGATCCAATTCACGTCTTCACGCGAGCGGCGCAGAGCGTCTGATGCGGGCGCACAATGAGTGGCGGCTCTCGGCGGCACGCTCACAGTGGCACGTCTGTGTTCATCGTATCAAAAAAAGAAGTAGGAATGGTCGTGTACTTCACAGACGCAAATTGAGATCCTGTGTCTGCAGAGCGTCTGGTGAGAATGGGCATTATGTGGAACGTTTGTGAATGTGGGTTAATTATAGCAGTGAGTCACTTTGATACAGAGGAGGACGAGCTCGCTCATTAACAACGTTTAATTATGTTCTTAGTTAAGATTTCTTTTCATAATCGGACTGCAGTGAAGACGACGGTGTTTCCCTCCCCTGTTAGGAGCTGTGAACATTTGTTTTATTCGTCCAGATCGTTTCTTTGAATGGCAGCAATCAAAAGAAGAAGGATTCATCAAGTTTGTCATAATTAACCTCGTCCTTCTTAAACACAGCATTAAAGGGATATTCCGGTGTAAGTTTAATCCATGGTCTAACACACCTTGACACCGAGTAAGACTCCCCCTCGAGAGGTCAAGTTAGCTGACCGCTAGCTTAGCTAGTTTTAGCAACCTCAGAAAAGACCGCACGATAACAATACACTGCAGCTTATGTCTCCAACTAGAAACCGCCATCAAAAAGCCACAATTAATGGTGAGAACAGCAGCAAACTTCAGCAACAGTACATGTACAGTCCCAGCACACAGTACGAAGCATCAAACATCTGCTAGCTTTGCCGGATTTGTATTAAAAACACAGCTCAACTCACCCTCTCCTCCAGCAGCCTGCCTGTGTGGGGAAGCCCTGACGAGTCGAGTACCGAGTGCAGTAGATTTCAGCAGCTCAAGGATGAAAATGTCTGATTATTACTCCATTACTTCCGTTCTTTTCCCTGTCAGCTCTCGATAATAAGAACTGAGCGTTCCATGGTGCTGTTCTCACCATTAATTGTGGCTTTTTGATGGCGGTTTCTAATTGGAGACATAAGCTGCAGTGTGTTGTTATCGTACAGTCTTTTCTGAGGTTGCTAAAACTAGCTAAGCTAGCGGTCAGCTAACTTGACCTCTCGAGGGGGAGTCTTACTCGGTGTCAAGGTGTGTTAGACCATGGATTAAATTTACACTGGAATATCCCTTTAAGTTCCCTCCCTGCGTGATTTTGAGGTATTGATGTTTTACATGAGATTACTGTATAATCTCGTGTTGTGATTTGCAGCTACAAGCGTGCAAAATCTTCCCCCGTGCTGCTGCAAAGTATTTGTTACAGGAGCGTCTCACCCCGTGGGCATCAGCTGTTGTAAATCTTCAGACGTCTACAGTATTTTCCAGTTGTGGGGAAACAGCCCCAGTGGCTGGTCTGCTCTCATTGCTCATCAAATGTGTTTCCAACAAAATCTCTGTAAGATGGCTGTTGGAACAGACGCTCGAGGCGAGGCATCAGTAAAAAAAAAAAAAACTCCTCCGCCACGAGAGAAGTCCCTGAATGCATCACACGCGACACTCTCTACCCCTACGGTGCAGGAAATAAAAAAAAAAGTGGAGGAAAAAAAAAGAAAAGAGAGAGAGAGACCCAGGGAAGGCTGGAAAACATGAGCAGGCTGTTTGCAGCTATCACGCCACATGATTTATTAATGTCGGAGGTAAAATCTTTAAGTCACCTGCTGCTGCTGCCTTCTGAGGCTGCCGGCTCATGCAACAGCCTCATAAAATTTACAATTAAAGGTGCACTACGGAGTTTTGGGGGAGAAAATTTTAATCAGAAGATTTTTTTTTTATGCCTAAACTAACTTAATAAACTAAGGCTTCATTTTCATGACTGAATAAACAAAATAAGCAAACTGAGCTTAAAGGACAGTTTCATTTTGTTTATATGTGGCGGACCCTGCCACCTTTCTAGCTTCAAACAGTGTTCTGGGACCTTATTTTCCCCTGAGAACAGCGTGTTTATTTAGTCAGGGTGAAAATAAATATTTCCGAGTTTGTATATTTAAATCATTAATGTTCTAAATATTAGATTCTGAGTTTGAATTTCTCCTCCAGAACTACACAGCAGAAATGTGTGTGAGCACCGAGCATCAATGTTATAAACACAGGGTCCACCTGTCGAGTGCAGGTACGAACAGCGTGATTTGGGATGTTGTGGTTGAGACGGGTCTCTGTGGGCACAACAGCCTGTGATGTCACGTTGTTTGTCTAGCCTGTGTCCCAGTTTGTCCATTTCCTTTCCCTGTGGCCAGACGTTAGCCGAGAGCAGTCTTGAACCGGGCTGGATTACCGTGGCTCGGGTCAGGTTGGATGGTCGAAAGCCTCAGAGGGCCGCGACGGTCTCAAAGTCTGTTACTCTTAATCCAAAAACACCTGCTTTCTTCTTCAGTGATGATGACAGCATTAACTGCCATACGCAGGGTTTCAGCAACAAAAACAAACAAAACTGAAATAAATCACAGTTAAAGAAACAAAAAAGTAGCATAATTTGGAGGAGCTGCCGTTGCCATGGCAGTGTTACCTTGTATAAGTCAAGAAATAGCCGTTTATTGCCAAGACGTCAGAGCAACAGGTGCGTGCGTCTGTCGCCTCCTTTTGTTATTCCTGTTGCTGTAATCAAAACTGATCTGCCGAGAAGAAAAACAGCCAAACTTGATAAGATTAGACAGCTTTATTAATCCAGCAGCGGGGGGAGACCAACAACAATAATATAGAAATTGCATCGAGGCACCGTACAAATAAATAAATAACAGAGTGAAACAATGAAAAGCCATTGCAGACGTGAATTGAAGCGTGATGGTGCGATGGATCCCGACCATGTCTGAAAATCTGACGGCTGCAGGAAAAAGATGTCATTCAGCAGAACAGAGAGGCGTCGCTCGCTGGAGAAGCTCCTGAGTCTGTTGAAATCATAATGTAACAGACGGCCTCTTTTCTCTACAGTAACCTCCAGTGAGCACAAAAGGGGACTAAGATCCTCTCATTATTTGGTGTCTGCTATCTTTTTACTTTAAGTCTTGAAATCCCTCCGTGTTGAATAGAGCACATTCACATCACCTGTTGCGCAGGGTGTCGAGACTGGTTCATGATCAGGAGGGCGGCTGGGGGGGCGTTCCATTCAGCGCGCTAGTGTGAAGGCTTCAGAGAGGTGGATGAAGGTGCACTCAGGTCATTCTGAGTCCTTCCAGACCTCGACTAAACAGACTGTTGGACAGAGACTGTTGGACAGAGACTGTCGGACAGAGACTCTGGTCTGTTTAGGCCCTGCTGATATTGTCACGATCCTGGTTTTTGTTGTTCTCTTATTTCCTGTTTTATTTTGAAAGTGTGCCCCTCCCTCTGTGCGATTTCACCTCTTTTCCAGTGTTTTTCCGTTTACCTGTCCTTTCCCCCGCCTCACTCCACCTGCACCTCATCCCCTCGTTACTGTGTGTGGTTACACTCTTTGTCCTCCCTCTTGTCTTTGTCGGTTCGTCCTGTGTTTCTCAGCCGTGTTGTCTCCAGCGTCTCCTCCGTGGTATGTTTCTGTTTTTTTTCTTCCTGGCTTTATGTTTCCACTTAACTCTCATGATTACTGGTTTGAACTTTGTATTTTTGCACTTCTTGGATTGTTGGTTTCCTCTCAGCTTTAGTTATTAAAGCTCACCTTTCCTTCCTCAATCCCGCCTCCAGTCCGCACCTTTTTCTTTTCACCAAATTGTAACCGATATTTCTTTGCCGTCTCTTTTGTTCTTTCTGATTGAGGAACGTTTTAAGCGTTCTGCAGCCTCGTCGGGCGACTATCACAAAGCCACAGTTTAACTGGGTTGGCTGCATCAGGGCTGTGCTCGCTGCTGTTTGTGCAGGAGTTTCGCTCGCCGCCTGCAGCTTTCTTTTCTTGTTTATCTCCACTGAATCCCTTCACACCCAAAACCTCTTTAAACACACTTTTTTTCCCCATTTCATCTAGAAGCAGGTAAGGGAAAGAAATCTATCTCAGTTTCGTTATTATCGCAGAGGCATTTTTTTTCGTATTTTCTCTATTATTGAAGAGGTACAGTAGTTGTGAGATTTGGGATTCCCAGTAAATATGTGGTTTGGAACTGGTTCTCGGACGTCTTCCCACCAAGTGATCTGATCTTCCTCGAGAAGAATAATGACTGAACCTTCTTGAATACATCCTCAGTTTTCTTTGTCCAGTTCAATTTACTGTCCAGGCAAACGGCAAGACATTAATAAGACTGGACAATCTCCTTCAGCTGTCCCTCACTTATTATTATCATTTCTTCTTCTTTGTCTTCTCCTTCTTCTTTGAAAATTCACATCACACCAGCTGACACATTTCTCAGCCTCTCTTTTATAGGCCAGGTTATTGCAGTGGTTAAACAGACCCACCCAAAACGTTTGGATTTGACAAGACGCCTGTCTTCGCCTCTCGTCAGCGTTATAAACGAAGATAATCAAGTGACAGTGTTTCTGCTGCAGAGTGTTGTCCTCCACTCACAGAAAAACAATGGTTCTTAAATGGTTCTTCAAAAGGCTCTCTGGTTCTTTGAAGAACCTTTTTATATAGGGGATGGTTCTTTGCATAATTTATGTGGTTCTTTAAAGTACTAAATGTTCTTCATTTTTATTGGAGTTATTTGCTGGCATGTAATAGCATGAAATCAGGGCTGCAACTAACTATTTTCATTAATCGATTAATCTGCAGATTATTTTCTCAATTAAGACCCAGAAATGCAGCAAATTCTTACATTTTACTTTTTTGGCTTAAAAATTACTTAGACGATTATTAAGTCCTATTATCAAAATAGTTGTCAATACATTTTCTGTCGATCAACTAATCATTGTAGCTCCAAACACCACGATACAGAATGTATAATGTGTCAAACAGCTGGCAATGAAATAAAAAAACTGGCCAACAACAATGTTATCGTCCTTGTTTTTCAACGTACCCATAATGATTTGATTTAAAATGCTCAAAGAACCATTTATTCTGAAAAATTACTGAAGAACCATTTAAAATAGGTTCTTTACTGAACCAGTTGGGTCCACAAAGAACTTTCTTGAAAATGGTTCCTTAAAGAACCATTCCTGCTAAAGTTCTTTAAAGAACCGTTTGATGGTTCTTTGAGGCATCTTTGAGGGTTCTTTAAAGAACCGTTTGCAGGAATGGTTCTTCGAAGAACCTCTTGCTAAAAGGTTCTTTGTGGAACTAAAAATGGTTCTTCTATGGCATCATGGAACCATTTTTGGTTCCAGTTAGCACCTTTATTTTTCTGTGTGAGGATTGATACGTCTGATTCCTAAAATGTGGCACTTTGTTTCCTTCTAAAAAGATGTAACGAGTCCTCTCTTCGCAGCTGCAGTGCAGAAAATTCACACGTGTCAGTCACTGTAACCCCGCTGGTGATGTTTCTGGATTGTAAACACAAATACAGAAATAATTGAATATCTCAGAGCTGTAACGTTCAAAGTCGACTCGTTTCTCATGCAGGGTGGAGCAGGAGTGATTATTTTGCAGGTGGCTGTGCTCTGGTTGTGGTCGGTGGCTTCACCAGAACAAACACTGTTGTCCATCCTTAATTCATGTGTCAGAGCAGACAAACAGTCTGGTAAACCACACATTTCTCAGTGGGTTTCGAGGGTGGGCGGCCAATCAAACTCTGGCTCAGAAGCAAGCCCACAAGCCAAGAGTGAAAATGAACCGAGTCTGTGGCTGCTTCACAATAAAAACTCTCCAGCGGGTTGAAGGCACGGAGCTTTAAATGTGAAGCAGCGACAGGAAGGGTTTGATTTGCATTAAAGTCACTGCAGCGTGACGCAGCCAAACAGGAAATCACAAGTCGGCTTGCTGGATGGAGTTGAAGAGAGCCGGTGGAAAAATGACTCCCTCACAGCGAGTCTGGCTCTTTGCTCCGTGCGATGGAGCGAGGAACTCTGTGACTCACGGCCACTTTGAACTCCGAGTCGTCTGTCGGTTCAAACTCCTTATAAACATTCCCCCCGGCTGGCTGTCGCTCTCTGCTGCTGTTTTCTATAGATTTATTGAGTGGGAATACACAACGTATCAAATATGCAACTTCGCTAGATGTTTCAGCAGAACATCCTTTTTTCTTTATCATAACGATGAACAAGAACATTTCAAAATAAGAGCCCTGCCCCAATGAAAATACAATAAATAAAATAAATAAAATTAATGAAGTTCAGTGGTAAGACGTATGGTGGTATTTTCTCAGGGTCTTACAGGATACAAACTCATTCGTCAAGTGCTTTTTCAGCTCACCAGTTTTGAAGTATAAGTGTTTTGCTGCAGTTCTCGCAAGCGGAGCGAAATACTAAAGGTGAGCTGACATCAGCCAGCACAAAGTCTGTATGAGATTTATAGAAAGTGTTGTGATGACACTTTTTCAAAACAGCCTCTCGCGTGTGAAGAAGACGAGTCCCGCCAGTCGTTCTTAATCTCTGGCACACAGCAGAGACCTCACAAACTTTTTCCTCTGATCTAATTTGACAACTAAATTTAAAGATGGACTGTAGCTAAGGATGGAAGGAACATGGGATGATGGGAGATGCTGTGTCCATCTACAAAACTCAGAGGAGATAACGGCTCGATCCCAACGTCCACACTCATAGACTCAGGTTGAGTTTGAGGCCTGTTCCCGGTCTGTTTGCAACAACTCAGGGCCGTCACGCTATCAACTGTCAAATCTTAAAGTGGATGAAGCTGTCATGGACATTTTCACTAAGTGGAATTACCCACCGTTCATAGCGTTGTCACATTAAATATTGGGTTTACCTTTGGTTACCATGGTTAACCCCGAAAAACACTCACAAAATACAGAATGCTAGAATAGATTCTCAACTTAAGAATCAGTCGGTTTATTAAACAACGAAAAAGTAATAAGCTTTTGAAACAATACGGAACTTTTCTCCTGAAACCTCAGACTGACTGTTTCTATTTGTTCCTCCGTTCTTGTTTTTATTATTAGGCTATACAGTACATTTTAAAGTGTACAATAAAAAGTCCAAAACCTACGAGGTAAAGTGAAACATCAAGCGCTGTCTTACTTCTCTCACTAACCAGTTCAGCCAGTTCAACCAGTTCAGTCTGTGAGGGCTTCAGGCCTGAGGGGGCGACACTGGAATCGGGCCAATGGTTTAAAATATTAATGATGTTTAGTCACGTTCTTCGACTTCCTCCCTCACTCTCTGACTCTCTGAGTGAAGCACACTGTGATACAGATGATGTGTTTCTCTGGGTTTGAACTTTGTTGAAAACATTTTGCACAACTCAATGAAATATACGACAACGGTCGTCCATTTTTAGCAGAAATGCTTCATATTATATCTTTAACTGATTAAATGTCACGACTTTTCATAATAAAAGTAGTTGTTAGTGTCACTTCTCGCTACATGGACTCCAGACTGTACTCTCTATGCTCCTCCTCGCTGTGGTGACACAACTCAATGCAACCGCTGTGCAATGCAACACAACACAGACGGATCGTTTCTCTTTCAATATATTGCTGAACTCTCCCCGTCATGACTTCCTCCCGATCGAGGCAGCGAGTCTGCCCGGAGCCGAACCCCGGATCTCAACAAAACCAGCCGAGAGTGACAACGCGACAAAGTAAATGTGTCGCGTCTCGATTCATACTTTGATTTAAGGCTTTTCTGCAGCGAGACGTCCCTGGAGAGTTTAGAAGAAAAATGTTACACACACACACACACACACACACACCTTTTTGAATATTTCAACTAAGTGTAGTGCCGCTGTGTCAACGTGGCCCCGGCATCACACACCCTCGCTCTCGCAACATCGCTGCAATTGAGGGAGTGAAGCGAGGAGAACGGGGCTGAGCTCAAAGCTTCCCGGGCCCCGAGGCAACACACCAGCTCGCTCTCCTAAAACAGCAGAAACGGTGCTCCTATCTCCTACGCATTAATTAATCATTGAACCGAGCACTAAGCCTCTCTGTAATCTCTCCCACTGATTTGGGAGTTGGACTTTTTTTCTCATTTGACCGCGTTATTTACTTTGGAGAAACGCAACAGACATTAACATGCGGCAGAGTTTTCCAACTCCGAGGAACATTCGAGTTACGCTGAATACAAAACACGAGGTCGGCCCGAACGGCAACGCCACTTCACACATGCACCCGAACCGCCGTGATTAGGATTCTCGTCCACGCCGGCGTCGACGCGGTTCAGTGTCGTTCTCAAGGACACGCGGAGGCTGATTAGCTGTTGCAGCATGAATCTGTGTTTTCATATTCGTAACAAAGGTTGTCTCTCTCCGACGTCGGGGCTTCTCCTTGAAGCTAATCCGGGAAATGAGAACGGTTGAGAGTCTTTTACTGACAATACCTGTTATTTTGACAACCAGTCTGAGCTTAGACGATCCCGTCATGTGTTCCCCAGTGAGACCGGCTGGTTTTTTTTTTTTTGTTTGTTTTGTTTTATTTTTTTCAATCTTGAAATTGTTGAATGTTTCCCGTGTCGTCTCGCAGCATCTATGAGCCCATTCGCGCTGATTACTGCTGCCGTTTTCATCGAGCCTGTCGGTTGTTATTTAGCAGCCTGAGATGCAGAGACACACACACACACACACACACACACACACACACACACACACACACACACACACACACACACACACACACACACACACACACACACACACACACACACACACACACACAAACTAAAAATAGACCCAACAAATGCACATTATGGTGCCATAAACTGAGCGACCAGATTGTGTTTGATGTGTTCGTATAAGCAGAAATTAATGTGATACGTGCGACCTAATGTTTTTCCGTGACGGCGCAAACAAAGCTCACGGTCTCTGCTAATCAGCTCGCTCCCTGGATCAGTGGGAGATTTCAGATCTGGTTCTGGTGCTTTCATGCAACTAAAACAGAAATGTAGAAAACTGCCAGCTTTTTTTTTTCCCTTTCACCACATCAGTGATCAAAACCCCGAAACTGAAGCTAAAGCGCTGATAACATTCACCCGACTTTGTGGCTCTTTCTCAGTTCTGTCGACTGTTTCAGCCGCAGAGCATTCGCCGCATTACAGCAACATATTTTCCAGCGCCTTTTGAATGATCACTTCTCAAAAGGTTGATGGAAGTGGATGGAAACACTTCAGTTTCGCAAAAATGTTTCTACGCTCGCCTGAGGTGGTAACTTTGCCTCTTTGTTCAAAATGGGAAATTAAAAAAACCTCCTCAGAGTGCGTTTTGACGTAGCGAACATTTGACTCACATGGCCGATCAGCTGTTTCCGAGCGAGCTTTCTCACGTAACGTCGTTTATTTACGTAGTTTTTTACTTTCAACGCTTCGATTGATGCTTTTTTAATTACGTGATCTCGTTGCATCCTCTCGGTTTTCCGCCAGAATGAAAAGTTAACAAAGTTTGTCAGATAAGTTCAAGCCGTTACGTCTCCCTATGCCGCAACTTCACATTTCTTCAGGGTCTATTTTTTCTTTTTCTCTCTTGTCACAGCTCTGAGCTCATGCTCTGGTTAGGTTCAGGCGCCAAAACCACTTGGTTAGTGTTGGGAAAACATCATGATCTGGATTAAGATAACCTGGTTTGGTCGCCACAAACACAACTGCAGATGGAGATCTCTTTTAAAAATATCCTGCTGCAGCGTAGACTTGAACCGCGGTCGCCCGTCTGGCAGCCTCGTCACGCACGATTGGAATTATCTCAAAATTCAGATACAATTTGTGACGCATTTGTGTGGAAACCTGGCTGTTGCTTTGTGTTTCTGGTCCGGTTTGGTTCACTTTAGCCCCTCACATCAGTGTTGTTGTTTTATATGCATATCAGGCAGCTGGTGCTCTGAGCACTGATTAACTCGCTGCACACCACCCACAGCACCGAACACCGAACCACAGGAAGACAAAGTAAAAGACAAAGTGAGCAACCAGCTGGTGGACGTAATGGAACATTTAGCAGCTAAAAAGCCAAAAACAAGAAAAATTGGAGTTTGACACGAAGCTAAAGGAGAGAAAATACTGGACTTCCATGCACCAGTTGGTCAAAAACACAACTACAAATGAAAGCTAATGTTACTAAATGTTTCCTCTGGATTTGCAGAACAACAAATTTACAACTTTATAAGGACATAATTGTGTTTTCAGCTTGTTGCTGTTCCCCAGAGATCCCCGAAAAAAAAATCAAATAACGCTGGTGTTCGATCGGATTAGTCTGTGCAAAGATAGACGAGAACGCTCTCTGACCATTTCCTCTTCTGGTCCATCCTTCACTGCATTTCTAGACACACACACACACACTCAGAATCCCGGGCATGTCCTCCTCGCATGCAGCAGCCCATAAATAGCACTTAAACTGATATCATGATGTTTCCGCTGGAGATAGAAAGGCATCAGTCAGCCTCGTGTAGTGGCAAACCTTTAGCCGGGCCTCTCCGCGGCTAAGCAGGGCGGTAGTTGTTCTTGGCAGAACCCAGATATGACGATGTTTCCATTACAGCACAGGCAGTTTGTTTCACCTCCTGTGTGTGTGTGTGTGTGCGTAATGGAAGCAGCGTGATGGATGCTGTTAGCTACGTGT
Organism: Lagodon rhomboides; assembly: GCA_039737535.1. Lineage (NCBI taxonomy): Eukaryota > Metazoa > Chordata > Actinopteri > Spariformes > Sparidae > Lagodon > Lagodon rhomboides. The sequence goes on from CM077794.1 coordinate 7,048,306, forward strand.
GTGTGTGTGTTTCCTGCGTCAGCGTGTGAATTGAAAGTGGTGTGAAATCGTTTTGAACTTGTCTGCAGAAGTGCCAGGGAGCATCTTTTGACGGATGGCGTTAATTAGACGTATCCGAGGCGACGTATTCGCTTTGATTCGAGTCAGGATCTGTTTCACACGGCGTGTTGTGTGTTTCACGTGTGTCGAATTCACGCCTGTTAACGGAGTGAGAGCGCGTTCTGCCGCGGCCACAGGGAAAAAAACAGCCCCTCTCTGATTCAATTACCGCACCGAGACCGAGCCGGAGGGGCAACAGGAGGCTCGGGGACAGCACGGTCCGCTTCACACAAGTTTCCTGACACAAGGGCTTGAACAAAGAGGCCCATCAATTCTGAAATGTGCGCTTACAAGCTTGATTTCACCTCTCCGTCTTTTCCCCCACGAGCCTTCCTGCAACCTGCGCCCCCTGACGTGACACCCAATCCCTCAAGTGTCAGAACTCATCCGTCCCAAATTCACTTTGCAGGAAATTGCCTCAGAGTTCTCTTTCGACATCGCTGACGGCGGCGCGGGTCGACAGATAATGGCCGAGCGCCTCCTCTGACTCTCCTTTAGCATCATTTTTAACTTCATTCAGACCCACGAGTTAAGTGTTCCTCTGACTCGACACTTATGCAGAGGTAGTTATGAGCGGCGACGCTCAGACGTTCTGTTCCTCTGTCTCGCTCTCGCTCTCGCCCCCACTCATCATGTCTGATGTGACAGCGCTGGCGAATCGCGATGTGCGGGAATAATGATATTTGAGTGCCGGCTTCTGGTGTGTAATTGAAATGCCTGGATGCTTTCACGCACCTCCCCCCACCCCCCCAACCCTTTAGTGCCAGCTGTGCCGCTGATACAGGAGCAGTGGTTTCCCTCAGATAGCTCTCCTGCAGCTGGCAGGTGGCGAGCAGAGACATTCTCCCAGTTATTTGTTCCTGATTTACTCCAACAGGCCTGCTGCATCACTAACCTGCGACTCCGTGTATCTCAGCTTGTCTCGCATGTACCTATACAGACCGTTCACTTTTTCCAGTGTGACTTCTCTTGTGAGTAGATGCGCTGGATAATATCCCGTATTTGTCACCCAATTCTGCATATTCGTGCTCATACCTGACACATCAGAGGATCTTTGTGCTGATCCGCACCCCAGTTAGTTGCTGTTGCTACCCCGTCAAACTTTCCACTAATACGATTGACTCACTGCGGGTCCCTGGAAGACAACTGTTAGCATGTACATTATATCGTGGTGTGGCAGAAGTGTTGTCTTCTCCTGGTGTAGCGTGCGAGGCCGGGACAAAGTGCTTGCTGTGTGTTTTTCCCTCTCCCGCCTCCCCTGGTGTTTGAGCAAACCTGAATTCTAGAAAAGCTGCCTGAGCTGTGCCGTATCGTCTGAGCAAACCTGTTAAAGCGACATCATGTAATGTTTTTTTTTAACCGTAGAATATTTTAAAATGTTAAAGAATGTCTGGTCCAAAACTTCACCGTTCAACGTTTTATTACATTTTTTATTTATACGTCCAGTTTGTCCAATTCCCAACTTTTTAAACACTGATGCTGTGGGATGGCGGCTAAATGAAAGGCTTTTTAACTCTTTACCCTCTTTGTGTGCCTCGGACTTTTTCTACGAATCTGCCTCAGCGTAAGAGAAAAGTCCTCGACGATGTGGACTAACCGATGTGTTGAGATCTCAGATGTTGTGTTCAGCTCGGCTTGGCGTTGCTGAAATATTCCCCCGAATCCAACCGAGAGCAAAGCAGAGCTGCTGAGATACCTACGCTGAAATGAGCAGCTTTCTCACAGTGGATGTGCTTTTTGTAGCCTGTAACCCCGCAAAATAAGGCGGTAAGCTAATGAAACGCCTTGGAAATAACAGTGTTACTGTGAGCCAGACTTGCCTTTGTGTACAGCTTAGGTCAGAGCGGCTTAACACACACTTTAATCTGTTTCTTTGGTTTTTAAAAGGCAAAAAAGAAAAAAACACAGCTCGCTGCTTCAATATGTGGAGAAATCCACGGCATGCGGTGTCGGGATGTGGTTGCTAAGCAATGATTAGATAATTGCGGTCCAGGGGAGGGGTCAAGCAAACGTTCATAGCGATAACGGATAATCACGATCACCCCAGACGTGTTCAGAAAGCACTTTTTGACAGTATAATGCAGCGTTCAGATCCGAAGTGATGTGATCAGCAAGGCGTAACAGATTCAAAGCAGATCTGTCCCTCTACATAACTCGCTCGGCAGGAAAGCGCTGACCTTTCTCATCGCAGGGTCCACAAGGCCCTTCGAAATGTTTATTCTGACAAGTCGACATGAAGACAGTTTGACATGGAGACATCTGCAGCTTGATATAGCTGCTGAGAGCGCAGACCTCCGCCGAGGCCAGGACTCCGGCTTTCTATGCAGAGCTGAAGGCTCAACCGCTATTTATGTCTGGACATGTTTCCAGAACTGCTAACATGATGTCAGGATGTGGTTGTGCTTTGCAGAAGCCTCATCGGCTCTGATGTGCATTTATTATGTACTTGCGTGTGTGTGTTGTGTTTCCGATATTGATTTATTGGACAATACTACAAGCATTTTTTGCAGTGATCCTTCAAATGTGGTTATAAAACACTTTGAAATGACACAAAACAATCACCTACACAATATTATAAATCACCCCGGCCATCGATTTCTGCACTGTGTTCTTTAAACCAAAAAGCTTTCTTATTGGTCGATTATCGTCTCCGGCTGATTATCAGGCCGATATTCAGCATTTTTCTGATTAGCGGTGGTGGTGATTTTTGTGCCAGATTGCCGATAAAATCAACTGATTTAAAAATGTGCAAGGCTCTGATGCAACATCCGCTGAAATGCGATTCCATCCGATGGAAACGTGTCACATTTAACAGCCTCTTGACACTAAATAATCTGAATTTGCAAAGTAGTTAGTAGCTAAATGTAAAAAAAAGAAAAGTACCTGAAAATTGTAGTTACGATAAGTACTTGTGTAAATGGTAATTAGGTTTATTTCATCAGTTGTTCAAAATTTTGGCACAGAGTTTAATTCTTTACTAGTGATTAATATCGGTTCTAAATATAGTTTTTTAGTCTCCTTGATTTCTTATAATCGCCACTGAAAAAGCCACATGGGTCGACCCCGAGTATAAATAGCAGTCAGGGGCTGCATGCGTCAGGACTTTACTTCAGGAGACTGGCGTCCAAGTCGCTGTGTGTGAGTCAAAGTTGATTTGTTTTTAAGTGAAGTGATGGAACTTAGCCAAGAAGCTTCCCCAAGTTATTGTAAATATGAAAAATACTATCTTCTCCTAAACCTAACCGAGTAGTTTTCAACCAAACTGCAGCCAATTCATAACCTTAACAATCCAAAAGTCATAATATGTAGTGGTTAAACGGGAAATGATGCACGTTTAAGTTGGCGACTTCACACCTGCAACACAAACTGGCACTAGAGCGATAGAAGAGCGTCACAGTTGGACGCACAAGGCCGCTGACCAAGCGGCTGTATTTGACGAGTTTGTGGTGAGAACATGTTGGTATTTCCATAATCCGACTGACAAACACACTGAATGGAGAAACACAACCTCGCTGCCAGAGGTAACAAAGCTCCGTACAAAATACCCTGGAATAGAAACATGTTTTTATGTTTTTACTTCCCACTCTGAGCAGCCACAGGAAGCCCCATGCATCATTATTTGATTTCAGTTGAAGGCTTGACCTAATATTGTGTGCAGTGTGCGGCTGTTGTGTTGGCGAGCGTGCACTGTTTGCTGAACTAGCTGTGTGTGTTTTGTGTGCGTTTGTCGGCAGGGTGCGGCTAGAGGCCTTCTCAGACAACAGCGGGAAGCTGCAGCTCTCTCTGCAGGAGATCATAGAATGGCTGACAGCCAAGGACGAGGAGCTGTCGGAGCAGCTGCCCATAGGAGGCGACGTGGGGGCCGTCCAGCACCAGAGGGAGTTCCACCAGGTAACGTGGACGAATACTGATGGGATGGAGTCTTTATTCTGTCCGAGGGGTAGACTTGTAGTCAAGACCGCCTAAACCGAGACCAAGACACTACCAAGACCAGAGAGTATCAAGACCAAGACCAAGACAGACCAAGTCAAGACCAAGACTAGTTCAGCTCGAGACCGAGACCGAGACCAAAAAAAGACTAGTTTTTTGCCATTTTGCATGAGTTGTAGAACCTAAGCACCATACTGGGATCAGCTGCTTGGTATAAATATGAGATTGTATTATTTCAACTACAGGCACAATAATACAGAGACAGTGCATGTCTTGTGTGTGAACTCACTATAAATGTTTTCATCAATTGGCTAAAAATCAAATATGTGTAGCAATTGCATGACCGATTTTCTACAGTATTTGAGGATTGACTCTTGAGTGCTGTTAAGGACTGACATGACTATAATCCTAAATCTAACAAAATAACAAGCCTCCAACACCACCCTGCACCTCAGAAAAAGTCTAAAAAGGAGTGAGAGAGGACGAGCGCCAACGCCGTCTGTGTCACAAAATAAATCTGATCTTGAAGGGGACGCATAATGATATGGAAAAAAAAAATGTGCCTGTCTGGATATTATAGGTTACAAATCCCTTCGAGACCGCTCGGCCAGTCCGAGACATTGCGAGACCGAGAGGCCCGAGACCGAGACAAGACCGAGACCAAAGACTGTCGAGGCCGTGACAAGACCAAGACCACGGAAAAGTGGTCTTGAGACCGAGACCGGTCTCGAGAACTACAAGTCTACCGAGGGGAAATCAATTCTCAGTGCGTGTCTACTTACAGAAGATACATGACGCAAAAACGCACATTTGCTCGGATAAATTAGTCTGTAGATACACATAAGAGCTGACATACAGTACTTGGATGTATTCACAGAGGTATTGTGTGTAGCTGCAGTACAGTGTACACTCTCCATAAATATGCATCCACATAAGAGCAATTTAAAAAATGTATCAAGGTTGTGTACCAGGGTCATGCACAATCACCTGTGCAGTGCATGTGATGGCTCTAACATTGAGATATAAGAAGCTGAGGGTTGGGAGGATGGTGGATATTTGAGGCTGTGCTGGTGGTGTGTGAGAGACGTGGGTGAGTACGTGGCACCGTGGGGTGTGATCATGCTTCTTCAGGACACGGTGAGGAACAGAACGCAACGTTTGCAGATGACGGAGAGTCTGTGCCGGCAGCTTGTGTAGATATCACAGATATTGATCAATGCCTTGAGTTTTCTGTCCAGTCTGAGTCAATACTAAGTTTATCCAAGTTCAGCTGTGATTTATACTGTACCATTTCACGGAGGTGTGACTTAAAAAATTGAAAATAGATCAACTGTGGCTGTTTTTGAATGCACTTTATATAAGTACTGTAAAAAGCCCAAATCCGTGGATGAGAGCTTAAGATGTTGGTGAGGGTTCTGGTTCATCCAGGTCATGGTGACTCTAATTGTTGTATCGTAAAGCAACTGGACTTTGTTTCAGTTTCTTGAGGACGCTTCACCTCTCATCCAAGATGCTTCTTCGGTTGTAAACTATGTGCGGGAGTGTCCTTACAGGGTCGTTAAGGACTCTGAGCTCTGAGTTTCAGAGTCGTCAGGGCCACTTGTGGGTTGTTGACTTGACCGGCCTTCATGTGGGTTGCTAGGACGAGATGAGCCCAGGTGTGAATGGTTGTCAAGCTGTCCCGGAGGGAACTCAGTACATTGTAGGTGGGTGATAAGTAATGTCGTAGCTGCTATTTCATCGTTACTTTAAAAAATTGGGTATATGCTTACTCTCTTACTCTAGACTGTCCTAAAGCTACAACTAGTTCATCAACTAGTCATTTGATTATGTTCTCAATCATTTGCTTGGTCTATAAATAAGTGTTAAACAGTGAAGAATGTCCAAGAGCCAAGGTTGATGTTATCAAATGTTTTGTTTCTTGAACAAACAGTCCAAAGACAGAAGATATTCAATTTGCAAGTCACAAAGAAATCCACAGTCCAGCAGCGTTTAACAACTTAAACAAGTCGACACGCTTGTATAGGCAGCAGTGACGGACGGAGAATCTGCTCACAAATGTTCAATGAAATAACGTCAAATGCCACTGATTGCTACAAATTGCCATGAATTGTTACGTAGCGCCCCTTTAATTGACTTATTGTTGCAGTGTGAGATGGAACAACAAGGCAGTCCACAGTTTTTACACATTCGACTGTGCTCAAATGTTCCCGTTTCCAGCGTTTTGATTTATTCAACCAGGCATGTTGACTCCATTCTTATTCACAGCTGCGGCCTGAGGGATTAGCTGAAGCAGGACAAAGTGCAACACTTACAGCACACAGACACACAATCTGCACAACACAAGCAAGATTTAAAAATCAGTGAATCAGTGCAAATAGACTCTTTGATTAACACCAAAGCCACATAAGGATTGACTGTTTCACCCCCCCTTTTTCTTTTTTTCTACATTATAAATATTTAAGGCTTCAAAGAACATCAGTTAGAGTCTCTGACAGTGGAGTAAGCCTCCTCCTCCTCCTCCTCCTCCTCCTCCTCCTCCTCCTCCTCCTCCGTCTCTCCACGGTTCGGTGATTTGAACTGGCCAGTAAATCCCTTCAAGGGCTTGTGTGGATGGAAGGACACACAAGTTCGGCAGCTCAGAAACTGAGACCTTATTGATCATGGCACAAATCAGTGCTTGTTTTGTCTTTCCGATAAATATTTTCATCCTCACGCTGAGGGAGGGGAACCGATCCTCCCTCAGAAACCGTCTTCATGTCAACTGACTGTGCAGGAGCAAAACAATGGGCAGAATAAATATTGGCAATGTATATTCCTGCAAACCACGGATGTGTTGAAACTTTACATTTCACAATGTTGGACCTTCAGTTTTCTGTTTGATCTTGTGACATCACTGTTCTCATGATCTGGTTAGGTTTGGGCCACGAAAACATCACGTTTAAGCTTAAAATACCTGTTTATGTCGCCACGAACACGGCTGGAGACGCTCTGAGGGTTCATTAAAAACACTCACTTATGGTGGCACAAAGATAACTCGAATTATCCTTAAAGATATCCAGTTGTTTCAAACTTGCACATGTTGAAACACAGTCTTGAACTGGGGTCACTGGCTTGGCAGCCTTCTCGCCTGTAGCTCCACCACCATCCACGTCAGGTCATAAGCATGTAATGAGAACATGATATGGCACCTTTGGTGGAAACATTAGCATCAGTTTGTAGCCGATGACACGTACAAATGTGACCGAATCAGCTGATTGCAGAACAGTTTGTTTCCTGGTGACTGTGCTGGAAGGACTGATATTTTCACATCATCAGGCCTCTTCTATCGCTGTATTCTTCCCCGCACATCATGTGTGCAATTCACTTGTCTTCCTAGAAACCTTCTCAGGTCTGTGTCGGCCAGTACAGACTCGATTTTAGTCGGCTTGCACCTTTTTACGGCAGAAGAACATGACTGAGATCTATTTCTCTCCAAAGAGCAGCTTCTGTAGTCGGGAGTAATGAAAAGCATGTGCAGACACGCTTCACACCCTTATGAGAATAAAATAATATAAAACTTTATTGATCCCCAGGACGGAAATTTAAAATGGTGCAAGAAGTCACCGAACAAGAGTCGATACGTTTGTAGTGACTAACATTATTCTGTTGTTTCATATATTAGCTTTATTTAACCAGTGTTGCCTCCGTCAGTGTGATGCCACAGCTGGTCAGGACTTTGTGGTGTGTTCAGATCGATTTGTGCAGGTCGGACTCTTCTAACATGAGTCTATTTATAAGTAATGAAAAGAAATAACACTTGTGTGTATGTGCAGGACCTTCAGCCACTACAAACAGTGGTATGAGCTTCTTTTGTCTCATCGTCTCACGGGGCTGCTCCTTTTCTCTTTTAAGTCTCTGCACAGCCACACAAGCGTGCGCCATTATTCAGCTTCTCTCTTAGATTAAGGTTGGTCAGAGTCGTGAAGGGTTTCTTGCTAAGGGAAGCCAAACCGAAAGTGTAAATTGTTCCGTCCTCACGGGTGCAAGAAAACTAACAAGGCCTGTAGTTCTCATGTACATGGGTATTTTTTAAAGCAGAAACAATCCACACTAGCGTTCATACTCACACACCTGAAAACGCAGATAACAGGATCATTTACGTACACTGGGCTGTGTACTTCTACCTCTTTACTCACTTATAGTTAATGTACTCTGCACATTTGTTTCTGACTGGGAAAAGTCATGTACATTTCCTCTCAAGTCGGTACGACAGCTCAGAAAGTCTGAGAAAAGTAGGCGCCAATGTGACGTCATCAGACGGACGAAAGTAAACACTGGGTCAATAGAAAGAAACTTTGATCAAAGTCACGTGTTGCATATCAAGTGTTGGCTCACATGTAATCTGTAATGTGGTATTTTAGGTTGTAACCTTTGAACGCTCCTCGCAATAAAATGCAAAATAACTTTTTGTTGGCGTCCATGTTGCCCCCACATTCCGACATACTGCACATGAAGTCCACTGAAGTCCAAAGAACGACTTCCCCAACTCGTGAAGTGGGACCATCTGAGGAGCACGTGAATTCAGATTCATATCCTCAATGTGTCACGTTTGACTTTTCCACTTCCTGTCTGTTTTGCCGCCTCACCTGTGTTCTATTAGTTAATCGCCTCTGTCTATTTTAGCCCGTGTCCTCTCCTCACTTTTTGTTGGTCATCGGCGTCTGTTTCATCATTTCCATGAATATCTTCTACCTGCAAGGATGTTTCGTACATGACAGGCCAGAATGCATATTAAGAAATACCCGTGTACGTGTGGACGAGGCCTCAGTCAGGCATGGATTTAAATGTGAGTCCCAATCACCCAAAAATCGACAACACCTGTGTGGTTGTAGGTTCGTCTGAGGCTCTTGACCTGCGTTTAAACACTCTGACCAGAAAGCCTTTGACCGCTGCTCGCCTGAGATACATAAAATACATAATTAAAACTCCATTTGTAAGCTCTTAATTCAGCATGTTGACGGTTTTAATTTGAAGAGCGTTTTAATATTCTGTCAGGAGCTTCTGTTTTATTGGGCTGAATCAAAAGAAAATAAATGTCCTTCCTGCGCGTTAAGACGCCCGCTGGAGGGACAATAACAACGGTCCCGGGACGTCATTAAAGGGGGAAAGTCTCCCCGCTGAAATCTTTTTAATTGACATGTTATATAGCGCTCTGTGTTTGCTGTGTTGGGGGAGACTCTCGTAAAATCGGTACAGACAGGAACTGCCTGGGCAGACTGTGTTTTTGTGTGTGTGTGTTACTGTTAGAGTTTGTTGGCCCTGTTCAAAAATAGCTCCACACAACAAGCAGAATCTGACGCAGGAGCTAAGTTGTAGCCAAAATAATGCTTTGAATCATTACTTTGGGATTGAATGAAACGACACTGAGCGATATCACGATATCCGTTTCAAGACGACAGCCGGTGGAACGGTTCTAACTGATGCTCTTTGGATTCCTCCTCTTGTATGACAGGAGTGTTCGTTCATTTCCCGGTTTATCACCTTAGTTGTAGGTGATGTATCTCAGGAGCAGGGACTGGTGTAGACATGATACACACACACACACACACACACACACACACACACACACACACACACACACACACACACACACACACACACACACACACACACACACACACACACACACACACACACACACGCGTAATTGGCTCTGTAAGTACAGCAGAGTTTCCCTCTCCACCCTCTTTCCAATTTTCTGTGCTGTCAGTTTGCGCAGCGCCTCTGAAGCAGACGAGTATCGACACTGAGAGGTTTGTGGCGCCCGTTTAACCCGACTCCAACTCCTCCACCTCGACTGGCGCGCGGGAGAAATCTGCCTTTTTTTAACAACAGCCCCTCGATACGATCATTAGCATTTAGCATTCCTCTTTTGTCATGAACCCTGTCTGCTTCACGTGCCCTCGTTTTCCACAGCTCTGTTCTTCCTCTCATCTTCTGTTCCTTTTTCGCTCGTCTTTCTCTCCTCTTTCACCCTCTCCTCTTCTTCTCCTCTCCTCCTCTTTTCCTCTCCTCTTCCTCAACTCCTCACTTCCTCTTCTTCTCTCGTCTACTGTGTCTGTCCTCTTCCTCGCCACTCATATCCTTTTTTACTCTCCTCTTCTTCTCCTCTACTCCCCTTTTCTGCTCTTCTCCTCTGCACCTCCCTCTATCCACCCCTCTCCAGTCCTGTCCTCTCCTGTTCCTCATTTTCTCCTCTCCTCTCCTCTCGCCCTCTCATCCCTGTTCATCTCCTCTTCCTCTCCTTTATTTTCTCTTACCCTCACATTATTCTTCCTGGCCTGTCCTCTACATCACCTCTTCATCTCCTCTCCTCTCCTCATCCTTGTGCCATTCCTCTCCTCTCCTCTCCTCTCCTCTCCTCTCCTCTCCTCTCCTCTCCTCTCCTCTCCTCTCCTCTCCTCTTCCTCTCTCCTCCTCTCCTCTCCTTCCCCTCTTATCCCTGTTCCTCTCCTCTCCTCTCCTCTCCTGTTCCTCTCCTCTTCCTGGCCTTTCCTCTTCCTCTTCCTCTCCTCTCTCCTCTCTCCTCCTCCTCCTCTCCCTCATGCTCCACTTTCAGCTCAGCGAGCCTTTATTATCTGAGATGCCTCGGCTTCCCGAGCGTCTGGTCGCTCTAAAACTTTTCCGACAAAGCAGAGAGGGAAATTGCTTCCCAGTTTTCTATGGAGAATTAAAGCGTTTTAAGAAATGTGAATTATTGATCTTAAGTGGATTTATTCTGATGTCGTTTGTGTGTGTGGGATGCATTCCCTCTGTGCTGCGTTTCTTGTGTGTGTGCGTGTTGGTTTTGGAGCACAGCTGCTGTGTGTGCATTTGGGCGAGTGATGCAGCAGAATTTGGGTGAGAAGATATGTTTGTGAGGGTCTCGTGTGTGTGTTTGGGTGTTGGGATAAGTGAGCATTTTGGCAGTCGGAGGGATGTTGTCTCTGTGTGTGTGTGTGTGTGTGTGTGTGTGCAGCTGCAGAATCTTCTCTGGCCTCTTGCAGGAGAGAAAATTAACATGTATCCTCGCTTGTGTTGTCAGAAGCACATCGAGGCGGACCGTCCAGAGGGATGAGTAAAAGGAGCGCCATCAACATGTTTAGATGAAGCCGATGAAGTCATTTCCCTCCGTCTGACTTTTTTCCAAGCCCATTCATAATGTATCTTAATCTGATCTGAAGGCTTCGCTCTTAATGTTCCTCCGACCAAAGACGAAGCCTCAGAGTGTGAAATTTAGCTGGAATTAAAGTTTCAACATGACAGCTGGCTCAGGCAATCCGTGGCTCAGCTCATCTTTGGGCGGCAAAGCAGCTAAAGAGAGGATGGAGAGAATAGAGAGGATGGAGAAGAGGGTTGAAGGAAGGAGGAAAGGAAGGATGCGAGGTTGAGGAGAGGATTTGCGACTTGAGAAAGAGGAGAAAAGACGGACGGCAGGTTTTTTTTTTCTCCACGGTCGTTGCACTGGGAATCTTATCTCCTGCAGCAGCTCCCCACCGTTACACACTTCTGCATGTTTGCTCGGCGGCGGCCGGTGTTTGCTCGTGTTTCGTCAGGGCCTTTCTGTTTAACTCTGCTCGCAGGGCGGTTATCAGACCCTGCTGGGCTCCCGTCCTCGCTGAAACACTGTCACTGCCGCACTGCACAGCACAGCACAGCGCTGCTAATTCCAGCTAGTAATGTAGATTTTGAGCTGAAATTGTAATCTCTTCATACCTTAAGAGGATTGAGTGCGCTGACTTCCCCTAAATAAATTACTTTGAAGAGAGAGAGAGGATATCCCTGGCTTTAAATCACACACCTTCAGTATGTTTCACACAGAACAAAGATTAGCGCAGAAGAAGGAGGTTCACACAGTGGCTTTCTTCGCGGCCCTGGGGAGGCCATCGGCTCAGTGGTGGAGTCGAAAGCGGGTGTGTATATATATGTGTGTGTTCTGGCATGAAGGGGCTCCTCTTCTGTGATTTGCATGAAGCGTGTCGTCGAATGTGGACCGGTGGAGCCGGGATCTCCGGCTAATTGGCTCTTCTTCGAGAGTAGGCCAGCTGACCAGCGTTCCCAGTGGGTTTGGTCTTCTGTAATGGCCTGCAGGCTCTCAGCACGAGCAGACAGCCTCGTAATATCATGAGGTCCTGCCAGCAGATCGCCGCTAGTCTGTGTGTGTGTGTGTGTGGACCCATGTATTCTTTCTTATTTCTGTTGTATGTACATTTTGAATGATGAAATAACACATTCCTTCTATATGAAACACACTCGTGCTCAATTCAGTCGACGCAGTAAACTCCGGGTTTTTCCTGCTGAAGCCATACTTGCTCAGTGTGACCAGTAGATTGTGATGGCGGCTGAATTCAAAGGAGACTCGTGATGCTTTTGCATTTTTTTTCTCCTGTTATTCAGTGTGTTGTTTTGGTTCATGTAAAATGTCTCGAAAGTGAGAAAAAAGCCAACAGAAGCTCCTCACTCCCGCAGAAAACACTGCTCCTGAAACACCTCGTCAGTAGTCCCGCCTTTAATTCTGTGACTTCATGACATCACTGCGTCACCATTTCACATTTGTGTTATTAATGCCAGTATTCACGCTTGAAGTGAGGCTAACATGAAGCATCGAAACACAACACAGCCGTCTGGAGACACGGTGAGCTTTGCTGGCTCAGGCGTGTGTGAAGTGACCAATCGGAGCAGACTGGGTATTCGTGGGGGAAACGGGTTGTTATGGCGATGCTTTTGAATCGATCTCAGCTGTGTGTTATGTTTTCTTTGTAGTGTTTGTGTATTTGATGGCTTTTTTCGGAGTGTTTGAAGGCAAATTTTGTTTTGGTGTAAGATCACACGGTTCGAGCGGAGAGTTTGGTTTGAAGTTTGTGCGGTTTTACATTTGTGAAACGGAGCGTAAACAAACCGCAACACATCAAAACACCAACGTTAACAACGAGCTAACTGATCAAGACGGCTGCAGACCAGCAGCTCTGCGAGAACGACTGTTTTTATCAGTATTCTGATGGATGTGAAGAGACAACAGATGGATATAACGTCACTTCAGCTCCCCGTCTGTAAATCCCACATATGCAGCGACTGTCACACTACTTTCTTCTCTACCTGCCTTTTGTGGCTCTATTGTTGTGTCTCAATACCGATCCTCCAAAGTCTGCATCCCAAAGCTGAATAAGTTTCTTGCTCACAATCGGAGAACACAACAAGTATCAGCGTCCCACAATCTGCTCTCTGCTGCTGGTCAGTTGCTTAATGGTGCGTTCAAGTGTTCCTCATCAACTCACAAAGACCTGAAATATCACTGTGTTTTATGTGCCCGGTATTTTCCTCTCGGGTCGTCCTTGGTCACCGGCGATACATCACTTAAACTAGACCAATGAAAACGCCACTGCAGAATGTGAATAATGGAAGTCGGACATAAACTGTGCTGTTTGTTCCCGTTAGCCGCTCGGACGTGTTGTGAATCAGCAGGAATTACAGATGAATAGAAGCCAGCTAGCCGAGTCAAGAAGTGGTTTATTTATAAGGCCCCAAAATCCACATTTGTCTGAGAGCTTTACAGCAATGTTTCAGGTAACTGAGCTATTTAAATCAACTTAAATACAAAATGCTTCGATCTTTGCTCTTTGTCTGCCTGTACGTCTCTGAAATTGCAAAGTCCCGTGACTGAAAAGTTCACTTATTCTCACTTTTTGTCCTCTTTTTTTGTTTTGTCAGTATGCAGTATCTCAACCAAGTCACCAAAATAACAGATATACTGAATTTTTACATTACTTTATGATGCAACTTTACATTTCTCTTGGTTCACTTTTCTATTTTATCTTGTGATAATGTTGTTCTTATGGTCTGCTTAGGTTTAGGTAGAAAAAGCTTTTGGTTGGGTTTAGAAAAAGATCATGTTTTGGCTTAAAGTCGATTTTCCAGTCGGCACAAACGCGACCAAACTCCACTATCATCACCTGCTCCACCTGATATGAAAGTCAGGTCGTGAACATATAACCTCAGTGTGATATGACGTGTATTACGCGTGCAAATGTACGTCGTCACCCTCATAAGTGAAACATCTTAACTCTTACTGGCGATCGTGAAATCTGGCCTGACGTTGCCTCAGTTTGAGAACGGCTTCCTCGTGATGAACCTGAATCTAACGCTTCCATTAGCAAACTGCGGCTACGTCTGTGATTACAATTTGCAAAAGGCAACATAAAAAATAATTCTTGACGGTACATTTTCAGTTGTTTGTGTCAGCACTGAAATGCACTTGTTACTTCTGGTTTCTGTTGGACGCAGGCTCAGCTCAGCCTCCAGGATTCATCCTTCTCCCCGACATCTTTGATTGAAGAGGCGCCGGAGTTTGAAAACAGCTTGTGTCTTTTATTCTCTCCCACTTAAAAGCACTTCCCCTCTCTTTTGTCTCCCGGCAGGCGTTCATGGAGGATGTCAAGTCTCGCGGGCCGTTCATCTACTCGGTGTTGGAGTCTGCCCAGGCCTTTCTGGCTCAGCACCCCTTCCAGGAGCCGGAGGAGACCCTGACCGATGGAAAAGGTCTGCTCCCTGCACACTCTGTGCCAGCTGCCGCACCGGCCAAAATATCACACTCACGGCCTCCCCAGGCTGAACCCCGGGTTTGTTTGGTGGCACCCATGCAGGTGAAGCCTTCCATTAGTAGTTATTAGCAGTGAGCTGCCCTCCCGTGTCACACTGAGTTTAGGGAAAGTATCCGGGACCAATTAGCTGTAGATCACCAGCTCTGCAGCACCATCTGCTCAGATCGATGCCACAGCGAGCTTTTCCTCGGCTGACCCGGGACGCTCACCTGGGGACGACTGTCACAGTCTGACTCACTGTGCTCTCCCTCTCTCTTTCTTTCCTTTCATGGAGTCGGTAAACCATCCGTCTCCAATCATTGCTCTTCTCTCAGCCTGACTTCTGACCCCTGCTCTCCTCGTCACCCTGTTACTTCTCTGTCTGCTCTATTTTTAATGTCTTCCTCTGCACCTCTGTCCTTCTATCCCCGCGTGACGGCGTCTAAACTCTAAACTCCCTCCCCTCCTCCCCCGCAGAGGTGTCTCCACGCCGGAGGATCTTAAATGTGAGCCGCTCGGTGTGGAAGCAGGCGAACGTGGCCAGCGACCTGTGGGAGAAGCTGACGGCACGCTGTGTGGACCGCCACAGGTCAGACACTTGTTATTTTAACATCGTGTGCAGGTTAAGTGTCGCTCTGCAGTGATGGGAAGTACATTTGCTCATGTATTTCACTGACATGCTGCCTGTAATCTATTGCATTGTGCTGTTTACTTCTTTACTCACCCAATTTATCTGACAACTAAAGTAACTTTATAGACTATTATTTAACATTAAATGCAAACATATTAGCCCATACAATACAACACACTGTAAAGGAGCGCAGCCTCTTGTCACATTTCAGATGTCTACGAGCCGCTATAAACTCTGTTCTGTTTGAATAATTGATCAGAGCTCAGAGAGGTCAACGTTTCCACAGTTTAACAAAAAGCAAAGATTAGAGAGAAGTCCAAAGGGCGAAAAACGCATTAATCATCTCATAAATCATCTAACAACCCATCAGATTTATATTCTGACCCTTTGAAAGAAACATTTTTCTGCTAAATGAGTCCTTTGACCCGTGAAAGTACATTTGTTGTATTTGAAGTGAGCTTTTGTCAGCTGTTGTAAAAGAACAAGTAAAATATTCAAGGTTTTTGGTGAATGGAAAAGATGTTGAGAGTGATTAAATTTGCGTTAGGTTTTTTTTTTTAGTTCACAGTTCAAAGTAGACTTTCAATCAGAAATCCATTCAGAGTCAGCAATGATTTCCCTAAAAAGTCGGGATGTTGTGTAAAACATAAATTAAAACAGAATGTGCTCATCTTTTCTGACATATACTCAACTGAACGATTTGAATCTTCCACTTTGTCACGGTAATCGACACCGAAGTCAGCATTACATCAAAGATCCCAAATAATCTGGTGCAACATTAATCATCGTGCATCACATTGGTTCTCATCAGTTATTCTAAGACAAGGAGACTCAAGCTCGATGGTTTTGTCCGCTCCAGCTGTCGGACAGTGAAACGTGACAGCCTGGCTCGCAAGCTACAAAATAAGCAAGATGTCGAGAAAGTGTCTGGAATAACTTTGCAATGATGATCCACAACAAGTCGATAGGAAAATCACATATCGCTGATCTACTATGAGTTTGGCTAGCCGCGGGAAAACTGTAACGGTGTAACCGTACTGTCGTTGTGACATCACCCTCTCTCCCAGCCGCCGCCGAAACTTTAAATATTCGTCTGTAATTCTCACTGAACCTTCTAAAGCCCCAAAAATGGTACAAAGAAAAAAAAAATTTAACATTTGATCTCATCAACTCTGAATTTGATGCCAACAACAGGTTTCAAACAAGTTGGGACTGTGGCAACAAAAGACTGAGAGAGTTGTGAAATGTTCCAAAAACACCTGGTTGGAACGTTTCACAGGTGAACAGGTTCATTGGTAACGGTGTCATGATTTGAAATCCTCAAAAGGCTCTGTGGTTCAGTAGGACGGATTGGGCGACGGGGATATAACTATACGGGCTCAGGAACACTTTGTTAAACTGTTGTCAGTGAACACAGTTCGCTCGGAGCTGATCACATTCTGTTTTTATCTGTATTTTACACGGCGTTCCTGCTCTTTGGGAATCAGGTTTATAATGATCAAGTTTTTCTTTGTTACCTAAAGCAAAAAATTTTAGACTTACAATTTTTTGTGCGCCTCCCGAGTAAAGAGCTGGTTCATGTTTGAATATAAATGTTATTTTATGCCTGACAAGGCGAAGAAAATTGGTTCTGTTATTTATTCATTGTTCGGGTCATATTTTTGTTTCCTTTCTGTGTAAACGTCAAACCTGTTGACGCTGATCTTCCTCCCTTTTCACCGCTTTTTCTTTGGTTGTATGGAAGTGGAGGGAAAAGTAAAGAGCTGTTTAAAGATACTTGGTGTCTATTTGTTGGAAAATTAATAACAAACATACATTTTTACCGTATCCCTGTACTTTTAGAGCCATGAAGCCGAGTATTATTCGAAAATTAGATTAGAAAATTTCATTCCGGTCGTTAAATTAAGCTTTAGAATAATTTGCAAACAGCCTGGACTGAAGTGACAGCCGGTACATTTAAATAAATGATGTGTCTGACTGCACGCTCCGTGGGTTTAGGATAGGTTTTTTTTTTTTTTGCTATTGCTCGCATTAGCTCCGAATTTTAATGGCCCAGGTAGTTATCTGTAATGAATTGCATTCCCCCTCCAGACACATGGAGAGGACCTTGGAGCGACTACTCCAGATCCAGGCGGCCATGGAGGAGCTGGCCGTGGCCCTGGAGCAGGCGGAGGGGGTGAGGGACGCCTGGGAGCCCGTGGGAGACCTCTTCATCGACTCTCTGCAGGACCACATAGACGCCACCAAGGTTAGACACGCTCGCTGCATTGCAAGCACGCACTCCTCTGTCTCTTCCTCTTTATCTCTCTCTCTCACACACACACACACACACACACACTCGTACATGCACGCACATTATCATGAAGCCCAGATATAAATTGGTTTTTACCTGTGCGGTAATTGTCCCCTTCGAGATCCTCGCTTCCATCCGACCCTGAAAATGCACACATTGTGACACTCTGACGCATCGTAAACAGACATCAAAACTGCAGCATACAGATTCTTTTTTTTTTTTTTTATCGCAAGAACGCAGCAGCAGATACTATATTACATGTGAGGACGTGAGAGATGCGTATCCGTCTGTGCCGCTTCAAAATGTTTGTTTTGCTCGCCTGTCTGAGGGGCCGCGATGTGACAAGGACGGCGGCACTTCAAACTGACACGCCGGAGATGGCCGGGGTTACAATCCTCGGCTGAATAGATGTTGTTAAACAAATGACAGGTCATTGGTTTAGTCATTATGGAGTGCCGAGCGCCGCCGCTGCCTGTAATTGCGTGGCGCTTTTCATTAGAAGTGAGGGCACTTCACAATAATCACGTCACTGTTTGGACTCCTGTCGCAGCCGGCGCGTGTCGTGCTCGCTCTGCGGGCCGGGCCTGTCAGCCGGCCTCGTGTGCACTCGCTGATGTGCATTTACACACAGACGAGTGGCGAAGCAGAAACATAGACGAGTGTACACACACATTAAACACACTTGGGGCTGCAGCTTATTATCGTTGTCTATTAATACATTAATGGTTTGGTTCTGTAAACTTAATTGTACATGCAGGCCGATGTATCTGGTGGTAACTGTTCCGTTTCCTTTATTTGTGTGTTGTTTTTAGTTTCAATCTCTCAACATCATTGAGAACCAGAATGGCAGTGAGTAGAGCGTATACCTCTGCCAAGGCCCAAGTCAATCGAGCTGAATCCTATCCACTATTGGTCGATATTGATAATTAGTGATCATTTTTAATAACGTGTCCTGTTTTAATCATTTATTACAACCAGGCTGAATTTAGCTTCCTCACAGAATGAGTGCAAAGTGTTTACAATTTGTGGTGGAAGCGTCTAATGTGGTACGATAAGTCTGTTGTGTTACTGGTCCAGGTCGAGACAGTCTCCTCCTGCACAGTCTACAGCTCTGAAATTTGTCTGACTTTAAAAAAATAAACAACCCAAAACTCACAATTTTGAAGAAATTGGACAGATAATTCTTGGATCTGTCTGGTTCTGGGCCCGAGACCGATCATCCTCCATCAAATGTTCGTGGAAATCCTTCAAACTAAAAAAAACATCACATAAAACTGAAAAAAGCAGCAACAACTCACAACTGACAAGACGGAACCTTGTCAAATGTGACTAAAAGGCTAAAAGGAGACCGAATATGCTTTTTCATTTTTTTCCTTACTTATGCATGTGAAAGGTCTTAAGTTAGAAAAGGTTCGCATCAACAGAAGCTCTTCTCTCCTACAGAAAACACTGCTCCTTAAACGCCTCGTCAATAGTCTCGCGTGTAATTCTGTGACATCACCACGTCACACGTTTGCATAATAATTGCCTCGCGGCTACTTTGGCTCTGACTCATGTTGTTGTCAGCTGGGACGGGTCAGGCGTGCGTGGTCTGACCAATCAGAGGAGACCTGAGGGGGCCTTAAAGAGACGGGAGCTGAAACGGAGCATCAAAAATGAGAGAAACTGATGTTTTTTTAAGCATTAAAGCAAGTAAATTAACTACCTATTCTTTTATTAACCCACAATTAAATTATGAATCTGAAAATGAGCATAATATGTTTAATGGTTTCAGCTCTGACACGTACGTTGACACACTACTGAGCACACTCCCTCCTCGTCTTCAATAATACGAGCATGCTTCCCCACTTACATTCCTGCCTTCAGTTTTTATTGCCTCTCTGTTTTATGCTGTTCCTGCTGATATCTAAACACAGTCAGCACATTCGCAAGATATCAGGGATTAATTTTCTGCCATTAAAAGAAGCCATTTAGCGATTTTCCCCCATCTACGCCGTGTGAAGAGCGGCTTCCACGGGGTTACAAATTGCTCCGGCTACAGTAGATCATCCATCACGGTAAACACGGAAAACCTTAATTTGATTTTCTAGCGACTATTTTAATGTGCTGGAGTTGAATGATTTTACATGAATTCGCATCCTGTCATATCAAATCGCACTTGCAGGAAGAAGTTCGGGGAAGTACTCCCTATAAAACACGTGACTCCGGGCCGTCCTCGCGCTGAGTTTGCTGACGCCATGCAGTCACAGCGTACTGGTTTTTGAATGGTGCATAGTACCTTTCACTTTTATTAATGTCTCCACTTCTAAATGTCAAATAAAGACATTAGCGCCGGAGTGGGGAAAAAAAACCTCGTGCTTCTCATCAATCTTCTCTTTGATGAAAAGAGGGAAAAAAACCTACAGAGCCTCAGTCGTCCTGACGTGAATTTATGAGTTTAATATAAACACGGAGAAGATGTTGGTCCGCCATGTGCACATGTGAACAGTCACAGATTCATACAGTTGTCATGTCAGATAGATTCTTGTATCATGTGTCATCTGACAGAAGGGAACCGGACGATATGTGTGTGATTCTTGCGTCAAACAAAATGCTGCTCAGCGGAGAAAAACCAACCGAGAACCTGCTCGTCTGTTTCTTGGTGAGAAAAGCCTCCACTTTCTGGCGTTCCAGCCAGACACGGTCGATCCTGCGATGTCCTTGTCGCCGTCCTCACTTTTGTGGTCACCCGTGTCTCGAGTCTGGAAGTGTCCTTGTGGTGGAGTGCATGCACAGCTGGAGAGGGAGCACACGAGAGCCCTCAGGATCGTCTCCAGAGGCGGCACCCTCCGTGTCATCAGAGCAGGAGGCAACCTGCAGCTATTCAGCCGGTCAAAGAGACGACACACACGACACCCACTCCATGACTTCGAGTGCAAGTTCAAGTTCTTTATCTGTCACTCCCACGCGCAGTGAGAATACCGAGACGGAACAGTGTTTGCCACAGCCCAAGGTGTTGACACAGAAATACACTGAAATCACAGCACAATAACAAGCACAGTTATCAATGAAAAGAGGTCAGTGAAACATGGAGATTATTATTAGTGTGTAGCGGCTATTGAGACGATATGACAACATACAAATATAGATAAATATATAAATATGTCCACATCATGAACAGTGAAGCAGAATACAGTGTGGTTCAACAACATGCAGAGAAAGACAGTGTGGGTGGTTAAATATAAATAATTGTGCACAACTGACTATCAGAATATAAGTAATACTCACAAGTCAATATCTATTTACTAGTGAGTGAGCATAATTCAGTGAGTTCAGCTGTTCTGATCAACACACCTAAAGCAGCAGCAGAAGAAGAAACTGTGACCGGCTCAAACGAGACACGAGAGCAACACGTGGAACAAACTGTAACTCACTTTTTGTTGGGAATAAATAAAAAGAAACTGAGCCGTATGCATTTTGGATTTTTTAACCAACCACTTACCCTCATCTCTAGTGACTAATGTGCTTCCACAGCAGTGTTGTCACGATACTGCAATTTCAAACTCTGACAGAATACCTTGACAAACATCGATATTTGATACCATAACACAACGAAAACTGGTGCATGTAAAGCACAACATCATCTAAATGAATGTACTTCTGGAGGAGGTGGTGCGATTGGAGGTGGAGTATTGAAACAGTTTGAAATATTCAGAGTCGATGTGTCAACACTGTTCAACAGACGACGAGCCGACTTTACAGACAGAAGAAGCGTCTCACAAACAAAGTAGAAAGCGAGAGACAGCTGAAGTCTTCTGTTCGCTTGTTTGTTTTCCTTTTAGTGTGTTTGACTGTTTTATTGTATTTTAAAAAGGTTTTTTATGGTTTGTACGTAAATGTGAATGTATTAATATACAGGTTTATGTTTTTATTAAACGTGGAGAGACGTCCCATTAATGTGAATTCTGCCTGTGTTCACTTGTCAACCGTCAGTACGAATGCTAATAAACTCAAACTCAATATGCGGCTGCTGACAAATCATTTCTAAAACGGAGCCGACAGAAACACTGGATCGCATTTCAATTGATTTCTGTTTATTTAATTTGACTGCAGCTCGTCCAGACTGAAAGTTTGTCTTTGTTTTCTCTTTTATTCCACCTCCCTCCGTCTCTCTGCTCCTCCCCTCTCTCTCCCTCTCTCTCTGTCTCTGTCCCGTAATCCTCTGCAGTTATTTAAGGAGGAGCTGACCCAGGTGAAGGAGGGCATGAAGCACATCAATGATCTGGCCCACCAGCTGGCCATCTCCGATGTCCATTTGTCGATGGAGAACGCCCGCGCCCTGGAGCATCTCAACAGCAGATGGAAAGTGCTTCAGGTAGAGTTCACTGCTGGGGCCGCGCAGCCTGTTTGACATTGTCAGCAGCAGCTTCAAATTCAAGGGAGACATTAGCGAGCGATTCTGCATGTAGTGTTTGTCCTGATTTGTCCTGAAGTTAAGGGCTCATGTGAGGCTCCGATGGCGCCCGAACCTCAGGCCTCCAACTGCTTTATGTCTCTTTTATCTTTTTAAACTCGTGAGGGACGGCGGTGAGCTTTCAGGATGAGAATAAAGGTTGTGTGATGATCTGATCAGAAGGGGTGATCAGAGAATGTGTTCAAGCTGATAGACGACCGCCACGTACTAAAAAGGGATCATAAACCACTGGATACCACAATATGTGATTTAAATATCAGCAACTGTCGAGTCAGGAGGATCAATTCAACTCCTCCTGGCATTTCTTCACGCTGATGTGCAAGCTTGACCTGTTGCCCCACTCAAATCTTGAGCCTGTCGAATGTATGCTCATACAGTTTTAAGTACATTTTGACAGTCGAGGATTACATTAAAGGATAAACTCACCCCAAAGAAGAACGATTCAGTCATTATCTTCTCATCGTCGAGTCGACGGAAAGTGGAGCTGCAACATTTGTTCTAAACAGCTGAAGCAGCTGGGAGCTTATTTTTAAAAAAAGTCAAAAAAGAAAGCTAAAAACAAATATGAAATGGCTTCTGCAGCTCATCCAGCTTAATCTAAGAAACCGGAAGCCCTGAGCTCCCAGGTTGATAAGAAAAGAGGTTATTTACAGCCTTTACAAAGCAGAAATCTTCACTTTAGCTTCTAAATTAAAGCATAAGCGTGCACACCCCTTCTGAAGTGGGTGTGCGAACCCAACCACACATTTAAATAACGTCTTTCCAAATCAATTTGGGATCTCAGGGCTTTTCTGGATCATGCTGAACAAGCTGCACGGATCCGTCATGTTCTAAAACAAGACATACATACAGAGAATAGAGTCGATAAAAGTACAGCCATTTATTTAATTCATCTCACTTTGGTTCAGATCAACTAACAGAATCATGTTTTTGTTGTGTAACCCTGAAAGGATGGATGTAAAAAGAAATCAATAGATGCAATCAACAGAACCATCGACAGAAGTTTGCAAAATGGTCAGCTGCTTCTGATAAAATCACTTAAAAGGGCCGGAACATGTGTGACCACATCGTCAGCTAACACGAGGATGACAAAAGGTGGATCTGAGGAGGCTGACAGATCTGGTTTATCTGAAAAGTTTAATCAATGGTTAAACTCTCCAAACATACACAACCGTTTGAAAAGTTTGAAAATCACCTGTCACAAAAGCTTCGCTCCAGCCCTGACCTAATGTTTCTGACAAAGTTATTGTTGCGTTCAGGATCGAGGACTTCATTCACTGTGTATCCTTCAAAAGTTTTGAATCTCCCGACACAAAAGCTCGATTCAGTCCAGTCGACGGTTGAGAGGACCGCCCCTTTATTCTGAACAGTGTTATAAAAACCCTCTTTACAAATAGATGTTATTGTGTATGACGGGCTTGTAAAGTCGGCACAATGGCTGCCAGGGCTTTCTCTCTGGAACTCCCTCCCGCCTCACATCCGCTCACTGGATTACAAAATTCAAAACTGCTCTTAAAACACATTTTTTTGAATTAAACTAACCTGCTCACTCTAACTGCATCAGCTGCACCGTATGTTTAAAATAATAATAATAATAAAATAATAAATAGTAGAAATATAGATACATTTTAAGTTTATTGAACACAAAATACTTAATTTACATTTCACCGTTGTGGTTCAATAATTATCGACTCACACAGCACAGTGAGTCTGGCACAGCGACGGGCCAAACAGCCACATATGCTCGGCCCAAACACAGCGATGAATCATGAGACCAAAAGCGGACCAGAACTGGCACAGGCCGCCGGTTCTTGGCCAGAGTCGGGCCAGCTAGTCATAGACATGTCATGGGCAACGGTGTCCTGGCCACCAGCTCTGAACCACCTGTGGACCATAAGTCATTGCTGTATGTCGGGTCAGTTTCACTATTCTGGACCGGAGTGAAGTTTAATTATTGTATTGTTCTTCATTTAGAGCCCAAACTATTTTAAAATGTAGCGTCTAAATTATACTATTTTTATCTTTATTGACGTCAATGACAACAGGTGAATCCAGACTTTTGAACGCTGGTGTGTATTCAGATCAACTTCTACAGTTGGTTCAAACTTGACTGCAAAAATTAACAGCTGGCCAAACACATCCTGTAGCTGCATCTGAGCGTCAGACCCTCGCAGTCGTTAGCTGTTCGCCTTAAAGCAGCTGCAGGTTGTTTTGAGCCGAGCGGCGGAGGAAGATTCAAACAGCTCTAACAAGCCGCAGCCTCAGTATGGACCTGTTCTGCAGCAGCTGTTGTTTTTCTGCGGCGGTTCATCCCTGTGATGAGCTGAGCTTTCATTCAGAATGTTTAACAGTTTAAAAAAATGTAAAGTTGTTGTATAGGTCGCAGTTTCACGCATCATGAAGTGGCAGCCGAGGCGAGAAACACGGCGGGAAAGATGCTTAAATGATGAATTAAGGTTCTGACCCACACGTTTACATGCAGAGGGACGTCCTTCGATGAATCCGGGGCACTTTACTTTTAAAGCCTTTTAAAATTTTCAAAAATAAAGTGCTGTGGATTCACTGAACTGGACTTGCCCTCCCCCTCGATGCTTAGCTGAACGTATGGATGCATTATCCAGCGAGCGTTGCTGCGCCTCTAATCAGCGGCTGCATGCTCCATCAGCCGCCTAACAAAACCTCCACGCAGCCTCCCCTGCACCTCGTGTGAGGGCACCCTGTTCCCATTAGATAACCTCGGCGGTACCCTCCTCAGCGCCTGTCATTCGCGGCATCATCATGATGTTGTAATTACCTCTCCAGCCTCTCCTCCTCTCTCCTGTTTCTCTCTTCTCCGGCTTTTCGTCTGATGATTTTTAACGCACCCTTCAACAACTCCGAGAAATTAATTTTCCTGCAATCCACTTCGCACGCTCCTCGCCGCCGTCTTCCTGACGAGAGCTTTTCATGTGGCCTTGAAGTAGTCCAGGATGAAAACAGGTTCAGGGGGAGAACAGAAGGAAAAACCAGAGCGGATCAGATTAGACGAGTGCCGGGTTTGATTTGTAAGCCGGTGAAGCAAATCAAGTCGATGGCTTCAACTTAAGCCTTTGTCCTCTAAGTGAAACTTATTGGACCGCTCGCAGCAATTAATCACAGCCAGACAGAGTGACGTGCTGGTGTTCTTGGAGGAATCTCCTCCACATCTGGGTTCAGGTTGGAATATTACATTTGCATTTTAGGGCATTTATCAGACGCTTTTGTCCAAAGTGACTTACAGTGATTCATACATACATTCAAACACTGATAGCAGCGGCTGCCATGCAAGGTGCCCACCAGCACATCAGGAGCAGTCTGGGGTTCAGTGTCTTGCCCAAGGACACGTCGACATGCAGACCAGGGAATCGAACCAGCGACCTTGTTATCTTGGGATCTGTGACTGTTCTTAGCAGGTTTTTTAGTTTGTAGCATTTTCACACGAGAAAAGTGAAAAAAGATAGTATAAGACACAAGACGGATATTTTGCACATTGAGTGTGTCGATGCGTGTGATGCTCCCACAATGCATTGCACAAGGAGAATGGAGGAGCTGAACAAAATATATTGTGAGTGGTGGTAAAGCACATCCAAAACTAATTTAACCCCCCCCCCAAAAAAAAATACATTTCAGATCTTAATGTCGTACTTATTTGTATAATTTCCTGGTGATACATCATCTACATTGTTACAAGCTGCTAAAACTCCCAAAAAACAGGATAATGTTGTGATCAGTATGCAGCACATACCGTATCGAATTAGTATGAAGTATGGATTTCAGACGCGGCTTGTGTCTTGTTAAAACGCACTCCTCCTGCGCGAGGTTCTCGCATTTCATCTCTCGCTGCGTCGAACCTTTTTTTTTTCCTCGTTTGACCAAGTTCAAGTGCTCCGCGCTCGGTGAAAACCAGCAAGGTGCTTCGTATCCTCCGGTTTGCAGCTATACCGACAGATAAGCTGGCTTTTTTTAGAACGTGTGGGATGAGCTTGCTTAAAAAACACAAAAAAAAACATCTGTCAGTCTTATTTTTGAACACATCGGCAGCTCCAGCTCCCTCTGGTTCAATTAAAAGTGTTTTCCTCTGATGCGGGTCACGATGCATAATAAAGTTTAAACGATCCTTTGAGGAGCGTAGATGACACACTCGAAGCTGAATTATCAAGGAGACACCTTTTTTTTTTTAAACAAATTGTCACCACAGCCTGGTGTATTTACGTAAAGGATTGTTGGAAGAGGGATTCATAGAAATTAGTTGTTTTCCCATTGATGTTCCTCTGCGATGGAGGTAAAAGGTGTTAATGAAAAAAAAAACGCTGTGTGCTAATGTGCCCTGTGGTCTTTGATTCAGCAGGTAAAGTGAGAGCCTCTAATCCCCCCCACCGTGATCAACATTGTTAAAAAAGCTTTTGGTATCTATAGTCACCAGCTTGATATTCATCTCCCAGATCTTGGGGTTTTAATCTGAGCCCCTGTGATATCAGCAGAGCTCCGGTGAAATAAAGTAAAGAGACGGGTGTGGCAAATGTTTTTTTCTCTGTGTGTTTCCACCTTCTTCGAGCTGCCTCCCCTCCCCTCCCCCACCAGGTCGATTCGCTATCTCTACTGATCCACATTCATTAATTTCAATGCAATAAGATGCACTGACCTGGCACCTCGCTATCTTTTTTTTCTCCGCTGTGAAAGCAAGCAGAATGGAGAATCCTTTCTTCTTTGTCTCCCTCGCCGAGGCCCCATTTCTCTCTTAATTAAAATGATAAATGCAGAAATCCCCGTAGCATCCTGTGGCCTGTTGATTTTGGCTGCCGTGACGCCGGCGAGAATGTATCTCCCCAAATTTGATTTGGTAATATTTGTCGATCACGGGTAATTTAGTCATTTGTCTTCCTTATGGCAGCCCAAATTGCCTGCATAACAAATAGATTGTGAAACGCCGCGCGGTCGGCGGTTACACATCCGAGGCCCGCCGACGCCGCTCTGTATTAGTCCGAGCAGTTTCAATCACGGGGTCCAGATTATATTGTTTTATTTTCCGGCCGGGGAGCAATGACGTGTGCACACTAACTTAATGCATCTTAACTTTATACATTACGACTCATTGCCTGCTCTTCTTCTCTGAAGCCTGAAGGATCCTCACATTTTCATCTTTTCTCCCTCTCCCTCTTTTTATCACCGAGTGGGTTTTACCTCCCATTGTTTGATGACGCCTTTTTCAAACATCCAGCTGACAATGACTCATGTGCCAAATCCAATGCATTTCAGGTAAACCAGGATTAGTCGGGGCCCTAAATCCCATTTTGGCGAGATACGTGACTGACGTGAGACGCTCCTCACAAAAAGGCGTCGTCAAAACTTAATTTTGTCAACGCAGCCCTCCGTACTTCATTGAAAACACAAGCGAGGCTCTTATTTCATCTTCCCGTCCTCCCTTTTTACCACGCTGTCATTACAACCAGGAGCCGGTTGTCCCGGTTTCGACAAAATGTGTTATTTTGTAATCTCTGTCTTCGTTTCCTACCTGCTGCTCTTCAAAGGCTTTCAGAGTCCTTCAAGAGGGCCAGCGGAAGGAAAAAGACATAATTTATATTCCGCGGCTCGCTAATGGAGGAGAAGCAGGTGGTTTGTGTGCGTGTATTTCTATTTTGGGGATTTTGCGGTGGGGAGTCATGAACAGCACGATTCCCTTTGATTTAACTGTGTGTGTGTGTGTGTGTGTGTGTGTGTGTCCTCAGGGTTCGATAGAAGAGCGGCTGAAGCAGCTCCAGGATGCACATCGAGACTTTGGCCCCGGATCGCAGCACTTCCTCTCCAGTAAGAGTCCTCGTCTGCTTTTTTGAAGTCGTTGCCTCGCGTCGCACCGGTCTGCGCCGCGCTGTGCCGACTCTGTGGGATACATTACAGTTTCATACGATAAGGTTATAAAACTGCTGCTCGTGTGTGTGTGTGTGTGTGTGTGTGTGTGTGTATTTGGGTTAGAGGTGGAGCTGGCAGGCTTTTTGTTCATCCCTCTTCATCAGTTCCAGCGCACGGTTGCGCTAAGCGTCCCCAGCGATGCTCATCACAACAGTCATTGCTCTCATTCGAGCGCAGATACGTATTTGTGAATTCCGTCTCTTCTTTTACCTGCCGATCTTCAAAGGCTACACGGAGGGAGCGTGGCGGGGCGGCGGGGGGGCTGAGAGATGTGATTTACTTTGCCTACTTTAGGCTGATGAAGACATGAGAAAAGGGCTGTGTGTGTTGCGAGGCTCTCTGCGTGAGCGTTTTTATTTGAAGTGGTGAGCGCTCGCGTGTCCTCAACAAACCCCTCATCCAGTTTTTACTGCCGTCATGCTGGCTCGGGGACGCCACACTGGGGGTTACGCAGCGCCACTCCACCGCCAGCCCAGACTGCTGTACCCTGCAGGAACGTCTGGGTTTGAGCCCGTGTGGTTTTTTTAATGCACCAACATGCTCAGGCCTCCGATTTCTGCTGCGATGGAATAAAAAGGAGAACATTCGCTCCATTACTTACACAGGATATAAGCTGATTTTCAACCAGCTTTGAATCACTACGATGTTGATAATATACGCGACTGAACGATGGTCGGCCTGCTCCCAGATCTCCACACTCTTCTGCCGCCGAATGATGCAAAACGTGTCATCTGGTGGATTTTAAGGTTGTTGTTTCACGGACACACAGATTATAGTCGGACCAAGAGAGAGAGCCGCCTCTGTTGTGGATTTGCGGCTCGTTTGACCACTCAGGACAAATGAAGAAGACTACGATGACTTACGTTGAAGTAGTCTCTCCAATGTTCGGATTATATCTCCAGCTCAGAAAGCATCCCTCCCATACATGGTTATCTGTTTAACACCAAAGAAGGGAAAAGTTACCCGCAGAGCTTCTCACCTCTGGCCTCGTGAGGAATAGAAAGAAAATGAGTAGAAGACAGTAAATCTGCTACCACAGATAGATCGAAGGCCATCCTACGAGTTTACACAGACAGTCAGCTTTGGTTTGTCGGGGATCTGTTCTGTAGACATTTCTACACAGCTTCGAATCGCTTAGTTTGCAAAGACCATGAGAGATATAAACTCATAGAGCAGATTTCACTATGCCCTCATCCACACCTCATCGGGCCTGACGGTCATATAGGGTACGTACGACATCCTCTCTTATGAAGTCAGAATCTCCTGGACCTTTATGTTTTTCTCCCACAGCCTCCACTGCCTTCTCTTGGATCGAGTGAGAGGCGTCTCACCCAACAGCAATCAAGCTAAAAGCCAAGATTCTGTTGCTACCACACAGCCTATTTCTCGCCTAAAACGTTTTCAGAAACGTATTTTAGCACATTGAACCGAAAGTGGTGCCGTATTGTTCCTGTATTGTGAAAATGGAGGCTGGAAAAACTCTGATCTGACTGTAAAACAAGGCAGTGTTGATCAAATGTGAACTGTGATCCTGTTCATCGTCTGACGATACAATACTGTTACTCTGTTTTCTCGGGTCATGTAGCACCAGTTTCTGTTTGTCTGTGTTTCCAGCCTTGAAATATTTCTTTAAGTGCAGTTTTAATTTGTACTTTATTTCATTTCAGATGATTTTTACTCCACTGCACATTTATCTGACAGCTTTTATATATAAAGCGTATTGATACTTTAAAACACAAACTATTCAGTCTTGCTTTTATGTAGTGTCTCTATACTTATTGTGATTTATTTTGTTTCTATCATAGCCCTTTATTCTTTTCGGGCAGGGCCTCTGTACGCGGGTCGTACGCTCTACCAGCTGAGCTCCTGGGCGCCAAAATATTGGATCTTACAGAATAAAACACACTGTGACCCTTTGGACTAAACCACCAAACTGCATATAGAGTAATCAGAATGACCTCGCTCTTGACCGGCTCCGACATTAACCACCATGTATGCATTTATGCATCAGTACCAGCGATATAACAGTGTAACATAATAATTTGTCGGTCAAAGGGGACATTTTCCATACATAATAAATACACCTACTAATGAAAAAGGAGACGAGTTCATTGCTGCTGATAAAACTTCTGTAGATTTATTGAAAGCAGATATTAAATGCAGGTAGTTCATTTGTAAAGGAGTGTTTTTTTATTGGCCCTGTTATTAAAGATCCCGTCCACTCATGTGTCTGACATAAAAAATGTATAACAACCAATTTGAGATCCTTAAAAGGGCACCTAGTCCTTCACCCTTATTAAAAGGAACAGGAAAAGTTTTTACCTGAAGGGGGACCGAGTATTTTGTTTCCCCCTGATGGATTTATGCGCCCATTTCAGTCTTTGTACGTGCATTTACTTTTTTTACAACATGCATGTCTGCATTGTGCCATGTCGTGGTACAATAACAGCACAATGACACGGTGTGTGTGTGTGTGTGTGTGTGTGTGTCTCTTGCTTCTTCAACAGTGCAGTCTGTCCTGTTTGATCCTCCGCTGAACCCCCTGTGGTTCAGTTTTGGAGGCCGATTAAAACGCTACAGTCACCCCATCTCTCCGACACCTCCACCTCTCGTATTGTATTAGGCCGTGCCAAATAAACCAACACTCTGTGGAAACCCCGAACAATAGACCTGTCTCCTCGGCTTTAGTGCGGCGGTTGTACACCAGAGCAGCTCTGTTAAGGCGCTCTGAATGGACGCGCTGTCACGGACATTGTGTACAATGGCTTTTCATGCCATGCCTATTTTTGAAATTGATTTCTGTGTGTTTACACAGGTTCGGTGCAGATACCGTGGGAGCGTGCCATCTCCCCGAACAAAGTGCCCTACTACATCAAGTAAGTGCAACTTCATGGTCAGCGTGTGTGCACTGTGGGAGTGTGTGAACTTTTTCCATCACAGGTTAGAGGGCTGGATTAAAGTGGGAGTGTTAGCGTTGCAACAAATGGATATGACTACTGTCTGTGTGGAGCAAATTGGTTTTCCACTAGAGTTTGACCTGTTTTTATTACCAAATTCCACTGAAACAGGCTGTTTATGGCTTTTATCAAACTTCTGTGATTGGCTGCTTTTACTCCTGACCATGTCCCCACAGTAGTGACATCACAGTGGAGGGTGGGGGCAATTAAAAATGGCAGGTTCAAATGCTGTTATCAAAAAGTTGGTCAAACAGTAAAGAGGACCCAGCTAGAGGACGTTAGGGGACATCTACCGAATGAACATGTAACATTTCTACAGTAAAACATCGCAATGGACGATAACATCATTGTTGAAGTTGAGTCAGTCTGTCAGTTATGCCGTTTTTCCACCGACAGTACCAGCTCGCCTCGCCACGGCTTAGCGTGACTCTACTTGGTTTGGTTTCAGACGCGTTGTGTTTCCATCTAGAATTAGTATCTCATCAACGTGGGCGGGTCGTCATCAACGTGGGCGGGTCGTCATCAGGGACGTACTTATCCACGCGACACATAAACAGGACTAGCTGTGGGCTACGCAAAACACGTACACCTTTTCATTTCTTGTCGCACCATCAAGCTCTTTCTGGATGCGTCTTCAGCGACAACACTCAGGAGCGTCTCCACCTCTGCCACGGTCCACGCCGTGTTCCTGCACGTTGTTCCTTCCATGTAATCGCTATGTTGACTGAACGCAGATGCTAGTTTTTAAAGGTAGCGGGTGTCAGGCTCGGACGTTGCGCTCGTCATGAGTCATCAAGTGGCGTCGCTCTCTGTCCAATCAGTGGCCGGCTGCCAGCTTACGTCACACAAAAGTATCAGCTCAGCTCGGTTGGAACTTAAACGGAGGTGATACTAAAAAAGTACCACATTAGCAGGTACCAGATTTCGGTAATGGGAACGCAAAAAAGGCGAGCTAAGTCGAGGCGAGGCGAGCTGGTACTGTCGGTGGAAAAATGGCATTAGAGAGGATACGCTCATGCTCATTGCATACACCGCTGTTTCCTTCTGTCGTTCAAACTGTCTACTGTATTTAAGGACATACATCCACATGCCAGGTTTTAAAGGGTCTTTGTCTCTGCACCACGTGTTTGTAACTGTTTTTAGCCAGCTAGCTATGATAAGAAAACGCAAATACCAACAGCACTACTGCGAGAAATGCACTTTCATTTCCCTTCCACTTGTCACGAGCACCAACATCTCTGGCAGCTCTGAGGGGACACACCACTGTTTTTGTGCTCTCTGGTGGAGAGCCTCTGAAATGTTCCAGCGGCACAGGGCTCAGTGTAGTCGACGACCATCCGGGCCCATCCCAAGTACCAGCTTTATAGCCGGATAATTAGACTGAATTGCCATTTGCTCTGATTTCATTATTCAGCTTAACCTCCTCTTAATGCTCTCTGTTCTGCTCTGTCACTGCTGACCGACCGTATCTGTTCCGTTGACATCATTTTCAATCCTACCAGAAGCTGTGGCGGTGGTCGCTTGGAGCAGTTAAAGTTCTCTCCTGGCATTAATTAAACCCCTGAAAACTCATCTCTGCTCCTCACATTTACATATTTGGAGGTTTTTTTCCCTTGGAAAAAATCCCTGTGTGGCTTTAAAATGGTTTGGATGTTACTCTACAAATTTGCCTCATTTGAGGGTCTGCAGAAAAGCACTGGCTCGGGAGCTCTGGGAACAATTTTGATTGACAGCTGCTAATGCTAATGTAACAGAGGGGTAACCACACAAAGTTAATAACATTAAAACAGAACCTCAGAATGCAAAACACAGATAATAAGCTACATCTGCACACCTGAATTCTTCTGACAGGATTTGTTCTTTAGGTTTGTGACATTTGAAACTGTCTGAATCTGATTTTATTTTCAGACCGTCCTTGTTACACTGCAGGTCTGAAGCAGAAATGTTCAGCCATGATGTGTCTTGTATAATATAAAAAACACACTTTGGACAGGTTAGAAACTTGATTTTCAGTGGAGGGCTACAACACTGTTCAAAAGTTTAGAATCACATTTTCTTTGTTGTAATCCTTTGATTTTAAATGTATCTTTCGGTCCAGAAAATCTCATTATTGAACCGCAGTGATACAAGTACATAACATGGGAACTCTTTTCCGTCTGTTCAATGGTGAGACTGAACAGGTTCGAACTGTCTAAAGCACAAGTTCAGTTGATTCAATATAAATGGTGCTAACCCGACACTGACCTTACATTTAAATTTTGAAGTCTAAAGAATCAGAGAAAGCAACACACCTGTTAGTCCCACCTTGTTATTCGCATTATTGTGCACATGACCATGACTTCAGTGTTTTTCTAAAAAACCTTTCTACAAAATAACTTCTGTGTAAAGAAGACTCTGAACCTAAAAGCATGCAAGAGTCCTCTCAACTACCTGACTCGAATGAATCGAGCTTTTTACGCAGGTGATTCAAAACTCTCGAGGGTGTCCATTATAAGTCCCCCCCAATCATAACTGCACAAGTATCTGCTCTTCATGACTCAAAGGCAGTTTAAAGACGCATTAGGCCAAGGTTGGAGAGCGACGTCACCTGTCAGAGGACCCAGTAGATTTATGACGGCTCAGCCTGATCTCCGCTGCAGTAGTGCTGGGCTCCCACAGGAATGCTCATCTAACTTTTGCTCCCAAGTATCTTTAGTTTTTGACTTTGGAAAAGTGGACGCGCCAACTTGTTTGAGATGTAAGCAGCAATTCAGAGATCTCGAAGAAAGCTGCCAGCTTCCTTTTTAATCTCTCACTGCCAAATCCAGTCCAAACTTTCGAACGCTCTTTGTTTTCCATAAAACAAAGAGCGTAAAAACACCATCTGCTCCCACACAAAGACGTCGTTTAGGGTAGGAGCTTGGATTGTTTTCCGCCCGACAACAGCGGATGGGTGTGGAATCATTCATTCGTCTGTGTCGCTGTGAGTTAATATGTCTGTAATTTGTATTTTGACAAGTGAATTCATCTCCCATCATTCTTGCTCTGAGCACAACATTTGCAAAGATCATTCCGTTGTCTAAACATGTACACAGTTACTATTAGAGAGCGGATAAACACTTAACGATTCAGAGAGGAATTATATTATTAGAGTATTTGCCTGAGCGCTCATCTGTTTATCTATTTTCCTCATCGGTTTCACCTTTTAGAGCGCTGCTGGTTTTATCAATGAACTGCGAATGTGTGTATATTTACGCCCAGACGACTTTGTGTGTGTGCAGGTTCGCTTCTCTGCCGACTGCGAGTATTTATTTTCTTCATCATTTTTCAACAGAACCTCGTGGGCCTTGTTTTTAGTCTGCTAGTCATTTCTTTATGGGCTATATTACTGTACCAACGAGGGGGGAGTTGTATCTGAGCAGCACTTCATTGGGTACCAATCAATGAACGCTCGCACCGGTAAAACGATGCGTGCTGCCCTAAAAGGCCCCTGGGTCCTGGCAGACCTTCTGCTTTGGGATTTCTCATTTATTTTGCTGCGCTTGTCCTTTTTTATGGAATCTTTTTTTTTTTTCCTTCCCCCTGAATGTCCTCTAGAGCGAGTAGCAGCATAAGAAGGTGGTGTGAGTGTCTCTGAGTGAAGTCTTCTAAGTTTTATCTCCAGCAGAGCAGCAGTGGTGCGCAACTTTGATGCCAGAACCCCCGATTTGACGTATGTCTGCACTTTACGGGCCTGAGACTGTTGTAAACAACAGGTCGCCCTGTCCTGCCCTCTCATTTTCTCATGTTTTCCCCCCCACTCTCTACCCTCTGATCTTCCTCCTTTCACCTGCCTGTCTCTGCTCATTTGTCCTCCATTTCTTCCTTGATCTTCGTTCACCTCCGCTCTTTGCCAGCTTCACGAATTCCTCTGCCCTCGTTTCATTTTTTTTTTTTCTTTTTCTTCTGTCCTCTTCCCAGCCATCAGGCCCAGACGACGTGCTGGGACCATCCAAAGATGACAGAACTGTACCAAGCACTGGGTGAGTAAGGAGACAATTAAAGCGCCCTCCGAGTCGTGCTCATTCGCCCGGGACCCCCACTGGGCCGCGGCAGCATGGCACCTCTTCTTTGAAGGCCCTGTCACACAGCTCATTAAGGGCCCTGTATTTCAAACACCTCCGGGACTACATCGCTGCTGTCATTAACCTACGAGGCCCAATTTGCCCGCGCTGCGATTGCCTTTTGCTTAGCCTTTAATTAATTGCGATAACGACGTCATGTGTTTTACTGTTAATCTGATCTGACGTGGGGAGCTTGCAGGGGAGATAGGGACACCGTCGCGGGCGCACACGCCCGGCCAGATGCGTACACGCACACGCACACACACACACACACACACACACACAGATAACATTAGCAATATGGTATCCTCCTAATGACTTCTGCAGTGGTGTGATAAACATGAGCAGAGATAGCGACGTCTAATTCCTCGATGGCAGGGTGGAGTGGCGCGGGATGGGTTTGTTTTCCCCTCATCTCTTCATTTACTCTAATCTCTTTCTATCTCTCCCTCCATTAGCGGATCTGAACAACATCAAGTTCTCGGCATACAGAACAGCCATGAAGCTGCGGCGAGTTCAGAAGGCTCTGCGACGTACGTACAAGTATTTCATCCACGGTGTTTTCTGTCTGGACCGGCTGGTTAAGTGATATACTGTCATGCTGCACCATCAGTTATCCTCCATGAAAAGCTGTGATGATTAGCTGTGGTGCATTTCTTTATTCAGTTGCTGAAGGAGTCTCTGGTTGAAAAAATATTCCTTGCAATTATAATTGGCGTTAAAATGCAGAAATCAAGGGTATTGATAAGCTCAGAAGCCACCGGAGCCACTCAACCGCCGGATTTCTTCCTCATTCTCATCAAGGCCTGGATTGTTGGTGTGTTAGGTAATTACAGCTATTAATTGGTCAATTTGGCTGACAGAAAACGAAGGCAATTATTTTTTGCCGCATGGTTGAGGCTTGAGCGTGTGCCTCTTCAGGGTCACAGCACTTGTTGTATCCTTCAGGGGCCAGACGCTCTCACTTTCTTCCCATTTGTCTAACTAACCACTGCTTCTCTTTAGGATTATGTAGTTTCCTCTCGCCTCATTTTCACCACCACAAACACGGTCTCTCCTTCTCCCTCTCCAGACTCTTAAAGGAGACATATTATGCTAATTGTCAGGCTCTGTATTCCACCTCTGTCTGAAACGCTCCTGTTTCTTTAAGGCCCCCCCTTCCTAAATACCCAGTCTGCTCTGATTGGTCAGCTCACACATGCCTGAGCAAGCACAGCTAACAACAACAACATAGTCAGAGCCAAAGTGTGTGACATGGTGACGTCGTGTGATATCAGAACTACTGACGAGGCGTTTCAGGAGCAGTGTTTTCTGTGGGAGAGAGGAGCTTCAGTTGGTGTAGATCTTTTTAACTTTCAAGAACCTCTACATGCAACAAGAACCTATAAAACACTGAAGCAAAAGAAAAGCATAATAGGTTTATAATAGGTCTCCTTTAGTGTCGTCCACCTTCCATCACCTGCACTGCTCTGACTCCCACTAACTCCAGATGAGCCCATATTTTTCCTCTGCATGTGGCCAATTCAGCACTTTTCCTTTTCCATGTAGCGCTCGCACACTTCTCTTCCTTCTCCTTCAACCTTCCTGCCACCTTCTCTCTCCTTCCAAGTTCCACGCCGCTGTGATAAAAAAAAACTCTGCGTGCTCAGACCAGCGTGAAAAACCTCCTTCAGCGACTCAACCTCCTTCTTACTCTCTGCCGCTCTCTTCTTATCTCACCCTCCTCTGCTCTGCTAGTTGATATTGTTACAGAATTTAATTGCCAGGCTGCCTTGATAACTGCAGAACTCTCATTCTTTCTCCCTGCACACTTCGTGAATGATTGAGCAGTGCGGCATGAGAGCCCATCGAGAAAATGCAATTTTTTTTAGACGCTTCCCTCCCCAGCCCTGAGACTACTTCTGCTATCTCCTCTCTCTCTGTTCTACCTCATTATCGTGCTATCCAATTATACCTGGCATCAACGGACACCCTTTTAGCTCCACTCCTAGGGATGGGCCATCAAATTAGTTTAGAGGGTGAAATCAAATTTGTGTCGCTGCTCTTGAAACATCTGGTCGGGCTTAAGTGGGCACAAAGGGTGAATAAGCACGTCCTGTCGCTTGTGCTCTCGATCGTGGAGGTGAGCGTGATGACACGGCTGCGTGTTTAAAGGTAAACGTGCGGTCATGTGTGTATGAAAGTAGGTGTCGAGGCTCCAGTAGATTTATGTTATGAAAAAAAAACCACATGATAAATAAGACTTGCTGAATAGAGACGACTTCAGTGCTGAATATGTGTGTTTTTCAGTGGATCTGGTGGCGCTGAGCGGCCTGACGGAGGTGTTCCGGGAGCAGGAGCTGCAGCAGGGGGAGCATGTGATGGATGTGGTGGAGATGATCCACGGCCTGACAGCTCTGTACGAGAGGCTGGAGGAGGAGAGGTCCGTCCTGGTTAACATTCCACTCTGTGTCGACATGTGTCTCAACTGGCTGCTCAACGTCTATGACAGGTGAGGCGCGCTGATGTTTTTATTTGAAACCCGTGTGTGCGCCGAAAGCTGCAGAGAGTATTTTCATCCAGCAGCAGAACATGAGAATCCCTTTGGAGTTTGTGTTTCTGTAATCCAATATTAATAAGCCTTTTAGCCCTTATTTGGTTGATTTATAGAGTCGATGACATTGACCATACAGCCTGTGTACAGGTGGAAGGTTGTTAAGACCCTCCTGTTGTCTTCCGGTCAAAAAATGATCCCGAAACTGTGTTCAACAGCAGAGAAAACGCCTTAAATGTTGTTTTTTTCAACTTGAAATTTTATGACTTTTCCTAAAGTGACCCCGACATTAGAAAAAGGGAAATATTGCCTTTATTCATATTTCCACTTGGGTACAAAGATTCGAGTCATTTTTGACATGGCAGTTAAAATCACAGTGAGTCTGTTACAGACTACAACACACACACACACACACACAGACACACACACACAGTGCTGATTGATCTCAGACAGAACTAAAACCTTCTCGTGCAGG
Source organism: Lagodon rhomboides (assembly GCA_039737535.1). NCBI lineage: Eukaryota > Metazoa > Chordata > Actinopteri > Spariformes > Sparidae > Lagodon > Lagodon rhomboides. Next base: position 7,086,282 of record CM077794.1, read on the forward strand.
TGCACCGTCACCTTTCCACAACCCCTCACACAACTTTCAAAGATCAAAGTTCAAACAGTTTCAGACACAACCATCAAAGCGTTGTTTACTAACACTTCTACATTCAGAGCGTAAACATGCTGCAGAAGACAGGTCTGGGATCAGTGGGTGAAGCAGCTGCTTGTTCTTCTGTAGTGGTCGTGGTCGCCCTCTCAGGTCGCCTTGTTGGTTTATGTTGCTCACATTTGACCATTATTGGAAGTGCCTTCAGTAAATTGCCTTCAAACCTACTTTTTGCGCATTTGTGATACTTTCTTGGGCTGTACAAGTTCTGTACTTTATCTCTTGATAAAATAATAAAAAAGTTAGAAAGTGGAGTAAGAAAGAAGTGAGCTTCTGCAGCCTGCTCAAGGCTACGTTAGCAGCTACTAGCATAATACACCAAGCATCGCCGGCTGAACTCTGGCCAGTCAAGTTGAATTGTGGGTAATGTAGACACCAGGTGTTGACCAAACTGCCAGACTTTGAAGCCAATTTACATAGCGGCCAAACTGTGTAATTAAACTGTCACATGATGCACTGGGGCATCAGACATCGTGAAAGAAGTGGCTGTCAAATTTCTTAAGCATCACAACCTCCTCAAAATGTCTCATTTGACGATCCTAATTGGATCCATTCAGTCCAATAACATTTAGAAAGGCTTGACGAGCCTTTTCAAGTTTTCAAGGGGTTAAAAATAAAAATTTCCCAGACTCCCTTTATAAATTTGCTCAATTTTGTTGAGTTTTTTAGTTCAAAGAAACTTTACAAACATTGTGAAAGGCTGTCTGTGAAAGATTTTTGTAATTATTTGGACCTTCTTGTAAATTCGTCAAATGTTATACCTCAACTTTTCTCTCTTCTTCGTGTATAAAAACATTGTGTGCACAATCTTTGAGCCCCCAATGCAGAAGATCCAAGTCGCACTTTCTTTGGCTTCATGGGCCTCTGAGCAGCTTTCATAGGAATGAATGAGGCTCTGCTGCCGATGCTGTATCCATTATACGTCCATGGTGTTGAAAAGGAAAAAGTCTTTGATATAAAACACTCATCACTGCAGTGTGATGCTCAAGGTTTTCTAGAATAACAACAGTTCAGAAGAATTTCTATCAGTGCTAGGCATTTAAACAAAGTCCCAACAGTATATTATACTTCCATTTTTCTCGTTTAACATGTTTTTGTTACTTTCGACTTACATTGTAAGCCTGTTTCTATCTATTCTTGTATTCATCGATTTGAACATGCGACTCTCCAGGGTAGCTTTAAATACTAGAAATGGGTGTCGCTTAGGTTCCCATCCATGACCATGATACCGGTCGTTTGTCAGGTTTAAAAGGCTGCGGGGCTGGGTGTAATTCTCAGCGGGTTTAGTGTCGCTAAAGGACATTTTCACATTACACCAGGTCATTTGAGTCAGTGGTAGCATCAGAAATAATGGAGTTGTGGGTAAATACACGCCGCATGCCCACAAAGCCTCCCTATGTGTAATATAAAAACAATTTCTTACTCTATCTCACAGCCTTAGGCCTGTCTGCTGCAGATTGATGTAATTGGTTCAATGGCTACTTGTCCAGACATCTATAAAGAGGCTCAAACTCCAATAACAATATCCAGGCAGAGGGCCAATCATCCCTTCTGAGACGCAGCAGAAACAAATCCTCTTTCACACCAGCGTTCACATGGTCTTTGCTCCTGTTTGACTTTTTTGTCTCCAAAGGGGAGAACAGCGAGCGCAGACACAGGAACGCAGGAATAACCCCCGCGAGTGCTGTAAATTCGGGCGGTAGCTCTTAACTACTCGCGGCTAATGAGAGACAATCAGGACTTTACCCTCTGCATAAATTTCAGTAATTGCTTTTTGTTTTCCAATAAATAGCGGCAGTAATTCTGAATGAAGTGTGTGTTTATTTGTGTGTGTGCCAGGGAAAGTTTATCGCGGCGCGCATGTGTTTGTGTGTGTGTGTGTGTGTGTGTCCTCCGGAGGCGTGTCACACAAGCAGGGTGTGCGGGAGTGACACGTCCCCCGAGGAGCAACGCTGGGGTGCATATTGAAGATGGCATGCGGGTGTATGTGTGAGAGGTGCTGACAGCCAGTCGTCCCCAAGTGCTCTCCAGCTCCTCTGAGCCGACTCCAGCGCTGAATCTAATTGGGGTGGAGACAGTAACGCTCCCCTTTATCGCTTCTCATGTTTCTCCATGTGACTCTAATTTTACCTCGGCCCCGGCTCATAACGGTCCGGCCCTAATCTGGTTTGACCTATGAACAAATTAAAGGAAAAACACGTTCAAAAGGAACATCCAAGAACGCACTCTTTGACTCAGCTCATTGATCCGACGCTCTCTGATGATGAATGTGATGTTCTTGATTTCTCACTTAACGATTCAAATGTTAATTCGATAAGCCCGCGGTTTCTGCCAATGCCGCTCAGCTCGGCACTAAATTCTTGCCGGCTGTGTCGGCGCCTGAGCTGTGAAATCTCGAACAGTGGCGGTTTGTTTACATCTCAGTTTCCGTCCTGCTACAGTACAGAGACGCTGGAGTCACAGTCAGTCACAGTTGAGAGATCGGTCCATGTAATGACGTCACTGTAATAGACGTGTGACATTTGTATTCATTTGAAAAACCGGGATAGTTGAAAATTAAAATGTTTTGCACAACAGTAGATGGTAACCACAGCAACTGCACAGCCGACAATAGCAAGGAGATGAGGAGGGAGAGTAATTCCCCAGACTCCCTTATAAAATTGCTCAATTTTGAGAGTTGGTGAGTTTCGGAGAAACTTTCCAAACATTGTGAAAGACTGTCTGTAAAGAATTCTTAATTATTTGGACTTTCTTGTAAATTCGGCGAATGTTACACATTAAGTTTTCTCTTTCTTTGTGTAAAATAGCATTGAGTCCATTTGTTGCAGCGATGTAGGTTACGTGATTTTTATACTGTGTATATATACTGAAACTCAAATCAGCCACAGCAACTTCAATCAACAAGGAGATGAAGAGGAGGAGAACTTCCCTAGACTCTCTTATAAATTTAGTTAGGAGAAACTTATAAGAAATATTGTGAATATTGTGTGTGTGGAAAATTCCTAATTAGACAAGTTATTTTCTTCCTTTGTGTATAAAATCTTTGCGTCTGTTTGTCCCAGTGATGGACGTATGTGTGAGGGGAGTGAGATCAGATCACAAGTGGTTCCTTTTGACATTTGACTGTTTCATCTTGTTGAATTTTAATATCCTATTTATCAGCTTTTATCCAAGATTGCAGCCAAACTAGATTTCGTTGTGTCGTAATTAACAGCAAAACTTTTGCACACCTGTTGATGGACAGGTGTGTAGGAGAAGACGGAAGGCAGACAAAATCAGAACAAGAAACTCCCACACACTGTTTGCCTCACTTGAGATCTGGAATACATTTTTAATAACAGGTAAATAACCTGCAGTGACAATAAAGGAATTATCTATCTATTTTCAAAGTATTATCGTGTGTTCAAAGACACAATAAACAATAAAGACATTTTATAGAGGAGACGAGGATATATGACACAGATCTGCCTGTTTTCAGTGTGAACAGAGACTCCAGTTTTCTATTCCTAACTGATAAACATCAGTATTGTAGAGTAACATTCAGCTTCATGATCAAAAATGTTTTTCTGTTTCGTGTGGACACTCAAATCTGCATCACACTTTTTTTTTTTAAATCAGTTAATGGTTTTTACAGGGACTCATTTCAGGGGGTGCTACAGCCGCATCAGCACCCTGAACTTCGCGTGTCCGTGTCGCGGCAGCTTCCCCGTAACCTCCTCTGTTAGTTCAAGCAGAAAAAAAAAGCTAATGTGACCCTTTTAGGTTCGGTTCAGGGCACAGCAGCGTCCATCGCTCTGGCCTTGCCACTGGCCAGTGATCAGACTGCATACTCAGCTGGGGGGGGGCTGCACTTCTGAGCCTCACAAACACTGGAATATAATTAATGTGTGTGTTTTGCGCAGTGTGTATGCATGTGTTTGAAGGTGACACTGGAGTGTATGTGAGCTTATTATCGCTCTTCTGGGCATAACCTTTGTGGACGCTTCATCGAGTCCCTGTACTGCCTTTTGTTACTGTGGATGTGCTCTAACACAATTTCACGCTGTAGCACTGACCTGTACTGTACTGCTCTGACCCACGTAATTCCTCCACACTTTGTCCCTCCCAGCAGGGTTCGGCCCAATGCATGAACTGATTATCACGACACAATACTCCGAGATTTGGTGTTCGAATGTCTAACTCCACGCTTTTCTCCTTCTCTTTTCTTTCCACTAGTGCTCGAAACGGCAAAATGCGAGTTCTCAGCTTCAAGATGGGATTGGTGAGCTTGTGCAACGCGGACGTCCAAGAGAAGTACAAATGTGAGTGTGATGCTCGCTCATGTGCCTAATGCATCTCCTCCGCTGCAAACAATGAGCCAAAACAAAACGGCCCTGATTGCCAGTATTACATAAAGACATCCACTTAGTCTAATGGAGGAAATGACTCTGCTGCCATAATGTAGAGCTTTTTTTTTTTTTTTTTCTTTTTGTACTTCTGCAAAGTACACCGGGGGCCTTTAAAAGGATTGCTTGCCAAAGACACCATTCATGCACACAGTGTTTCTGCGGCTCTCACTCCCATTTTTCTTCTCAAGTCGACTAGCAAAGAGCTAAGTCGCTGCCATCCCCCTCTTTTTTTTTCCCTGATTATAAATTATGCTGTTGTATTTTATTAGTGTGCCACTCCACTTTGAGACATGTTTTTACTGTTCTTTTGTAACCCCGGTTTATGAGTCATCCTGTAAATGTGGCTAAAATGGAGAGTGAGCATTTGAGCTGATGATAGTTGGACCTGGAACAGCCCCGTAATTAATCCAGGATCTGAGACAACACACAGCCAAACCCCGTGCCTGGGGTAATTCATGCATGGCACACCATCTGTATCAGCTCTTCAAGATTGAGAGTTCACAGATTTGCATTCAATCGCGCGGTCCCAGAGGAGAGGCAGCACTCTTTTTCAGGTAGACATGTGGTGGCCTTATCAGTTTGTCGTCTCTCTGACTGATCCTTTTTTTTTTGCCAAATTCCAAACGTCATTGGAATAATATTTGCTAATGAATCTGAAGCATTTGCATCAACACGCTTTGAGATGCAGATGGTGGGTGTTTATTCCATCGTCACCGGTTGTTGGCTTGAGATTCAAAAAAAGGAAATATGCTCGTCATTTCTACATCTTAAGAACTGCATTTATTTAACATTGGCCTCTACACATGCACCGTTTTGCAGACATATTACATCTACTGCTTTCAAATGTAATTTGACAAAGGGGCCAATTACTGGTCTGTGTCTGGCTTCTGCTTCTCATTTTCACATCAGCAAAACTTTGTGGCTATTTGAGAAGTTCAAGTCATCCAAAATTATTCACCAAAATCAGTTTCTGATGTAGTGAAAACTGTTCTTTCAAAGTGAATGCTGGATGTGTGTGGCTAGTCTCCTGTGATCTGGTCTTTCAATACTGGGACCAGGATTTAGATGTTGGTCCGTTGGTCAGTAGGTTCAACACTTGGTCCATTGACTGTATATGAAGGTTGATACTGTGTCTCAACTTCCAAATTTGCCAAAATATCCTGGATAGGAGCGCTGCCATCTTGTGCTGGTGACGTTGTTGAAAGCCAGAGTCTGTGTGGTTGAGCCACTAGATCAAGTTCTAGAGCTCGACTCCATCGCGAGCCGGGCTCAGCTTTCAATCATGACGTAAAATCCAGTTTTTATATGACAGCAAACATCTTTGGGAAAAATGTATTTGTCATGTGCTTTGAGTTTTTAGTTTGGCTCATGTCATACATGCTGACATTAGGGAGGGGGTTGGTTATGCCTTTGCATTTTTGGCTAAATTTTTTGTGAATCTGTCGGTGTTGGCCATGTGCAGCATGAATTTACACTCTAGGGCTTTGTGGGTGCTCCCCAAATTTAGTTGTAAATTCATACCAACAAGTCATTTGGAAGACTTAAAACAACCTTAGTAATGTGTGTTCAGATAGTTTATAGCTTGTTCAGCCAACTCCAGGAATACCATCATCCCCCTGCGAGGTTTGCAGCACTGCAGGCTGCATGTTTCAGATCTAATAGGCCTATATACTGCGCTGCTGTCCCCATAAAACATGTCCAAAACTTATCTCTATCAAACAGCTCAATGTAAACATTCAAAGTGCCAAACACACCTCTGCTCCGGTTATGAGAACTATATAGAGGAAGCTGTTTAACATGCAGGTGTTAAAGCCAAGCGTTGTCCCTGTAGGGTTGAATAAGTACACAGACGGTGGGGATGCTTATGCTGGGATTGTGCTGCGCCCTCATACGCCTGTCAGCATTCATCTCCTCAGTGACAGCCAGAGTCCCAGCTAGCTTGGTAAAGGCCTCATTCAAAACCTGACACGACTCCACTTATTTATCTCTTTCATCTCAGTGCACACCAGCCAGGCCTCTAATACTGATTCTCTCTCTGTCAGTGTGTCACTGAAGTGAAGTTTATTATTTTTTTTAATGGATTTAAAAAAAGTTAAAAGTAAAACTAAAGTAATGTTATTGTGATAATAGGAGTGAAACACTTTCCAAACTGTGAATGCTTGCCTTTGAAATGTACATTTTAATTGTATTTATTTAATGTACATATCTTGTATCTACATTTAAAACAAAAGCTGAGAACATGGACATAAATACAAATGCTCAATCCGCAGATGTAGATGTGTAAGAAAAATGCATGTGACAGTTCATGCTGGTTCGTGGTGTATGATCAGATTAAGCACTACATAACTGATGCATTACTTTATGTGTTTTCTGGCGGTTTGCAGACTTGTTCCGGCAGGTGTCTGGTCCTGGAGGATTGACGGACCAGCGTCACCTCAGTCTGCTGCTCCATGAAGCCATCCAGATCCCCCGCCAGTTAGGCGAAGTCGCTGCTTTCGGGGGGAGCAACGTGGAGCCCAGCGTCCGCAGCTGCTTTCGTGTGGTAAGGACGCCGCCATGCATGTCTCGCTAAAACACATCCTCAGACAGGCAGCGGTGCGTACAGTTGGCTGCGCACATGCATGCACATGGACAATTAGACGTAAACACTCTCTCTCTTTCACTTGCTCGACCACACACTTATGCACTGCCCTCTTCTTAAAGGACTCGCACTACTCTTATTAACCATATAAGCCAAGCCTGAAAGACGTTTGACTCCTAGTTTATACCAATACGTCATTGTTCCATTTTAGAACCAGCGTGATATTTTTAAGTTTGAGCACAGAATTACGTTAATTGTGTAGCCACACAGTTAACGTAATTCCTGATATCAACATGTCAGGAAATAACTCAAAAATATGAAACATCATAAAAATGCATCTGAGTGGGAATTAAATCAGTGATTAACTCAGAATTTGAAAAAGTATTGATGCAATGAGAGAGTATTAATATACAGTATTTCAAACCTTCTCTTCTATTAATACATTAAGACATAATGGTTGACCTCCAGATATCTCAATAGTCTGTGACAGGATGTTTTTTTTAATAAATACAGAAACAGAATTTTAGAAAGGCAGACACTTGAAATAATAATGACAAAATCAAACGGTTGCCTTCGGATGGTTTCCATCAAAAGCGCAACACTGACACAGAATTTCAAAGGCAGAAACTTAAAACAGTCAGTGGTAAAATCAAGCAGTTGCCTTTGAATGCTTTCCATCAAAAGTATGAAAAAGTCATCATGTCACACCAGGACGCTGTCAGCCATGTGAGGCCCATTGTGTTCCACTGACATCGGCACAGTCAGACTTTGCCTCAGAAGAAGACGAACTTAAATGCATCATCTCAGCTATTCTTACTAAAGAAGCCCCAACTTCACCACGCAAACATTACATCTCATTAATATTGCACTACATTGCTTTTAATGCCCATAAAATAGAGTCGGTGGTAGATAATGCATGATGTTACGAACCATACATAGACCAGGACGTTTAAATGGGAAAGTTGCTGATAGATTAGGATCTACTGAAATATTGATATGCTGAAGGGAGGTCCGGTATCTAAAGCTAATGCAGACACATGTTCAAAGCATGAGTTAATTCGTCTTTCCCTTCTTTGTGTGCTCTGAATGCTTCTGAGCTTGTGCGTTTGGCCCAGGTTGAAGAATCTTCACCTTGTGACATTCAATCCGGGACACACGGTAATTACGAAGTCCTCAGAAGCAGGACCCAGCCTTTTTTTAGAAGGTGGCCTATGCAAAGCCTTTAAATTCCCTAATTTTGGAGCTAGGTCCTTATTATGCACACTCTATAATGGTCCGTGTTCGCTGTATCAGCTACGGATGCTTAAAATCAATTCGTTTTTTCCATTTCCTCCATGTCAAGGCATTAAGATAAAATGTCAATGAAATTCAAAATTTTAGGGGTGACCCTTTTGGCTGTTTATCATCTGGCTTGGAAGTGAGTGACATCACTTAGTGGAGATGTGCATTTGCAGCCTCCTCACATAGACATTGACTTTTAGACTGCTGGCGAAGGAGCAGATGGATTGTCTTGAGGCAAAGAAAATGCAGAGCAAGGTGGTTATGCAGAGCACCGTGATTTTGCTGAAGGCGCTGGTCCAAGCAGAGGGTATTAGGATGAATTCAACTGTGGGGAATAATTCAACATTTAGTAAATATTTTTAGATTTTGTGGGACGGGTTTTATGATGATCTGTTTGACCCACAAACACATGCCGTTTAGTAGCTATACGCTGCAGAAAGCGCAGAGTTTTGATGGATGACTGGATGTTTATCACTCTGCTTTCCCAATGATGTTGAAAGCGTCCCATCTGCTCAGCGTGCTGCTTTTAGATGCGGCGCCGTGCTCAGCATAGTCAGTGCCACTTCCAGGTGTTCGGTATGCGAGGGGCTGCTGTTTGACCTCCCACGTGGAGCAAAGCTGGCTACTCTACTACCAGAGAGGAGCTCCTTCATCCCCCGGAGACTCTGTACTTCTGCACACCTCACAGTCTGTGTGATCAGTCCGCACACACACACACACACACACACACACACACATTTATTATGCTACTTTGCTTGAGCGGTGGAGAAGCCCCAGGGAAATCAACCTCTTAATGCATCTCTGATGCAGACTTAATGAGAATTTAGCACATCACGGATTTTCAGCGCTTGGCGAGTCATTCTTTTATTAGGTTGACTTCCTTTTTATCCCACTTTCTGGAATTCTCAATGAGGTGAGTCTGCAAACACACAAACACCTGTTCAGTATCCACACAGACACATGGTTTATCTCTGTGTTTTACTTTTATAATTGTTTGAGGTGCTACATGAAAGCAAAAGATGTCCCACAGTGTATTACATCTTCTTTCACCATCGCCTTCCTCCTCTTATGTTTTGTATTCTCTTTGATTCCTGTTTTTTAACACTCGCTCACTGCTGGACCACCTTTGGAAAAGGAAGCATACCCCTCCTCATTACTTATTGTACCTGCCGTGTTGTCTTTTCTATATTTGGATTGTTTACAGTCTCCTGCACTTCTTTCATCCCTCCCACCTTCCTTTCCCAGGCCCCAGGGAAACCTGCCATCGAGGTGTCTCACTTCCTGGAGTGGATGAGCCTGGAGCCACAGTCGATGGTTTGGCTGCCTGTCCTCCACCGTGTGACTGCTGCAGAGTCGACAAAGCACCAGGCCAAATGTTACGTCTGCAAACAGTGTCCCATCAAGGGCTTCAGGTAGGCATGCCAGTGCAGGTAAACTGACACACAGATACATGCAGATACTATGTATGTTGCAAGTGACAAGATGACATAAGATGGCCAAACACAAACTTTTCCAGCAAGGCTGAAAAATTAAGTGGATATGGAGGTCCCATAACTGCAGTTCCCCAAATGGCCCCAAAAATCCCCATCCCCACTCAATCCCCATAAGACCCAATATAAAAAGCCTAACTTTACAGCAGATATTAACATGTTTACTGCCTGGTACAAAAAACAGTATTGACCTCTACAGCTAATTTGACCGCTCAAAACAACTGTATGTGACTGAATTTTTATATAACTCACTAGTTTTAATTATATCAAGGCTTAAAGTTATGCATAATTAAGGAAGTAGCTGCTTTGTTTGACAGCTAGAGACCAAAACTAGCTGTCTAGCTGTCACCACCCAGGCTTCAACCAGCCTGCATCAGCTCCACCGTGCTCCACCTCTTTGCGCATTTTTGGATAAGCTGGGAGTTGAGCACCATCAGGGATTGCAATGGCTGAAGCCACCACATTGAACTTCACAATAGCTCATTAGAAACCTACAATAAGGGAGATCACGGAGACATACATATGTTAGATAGCACTGGAAATTGTATGGATTTACTTGTGGGATCATTTTGAAATTCTAAATCTGAAACAAAGAAATCAATTTTAATAGTGGCAGCTGGTGTTTTCAGCTGGTGTTTTGTATTGTAAATGAATCACTGCTCACTGGATAACAGCTTGTTGGAGACTCTGGAACTAAAATACAGTTTATAATAATAAGAGCAGCAGCCACACACACCAGTCTGTCCAACAGTACTAATTTATTGAGGCTTTAAGCATCCTGCTTGAAGGTCCCTGATTGAAAACTTGCCTCCCAAAAAAAAATATTATCATGCAGATTGCAGTGTGAAGAAGCTGCTCCTATTATTATGCAGTATATTCTTGATCCTGGAAATATCTGGTAGAGAGAAGAATTTGTGTATGTATTCAAACCTCTGAATGTGGTATTCAAATAATGAATGCACCATTTATCTGTATATCATACACTGATGTGAAAGCACAAAGCAGGAAGTGATCAGCATGGTTTACAAGACTCAAGTACAACAACACTTACAAAAGAGATAGGTCTTCGACTCAGACTTATAAGATCCGAGAGAATTCACTGCCCTGATTCCCAGGGGGAGATTGTCACACAGCCTGGACCCAGGACAGCGAATCCACAGTCCCTTTGTGTTTTCATTATTAATCAAGGCACAGCAGGCATTGTTCAGAGGACCTAAGGGACCTAGCAGAGGAACACGGTGTAAGTAGATTACTGATCTGCTCTGGAGCAAGATTATTCAAAGCCTTAAAAGTGAGGAGGAGGATCTTGACCTGAATCCTGAATTTAACTGGAAGGCAGTTAAGTGACATCAAAACTGGGGTGATATGAGAGCGATACGAGGTCTTAGTGAGGAGTCTTGCTGCAGAGTTTTGGACTAACTGTAATCTGGTAATGGCATCTATTATAAATTGAATTACAGTAAATTGAATTACGGTAGAATAGGTGGGAGGACACAAAGGCATGGATAACCATAACTCAATGCTGAAAACACTGGCAGTGGTTAGATTTCCCTAACCTAAACCTTGTTTCTAAACAAATCCTTTGAAGAGGCCAAAATGTACTCACTTTCCACAAATGTCCTCACTTTGTGGTTTAAAACATTTGGTCCTCATTATGTAGCAAGTACAAGTATACACACACATACACACATATTTGTACAGTTGACCTTGTGGGGACCCTCATTGACATGATGCATTCACCAGACCCTCACCCTAACCTTAACCATCAAAACTAAATGCCTAACTCCAACCCTTACCCCTAATCTAACTTCACCCTAATTCTAACCCTAATCGTAAAACCAAGTCCTAACCATCAAACAAAAAAAAGTGAGGACCGGCCAAAATGTCCTCACTTTGTGGTTTAAAACATTTGGTCCTCATTATGTAGCAAGTACAAGTATACACACACGTACACACACATTTTTGTACAGTTGACCTTGTGGGGACCCTCATTGACACGATGCATTCACCAGACCCTCACCCTAACCTTAACCATCAAAACTAAATACCTAACTCCAACCCTTACCCTAATCCTAAAACCAAGTCCTGACCGTCAATCAGCCCTTTGAAGGCCTGTCTGAAAGTGAAGACCGGCCGAAATGTCCTCACTTTCCCAAAACGTCATCACTCCCAGGGTCTATAACTCAAATCGGTTCTCATAAAGATAGCATTACAAATACACACACACACACACACACGCACACACACACACACACACGCTGCTCCACTCTGCCAAGTTCTCTCACAGACATCAATTCAGCCTCTGTGTTGTATTGATCTTGACAGGTATCGCAGTCTGAAGCAGTTCAATGTGGACATCTGCCAGACATGTTTTCTAACCGGCCGCACTTCCAAGGGAAAGAAGCTGCACTACCCCATCATGGAGTACTACACCCCAGTAAGACAAACATTATCAAGCGCTCTGACCGAATACAGAATGGAAGGCCCCAGGGTCGAACATAACTCTGCTTTTCTCTGGAAAAAAAAAAATATGTCTATCTCTGTCTTCCCGCTGCCACACATAGATTAGCCTCCTCTCCACTGTAAGATCGCTATCATCTGAGTGTACACTGCTACGTATGCTTACACTGCCTCCTCCAGATCTATAGCATGCAGAGATTGAGCACCACTCAGCAGTTCCATCCTCTCTGGCTCACATAGTGCACACACAAAGTGCTATTTGGAGCACACGTTGTGGACTAAACCCCAATAAAACCCGACTCTTAAGCGATTGCCCGCACAGTCTCCGAAGTCGAGTTAATTCCGACGGAGTAGCTGCTGCACTGTAGTCGGGTTGTGCCAGATTTAATCTCTAATCAATTTTGAGCTGTAAAATATGGCAAAGGGCCATCTGTACAATGATTTTTTTTTTTTCCGCTGGACAATATTTTATATTAGCTAGCGACAGTTTTTCACAGCGGTGAGGCAGACAGGCGCCCATAGATTTCTACCATGATAGAGAGAGCAAGAAATACAGAGCCAGAGAGAGAGAGGGAGAGAGAAAGGAGGACTCAGAGAGAGCAGGAGAAAGTGAGTTAGAGAGCAGATAGAGGAATCAGTTTCCTTTAAAGTCAAAATAAGACAAAACCAGTGCTGAGACAGAGTGGGTGCGTTTCAGATGAGGTCATTTTGGGAGAAAGCAACATTTACAATAATTCTTGAGCGGTGTAATATGTCTCCTCACCTCTTACCCCTCATCCAACCAACCTCTCCTCCTAAATCAACCTCCAGACAACCTCGGGAGAGAAGATGAGAGACTTTGCCAAGACTCTGAAGAATAAGTTCAGGTCAAAGCAGTACTTCACTAAACACCCTCAGAGAGGTTACCTGCCGGTGCAGTCTGTGCTGGAAGCCGAGAGCTCGGAGACGTGAGTCCCACACAAAATCACTTTGCAATGCATTCACAAATCTCTCTTTCTCTCTCTGTCTACTTTCTGTCCTGTGCCTCTCACTTTGTGTCAGTTTCAACCCTCACTGTTGTAGGCTAATTATCATGCTCCGGCAATTTTCTGTGCCCCTCTGACTCGCTGAGAAGGGTTAAAGGGACAGCTCTGTGTTTGGAATTAACATAATGCTGTTCCTGTGATCTCAGTCTGGATCAGATGCTCTGTTCACATGAGTGAGTCTCACCCAAAGGGAAAAACAAGAGTGAAGATGAGACTAAAATCCATGAGATCATCAAGAAGCATAGCTCAGGGCTACGGCAGTACCCAGAAAGATTTAGCATGATTATGACTCCGTGTTCTGGCTCATTTTGTCTCTGTTTGGGTCACCTTTCATAACCTCAAACATTATATGGGTTAATGCTTCCATCCAGTCACACAGAGCAGAGATGACATGATATTATTGTATTAATATTACTGATATATTAATGTATGAGCAGTATTTTACTGTTGTAGCTGGTTAAAAAGGAGCTGATTCTGACTTTTTTTATACATCTCGTGGGGCAGTTTCCTGCAGGGGTTTGCAGCCTTGGGGGTGTAGAAACTCAAGCGAGTTTTCAGATAAATCTAAGGTGTTGCAAGGTTATTACCAAGATGATTATTTCTCAAATCTTTGCTTTGTTCCCTGTGAAATGTTGGGTAGTTTCATAGGCGACCAGTATTTCCAGGGGACCTTGTGTGTTCTAGAAATTACCACCCCAAGTTGGTGTTTTGTGTGGTGCATTCACATGGGATGTGTGAAGTCTGTAATTTACTTGTGTTTACCGACATTAGAGTGAATCTGCCCAATCTGCATGGGTTACAAACATAAATACACATTCAAGCTCATTTAGGAGATAATTTAGCTCATATATATACAAGCTCTGTGTAAAAAAGGGTTTAAGAATTATTTATTTTTGTTGAACTGCTCATATAATAAGGTCTGAAGGTGCTAAGACGAGACAGGACAACTGGGGCAGGATCTGGAGTGAGCAGATCTGGAGCACACAGTAATAATAAGGGCTTTTTAATGAGGTGCAGCACCTAACGTTGCAACACAAAGCAAGTGTTCATCAGAGCAAGAAAAGGCAGCGTAGATATTTAAATCCCCTGGGCTCAACTATAAGCTTCCTCTATTATATAATCTATTATATAATATGCTGAATATCAACACATAGTAATAACAACATCATGGAATCCATCAAAGCACCTAGAAAGCATGATAGAAAACAAGATTTCAGTTGAACATAGTTCAGTTGTATTCGTATAAATCCAGTAGCTTTCCCTGTGCATCAAGTGAGAAGGTGAAGTCTTTTCAACACACCAGAGTTTCAGGGTCAGTTGATGTATTCATCAACATTATGATGTGAAACTGCACACTTGAGATTCTTGGTGTGAATAGCTGACTCATGTTCTGCCTTATTAAAAAGCTGTTACTGTAAATGTATGCTGGTCCACATCCTGATCCACTCATAGCTCGTAGACACGTATGCAACCAGTGATGAAGGTATGAAGGTCATGAAGTAGGTATTGTTCTCATCTTACTCAAAGCACTTGCATAAATGTACTTCTTCCCTCCTTCCCTCCTCTTAGTTTTAGCCTTGGCGTTCCTCCGACCACACAGTCACTCTTGCAGATAATATTGCCTTGGTGGCGTGTTGACATCGACTTGTGTTGTTCCCAGGCCGTGCTCCTCGCCCAAGCTGCCCCACGCAGACACACACAGCAGGATTGAACATTACGCCAGCAGGTACGTGGCTCACCGAGCCGTGCTATACATCAAATCATTACAACAAAGTCTGTCCCTTTCACTCCACCCTTGCCTCCGCCTCTTCTCCTCCCCTGCCTCCCCTGCTCCCTCACCCTTTTAGTCTCGGCCTCAAACTGATTGAAGTATTGATTTGGCTGCGTTGTGCTCTGTACTCCAGCCAGGGCTGAGACTGTACTGCCCAGCAGTTTCCCTCACGCTCCCTCTCCGCACCAGCACATGCTGGTGCACACAAGCAGAGCAGTTTGCGGTTGTTGTGCGCGAGTGTGTGCGCGGAGGTCGGCGGGGTTCAGCGTGCCTAGCGGCTTGTCACTTGCGAGGGCAGTGAGCCCATTGGTCACCTGGGAGCTGTTGGTGTGGATTAGTGTCTGTCTGACAGGTTATAAACCGGGCACAGCACTGGACTCCCAAACCCCTGCCAGCTCTGCCCACAGTACCGCAGAGCCGGACACACACACACACATTTCCTCTGAGCCTGTAGTGAGTGTGTGTATATATATATGTGTGTGTGTGTACTTCTAAGTGTGCCATTGTGTATTACTTGCCTGAGGCTCCAACACACAACTGCCTTACACCCTGCCAAAACAGAGGGAACACACACCAACAGGAGAGCTGGCACCATTGTCCTCTTTACCCCTCTTATCTCTCCCCCTTTTTCCCTTTTTTCTGTTTGTGCCTTTTTATCTTTTTATTCTTATCTTCGTTCCCTCTCTTCTATTGTTTCCCACATACATATTTATTTCTCCCAACTCTCCCTTTCTCTCGCTCTCTCTCTCTCTCTCTTCCGGCCCTTTCTTCTCCTCTCCGTTCTTTAATACCTCTCTGTTGCATCCTCCTACGTTAACTCATTTGTTGCTAATTACGGTACAATTTGCTTCGTGTTGGATCTTAACTAGCTCAATACTGTAGCCGCCAACTGAGGCTGAGCAATTAATCTAAATATTATCATGATCACAGCAGGGCCCGGTGCAATATCCACATCTCAGTAGCTGCAGTTTTTTTTTGTGTAAAGCAAAAATTTGTCACAACATAACAGTACATACACTGAGTCAGAATGGGCCACCTGGTGATTTCATACTCCTAAACAAATAGTGGCGCAGCAAATCACCAGACAAGCAACTAAAAGTATTGCTCGTTAGCTCAGTGAGCCATGCAGCTAGCGGTTCGGACTGGGAGCTTGGAGCACCTGGGGGAGTGTTCACCTCGAGAGATGAGGCAGGTGGAGGTGACAGCAACACTCCCATAGTGCTCTAAATTCCTAGTCCTGGCATAGTTAGCTAATACGACCACTAGCTGCACAGTTAACCGAGCTTTCTAGCTAATGGCAGCAGCAGTTAGCAGCTCCTCTGGTGATACTCTGCCCTTGATTTGCTTGAATCTAAAGCATTTTTCAGAAATGCCATCGAGGTTAAAATCTCCCAGCCGCCACTGTTCTCCAGGCACGCTTGTTTCGTAAAAAAAGACCTCAGCAACAATCGCATCATCGCTTTCCTCCAGGTGAAAATGAAATGCAAAAAATGTGTCACTTAGACTGAGTCATATCGCATTCACAATAATCTTTAAATGTTTTTTTTCCTGGTACACGTTTCAGCCCTGCCTTCACCCAAAATGAACAAAAAGAACAGAAATGGAAATGCGGTCGCTGTGAAACCGTCTAAACGAGACACATTCGCAGATAACGTTGGTGTTTACCTTCCACAGCCTGCTGAGAAAATGCCAGACAGACTTGAGTTTTCTTGGATCTGTCCATTAATCTGTATAGCATCTGAGCAACTTCACTCATAGCCAACTTTATCTTTACGCAAGTCAGGAAACCGTTTCATCACTCAATGCATTTTTTATCTGCACAAGAATAAATAAGTTAGGGTTTTTATTTGAGACAATCACAGCTCACAGTGTGCACACATGGTATCACTCATTTTATCTTATAAAAGCACTATATTATTAATTAACTAATGGTTTGTAACACATTATAACACACGTAAAGGCAGTTTTCAGCAGATATAAAGACAGTTAAAGTGTAATTTTTGGTTAATAACTCACAGCCCACATGACAAATGTCTTGCTCGTGTTGGTGAATCCAGGTTATCTTCTGTACTTTTGCTTGTGACTTCTCCAGCCCATCTTTGGCTCTCAGCCTCAAGCTCATTATTCACGACCGACGGCGTGCATCTTAAAAGAAAACATCAATATATACTTTCACTTAAAACAGCTGGGCACTGTCGCTTTAATCAAATGTTACTCAAACCGAAGTAAATAGAGATTTTGTTTTGGACTGTTTTCAGCCTTGGATCTGTCGAGCCGGGGAATATTTTCAGCAGCAGGATTGTGCGTGATGGATTAACTCTAAATAAACTACAGCGCCCATTTTCATCATAATGAAACATGTCAGCCAGCAGCTCATTGATGTGTTTTTAATAGTTATGGACAACAAAGGAGCTTGATTGCTCAGAGACACGTATAAGCTGTATGCGGAAGATAACACTTGCTTTTAGGATCAATTCGGTGCTGGTTTTCGGTCTTTCATGGGATTTATTGACTGAATAAATAGAGGATATCAGCAGGCTTATCCTCTGAACACTGAAATGTCCTTATATTTTCTTACAACTTCATTATAGTGTGTTCCAGTATTTATTAAACAATTTAATTAGTGATTATTTAATGCTTATAAATACTCAATGGAGGTGGTGAGGGACAGTTATACAGATATTTTTGTAGGATTTTATACAACAACACAAACATCTATACAATTCAGTGTAATAGCCCTTTAACAAAAAGATCTCTGTGATGATTGCTAAATTACATTTTGAGTGAAACTAAATCAGAGGTATTTTTTTTCTTTATTCAATTGTGGGTTTTGAGGCCTTTGTCAGCTGTGTTAAATTGGACCGCAAGTAACGAGGTGGTGCTCATTAATCACACGGTTGGCGGTTCTGTCTCTGGTTCCTCACACCGACGTGTCAGACGGCTCTCTGTGGTTCTGCCAGCGCCTGGTGTGGTAAATCTGGAAAAGAGGGAGGCTGAGCGTACAGGAGGGTTGTTGTTGTTTTAGGAAAACGCTATAATTTATTAGCGTTTCTGTAACTTTGTCCTCCTTCCATGTGAAGGTTATTGACCGCTGTTACACCCTCGATTCCAAAAAAAAAGCAGGGACATTAAGTAAAACATAAGCATCACTGGTAGTAACTCCACATGAACGAGGGATTTAACGGTGGTTGTCTTGTACTGGAGGTGAGTGGAAAAGATACTGAATTGAAAAATGTAAAATAAAAAATAAATGAATAAAGTTAAAGTTGCTACTGGTGACAACTCTCCCACAGTCCAAAGCCACTCTCACACAGTCGCTGTGACTCTGGACTTATCCCGAGTTTACTCACAGGACCTGTATGTGTGAACAAACGTCTGCATTATTTGCGCTGGACTTTCCTCTGCCAGCTCCCTGGTCCTAACCCCGCGTGAGCCTCATGTGTAAATAGAGCAGACAATCGTCTGGAGTGAACTCACAGTGAGCGAGTGGGAGCGTCGACCACGTGTGATCTCCTGTGTTAGTGCTGTAACTCAAAAACGTACAGCGGAACGAGTGAAAATGGCTTCTTAATTGCTCTTCAGCAAAGTTCCTGAAAACATCTGCCCAGAATATCTCGTGCTCGGTCTCCCGAGCTTTCATACGGTGTTGCTGCATCATACCCTTCTCCGCTTTCCTGTGTGTTACTTTCCACTCTTCTACCTACACTGCAGCTACGTCATGTAGCGTTGATATCAATGCAAAAACAGTCATTACAAAACAATCTGTAACCTTCTGCCCAGCAGCCGCCCCTCACCTGACATGAGTGATGACGCCTGACGTAGACAATCGGACCTGATTAAATGAAGAATAAATTTGCCAATTCTTCTTAAAATGTACTGAATTGAAAAGAGTACAAAGATGATATATTTCATGTTTCACCGCGTCATCTTTTTGTAAATACACGGCTGGTACATGGGCTCGTTTCATTTGTAAACGACTGCATTCTGTTTTTAGTCACTTCATTCACAGCGTCCCAACTTTCTGAGGATTGTTGTTCGGGAACACATTACACTGAACGAGTATCGGCATTTTCAGATTGAGACGCATTTTAAGAAGAGAAGTGTGAGCGTACTTGATCTGAGCACCGGCTGATAGGAGGAGACAGTTCTTATTATGGGAATGTTAAGTACTTTGTCTGAACTCAGGCAGCATGCAGAATTGACTTTATTCATATTTCAACGCCTGTCTGTCTTTTTGTCTGTCGCTTTTTCTGTCTTCCTTCCTTCCTCCCTCCCTCCCTCCCTCCTTTCTTTCTTTCTTTCTTTCTTTCTTTCTTTCTTTCTTTCTTTCTTTCTTTCTTTCTTTCTTTCTTTCTTTCTTTCTTTCTTTCTTTCTTTCTTTCTTTCTCCCTTCCTCCCCTCTCTGCCTGTCAGTTAATAGACGACATAAAGAATCAAATCACGCTTCTTATTTGAATTCACTCTCTGCCCTAATTGTAAGTCACCGCTCACTTTAAACACTAATGAAAAGTCAAGCCGATATCAAAATCCTGGATGTCATCCCCCGAGCGGGTCGGCGTCCCTCCTCTGGGATGACATATTAAACAGGTGTGTGTGGGAGTGTGTGCGTTCGTGTCAAAGTGCCCTTCAGCCAGCGAGGAGTGTACGTATTAATCCGATGCAATAATGTAGTCTTGAGTCATCTCCGGAGAGATGGAGCATGTGATGTTCAGGGTTAGGAAGCCAAATTCGTGGGCATGTCAGACACACACTCAGCCTCTTCCTCTCTCTCTCTCTCTCTCTCTCTCTCTCTCTCTCTCTCTGTATCTCCCACCTCTCCTCATACATCGACGGAGAAGAGGAGTTCATTCCTTTCATCATCGGCGCTGCTTCGACATCTTATGGAAAAGGGGATGAGAGGAAAAAAATAATAAAAAACCCTCTTAGAGCTGTGTTAGTATTTCTCCTCGCTTCCTCTCCCGCTTTTCATTTCCTCTCACATTCATATTTACATTCATACAACACACATGTGTGCACAAGACGCCCACACACACACACTACAACTATTTCCTATCGCTTTTCTCTTCCCCTTTCTTTCCTCGTTTACTGTCGTCCCTGACTGAGACTCCACGTTTTTTGCGGAGGGCCTTTTTTGATGAATGGCGTCGCAGGATGACTTACGAGCGGCCGGGGTTCACAGGCCGAGCCTCCTGTAACGGGACGTGGATAAATCCTGAATTTCCTGCAGCGTTATGGCCTCATCGGACACTGGAGAGGAACGGGACGTAATGTGGATGTCCCTGACAGCCTCTACATCACTCACCCCTCCTCCTCACTCACTTTCAGCTGACGACATCCTGCGAAAGATGATGCAGCACGAGGGTGTGCCGCGCGTGTTTGCTGCAGTGTGGATTTAACACACAGGCTTTCATGTGTGTGTGTGGCTGCATGCATGTATGTATGTGGGCAGCCGCAAGACTCCCCTGCACATCAGCAGGTTGGTTCTCCGCTCCGGCTAATTACCTCACTCGAAGGATAAACCCGCCCTGTGATCTTCCGACGCCGTTATATATCATCAACGTGTGATATATTCAGTCGACTGCGCCCACCGTAGATCATGTCTTCAGTTCATTTCCTCGAAGTGGATGTCAGGGAGTGGGTGGCCTTGTGCATTCAGGTGTGAGATGCACATGTAGGTGGTGGAGTCAAAGGTGAGAGAGGGAAGGCCAAGTCAAGAAAAAAAAAGCGAGAGCGGTGTTAAAACGTGCTCACGGAATGAAATAAGTGGTCAAAGATCATCTGGTACACAAAGAAAACGGCGCTGATGATTGTTGTAAACAGTGTTTTACTGTGTTTATTAATTTTGGCCATGAAACGCCAACAACCGCAGCCGCGCACCCTAATGAGCGAGACGCAAACCCTAATAAAGAAAGGTTGTTGCACACTGTATGAGACTATAAGAGGCCATGCTTAATAATTTAATAACATGGGAGTGGTTTATTCGAGCTAGTAAATTAGCCGCAGCCTGCACCGCCTTGTTTAAAGTGTGCTGTTCATCTATTTCAGGGTTTACTTATCCAGTCCGCTGAGCTGCTCACAGACTCGTTGATGTCTGATGTTAACGATTTAAGATACGGATGATTACATGAGGTACAAGATGGAGGAGGAATGAAGCTGCTCTGTAGTCTGGTGGTACGGCAGCGGATACTGTATCTTCAGCAGGGTGAGCAGACTGTACATCGGCACACTGGTGGACAGTCGCCTTAAGATTAGAGAGAAGATCACCTGTGGAGTTTCTCTGTTTCATTTTATGAGTGTGACACAACACAATTTAAATTTCGAAGCCAGATCGCTTAAGCCACTCCCCCCGCTGCTGCACAGAATGGTGTTCGCTGTTTATTCAAATTGTATTGATATTGAGCGCGTCGCGTGTCCAAATTGCAGCTTATTCGACACTGCACTTCCTCTGGACGTCGGCAACAAACATGCCGGGTTTGAAGTAAAACAGATGAACGGGTCTTAAGATGTGCGAATAACAGACAGACAGACAGAGACGCCTTGTTTTTTAGTTAGATTAACCACAGCGAAATATGCTACATGTCCTCCTGTTTTTTTCCACATTTTTCTACTTAGTATGCTCCCATCAGTGTGTGTGTGTGTGTGTGTGTGTGTGTATATGCAAGGCTAATTTTTAATTCAGCCCAATAACTGTCGTGCGCGGCGCTGACCCAAATACTGGGAGCAATCTGAGTTCAATGTCTTCACTCAAGGACACTGAGTCCATTCACTTCACTTCTTTTTACGCAGTGATGGGATTTTTTTTTCGTAAGCTTTTTTCTTATGCTTTCAAACCGAAACCAATCAAAGCACCTGTAGTGGGGAAACATTCTTGAAGTGGCTGGCATTCTCTACATCGCCGGGGTACTGAAGGATGTTTGAGTCCCACGGACACAGAATAAGGCGTTTAAGTTTGTTTTCTTCTGCATACGTTGCCACGGAAGGTAATCACGCCAAGAGCGGCCATTTATGAGCTTCAGGTGTCTGTGTGAGTTTAGATTGTGACCGCGACAGCACCTGCGGCATGTTTTAACACGTTTAAACTATTTTCCCCTCCTGCAGACAGTGAAACAGCCCACAGAGAGGCACAATGCAGGACTAGAAGCGCTGTCCTTGGTCCTGAGAAGCCACACACACACACACACACACACACACACACACACACACACACACACACACACACACAGTTGCTGTCCACGGTGCTGGCTAACAGCGCATCTCTGAAAGACTTTTTTATGGCCTGCACGCTGGCGGACAGTGAGCAGTATTTTATCAGAACTTTATCCTCCCTCCTCGCGGACACGTTTACGGCTGCCACTCTGCAGTCTATACGTGTTTGTGGACTGCTTGCTGTTCAGTTTCAGTCCTTAACGCTAAAAGGCCACAGGTCCTATCCACACTCCTCAGACGCTAAAGCGTACCGAGTGTTTGTTTGATCTTGTGTTTCAGGAAGCATATTTCCCCAGTGTGCGACGGTATAAAACGTGCTGCTTTGGCTGTTTCCCACATTTGCTCCGGCTCATCCACTGTGTCCTGTTTTTTCTCTTTTCTCTGTGTTTGTTTGTATGCATACGTGTGTGTGTGTGTGTGTGTGTGTGTGTGTGTGTGTGTGTGTGTGTGTGTATATATATCTACAGATTGGCAGAAATGGAGAGCCAGAATTGTTCATTCTTCACGGATAGCCTGTCTCCTGATGAAAGTCTGTGAGTACGCTGCCACCCCCACACACACACAACAACTCCCTCATCACAACCACAGCCTTTCACTGGGATTATGTGTGTGTTTTGTGTGTGTGTGTGTGTGTGTGTGTGGACACTGTGTCCTCTTGATACCGTGATTGCTTCTGTGTTTATGTGTGTTTTCCGACTGTTTCGGGACAGAGTGGGTAATCGCATAAATAATCAGCCACATAATGAAAATGACCCACAGCGAGCAGCGTGCGCACACTCCCCCGTCATCACGCCTGCTGTGATAGAAGTCTCTGGCTGTGGGTAGATACACAAAGCCCCGCTGAGGAGAGTGTGTGTCTGTGTGTGTGTGTGTGTGTGTGTGTGTGTGTGTGTGTGTGTGTGTGTGTGGAAGCTGGCTGAGTTGCGGGGCAGTGGCGAGGTTACAGCTGTGAGAGGAATGAGGGATGTTTGATGTGAACGAGGCGGCCGATACGGTGAGCGTGAAAAGCTGAGAAAGGGGCCACATGGACTGAGGGGTTAGGGTCGTTTGCGATT
This sequence comes from Lagodon rhomboides, assembly GCA_039737535.1. Taxonomy (NCBI): domain Eukaryota; kingdom Metazoa; phylum Chordata; class Actinopteri; order Spariformes; family Sparidae; genus Lagodon; species Lagodon rhomboides. The sequence continues at coordinate 7,109,641 of CM077794.1, forward strand.
GTGTGTCTGTGTGTGTCTGCGTCTCATTTTTGTTGTCGACGTCCATGTTGGGCTGTCTCCACCTTCTCCAAGAGGGTGCACCTTTTTTTTTTTTTACCCAGCTTTAAAGTCGAGGCTGCACGCCCAGCAGCTCTGTGCTAAGTGTTGTCTGGTCTGTTAGAGCTCCAGGTGTGTGTGTGTCTGCTCATTATTTCTTTTCAGACTTGTTACGTGTGTGTGTGTGCGCTCTGAGATGAAGCTGTGATTGACACCACATTAAAAGCTAGTTTTAGGCTACGACGAGACTTCACTACTCTTCAAGCAGTGCAACACTTGTTTCCCACTGACACCTGTGCTTCTTAAGCCTGCTGCGAATGTCTTTGTTGCCTCGTGCATGTATCCGGTTTCTGGTTGGATGGAGCTTTGTCACAAAAATATGTAGCGCATGCACCGCACGGTGTTTGCATCCGTGCATGAGAGTGTGTTTGTATGCATGACACTCGGCTCCTGCCCCTCGTGTGCAGCGCCGCTGTACTCCCGTGTCCTTGTATCTCGTTGTTTTTGTTCCGCGAGCTCGTCCTTCTGTCTGTCGGCGACGCTCCGTACTTCCTGCTGCACGGCTCTGTACATGCCGCTGTGCTATCTGTGCCTCCAGCTGGTGTTTGGCTGGCATCACACCGTGTCCTGTCCTGAAACATGCTGCCTGTGTGTGTGTGTGTAGCGTTTGCCCTGCAGCTGTGTGCATTGATCCGGGTTCACTGGTGCCGCTCATCACCATGCAGTGGTCAGTAAAATTGCAGAGGTCAATAGACCTGAATTCCACATATATTGTAATATTTATGTGCATAATAACACCATTAAACTCACAAATATGACTATTTTTTCTACGAAGCTAGTTTAGCTCTTTCATGACGCAACATTTCATTTAACAGCTGCAGTAATGTCGACACCCCTAATGGAAGCTAGCTATGAATTATCATCCAAATATAAATGTTACGTAAAGTAAGAGGTGGAAATGTCCACGTCTGTCTGAGGGAACAGTACTTGGTATGTGATGCACTCGTGTTTTCACCCTTATATGCAGACGACTTGTTTATTTATACAGCAGAAAAGGCGTCATGAAGTGTTTCACAGAGAAATAAAAAGCACAAGGGATTAAAAGCGTTAAATGCAAACCACCCGCCAAAACAAAAATGAAGAAAAAACAAGTCTTAACAAATGGTGTCCATAGAACAGAGAGAGTTGGACAGTGTCTCCTTTTGTCTCATGCCTGGAGCGAGAAACAGATAAAAAAAAACCCTGATCAGAGGACCTCTGACTCTTTCTTGTATTATATGGCAGCGGCGGCTCTTTAATGTAATCAGCCGTCTAGACGTGCGAGGCTTTAAACATGATTACCAGGATCTTACTTTGGATTCTGAATCTGATGTGCAGCCAGCGTAAAGACACAAGGATCGGTGTAATGTGAGACCTTTCGGGGGACTTTGTCAGAAGCTTGGCAGCAGCATTTTGAGCCAAGTGTAAGTGGCTCATGTGAGTCCTGCTGAGAAAAGGTGAAAAATACACATGAATGATAATAATCTTTTGGCACGATGGGCCTAATTGTAGCAATGTTTCCCAGCTGGTAGAAACAGAAACAACCCATCGCCTAACTCGCCGGTCAAGACTGAAGGCCTGACCCGTGAAAACACCCAGATTACAGAGGATAAAGAGCAGAGGCAAGTTTAAAACCAGACTTTTAAACACATCGTCTCATGAGAAAAAGAGAAATCTCTCTGCTGGATTGGGAGAAGCGAAAAAATACACGAACGTCTTAATTCCACCAGTACCGACAGCATCACCCTGTAAAGACGTTTAATAGATTCTCCACATCTAAAAGTGAACGCCGTTCCCTCCCCTTTAAATTTTCATGGAAATGCCTGTGGATAATTTTTGACCCACTTGTGATAAAAACTTGATTTACTTAAAGCAACACTATGTAACTTCCCGGAGAAAGATTGCTGAGTCTCCATCCATCCATCCATCAGTAACCACTTATCCCTCTGCTGGGCCCGGAGCTGACACTGAGCGATCAGCGCTGTTCGCCATGGACAGGTCGCCAGTTCAGTCTCACTCTCAGGTTGTCAGATATCAATATGACGGGTTAATGGCTCAGGTCCAACGCCAACAAAGAGTGTCAGCGTGTGATGACTCGTGAATAAGACTCAATCAACCATCTCTCTCCAGAATCAGATCCAGAAGTTGCTGTAATAAAAAAAACAAGCGTTCTGAATAACAGCTCTGACAGTAGAGGAAACGTGAATCTGACCATTGTTCAACAAAACCAGTCTGCTTGACTCAGTCTGGCTCATTAATACCTCTGTGATGTGTAATCTGGCATCACAATGCAAAGCTATCACTGGCTTTTTAACTTGGCTCAGTAGCGGAGTTTGGTTCACAGCCCAAAGCCTTACTGCAACATATAAATAGACAAACAGCTGTCTTTCCATTAAAATAATTGCCAGACATTCACAGACGCATTAAACGCGTTTGCAGCCGTAGGTCTGCTCTCGTAGATCCGCACATTAATTTTTCTCTTTCATTGTGTTTATTATTGTTTTATGTATGCGGATCCACCTCCCGTCTTTAATACATCTAAGTGTGTTTTTTAATGGTGTGTTAAGCCAAGTTTATTGCAGAACACTTAATATTTGGCCCGTGAACCTGGCGCAGCGCCTTTCGCCACAGTGTCCCGTCCCGTTCTGTCCAGTCTTGCTTGATTGCGTCTCGTCCCCGCCCCGCTTTGGCCTGTCCGCTGTCCCACGCCGTCCTTGGCTCTGCTTTGTGCTGCTGGTGGCTGTGTGCTGGTGGCTCAGTGTGCTGTCTCCTGTGTGGGGGACTCAGGGATGAAGATCAGTACCTCCTGCGTCACTCCAGCCCAGCCCTGGACCATGACTCACCCTGCGGACAGCACATGCTGCTGGCCCACCTGGAGCACCAGGACAAGGAGCAGCTCCAATGCACCCTGGCCCGCCTGGAGAACGAGAACAGGTCCGTAGACATGAGCGTTTGTGTGTGTTTATCTGGAGGTATTACAGTCTTTACGGTTTATCTGCTGCCATTTGCAGAGAGTTAACAGAGAGGAGGAAGAATTTCCTCTGTGTGCACACCTGACAGCAAAGATGGTACAAATACTCTGTCACTGTGAAACTTTGTACTTTTACTCCCTACATTTTAACACAAATATCTGTACTTTCTCCTTCTTATATTAAAGAACAGGCTCGTCACTTTAGTTTCAATGCATTTGAGGGGAATAATCGGTTTATTTTGCGTCATTGCACGACGCCTTCCCAACATCACAAGACTGATTCCGACCCATCGATGCACATCACACACGCAGACGTAGCGAGATGAGACAACGTAAAAAACACGAACAGACAGAGAGGGAGGCTGGAATGTGGAGAAATGGCGGGTTAGTGTCTCGTATCTGCAGAGAACCTGCAGCCCTCTGCCTGGATTTTCTTATTTCTCAAGTTTCTGCTGCTCAGGACACTTTACCAACCCAAAATGTCTGTATTTCACGTCCTGGGAATGAGATTCAATAATCGTTTGACGCGTTGGTTTATGAACAGCTCGGATGAATCCTATTCAGTCAACCTTTAAGTTTAATAGTGTCTGAATTATATTAATATTGCGTGAGGTTCAGTTAGATTTTCACAGAAATGGCCTGTAGAAATGTCCTTCAGAGGGAAATTTTTTACTTTTATACTATGAGTACATTTCAGAGCCTGTACTTTCCTGACTTTGACTTACGTAAAGAAGTTGAATGAATACTTCTACTTCTTTTTTAACAAGTATTGTAAAGAATATGAACATTTAACCGAAACCATAAGAACGGAAGAATAAATTGATCGGGTTTGTCAGCATGGAAAGCAAAAGAGACGGGAAGAAATGGTGGCTCATTTTGAAGCGTTCATAAAGTTTTGATTTGTGTCTTCGATAACTTATATTTCTTCAGTCCATAAGACTTCGTGATCAAAAGAATCTCAGCAAATTAATCCAAGTTGTGAATATTGTCCTGTGAAGTCCATCGCTCGCCGTCTGCCAACTTCTTTTGTCAAACAAAAACATAACTTCTTTTGACACAAGACACATTTTCTATTCTTCCCGACTGCTTTTGTCGGCTGTGTTTGTTTTGGTCGTGTCGCTGCCTACAGCCTGACAGCGTCCCCGACGTTTTCTGTTTTTGTTTTCACCGTAGATTTGAAGGCTCTGACGGTCGGACAAAGCTCCGTCTTTTTTGCAGTGAGAGGCGTCTTTTTTTTAAAGTTGTTTTATAAACGCAAAAACAAAAGGAAATATGATGATAAACGTTTTGAACGATAGCGAAAAGGTTTTATAGTCGAGAGTGAGCAGGTTTATCTGAGAAACACTGTGACACTTTTCCATTTTATAATGCCCAGTAAAACTGAAAAAGTAACTTATTTATTTCGTATAACATTAACTTGTACTATGTACGTTTGTTGGTGCCCTTCAGAAGAGACAGGAAGACTTCATTATGGATAGCTAGAAGACTAAAGCGTCTCTGACGTACATGAGTTCAGATGCTTATGTTATGTGAATGCGTTGCGTCCTCGGTGCTGAGAGGGTCGGGCGCTTTGCATAAATGGATCAAATTCATTCCTCCTATCCTCTTAATTGGTTACCAGAGGGGACCTCTGTGCGAATGATTCATATGAATAATTTTCTTCTTGTCTTCAGTTTGGATGTGACCTTTCCACACACACACACGGCGACACACAGTTACAGCCACACACACACTTGTGGCCTTTGGGTGTCTGAAACCTTGACCCAGTTCAGTTTTTATCAGGAGAATGAATCCTGTTGGTGTTGTGACGCTGCAGTGTTCCCTGTTGTCCTTATTTGTGACGACAGTCTGCTTTCAGCTGCTCAGTGTGTTTCCTCCGCTGAGGCTCAGATCTGGATCATAAATTAATACCAGAATCAAATAACTTTAATCTTCTTCTGAAGATAAGATTCAAAATATGCTTATCATTGTTTTATTAGCTCATGCCTTTTCTTATTTTATAAGAACTGCTTACAAACCTGATTTTGAGCAGACGACTCAAAACATTCAGACGTCTGCTGCGGGAAAAATGATGGATTACTTCAGTTTGGAGTCTCAGATACCAGAGCTGTAAAATGTGGTTTAACACAATTGATTTTCATCTGCTTTCTATCTGTGATTGATGTTGACAGAACCTTAAACGGGCTCTGTGGAACCTCTGTGTTGTGCTGGAAGCCAGTTTTTAGTTAATGTCTGCGGACTCCATTTCTGAACTAACGTTAGCGACTGTCGCTCTCTAGCAAGACGAGGAACGTGTGATCAGGAGATTAAAAAGACAAAATTCTGAGTTGAAACGTCTTAATTATGAGATAAAAAGCATATAATTATGAGATAAAAGTCAAAATTATGAGAAAAAATTCATGATTCTGCGATAAGAAATTGAAATTATGAGAAATAAGTCAAAATTATGAGACAAAAAATGAAATTATGAGCTGAAAAGATAAAAAAACTTAATTTATAAATTGAAAAATCGTAATTATAGGATTAAGTCATTAATATGAGTTAAAAAAGTCAAAATGATGAGATAAATTGCTGCCCCCTCATCCAAATATGTGTTTTAGCTTCCTGTTATATTTTCTCTGAGGTCTGATGCACTGAAAACATCAGTAACATCACTATTTAGGACGGCATATCTTACACACATCGTCTGTTAGGGATTTTTAACAGACAAAAGAAATATACATTTGTTCGTGCATGGCTCATATTTTCTTATTGAGTGTAAAAACTGTGTTTTTTGGGGAAATTGCTGCATTTTGTTACCTTTTAAAAGTCAATATTGAGTCAAAGCGAAGGGTTACCAGTTCAATGGTTTTCTGCACAACAGGCTTTAACAAGTTCAGGACAAATAAAGAAGAAGAGCTGTTTAAAGGAGAAAACTTGTTTTATTTTGCAATTATTATTTCTTGCACACACAACAGTGGAGTTGGGGTGATTCTAAACAACAAGGAAGCGAAGCTGACGTCAGCAGAAACACAGGGGCTGATCCTCTGGACTGCACATGAGAAACACGATGACACGTGTGATAGTGCGGCTTTTGTTTGTCCCGAGTGAAGGTTATTACTAATTCGGCATGAATAGAACAGCATGATTCTCCGGCACTCAGAGAAATTAAAACACCTTCAGTGATGCTTCACAGCTCAGTCGGTTAATGGCCTCGGCGTCACACACACGTACGAGACGGACGACACTGATTTACTGCAGCTTATGTGCACAATGAAGATGATTGCTCTCCGCACGGTAAGATGTCAACAGTGCATTAGCCCCTCGCTGCACTGCCTTTTACGGGTTAGTATTTATGCATGTGGTGAAATGATTCTAATTATGCGACTCGCAAACATTTGAGCTCGTTATGTGGAGGTGCTTTCCTGCTTGCATCAGGTGGAAGCCGGATGGATCTATGCATTTGTGTTTATGTGTTCTGTTTGCTGCACCTGACAGTTTTCTCCTCTGTTGGTGCTCAGGGTGCTGCAGGGCGAGTACAGGCGGCTCAAGTGGAAGCACGAGGAGGCGGCGTCGGTCCCCATGCTGACTGAAGCCGGAGAGGGCGGCCCAGGTTCCCCCACGGCGGAGGGGCAGCAGGACGAGGAGCTTCTGGCCGAGGCCCGGGTCCTCCGGCAGCACAAGACGCGCCTGGAGACCCGTATGCAGATCCTGGAGGACCACAACAAACAGCTGGAGTCGCAGCTGCGCAGGCTCAGGGAGCTACTGCTACAGGTGGAGAGCTGAGACACAGTGTGGAAACATTTACCAAAGTATTCTACTTACATACAGTCGTCATCCTCTAAGTCAGGGGGTGGGCAGGTATTTTTCCTCGGGGGGGATACAAGAGAAATCCAGATTGTTGCCAGGGGCCAAACAAATTTTGTTTTGACTGTGCTTCTAGATTAAATTCTTATTTTTCAGCAGTGATTATATTAAAAATCACTCCAAACAGCATGTTATCAGGATGCCCGGGGGCGGAACAACGCCCTGGTCTGCTCGAGGTGATGATAATTAAACACTTTCTTTCCTTATAATTCCCTATATTTAAAAAAACAACAACAACTGTGTAATCAGGTTCCAATTAGAGGGGAAAAGGAGACAAAGAAGAAAGTCATTGTTAGTTTTTAATCTTAAGTCTTTATATATGTTTAATTCTAAGTTGGTTTGTAGATATATTTTATATTGTTTCATGTTTAGCTGACCTACAATGGACCAACCAGCACTGCTAGCTTAGCATTTGATATTAACTACATATATATAATAAATCTCACTCTATTTTTTCCCATAATTGTTTTTTTCCCTCAAGATTATTTGAAGATAACTTGGAATTTATGAACCCTTAGATTAAAGCATTAGCATAACTACCCTCAAAGAACCCCAAACTAATAAAAGACACAAAGGAGCTGAATGTGAAATAGAATCTGTAAATATTATTGATGAATATTGAATGAAACTCATAAATATATATGTAGTAGCTACAATTAGCTCCAAGATGTTGCTGCTGCTGCTTGTTCTTCTTCTTCTTCTTGCTCAAGAACACGATATCCCTGATCCTGCCATGTATGGGACATTATAATAGTTTAGGTTTTATTATAATATAAAGGAGGATAGTAACACTTTGACGGATCAAGACATTAGTTAAATAGCATTTTTAATCATTCACAGTATTCTATATTCCCGTGGAGCAGCTTTATGTGAGCAGCTGATAGTTCGTGGAACATTGTTTCCAGGAAACAGCTGAGCCGGTGTTTTAACATCCAAGTTTGCGGAGAGATAATCCAACGTTGAGTGATAAACTTCTTGGCTGCTCAGAAGATACAAGGCACAAGCTACAAAGGTCTTCAAAGGGTTTCACTCCTACCACTCAGCTCTGACTTAGATGCCTGGTAGTAACTCTGAGGAGTCACTAAGGAGGCGAAGGACCGGAGCCATTTGTCAAGGTGGAGGTGTGTGTGCAGTTTCCTGCCAAAACGAGTGTGGGGAATCCCTTACCATGTGTATAAAGGTGTGCCAGGTGAAGACGATGAGCAATAAGGGTGGGAAGATAAACCCACCAGATGAGTGACCGGGGTGTCGTATATGTCCTGTGACAAAACTTAAAATGAACCTTATCTTTCTGTCCATTTGAGACACATCTGTCTTCCAGTCTTTCTTTCTTTCTTTCTTTCCTACAGTTCTAACCTCGTAGTATGATATACGTCTACTGCACATAAAAGACAGGTTTTAATATTTTTAAGCATCTTAGTATCACTTCCACAACTGGAGTCGCCTCCTTTTCTCACAGTCCTCTTTTTGTGGAGTCCCCCAGGGCTCTGTTCTTGGTCCTGTTTCATGGCCATAGGCTTTATGTTTTCAGATTGCCTGTCCCTTTCTTGTGAACGCAAGTTATCTCAGGAACGTCTTGAGGGAATTTGATTCCTCATATGATTAAAACAAAGATTTTAGACAAATGTTGAACAGGATAAAATGTGAAGCGATGATATTTTATGCCCTAATGTCAAAGTTTGACTTCACTGTGACATCATAATGTTGCGCCGATCCGTAGTTTGTCTTATACATGCTAATGTCAACTGAGAGATTTAACCATGATCAGGCGATTTCTTACATTTGCCAATCCAGAGAAAATCATCCATTCCATCAGCAGGCAAAACATCCAATGCCTGCATGTCACCTAAAACACTTCTGTCAGAGTTTTAACACGTTTTAAGAGAAGCTAACACGTGAAACCAACTCATGCTGCCATGCCCTGGTTATGTGATTGACTGCTAACTACCCGTAGAAGCTCGATCTCTGCTTGAGATCATCTGGCCTGGGCCTCATGGTTCCTAAATCTTGACTTGTCACGAGAAGTGACTGATCTGCTCTGTTCAGCTGCTTCAGGCAGCGGCCCCTGAGGGCCCAACGCACTGAGACTGAAGAAAAGACACGCTGCAGAGTGAAAAAGTGGAATTCTATTAATCATTGTAATGAATTCTGAAATAATAAAAATAATAATCATATAAGTATTATTAGATCCGAAATGTCTAAGGTAAAGGCTTCAGTAGGAACTGTGCTGAAACTGCAGTGTGTAGTTTGAACAAAGTACAGTGACATTCAAGTTCAGTGGTTTTCAACATCAGTAGCACAAATACAAGAAGGCAAAGGTACATGTGAAAGAAATATGCAAAACAACGGTTCTGAAAAATGTAAAAAAATTGAACTTTGAAAATGTGATATACCAAGATGGAAGGAAATACCAAAAGTGGGAGTATAAAAGAGGTACAGTATAGAAAGAGGATAAGCCTTAAGACGCCCTGGAGCATAATGTAAAAGGATTTACTGCAGCAGAAAGGAAAGGTGTGAGAGAGAGGCGGCCAGGAGAGTGGGAGCTGACACACGCAGTCACTGGGTTACTATAATAAGAAAGTGTAAATTGTTGGCAGCGGGGAGCACCGATGCAAATCATGCATGCAGGTGATTGAATAAAGGGAAAGGTGCAAAGGGAGTGAGAATGAGAGAAAGACGAACGGGAATCTTCTCCAGGTCAAAGACGGGGAGAAATTGAGAGTGAAAAAGAGTCGGAGGAGGTTCTCCCTGTGCCAATATCACAGTTTCATTTCCTCGAAAAAATGAAATCAGCAAAATCTGCCTGTGTCGTCCGCGGAAATGTGCGCATGTATGAATCTCCCTCGATCTCTGCAGACGACTGAACCTGCTCACCTTTTTGAGCTTTCCTGCAGTGTTGCTACAAACGAGCCCCGAGCGTCACGACGAGGTTACAGAAAACGCAACAACATTTCAGGAAACACAAACCATTTCTGTATGTTGTTGCTTTTTTTCTGTGATGTTGTGTTTTGACCTTCGGGGCCGCTGTAGTCGTATACGGAGCGTGGGAATATAGCTGTTTCGTGATTTCGTGTGCGGCGCGATTCACCATCTGCCTGTCAAGGCACAAATCACAGTAACCTGGTGGTTTTGTGCGGCAGCTGTCGGGCAGAGTTGCTCTTCCGTAATGATTCTGCTCGGAGACGCCCGTCGAGGCCTGCTGGCTGAGTGCCATCAGCTATCACATTCATTATTATACGAAAGGCTCGATGACTCTCTAGCCCCGACACATGATGGATACGAGCTATTATTTGAAGTGAATGATAATCAGTCTTTTCCTACAAAACAGCCCAAAGATGATTCGGAGGCCAACGGATCAGAACCGTCCACCCTGTCTTCTCCCGTGTCTGGAGGGGGTCGCCACGGGGAGCCGGCCAGCAGAGAGACCACCGACACTGAAGCAGCAGGTCAGCGGCGCGCAGATGTGGCATAAATACACGCTCGGTGAATGTGAAACCATGCGTCCTCCCCTTCCCGTCACACATTTAACCATTCACAAAGGTGTAATTATGTTGTGTGTGTGTGTGTGTGTGTGGCAGGAGACGATATGGAGCATGAACAGGACACAGTGCTGCAGCTCCAGGAGGTCATCGAGCAGCTGAGAAACGTCTTCCCCTCAGAACCGGGTGAGTCCGCCAGCAGCAGCCCGCACCCGCCCCGCGCTACCGAGACGGACTCTTTGCTCCTCCGTCACCCACGGGAGAGTGAGAGATGGAGAGGAGAGCAAATATGTACTGCCGTGGGTCGATAGTCAGGGAGGGAGGAGGGAGGAGGGAGGAGGGACAGGGAGATGAAACGGCAGAGAGGAGGCGTGAGATAAAGAGAGACAGTTGTGCAGAGAGAGGAGAAGAAGAAGAGCGTCAGTGTCACACACTTTGCGAAACTGTCCCGTCGCATTTAAAAAACGCAATTTGCTGGCCAGTCCAGAGCCTGTGACTTGAACAAAGAGAGGGATTATCATAATTATAGCCTTCTTCGTTATAACCGAGAACGTTTTGTCAGGCTCGTGCGTGTGTTTCCTGAAATCGTAAAAAGCTTTCCCTTTCTTTTCTCCTCTTCTGTTTTCTAATTTCAGGCACCACCTCACACATCTAACCCCGAGTGGCCCTGGAGGGGTAGAGTGAAGAGCCTGACAGGACGCCTGACGGCAGAGGGAGGAGCTCCAGACGGCTGAGGTCAGGCCCCAAACCACCGGGCCCCCCGTGACCACTGCGGCAGCGATGATACCCAAAGCTAACCCCTTACTGGAACTCTGTGCACTAAAAGCCTTTTTCATGCAAACCGCTAAAAGGCTCACGCTGATGTCCGTTCGGTCCGGAGCTGTGTGTTTCGATAACTTCAGCGGCGCGGCCCGACACCGCGTTAACGAGCCAAAGGTAGCTAACGTTAGCAGCAGGTAAAGTAATAGGGGGACATTCGCCCAGCCAAGACACTGTGCTTACCAGTATCTGTGTAGTCGTTCGGAAGGTGTGAAGCTTTATATCAGTCCACAGCACAAATTGGACCTTCCGTGAAAAGAACTTTTAAAAAAAAAAAATGCAAAAAGGAAGAAGAAGAATATCCCCCGGTGTGTCAGAATGCCTGTATCTTCAGTGTTTGTGTTTTTCGTTCCCCCCTGAATGTTTTATCACTGTTGTGTTTTTTGTTTTTTTTCGAAAGGGGAAAGTGACGTGTTGAAGCCCGAACTAGATCAGGGGCCCGGGCCGACCGCGTTTCATGTGGCGGCGTGGCGCAGATTGTCGGGGAGTTTGACGGCGCCCGCAACGAGCTTATTTACTTTGTGAGAGTGACACATCATCAGTTAAATCCATGATTTATTTAAGACAGCCAAAGTGCCCGCTAGCAGAGCGCCTCTGTATGCACACACTGTGTTCCTCTAATCCTCTCAAACTGCTTGTCGCTCTCATTGCTCGCCTCTCCTAAGTGAGCCCTTTACGCTCGCGCGGAACCACTTGCACTCACTGCTCTCGCGCGCACACACACACACACACACACACACACACACACACACACACACACACACACACACACACACACACACACACACACACACACACACACACTACATCCATGCTCCCTTGTTGACAAAGCACCCTTCCCCTCATTTTAGCACAAACACACACACACGGCTCCCTGCATGATCAATAACATGCGCCGCGCTGCATCACTAACAAAACACAGAGTTTTTTGTTGTTTTTTTCCGTTTCGTCTCTTTAGCTCGCCGGATTCGGACAAGCTCTCGGTTTTTGAGCCAATTTGTATTGTGACTGAAATTGGGTTTTGTCGGGGAAGCGTCTGCCGATAAACATCAGCGAGTGGCCCGTCTGCTCTGGAATCTTTCCCGCCCTCCTGCTGCGTTCAGAGAAAGAAGAGGAAGCAGCTCGGGGCTACGGCGCCGCCGGGCTCGAGCCCTCTCTCTCTCTTCGCGAGGCCAATTCCACACACTATAGGGGGCACGAGGCACATCGTGACGCGGTATTATGCAGACTACATCCTTAATAATCCCCCCGTCTCCGTGTAGATTTGAAAAGAACAGTAGCTATTGACTCCACGCGCGTCCTCTTCCCCTCGCTAATGCGTACTTAATTGCTTTAAGAGTTACAGAAAGACGAGCGGCTGGAATGGCTTCGCCCTCATCGCGTCAGGGTCAATTAATGCCTTAAAAACCGAGCTGAACCCGTCCGTATACATAAAACAAGAGTCTTTCTGGACATTCCTCTTTTTTTTCAGTTTTCATCACATTCAGGGAAGGAGTTGCATCAGGCGTGGGTTTGTGCGTCTGTCAGTCCCTGGGCAGGCTTGGTGGTAAATTTAGAGCAACGGGGATGAACAGCAAAGCGCGGATCAGAGCACGTGAGCGTCCGTTCATTGAAAACCGGCTAAATAGGGCTTTTATGGGTGAGCCCCCCCTGATGCCGGGGGTGCTCGAAGGGCTAAAAATCTGAGACAAGAGAGGAAAGGTGGAAGGGAAAAAGAAATCACTCCACTTATAGCTGGAGGGCAGGTGGGAGAGATCGACTTTGATGTGCCTGCTGGGGCAAAAAAAAAACCCTCCAGAAGCAAGACAAGCGATCGCCTGAAACAAGTAATCTGGGGCTCTGCGTGTTTCTCAGCAATTACATTGCCAGAGACGGAGACGATACACACACACGGCTAGGAATTCATCTTTAATCCTTAAAGCGACACTCTGACCTCACATACATGAGTTTGAAACCCATGTGCTGCACTCATTATGGGCTACCCCTCCAGGCACGCAGCGCTCACTCTCTGACAGCGTCCTCCTCCGCACTCGCTGCCTGTTAGTCTGGATACTGTTGCTAGGGAGCTCTCCCCAAGGACGCACTTCTACAGGTTTGCGAATCGGGAGAAAGGTGATGATGATGATGCCGCTCATCATACAAACGCTAGTGGCCTTAAGGGGGAAGCGACTTCCACCTCCACCTCCACCGAAGCCTGTCGGTCTGTGTAGCCGCTCAAGATAATTATCACTTGTCGAATCCGTCGTAAGAATCCGTCGCGGTTGACGCTCTCTGGAGTCGGAACAAAGAGCAGCCGCTCGGCTCGTGGGAAGAAAACAAAACAAAAAAAAAAAGCCATGACGAGTGATGTTTATTCATAGACATTTATTTATTGGTATTCACACATCTCATTACACACTGATGATCACCCGCCGGCCTCACACTCTTATCCACATACTCTCGTACGTGCTTGAATGATGTAACAGTGACAGAATGTGAAGAAGAAGAAGAAGAAGAGACGAGCAGGCTTCCCCGCACACAGCGGTGGCTTCTAGACCAGTTTTAATAAGGGGGGCCAGGTTGGGGCCGGCGTTTTTGTCAGAGGGGCACATTCAGCCCGGGAAAAAGAAGACAAATGCCTCGTTCAGACACGATAAACGAGACTTAAAACAGTGTTTACAAATTCAACATTTTTAATTGGGTCGTAAGCTGCTCAGACACTTTCCCTTCAGTACGAAATCACCGCAAGAAATCTGTCATTTTACTACTGATGCAGACTCTTCATTTGGGGGGCCACAGGGGGGTCCGGACTCAGAGTTACGGGGCCACTGGCCCCTATTGGCCCCCCTTAGAACCGCCACTGCCCCCACAGGGCTGCATGTCAACATTTGTTGCATGTATTTTAAGACGACACAGACGAGGCCGACTGAGGCGATACACCAGGTGGTTAAATGATAGAGATACGCTGCCAGACACGGTTTGTCCCCGCGTGTCGCTCTTCGCCCGGCGCCTAAAATCGACCTCGACGGCCACTCGGCGCCCGTGCGATCGTCTCTTTGAGGTCTTGATACATGTACAAACTTCTATAGCTAGCAGTGGCTCCCCTATAGTCGCCGTGCACACTGAAACATACCGGCTCTCTCTACGTGACCGCACGAAGGCTCTCCACCCACCACCTCCACCCACCACCTCCACCCCGCCCCGGCCTGTCCCGCCCTCCTCAGAGGATGCTGCTATCTGCTCTCCAGACTCCCGTTACTGCATGTAGCCGGCCGACGCGCCGACGGCCCCGTTCATGACTCTCCCGCCTCCATCGCGCATCCTGACACCCGCCTCTCACGTGACGGAGGCCTAACCTCAAACAAAGGTGTTGACGACACTAACACACACATTTAAACACGAACACTCAAACCTTACTGGTGAACTGGGGTGTTTTTTTTTTTTATCTTGTTTTCTATTCTTTTATTTTAAATCACCATTAATATACCTCATTAATCATCTGAAATGTTTATGGTTTTAATGAGTTTGGTTTCACGTCCGGCACTCACAAACACTTCTTGCTGTCTTTTTCTCTGGAGTTTTTAAATCTGTATGAGAAGTTTTCTGAAGAAAGGCTTTTTACTGTAATAACAAGTGGGTTACTGGCTGCTTTCTACTCTTTGTGTACAGAAATAAAAAAACTTTGTATTTGGCAAACTCCCTGTCCGCCCCGTGCTTTTATTTTTGTTTTTCCTGCCTGCTTTTAGTATCCCTTCGAGAACTGAATAATGAAACTTAACTCGGGATGGTGCCAAATGCGGCTGTTTGTATTAATTCCTCTCCTTGTGTTTATATTTGGATTTGAATGTGGCAGAATCAATATTTTCTGTTTAGACTTGAGGCTCGACTTCACTTCTCCTCCCTCCGTTTTTGTTGCTCTTACCCAGTTTACTGATCTACCCGTCTCCCCGGCCTCAGCTCGCCCTGCGTCCTTGTGGTTTAGCACAAGACAATTCAAACGCGACGGCCTATTTCTTATTGAGTGCCCCCATTTCCTGTGCTGTCATTGGTGGCTTTGTTCCCTTCGCTCGTCCCGCAGCAGCCTGGTGCAGCGCTTGATTGGCATTTGACCTCTCTTCCCTTATCGCCCGCTGATCTCTTGCTCACTACATTATCTTCGCCTGTGCCGGTGGGCGCCGGATCGCTATCTTTATCTGCAGCTCGATTATCCGGCGCACCCTGCCCGTCCTCCTGAACCACGACACTCTCGATATTTTCATTATCTAACCCTTCTCCGCTCGCCCTCCCACTCTCCGGCTCTTTATTACTCCGCTCTGCTTTCACATCTGGATTCTTCTCTGCCTCTGCGTCATCCACACCCTCCGTCTGAGCAGAGGCGGGTTTCTCTGAGCTCGCTTTGTCTTCTATCTTACCAACGTCTGTCTTCTTCTTTTCCTCGGTGGCTCTCTGTGAGAATTTCTTCCTCGTCGCTGCACCCTTTGGCTTGCTCCCACCAGGCCCCCACTTCTCCTGCGTTGTATCCCAGTACGTCTTATTCTGGCGGGCGTGCGCGGTTCGCATGCTCTCACCCAGCTTCTTCAGTTCCTGCCGGACGAAGGGTTTGAACTTCGGGTCCAGTTTCTCCACCAAATCGAAGTCCCTCCGAGCTTCGACTTCGTTGCACAAAGCGGCGTGCGCTCGAGCCCGCTGGTACACGGCCTTAAAGTTTCCTGTGGAGAAAAGACGGCGGAGGGTCGTGAATAACTGAGATATCGACAGGCAGCGGGGAAAACAGACGGGGTGAACGGGACTTAAACCTGTGAGCAGTAAAACTAAAAAGTCGAAGGCAAAATAAACTACCAGAGGGAGGATTAAAAAAAAAACTGCGCTGAACGCCGGTGGTGAGACGGGGAGGCGGGCGAAGTAGAAGGCCAAAGTTGGAGAGAAGTAAATGAAGGGGAAAAGGGAAACATAAGAACTACCATTTCACATCAGCCTCGACTATAAATAATTCAGTCGTGGCAGAGACAAAAAAGAAAACAATGAATTCGTTCTTGACTGTGATGTCCATGGGTGGGTGCCGGGGGAACGAAAGAGAGACTCGGCAATGCGGTTGCGAGTGTTTGGTTCCTCCTTTTCGCGGGTAAACAGAGAGATCAAGCAGCGCGGCAGTGTGAAGGCAGGCGTTTGCTGGGGGCCAGGCATCCGTACAAGCAGCAGATCTAGATATTTTTAAACTTAAAAAAATGGAGGTGCGTAAAGGAAAAACAACAAAAACGGAGCTTGTTTAAATATAGTCTTGTACCTATTTCTATATCAAACGGCGTCTTTTTGTTTCCTCCGTGTCGTCACACTAAAATATATATTACCTTTATGCCTCTTGAGCAGCTTGCTGTTGAGCTGCACCACTTGCTGGTGTTGCCTGAGCTCCAGCAGGCACTGGCTCAGGTTGAGAGTCAGCGGAAGGCGCACTTTCTCCAGCGACTCCCAGTCGTCGGCCTCTTGATCCACCTGCAGAGCACACGGAGAGGACGGGGTGAGGGTGGGAGGGTGGGAGGAGGCGGGCGGTGATGGATGGCGAGGGAAATGTCGAACAGATGAAACGAGAACGAAGGAACGCGACAACAAAAGGAGAGGCGCGGATGCAACCGTTTGGAGGATTGATGAAGATGATGGAGAGGTGAGGGAAAGGGTACAGGGAGGAGGCAGCTTGTGTGGGAAAGAGACAGCGAGGTGTGGCAGAAGCGAAAGGAGCTCGAGAAATAGAAAAAAGAAGCGCAGGCGAGCGCTGTCACAGTGATATCTCTGTGGACCGTTGGTTATTTCTGGTGCTCTGTTCTCTGCTCTTAACTCCGTCAGCGTACCTACACAGCTGGCAAACAGTGACTGATGATTATAGTTTATGAGATGGAATCGATTTTTTTAGCTTTCTGGCACGTTCAGTCGATTAATCTCGCTTGGTCGGCATCAATCCTGACGTCCATCTGGACAATCATTGTCGCATGTAGGAATCGGCCACCTGTCGAAATTCATCCTCCAAACAAACAGAGTGAACGCTACCTGTAGCTGCCATTAGCTACTTAGCTCAGTTAGCCATGCAGCTAGCGAACTAATGATATGCGAGGTGACTTTGCCCAGAATGGGAGCTCACAGCACAAGAGCTATGGGCCGATGGGAGGGGGAGCTTTTCAGGAACAGGATGAGCGGCATCGAGCGGTGCTTGAAATGGACAAAGACAGCTGACGGATACCCGACCTCCCCACGTGCACCCGTGGGTGCACGTGGGGAGGTCGGGTATCCGTCAGAGGCTGATACACATAGATTTCTTTGACATTTAAAATGATTCTTCCTTCTGATTAATTTGATAATATTCGTTAATTTTTGTTCAACATATATTCTTACATATTGCACCTTTAACACTACGTTATTACTTTCACACAACGTCACCGTATAATCGGTTACACTGACCATATCCTGAAGGACGTCCACGTATTCCACGGCCTCCTTGAACTTCGCGGCAGCATCTTCAAAGCTCTTCTCCCTAATGAGGAAGTTTCCTTCCTTCTGCAGCAGCATGACCAGTCGTAGCATCTGCTGCCAGTCCTTTCCCTCCGCTTTACTCGAAGCGTCATGACTGATCTCGAGAGAGCTGCCTTCCTCTTCGTTGCTTGTTCCCTCAGGTAAGAGTTCCTCTTTGTGACCTTCATCACATTCGGACGGAGGCTCTTCTGTTCCTTTTTCTTCATCTTTACACTCTGCGGTCACACTTTCATCGTCTTCCTCTTCTTCTTCTTGTTTCCCTTTGCCCTCCACCTCGCCCTCCTCCTCTTCATTTTTACTCTCCTTTACCTCCAGCATGTTCCAGTATTTCTCCTTCTCCTCCCAGTACTTCTCCTTCATGCGCTCCGACAAGGCCTTCAGCTCTCGGCTGACGAGCGAGGCCAGAGTGAAGTCCAGCTGGGCCACCATGTTGAAGTCTCTCTTGGCCTCCTTTTCATTCCACACGGCAGCGTGGGCCTTGGCTCTCTTGTAGTAGCCCTTCACACAGTCTGAGGAACAAAAACACACCGGCATAACTTTTTAAAAAAAAAAAAACATGAATAAAAACAGAATTATTAATGTCCAACCGAGACAAACTCAATAACAAGCCTGCTCTGTCTGCTGGAGCTGAGGTGGCGATATGTCTGCGTTTAGGAGAGTGTGTAGGTGTGGACTGTCAGAGTGTGTGTCGCTCATCGGGTCTGTTTTTGCAAACTCAGCTCAGCGCGCACACACACGCCGCATCTTTATTCCTCGCCAAAGCCTTGTGTCATAAAGTGAGAGTCTGACAATTTGTAATGTGCCTTTTATTTATCTTTCTGTTAAATGTGAAGCTCCCACCAGCAGCCCAGTTAGCTTAGCTTCACACAAAGACTTGGAACAAAGGGGAAACAGCTAGCCATCCTCTGCCTTTAGATGATGATACTCACCTGTACAGCTCACTAATTAGCCAATTATAGCCGAGCTCGTTTTGTTTTTTTGTCTGTATAAATACAAAAAATTACAGAATGACAATATGTCTTTTTAGGACTATGTTGGGCAAAAACATAATCCGGCACAATACTCCTAATTTTATGCTAAGCTAAGATAACTCACTGTTTGTTAGCTTTCTACTGGTATTAGTCTTGCGTGTTTCCAAAATGTTGAAGTTAATCTTAAAATACTTGTTGACATGCAACACACACATCCTCACACACACACACACACACCGTGAAGTCTCTGTTTCAGCAGAATGGGCTCTCGTTCTAAATTAAGCCCTAATGTCCACTGCACGGCTCGACTCGACCAGATACTTTTTCTATTTTGCCTCCCCCCTGCAGCCTGCGTAGGTGGAGTTCTTGGCCGATTGTCATATTGAATCCACGCTCTGTCACTTGTCCAGCAGCTGGGAAACGACACACAGGAGCTTTATTTTGGTGTTGAGAAGCTGCAGCCTTTATTCCCTGACAGACTGTAACCTGCACTGTACGTTTACTGCTAAAATGACAACTTCACCACCGGCCTCGTGCTCGGCTCTGCTCGGAGTCAACTGTCACACACGTCTGCACTTTGCCAAGTTACCACAGCGCGGTGGCAGGATGCCATTGTTTTAAATCGGGGTCAACTCAATAACAAAATGCAGTTTCTATTGACAGTAGCTTTACTATTTAATGAAAAAGAAAAACGCAGGGTTTGTGTGTGATGTCTCCTGGGCAAAAGTGTCACCAGGGTAGCGAAGTCATGACCTGACGCCTCTGAGATGCGAGTACTTGGAGTGAAGCTGGTTAGGATTATGGTAGAAATGTCAGGGTATGCCAATCAGAGGCACCATCACCATCCCAGGAGAACAGCATCCTTAATTCTAGTGACATTTCTCTGACATCTGATTTCATATCACCTTTTAGTATCAGCTCGCTTTTATAACCTCAACAGAGGTGATATCAGGTACTATCTACAATTTAAAAAAACAACTAGAGTCGAGCCAAGTTGAGTGCTGTGCAAGTACCATGCAGTGGAAATGTGCTATAGATACACACTGATAACTGGTGGTGATGTGTTTCTCTGATCCTCTGCGTTTAATTTTCATCTATGCTAAATCCTCGTTCAGCCAACATAAGAGGTTTCTTTGTTGCCTCTGGCAAAAGCAGAGACACTGCAGTGAGCCAGCGCTGGGTGCTTTTTCTGAAGAGCAACTGGGCTGAAGGGATGAAACAGGAGAGCAGAGTGGCTGACTCGAACTGCGGCAGACAACATGATATTGATGACGGGAGGAACAACACCGGGGAGAAGATTGCGAGTGTAGAAGAAAGGGAGAGAAGAGTGTGAAAAATAGGCGTATTGAAACTGAAGCTACAGCTAGAAAGGGATTGGAAACTAAAGGGGGGAAAAAATAAAAGGGTACGGTGGAGTGATGCTGGTGTGTGTGGGGTGGATCAATCTTGTAAGCCCTGTGAAGAGGGCTCCAGCTTCATGGCTCCGGCTCGAAATGGGCGAGAGGAGGCGCTCAGAAACCTCTGCCCATCATTTTCAGGACACTGTTTCAGTCTCATGCTCACTCACGAGGACGCGTCCAACCTTCCTCCTCCTGCCAGACGAGACTCGAGCACGCACGTCTTTACAGGCGCACACAACCACAACCGCACACCCTCCCACCTCCTGCCAAAACAAATATGAAACTGAAATCCAGGCCGAGGGACCGGGAGTAAAATAAAGACTGCCTCGGTGGCATAATTCATAAGGCTCTGAAGTGCAGGGTGTGCCAGCGTTTGAGCTCCTCCAGGATTATATGAGTAGCCACGGATATGACAGTACAATTCCCGAGGCTGCTCCAACTGTAAAACTCTCGGTAATGTCAGCCTCATCCCTCCTACACACTCCCAGTTAATACACAGCTGCAACATGCAACGACCACCGCCATAAAGCCGGCAGAGGCGCCCAACCCTGACCTGTCAGTGGTTTTACAACATTCTGAAATTACTGTTTGTCGCAGGCTTCATATCCTGAGGTGGGAGTAACTCTGTAGGCTGCAAACCCTCATTTTACACTTCACCGAGCATCCTTTTGTGTACTCGGTCACAAAGAAGAGTTTGACACTTTCGGAGGTACTCTTAATTGCACTATTGTTTTAGAGTTGGATAAGAAAATTGTCACCAATGTCACGTCTGTCAAAAATATGATGCTACAGCCTGGGGATGGTTAGCTTAGTTCAGCATTAGGGGTGGAAGCGGAGGGAATCCAGGCTAGCTGGTAGCCAGGTAAGGTAAAAATCAAACAAACAAAACAATTAACATGCTGTACTTGTTAACCCATACAAAAAAAAGAAGAGAAAACAGTTGTTATGCTAAGCTAAGCTAATCATATCCTGGCTGTAGCTTCATGTAACAGAGAGACATGAGAGCAGTATGAAGGCGCCGCTCGGAGACAGTTAGATTAGCTTAACATTAGCATAAAGACGGATTTGACTGAACCTTATCTTTGGAGTGCACAGCTAGCCTGGTGCTATCCAAAGGTAATACAATCTGCCTACCAGCACCTCTAAAGCTCACTAATTTACATGTTATAACACATTTGTTTAATTGGTACAAAACCAAAGTGTAAAAACAAGTTATCTGGTTCAAACAGAGGCAGCTAAGCTAACAGTTTCCCCCTCCTTCCAGTCTTCATGCTAAGCTAAGCTAACTGTATCTTGGCTTCATGTAACTGTCAAAACTGCAGGCAAGAAAAGGTTAGCTTAGCTTCGCTTCACTAAAAGATCAGAAGCACAAAGAGCTAGTTGTTCCTCCTCACTTCAAGTCCTTATGCTAAGCTAATCTAACCGTCTCCTGGATGTAGTTTCACATGACAAGGTAAGCTTAGTTTAGCTTAACGACTGGAAGTTAATCTTACCAACTCCATAATTGACTGACACACATGAGAGAGGCATCAATGTTTTTATCTCTTGTAAAGAAAGCTTATTAACACATTAAAATGATGCAATTGTGTGCCATGAAGCTAGGTGGCGCTGCTCCGTCAACTATATTAAATATGTATTAAATATGTGTTTCAGTGCCGATAATAAGGATTAAATAGTCCAACCAGGCAAATGTACCTTTATTTTTCTCCAGCAGTTCGTCAGTGTGCTCTATAACTTCGTAATACTCCTCCAGCTCCAGCATACACTGGCAGTAGTTCAACTCCAGGGGGACGATCATCCGGCCTAAATTAATGTAGTCTATGTCACCCGGCATCTCCTGCACACACACACACACACACACACACACACACACACACACACACACACACGGACACACGGACAGATGGAAGAACAAGAACATGATGAATGCCGCTATGTTGCTTGGCATCGCCTACACATATTTTAACAATTTATGTGCATTCTGTTGGTTTAAATGTTTTCATTCTCACTCAAACATAACATGTCGTGGGACAATGGAGCATCAGCTCAACAGAGCGTCGCTAGCAGTTTGCTCTCAGGCCAACTATCTAAAAAGCCTCCATCATGATTGTAAATACGTCTCGAGCAGCCGTAAATCACTCTTATGAACTTTTCATGCAAAACTTGTTCTCCCTTCAGTATTCCTCCATCCTTTCATTCATCCACCCAGCGTACTGTTTGTGATCAGGGTCACAGTGAAGCAGAGCAAAACAGAAAAAAACAGGGATACCCCACTGTGAAACAGCTGCTGATACGTGTCCCAAAAACCTAAAATCCTGATAAGACCTCATAATTCACAAGCCTGCACATCACTCACCCCCACCCCCCCTCCACCTCCACCTCCATCTCATCCCTCGTCCCTAATCATTCACTCACTTTGGACTGGACTGTTTTCAGCAGCAGGACGGCCTCTTTGTACTTGCTGGCGGCCTCTCTGAATTGTCTCTGCTTGACCAGCGCGTTGCCCTGCATGTGGAGACTTGGCACCATGTGCAGCTTCTCATCCTTCTCCATCATCCACGACTCTCTGTGGTACGACATGGGGTCGCCCACCTGGAAGCAGCGCGGGCGTGAGGAGACCACGGCAGAAACAAAAACATCAAAGGGAGAAGAAAAACCCAACAATGGAAGCAGACGTTAAAGGGCCAGACGATACAAATGGTTGCAGTGGTGGAGAGAAATGTGCATTACACTCAAGCACTGGACTTTATACCCTCGGCTTCACTACACGTCAGAGGGAAATGCACACTTTTTCTTTCACTACATTTATTTGACAGCATTTATTTGAACATGGAAAAACACTTCCTAAACCCAAGGTAGCTCTCAGTTATGTGCCTGGTTACAGCTGCAAGGTAATTCTCCATGTGCACAAAATAGTGCGACGTACATCCACTTTACGAACTACACATTCTTTTGCTCCTCGTGCCAACTCAGTATACATTGCTTTTTATCCGTTACTTTGTTAATCACTTCATTTTTCACAGTTAGCTTTGTATATATTAACCGTTTACAAGGATTTGGGTTTTGTTGGTATATTTTCCGTGTTTTTGAATATAGTGTGATTAACATTTTCAATGCTTGAGATTGATGGGTTAGATAACTGCTAGCGACATTAGCCAGCCACACGCTAACGTTAGGTCGCAGCGGCTCTTGTTTACACGCTGTGCTTTGCAGAGCTGCCAAAAGTGAAAGTGACCGATTGCACCATCTTGTGAGAGCGAGCAGTAAAGCTCTGACCTCAGTGCTGAAGAAGAAACTCTGAGAGAAGCGTGGCTGGTTCTACTATTATGTGTACATGCAGAGCTTCTTAGAAGCCAGCGAGGCTAGCTGGCAGGCTAACCTCGCAAGTTAACAACACCCGGTTATTATCTAAATTATCAAAAAATACTCAAATAAAAAAAGACATAGAAAAAACAACGGTAAACTATTAACCCAATACACAAAGGGAACTGTGAGAAGTGAAGTATTTTAAATAAGATATGGATGAAAAAGCACTGAAAATAACCGTAGACTTAAATGGACACGCAGTCCATAAAACAGAGATACGTCTTACTAAATTGTGCAGGAGGGGAATATCTTGTGTGCACAAAATATAATCTTGTGCAAATAAGGACAAAAAGTGGAGGACACTTACATAATGAGAACTTTTGGATACCTGGAATAAATTTTGCAGGTGATAGTTTTGTGCATTTGTGTAGTTTATTTCAGGACTTTCACTTTTGAGTATTTTTACATTACTGCTGCTCCTTAGGTGCCACAGTACCTGCACCTAAGGAGCTAATAAAATGACTGGAGCCCTTCTGAGATGTCAGCCTGTGCAGAGAGAACATTTCTGAACCTGAACTCGAATCTGTGACAGGAAAGATGTTAATTCACTGCTACAGCTGCTGGACCCCCTGGTGAGTCTCAAGCTTGTTCTGGATACTATATTATTTCAAAGCTGAATGTCTCAGACGGAGTGGGACTTCACTTTTGTCACTCCTGTCAGTGGATTTTAGAAAATAATGTGTAGGAGCGTCTCCCTTCTTGAAGATGGTTGCATGAAAAGGTAAATGTGTCTTTCTTACTGTCAGCCTACAGACGCTAAAATCCGAGGAAAGCTTGTTATTGAGAGAAGACAGCTGATTGTTCTACTGTGCTTTCTTCTTCTTCTCCTATTCGGGGTGACATGAAGCGATTTGCCACCGGTGCTTACCTGCAGCAGCTCCATGACAAATATAAGCGGCTGAGGTGTTCTCATTATCTCATCCAGCTCTGGGTAACCGGTGGAGTGATAGTGGAACATGTTTCCCATGCCACACGTGTGTCTCTGGCCCTCCAGGGGGTCTTTCCCTTGAGCGATCAGCCTCATTCCCTTGGACACGATGGGGTACAAGCCTGTGTGCTGCAGAATGAACTCATCAACAGCAACATAAACAACGAGACAAAGAAGCACTTAATCATGCTAACCCCCCTGGTACTGCCTGCCTGTGACAATCAGGTCTACCACGAACACGTAAGTAATGGCTGCAATTTTACTTGCAAATTACATTTTTTTTTTTCCC
This sequence comes from Lagodon rhomboides, assembly GCA_039737535.1. Classification (NCBI taxonomy): domain Eukaryota; kingdom Metazoa; phylum Chordata; class Actinopteri; order Spariformes; family Sparidae; genus Lagodon; species Lagodon rhomboides. The sequence goes on from CM077794.1 coordinate 7,134,283, forward strand.
TCCCGAAGAAAAACACAACAATTTGCACAGAAAACACTGCTGTGTTTGTGTTTGTAATACAGAGCATGTAGGAGGCTTCAGAGGGTCGATTCATGTGCATACTAATCAGGAGCAGAGGCTCCTCTTCTGTGCTCATGAACACCCATTAGGACTAGTTTCCAGGGCCTAATATCTTGGTGAACGTGTGCGTTAAGTCTGTAAATCAACTTACAGTGGCGTCACACCAGAACTCTGCCACCTCTCCGATCCTCATGGACATCAGCAGGGTCTCCCAGACCTCCATCTTGAACATCTTTGCGACGAAGATCTCGGCTGGTCTGCCGGCAAGTCGACTGTCATCGATGACCGTCCGTTCGAAGTTGTCCAGCAGCGTCTGGAAATGGAAAACCAGCTGGGGGCAGGAAGAGTGAGAGGGTGGAGATGAATCGATGGGACCATTAGTCTCCAACACGTCATAATAACCACCGCTATAATCAAGTTATAGCTTGACACGGTTAGCGATCCATGAAATGCTTTATAAACCATTTATTAGGCATTTGTAAAGGCTTATAAACATCAGTTGCAGCTTTACAATGAACAATTGCTTAATAAATGTTTTTTAAGTTTTAATTGTTGTTTGTTAACAATGAAATAACTATTAAAGTTTAATTAGCTATATATTTACCATTTATTAACGATGGCTATTGTGAAATGTGGCCTAAATGTATTTACGTTGTACAGTTTGTCCATCCTTTATAATTTATACTTTCCTTCATACTAAAACAAATGGAGATCTAGTTTTGTAGAATAATCTGAGGGATTGTTTTTAAAGTACATGAACGATCCTCACATCTTTTCAAAGACCTCATGAGTTTCCCCTTTGAGAGAGAACTTAAAAGCACTTTTATTTACTGGCTAAGACATTTATTTAGTTTTTCCAAAACACAGCACTTGTTTATTTAGTGTGCAGATAACTGAAATATACAATCCTATCATTTTTTGAAATAACGTTCAGTGAGGAATTACTGCCTTCGATCTTTTTATGGATGTATGATGCACGTACAGGATTTTGGTCGGATTACATTGAAATGTAGTCAGTTACTGAAGACAAATTGGTGGCAGTCTTTGTAATTTGTATTGTAATTAATTGGATTACAAAAATGAATCTGTATACTTTTGAATTACCTTTATAAACACAGTACTGGCAGGAGCTGCAGGTGTACTGTGTAGGCCGGGGCGATGTTCAGTATTATCGGATATTGCGATATTTCCCATCATAGGCGATATATTTTTTTTAAATATCTGATATCAAACTGCTGTTATGGCATCTTCAGGCTTTTATTTTGAAAATGAAATGCATGCAGAGCTGTCATGGCAGCGGAGGCAACACACATCATATTTGGGAAGTTGCTTCAGGTTAATTGGTTAATTGGCCTGATTAGGAGCTTTGACATTCAACATTAACATTTAGACGCTTCCAGCTTCCCAGTTTAGCAATATTTTGGGTTTAAAGCGGTAAAAATGGTGAGACGAGGGCTTTGAATCAGGCCGCATTTCATCTTTGCAGTAAGCAGGTGTGAACTAAACAGGGCAACACTAAAAATCAGAGACCAAAATATATCTATCGCGATATTTGGGTGGGACAATATCGTGATATAAAATATTGGATATCGCCCAGAAAAAGTGTAATCAAGTAATTCATAGCAACTTTGATCTCATTACACGTTTTCAAATGTAATCTGGTTAAAGGTGCTTATTTTTGGTGATAATAATCCCGATGCATGTAAAAGTTTTTTACCAACCCTGTGCCACAGTGTATGTGTGTTTTCTTCTCTCCTCTTTGACCATGTTTTGTATGTCTGGCATAGTTAAATTAATAAAAGCGAGAGATGAAATAGATAAGAAGACTATTTGTCAGCTTTGACAATGTGTAACTCTCGATTGTTTATGTATGCTGTCGAACATTTGAGTCATTTCTGACGACCAACACAAACACGCTGGCGTTCAATATGTGTTCAGTCTGTTTGTGTGCGTGTGAAAGACTGTACCATCACTCTGACTGTACAGTTACACCGTCCCCCTTGTAACCTTCTAATTATAGCTCGACAGATTGTGCACAACGGTCTGATATCTGTGCGAGCAACAGGAGATCACCTCACCAGCGAGGGAACACACACACCGCACACGCACAGGTAAATGGAGATTCACGCTGGCATTGTCATGGAAAATGTTTGTTATGGTGTCCAGGCTCGGTGCCATATGGCTGGATATGACTTGGAAGGGGAAAAAAGTCGGCGGCCGGCGGAATCAGCGAATGAACAGACACACAGATTTGGTGCCAAAAGACATGTTGCAATTTGGTTGACCAAATGTTTGCTCTGTGTGTTAAGTGCCAGAGACAGAATACATTTCCTCACTTCATGAATAATTCAGCAGAATCTAATTGAAGTGGGCAACGCACCAGAGCTAAAAATAGACAGTTTTTTTCCAGTGGAACATTAATTAGATCACAGTGGTAATCATTTCCCATCATGGTGAGGTGGTCGGGTTAACTGTGACCTGTTACCTTTGCCCCAGGTGGGAAGTGTGGCAGCGGTCCTGAGCCTCCGGCCAGAATCTTCTTCTTGACTCCCGGGTGGTTCAGAAGGTACGTCTCCTCCATCGTCTCTCTGCCTCGACACAAAACTGAAAACTGTGTGTGTTTCAGAGATCTGTTTTTCCTCTCTGGGTCTGTGTTCTTCTGGTTTTCTAATTAGCCTAGTGGAGAGAGTCTTGCCTGGGTAGCTGCTCTCTGACAGATGGCGGGATTAGGCAGGTTCTGGAGGTGGACACTTTAATCTGAGGAGCTAATCTCCTGCCTACCCCCTGCGATTGGTGGGGCAATCCTTGCAGTGAGTAGCCAGAGAGGCAGAGATGACCATCAAGGGGCCCGAGATCATGTGTCTGAGAAAAGCCTAGATTTCTCTCGAACAAGTTAAGATCATTCTGGAAGGACGGTAATCTGATGACGTGATGATTGGATAGTGACGCGGCTGCCCGGCCATGATGGGAGGCCTTTACATCACACAGGAGAGAGTGAACGACAACCGGCCCTCAAACAGTAACTTCTTGATTTGACCGCAAGTCATGATTTTTATCTTTAGGTTATGCTGTAAAAGTAGAGATCATGTTAAAATATTACATGTATGTAGGTTATTTGCACACCAACAGAAGCTACTCTCACCCACAGAAAACACTTCTCCTCAAACACCTCATCAGCAGTCCCGCCTTTGATTCTGTGACTTCCTGACATCACACTACATCACCATGTCGCACATTTAAAAATCTATGATGATTTTCAGTGTAGAAGCGAAGCTAACCAGAAGCTAAAAACATGACAAAGCTGACACAGTGAGCTGTACTGGCTCAGGCGTGTGTGAGCCGACCAATCAGAGCAGACTGGGTATTTAGGAGGGGGAGCCTTAAAGAGACAGGAGGTAAAACAGAGGGTGAATACAGAGCTGCAGCACTGGACAGTCTGAGAAAACTGATGTGATTTCTGAGCATTAAGGCATTTAAACCTTATCTGGTAGTGACCCACACTAAAATTATGAACCTAAAAATGAGCATATGCCTCCTTTAAAGTATCTGATATTAAATGAGCTGAAGTATCAAAAGTACAAGTGACATTAAATTATACATACAGTATATTTACATACACATATATACTGTATACTTTAGGTTAACTGATTAGTCTGATTCGATCCATGTACAGCATTCTTCAGATTTTCAGAATCAGCGTCTTTCTGTTTTTTTGTGTATTTTGTCCGACTGTAGATTTAAAAAAAGATGTAGTGGAGTGGAAGTAGCAGAAAATGGAAATATTGAAAGTATTAAGTTACATTCCATCACAATATTTTGGTCCATCAAATCTCAGAAAACATCCTGAAGCCCAATGTGATGTCATAAAATTGCTCGGTTTGAAATGAAAAGCTGCAAATTCTCACATTTGAAACACTAGAAACAACAAATTCTTCACATTTATCCTTGAAAAATGATTTTTATCAAATTGCTGCGGATTCATGTTCTGTTAATCCACACTTCAGTTAATTGACTACTTATCTCAGCTGCTATTTGAACAGGAAGGACTTGAGTGGGCGACAAACTTAAGTAAAATGAAAATCCAGATTCTGATGAGTTGTTAACGCTGCAAATTTACCTGGCAGTTTAAATCAAGTCAGCTCAGTGGAGGCTCTGAAGGCTGAATACACTAGTGAGCAGCAACAAAGATGCAAGTCGGTGCCACAGTCAGCTAGATTTCAACCTACTTTGAAGACACAGTGAAAAAACAAAATACATTCTCCAAGTTTTAATCCTGTGTTAAATATTCATCATCTCAAAATTCCTCTCTATTCTCTTTCTGCCAAACTGATGACTCATCTTGAACTCAGGAGCAGTGACATCATTTAATCAATTAGATGTGATCTTGGGGTCAACTTGCTCATTGGCGTTCATATAAAACAATTAGCTGACATGAGTAGCTCGTTTGGATTTTAGCTGTTGAACTTGTGAGAAACCAAAAAAATGTGGTTGAGATGGAAATTTGCTCAGTGAAGCCTGATCCAACAACACAGGGTCAGATGTGTGTGTGTGTGTGTGTGTGTGTGTGGGCCAAAGTCCTCTGCAGCCTCCAATCTCTTTTTTCAGAAGATAAAGGCTCTAACTTCCGTTTCACTGTTTCTTTAACTATTTGAGGAAGCTTCATCCACCCACACAAAACGGATGTTAATGACATCAAACAGCCCACTTCTATAAATCTCTGCCAAAACACAATAAAACTGACAGATTCCATTTTTTTGGACACTTCTGTTTCACTGTAATTTATTCTTCATTCAGGTAATTAAAACACAAAGACGGTGACCTTAGGTAAAAACTGGCTGTGTACATTTTGCTTGCTTAGCTTTTTTCACTGTTTCACAAGCCGACCAAATACTTTAATCTTACAGTGAAGAAAAACAAATTGTCAACCGAGTAAAAAACATGGCCTTTTAATACCGACATCAGTATGCTGCATGTGTAATATATGAATACGACAAACTGAAAGGAATGACACAGCAAGTCAGCTAATAAAGACTCCCTCCTCCCTGGATGAAGGCTCCTCTCCTCCTCCTTCTCCTCTTCCTCCTCCTCCTCCTCGTCTCCTGTGTCTACGTGTGGCTGAAGATGACATGAGGCTGCCCCCTGGTGGTCACTTCTCGATCAGAGAGTCCAGCTGCTCCTGCAGGGAGGCCAGCTGTTGAAGCAGAAAATAGAAGGCGTGATTGATGCCCCGAACGCCCCGGGGTGTAATTGGAGGGTAAGTGGATGATGATTAACATGTCTTATCACATTAATTTGCTGCCTTCATTTGTCAATACAAACAACCACCCAAGACAGTAGGTGGCTTCAACGGCATAGTTGCAAAAAGGACTCCGCTGTTAGCTGCCGACAAGTTTCATTTCACATGATTGAATATAAAAAAACTTGATTTTAAAAGTACAACGCCATCAGCAAACATGGTATTTGACATTTTTTACAAGATAAATTCATGCAAAGTGCTGAAAGCTGCAGGAATCTCCCAGCAAGCACTGATCCACCGTTTTTTACGCAAAGGTTCTTACCTGCTCCATCTCCCGCTCCTCCTGCTGAATAATCTCGTCCAGCAAAGCTTGGAAGCGGTTCTGTGAGAGGAGAGAGACAAACAAGATTTGTTCGAGTCGACACGCTGAGCCTCATTAAATTGCGCTGGCTTTAAAATGTGTGTCTGCCTGGGCGCTGCTCGTGTCACTATCTCCTCCCTGACAGAAAAAGCCACTTGGAATGCCAGTCAGAGACAGCTGACCTTTTCCCTGCGACTGTGATAATAACGACTGGAGATGGGGCTTTGACGCTCCCAAAACACCGGGCAATGAGAGCTCTAAATGGCGACGTAAAAAGGGGCCGCGTCTGCTCATGTTTTGCTCATTGTAGTCTCCATTAAAGAGTGCTCAGAAGAACAATGAATCTCCGTGCCGTTTTTCCCTGCATAGCAGTGTTTATACAGCAAAGGGCTGATGGGAGAAATGTAATACTGCGTGTAATCAGCTGTCTTCATCCTCACTGCTGAGAGACCTTATGCTGCTTGAAGACTTCTGCCTCAGAGCTCATCTGCATGTTCTTGTTTACGTTTCTGTACATGCAGACCTAGTTTCTGTGTGAAAGAGTGTGTGTGTGTGTGTGTGTGTGTGTGTGAGTGGGTGCGTGTTAAGTGTTTACTTTGAGGGCCTGGTTCTCCACTTTCATGATGAGCTCCTCCTGCTGTTTCTTTCTGGCGCGGGTTTCCTGGAGCTTGGCCTTGACGTTGTTGATCTGCACCTGATATTCCATAACTGCGGGGAACAGCAGAAGGTTCAGATGTTACGACCGCCATAAAAAAAACCACAAACATCATTTACGCCTCTGCTTTGTTGCGCAGTTAAGAGCGAACAGAAAAAAAAAAAACCCGCGGAGAGATGATGATGTGACTCGACAAAGCCACGAGGGCAAGACGTGCACCTTAGCTCGCTGAAACACAAGGAAGCCTCCATTTCAGTTTGACAAATTGCAGTTAATGGGAACAACAAATCCATTTAGAAGGACGTGAGCCAGCAGGCCGAAGCACTAAAAGACGCAACTAAATCAGACTGCTCTGGGCTCCACAGAGCGTTCTCATTAAATCCAGCCAAAGTGATAGTGTCTTGCAACAACCTGTGGCTCCATCACCATCAACTATCTTCCAAACTAATTGTATCCACCCCCTACTCCCCTCCAAGTGACTCTCAATAGCCTGATACAGCCCATCTAATATGCACTATCAAGCAAGGAGGAGTCCCTGCAGACCCATTTATTACAACTCTACAGCACTGTCAGACTCCAGCACATCTGCAGGAGCTGTGCTGCTGCTGCTGCTGCTGCTACAGTGGAGCTGACCAGAAGTGCTGCTGACTGACAGCTCCGTGTATGTAGATAAGGAGGCATTGAGCTGTCAGACTGGACAGCTGTCTGAGCCAAACGCTGAGCCACAACACCTGTCAGGCTGGTTAGCCGAGAGCTGTCAGCGTGGTGCATCTCCGTGGGCGAGGACACAGCACGTGTGTTTAAGTGTAAGTAGGGCTACTCATTTGAGGTAGTGTGTGTGTGTGTGTGTGATGTCTGACCTAAAAAACTCAGCTCTGATTAGAAGTCCAGACACCTGGCTGAGGTTATTTTTGACCTCTGCTTTGTAAGTGTCTGAGGGGGTTTGATTTAAATTTATGTCCGACTGTGTCAGGTCGACAAGTTGGTTTTGAAATCAGCAGGCCGTGGTCTCGGCCGTGAACCGGATACAACCGAAAAAAATGAAAGACCGGAGGTATGCCGGGTGAGTCGGCTGAAAGAATCAGCATTCACACCGAGGTGCTGACGCAGGTTGCAAGCACAGCACGGAGGATTGCGTAATTCTAACGCTAGACTTACTTTATCCATGTAGATTTACACACTTTCCCGAATCGCTTATACAAGCACACATGCTCGATTTAAGAACAGATGTACGAACCATATGGACTTACATCTATAGATCATATATCAAACAGCTTCTATGTGTATTTTATTCACTATATTCCAACACTTTCTTTTTTCTTCTTCTGAACTGGAAACAATTTGTTAAGTGATGTATTCAAATACTACACTATGTCAGTAGGGCTGCAGCTAACAATTATAATGACTAACAATTAGTTTGTCAATTTTCTTTTCCCATCTAGTGATTATTTGGTGTATAAAATGTTAGAAAATAATGGGAAATGCTGATCACACGTCCCCACAGCCAAAGGTGACATCGTGAAATGTCTTGTTTTAGCAGCAAATCTTCACATTTGGGGAGATTTTGACCACACAATGACCAAACAATTTAGGAATTAGAAGCGGATGTTGCAGTGCACTCAGCATGTTCATTAGACCTTACAGATAAGCACAATGTGTTTTGGTGAGAAACTGAATGTAAACAGAAATTTAGTTTGTTTACAAGAAATTCCACAGAGGCAACTTTAAGCCTGCAAATATTCAGAATTTTTCTTGATAAAGGACTTAAAAAATAGCTTGTTTAATTGTTTTGGCTCTACATCCCAGGAACATAAAATCCATAATTGCTCATATGACATGATATTTACTGATATGCTTCAGTACTTTTGTAGTCCCTCAACACCATCTACAGCAGGAGACTACAAAGTAGTTAAAAATGTCCTCATGTGCATTTTCACATTCAGTCCTCCCAGTCGCTGATGGCTGATGGATGATGGATGTGCTACTGTAAAACCCATCCAATTACCACAGTGCTAATGAATGTTGCGGAATGTTGCCAAATTTCATTTACTTTTGACAATGTGATTAGCTAGCAAACTATGCTAGCCCTAAAGTGGAAGAATGACTCCAATTGCTTTCGAGCAGGAAGAGAAAAATATGTGTGGCAGCATAAGACAATATAAAATAAAAAGAAATGTCATACTTCAATAAGCTTTAAATACAATCACCAGTCTTTGTCATTCTGTAACTTTTCATACAGTTTTCCAGCTCTGTGTAGAAACCCTGATATCCTCTTACCTATCTGGTTGTTTCTGTCACTTTCATGCTGTGCAGAGTCGGACTCGTTGAGTTTGTCTTGGAGCTGTCGGACCAGATCATCCTCCGTGTCCATGATGTTCAGGTCCTCGTCCTCGTGCCGGTCCCCTTCGTCTTCCTCATCCTCACTGGAGCTGCTAATGTCGTTGAAGATCTCCCTCAGCTCGTCGCGCTGGGCTGGCCATGCGGAAACGCACATTAGTGTTATTAACGTGGACACAAAGATGGGAAGGAGCGAGACGCAAACACATGCTTTGGCTCCATCTAGGTCAGAGAGAGCACAGGCTGGTGGAAAACATGAGAGAATGTCTGAGGATACGGTCCTGTGTGTGAAATAAACCAGGTATGATAAATGTGGACTAGAAATGTGATATTGTGAACAGCTTATCTCACATAGCAAACACAAACTGTGTGCTCCAACACGCAGCAGATAAGTGGTTCTCTTTTCCCCTTTTGTTCTTGAAATCACTTTGTTACCATACTGCACCATCTCAGAGTATTATTAGTCATGCCACTCACGCACACACATACCGCTCACCTCGGCACCTATAAGCGTCAGCACACTTGCACTGTGCACCCGGGTGATTGGAGGGTCTTCTGGTGAGTCTAGAGGCAAAGATTATCTAAGGGGCCAAAGAGTAGCTAATGCTTGGGTGCGCTCTATTTCCATTTCAAACCACCGGGGCAGAGGCTATCAACAGTGACAAGAAGGATGTGCAGGTTTGGAAATTAGTAGAGAAACCTTTTACTGGTGAGAGAGGAGAGTATAAAAGAAATCCCTGTACAGCAGTCGGGTCAACCTCAAGGGCCATCAGTGCCTTTTCAAAGCAGCCGCTCACAAAGAGTTTCACCTGCTGATTGCAGGTATGTCAGTATCAACATGTGTCAGCCTTTAAGTAACAAGAAATACTATTCATCTTAACATCAGTATCGGCTGATATTTGCCATGTTGACTGTCTGCAAATATGACTCAATTCATGATGGCAGTGGCTGATGTTTATCTCACGTGTCACATCAGTTTTGCACTGGCACATTCATGAGCTGCTGGCTCATGAGAAGATAATATTAAAAGGTTGTTTATACATAAATTATATGAATTTGTACAGTCGAATTAGAGCTCTTTCAAAGATGGTGTAATGAAGGGCTGAATGACTTTAGAAACTTCACATTTAATGATGCACTCAATTATAGAAATGCAAAAAATACGTCTGGGACATTCTTGGTTCAATTGAGAAGACTGACAAGTTTATTTTTCTAAGATTAAATGTCCTACTGGAATATCTTGGTCCTGTTCCTGAAGAGATTTAAGGATTTCCTTTCAAAAATGTTTGTTATTAAGTAAAATCCTGAATATCTATCTTTTGATCTATCATTATTTTAGCTTTTATCTTACTAATGAAATGTCCCAATGTCTCTCCTCTCCTAAAGCAGTTAAAGAAAAAAAATATTTTCTGGTATCCCTGCCCACTTTATCCAATCAGGACAAAGAACTCTTCCTGTCTGCTCGGGGAGCACTGGCAAAAGAGCAGGATGGTGGAACTGGGTAAGCTACCAAGTCCAGTGTTCCCAGTGATGGCTAATACTACCAAACAGGCCAAGTGATGAAAAACGCTAGAAGAAAAGAAAGAGGCAAAAATAGCTGCCCTGGGGGAAAATAGGAGCCATGCAAGTGTGGTGACGTAGAGAGAAGGGAGGGGATTGCTAACTGCAAAACGGACAGGAAGTAAGCTAAAATGACAAAAAACAATACTAGCTTTACATTTTTAAGCTTTCAAATAGCAATATCTGCATCTGCAATCTCAATCGAGTTCTATTGTTTTGTGTTTATCATGTGGTCGAGGTAGCAATACAGTACATACTCTTTTTGCTGCTCTAACAGAGTGCCAGCATGCAAATGAAGCCCACCAAAATCATTATTCCTCATGATTTACTGATGAAAAACATGTTTCTCTTACCAGAGGACCCGTGACCCATCTTGTGCCCCGAGGTGCCAGGCGAGGAGTCCAGGTTAGCCAGAGAGCCGTGCTGATCCGCCTCCTTGGACTCATCCTCATTTATGATTTCCCACCCTGAACATCATGGGTTAAGGTCATTATACCCTCTGAAGTCCGACACAAAGAGACTTTCAAAACTCTCAAGTTTCCACAAACTCGTCTTTGAAGTAGACTTGAAAGATCATACCCCTCAACTTTAACATTCATTAGTGTGTCGTGTGTATGTCGGCCGCTGCATGCAAACGCTGCAAACTATAATTAGAATCCGGCTTCACTGTGACCAACTAAGCAATGATAATGAACAGTCCATCTCAATTAACACACAGCAAGCAGCCACTCAAAGTGGCTCCGCTGTGCTCTTATTCTGTCAGGCGGGTTTAGAGTTTCATTAGAGCGCTAATAGCTTCCTTGCAAAGTGCATCTCGCTCACAAAGACATTCGACAGAGTCAAGTCAGGTGAGCCGGGCAGGAGTCAGAACACCCGCTTGGGTGTTAGATCAACTGAATTAGGGTTTTAGGGGTGTGAGGTTATGTTTGTCATAAAAAGAAAACCGAGCCCTAACTATTTGATCCTTCTTGAAAGCTAAAGTCGCTGCTCGGGGTTAGCTTCCCATCTGATTCTAATTAACATGCTGTTGCTTGTTGTTTTGCTTGGTTACACATCTGGTTAATTAGCTTTTTAGGCTTTGAAAAATGACCGTGAGTATCAGTTGTAGGAGTCTAAAAGGATACGGACGCTGACAGCATCGGCATCTGTGCTCAGCAATCTCTTCACCTCCTTTTCCACGTCGGGAGATTCAATGTACTGTGAAGAGAAAGAAAGAGAAAGAGGTTGGGTTACACGTAGCGTTAGCCTCATCTCTCTCTCACTTTCTGTCTTTGTCTCTCTCACTCTCTCTCACACACTCGCACTCACATACAAAAGGCAGCAGCTGGACGCATGCCAGGAAGCACATTAGCGATTAAAAACAGAAAGGGCCAAATCAATATGGCTCGGCTCTGCGTCTTCAAGAAGATTTATTCCGAAGACAAAGTAGAAGTGTAGTGCTCCAGCACACTCGCTTTCACTTTGATCAAAGCAATAGTGAAATTGCCTTCTTTGCCTGCCTTTGGGGCAAACTAAGATGGAAAGGCTTTATTTATATGTAAATCTTGGTTTTCACTTTCACCACAGTTCCTATTTTATGAAATGTAAATGTCTTGTTGGAGCAGAGCCGAGGAAAGCGATGGCTCATCAGCCAGGATGCTAAAGAGACGGATGGGAAAGTGGAGGTGGGGAGCTGAGGGGGAAATGAGAAAATGCCAAAACCTTCTTTTTCGCAGTCTTTCGAAATCGTCTCTTGCGAGTGTTCTTCAGAGGGCAGGTAACTGGAGACCAAAACAACAGGATTAGTGAAATCAAAATGCCTTAATGAGCCGCGGAGGGCAACCTGTATTTCCTGAATTGCTGAAGTTTTGAGCACTAACAGCTCAAAGTGCTGTTACATGTAGATATTTGTCTCCTTACTGCCGTGGTTCCAGACGAATTTCTTGTCCTTGTCTTTGTCCTTCTTCTTGCTCTTGGGGTCGGTGCCAGTTGGCTCCTCTAAAGGAGGGTAAAGGTCTCCATCTAGTGTACACACCAGCATCTAATTCAAAGAGGTAAAAAATGAATGAATCACTCTGCATTCTGCTGACTCGTGCGGTACTACAGTATTGTCAGGAACAAGAAAAGTCAAGACATTAGACAATCGTCATCCTTAACGTTCACAACAAGAAATGTATCCAATGAAGAGGACATCCTGAATTTGATGTTTTACCTGGCAGACATCAGCGGTCTTATAAAATGTCTTCTTGTCCACCGTCTTCAGAGACTCGATCATACACGGCAGATCCACCAGTTTGCAGGCCAAAGGGACGCGGTCGACTCTCACTATGCCGTGACGACCATCAGCTACAAATAAGAGGAACAACATGATTGCTTATAATGAAATGACGTGTGTGAGAAAAGATAAATACTACAATTAGGATACTGCTGTCACTGTTAACTTAAGCAGAGTACAAGTGCAGGTGCAAAACATGTTTTTTCAGATATGTAAAATTTAAGATTATTTGGAAGTGAAGACTATGACAGATAATATTTGTTGACAAATTGACAGTTTTAGTTCATAATGTATTCAAACAAAACTGCAAATAAACTCATAAAAATACCAATTCTGATTGGCCGACTATTTGCAGTTAAGAGAACGTTTGATTCGATGAAAAGTCAACAAAAATGGAACAAATCTGGGGTTGCTTTGTTGCAACATTTGGACTCAATCTAACCCCATCTATATTCAAATATGGATCAGGTCTTTTCTTTCAATAAGCATAAATTTACAAAAATCAAACAAGTTAATGAGGTAAAAACATTGAACACATCATCTTTATTATTGTGTTCAACTGAGTTATATCTCAAAAACTGCTTTTTTTTTACGTACGACTTAACTTTTTTAAACTTATATTCCTCTTTTTTACTTAAATAACTTTTTTTTTTAAACTTATAATACTTCTTTTCTAATTCATAATACAGCTTTTTTACTTAAATTACTGCTTTTTAAAAATTATATTATTGCTTTTTCTCCCCCCTCTTCTTTATTATTACTCTTTTAACTAAAGCTCTCCATGTTTGCTATCCCCCTTTGCTGCTGTAATAATGCAAATTTCCCTATCGTAGGACTAATAAATCTTATCTTTAAAAGGATTAGCAAATATTCGCATTCGGTTTAATTTAAGTTTTACAAAATGTCACAACTTTTTTGGTATAGTGACGGTGATGTCACAGTGGTCAGTCGGACACAAATAAAAGCACTAAGACTTCTGATAAACAAGCTTACGGTGCAGCTCAATGGTGAGTCTGTCCTTCATGTTCATACTGCTAGACTGGGCAATCCTTCGTACTGTTGAGGCGTACTCCTGTAAGAGAGAAAAGATTCATCATTTTCAACAGTCACATTACATTTTCAGAGAAATGATGAGTTTCAGCACGTGTAACAGTCTCACCGAAGGCAGCCTCAGGACAAACTGGCTCTCCAACTCATAAGGAGCATCCTCCTTATTCTTGGAGCCGGCCTTCCCAACTAGGATCAAAACAGATCACCATCAACAAAACGGTATCAAAACTTGTATCAGATATTCTGTCAATGAAATTTGTAAACTGTGATTTTTTTTTTGTTTTTTTGTTCTGTTCTGTACATGATGTCCCTATTGCATTGCAAGTTTTTCCTAACTCGAATCGAGGGTCTAAAGACAGCGGATGTCATTCACTGAGCAGATTGTAAAGCCCACTGAGGCAATGCGATTGTGATTTGGGGCAATATAAATAAAACTGATTTGATCTGGCAGAATAACTTTCTTGTTAGTTGCTTTTCATTCACAAAACTACAATGTGAACAAGACGCTAGAAACACTAAGTGACTTTTGACACATGCAGCTGTACAGATCAATTAACACTATCTGGTTTCAGTATTAAGGAGGGTACATTTGTTGCTCATGTTTATCTTTTATTATATTCTAATATCTTTAACTGGTGTCTCTTAAGTATTCCCATAGATAAGCTTCTTTCACATGTTCACTTGTTTTAGTTGCTTTCTAACTGCATCTTGATATTTCTCTTCTGCTATGCTATCGCAGATGTTTTGTTCTTGATATACAGATAATACACATTATATCTTTTTTGTTTACATCAAATCATTTCTAAGCTAATATTGTTGCATTATTGTTATATTATAATAAAGTCACCATACTCAAACCTTTTCTCAGCCAGTATCAATATGTAAATCATCCAACACGATCACACTACCTCTCTCAAAAGTATTAATGTTATGATTAGTTCAACAAAAGACTTTACCTCTAGTAAATCAACGTTTGCTTTGATACATATTGATTCTCATAACCTCTTCGTTTTGCCGATATACATCCAAATATGTTTATTACAGTTTGAGTAACGGTAACGCTGAGCTGACGTTACTGTAGCAGGGTTACAGCTAACTGCGTATGATGCTACAGACAATCCTGGTTAAAACAGCTACAAACTTTAAATTCTGAACAGTTGTTCACATCTGACAACAACCAAATTCTGCTAATTTTGTTCCGTTATGTTGTTTTTAACCACGACTCATTCATTCCAACACAAGCTGCCTGAGAAGTGGAGCGGGATGTTTACAAAACAGCTAGCTATCGTTAGCTTAGCAGCTAGGCTACATTAGTGGCAAGGGGCTTTTAAACGTACCTTTGATTTTAGACGTCATCTTCGTTTTTGTTATTCGGGCGGCGCAGCTGCATAAATGTGCTTAAATCATAAAAACAACATACAAGAAGGAAAGGATAAGTATGCTGACACAACTCTGTTGTCAGCTACACGAAGCAAACAGCGACGACCGAGACGAAAATACGAATGCTGGTGATCGAGAAGCTGCTTGCTACATTCAGGTACTCCTCGGAAATTGAGCTTCCACCATTCCAGCACGCTCGATGAGGTAAAGGTAGGGGTACGATTCGTGTTCAGAAATCCAACTTTAAGTGTAGATCTGTTAAATAAAATTATTCTGATATGATAGGTACGTGTACTGCATTTTAATTGTTGGCGAATGGTGACGTTGTTAAAGAGAACAAGATGTCGTCTGTCTTTAAAAAGTATATGCTTGGTTATTGTTTTGACACAGGCACAAAACTCCATAAATATTTAATTTTGTTAAGAAGTAATTATGGACCTGGCGTCTAGGACGCCAACTTTATTGATTAAGGACTAACAATCACTTCATACGACATTTACCGACTCTAGATTATTAATTTCCGATACACCGGAAGGCACCACCAATTCCCGCCTCTTCATCGCGAGACTTTTGGACAATCGAGCTTCGGTGAAAAAAAAGGGTTAAAACATTAATTTAGTAAAATGTTAAAATTCTAGTTAGCCGTTTCAACATGGTTTAGTTGCACTGGGGGGACAAGTTGTACCATCGGTATATTTAATAAAGCATAAACGTCACAAAAATAGGAGATTTTTTTGTTTTTGTTTTTTAATGTATTTTTAAACACAACTATTTTGAGTAGTCATTAAACTTTTAACCTCGCATAATACCCAAGTCGGTCAATAGAACAGAAACAGATAAGAAATGCGTCTATCTTTTCGTCTCACTTCCTGTTCAGAGTGGTAAAAATGTTAGATTTCACAATAAGAGTCCTCAGTTAGACCTAGCACTATATAGCACAGGTAATGCAGCGTGTAAAAGAGCATAATCTATGTATTTCTTTATTCACAAGCAGTATAAATTATACACAATACTTAAAGCCAAGATGTGTTCGTTATAGTTGGTTTAAACAAGCAACCTGACGCCACGGTGCTTTTACACTGAAATAAACTGTGTACACTTTCTGGAAAAATAGTTTTCACTTCCGGGCCGGAATTGATTCCTCTGTTGCTGTCGTCTTTCTGCTCTGTACTCCCTCCCCAGTTCGTGAATAATATTGGGCCAAAGTTTGCTGTTCCCCTCGACGACACCGGAGCATTTGACTGCCGAGCAGCCGAAATGGTGTTTAGAGTGACTGTCACCAGCGCCCGGAGGGCGACGAGGACGCTGTGGCTGCTCGTGCTGGTGAGCCTGTCTGTGTGCATCTGTGTGTGCCGAGCATCATCACCTCAGGAGGACAGTGCCATGGAGAACATCGTTACCGAGAAAAAGGCTGAGGAGAGCCACCGGCAGGACAGCGCGGACCTGCTCATCTTCATCATGCTGCTCACCCTCACCATCCTCACCATCTGGCTGTTCAAACACCGGCGCTTCAGGTTCCTGCACGAAACTGGACTGGCGATGATTTATGGTGAGATGCTCCGGCGTGACTGAGAGACGTCATCAGTGTCGTTACTCTCATGTGGGGCTCGTGATTAGATGTTAGACGAATGGATGTCAGTGCCAGGCCTCACTCTTCTTCTTACAACAGGCTGTGAAGCAGAAAAAGCTTATTTAGGACAGAATAAACACCTTATCTGCACCCTGCACGACATCTAGGCTTTTGGTACTTGTGGCCCCTAGATGTGAAAACTGTAGCATGAAAACTCTTCCACAAAATGTTCACCTATCTACATTTTCACTTCCCTAAGGCCAGCATTTGATGTGCTTGATCTAGAGCAGGCTGCACAATGTGTGGTCGACTGTTTCCTCCTTCACTAAAAACCCTTCCCTTACATCTGATAGGACAAAAACCCCACTAACTTTCCTGTCACTGCTCTTTACTTTCAGTTCTTACTTGGTATGACACTGTGGCACCTCTGGAGAGTTGCCAAATGTCTCTCCTTTTTAAGATAATTCTCTGAGCAGTGAGTATGAGTAAGTTGGTCACGCTGTAGTGGAGTCATGTTACTTTTAGTAGCTACAGTATGACTTAGTCAAATATTTGCTAGCACGCACGTAGGAGTTCTGACCTTAATAGCTTGGTAAGCTTTATTCCCAGGAGACATTTTGACTGCCATAGTTGTAGATCATAATAATAAAAATCATGCCTTCTATTTAAATGTGTCAGCTGTAAGGTCCAGGTACAGTGTTGTGCATGTCGGCTCACCTGCTTGGCTGCAGGAGTAGATAATCCAGCTTTCAAGTGGAAATGTCTGATATGAAAAAGGGAAACTGTGCCTGATTTTGTTGCTCCTGTGAGGACGTGAACTCACATGTTATTATCTTGATACATGTGTTGTGTTTGTTCGGTGAGGTCATGTAATTCCAGGCATAGCTCCACTCGGCTTCATTCAGATTATAGGTGCGGTGCCTGAACACGTTTTATTATGGGGTTATATTCCTGAAGGTGATCAGACTTTAATTTCGCACCAAAAACTGATCTCATGCCTCCCTTTTCTCCATCCCTTCCATTTCCTTTCCACAGAATATTGAAACATTTGATGATCCTTTGCACATTTTAAGCACCACCTCACATCCTCTTGTGACATCTCGTCATTGATTTTAGCCATTGTCTTGCCTCTTCTTAACTTCTCTCCTCAGGCCTACTTGTCGGCGTGGTCTTGCGCTACGGCATCCACGTTCCCCGGGACATCAGCAACGTCACGCTGGGCTGCCCCGTCAACGCCAGCCCCGCCACCCTGCTGATCAACGTCAGCGGGAAATTCTACGAGTACACTCTGAAAGGAGAGATCAACGCCAACGAGGTGGACAGCGTGCAAGATAATGAAATGCTGCGAAAGGTACAGACCGTCATGTCACAGGAAGTCGTGGAGGGCCATCATCGATTACATTTGTCAGACACAGGCTGAATGTTTGTTCTACTGTTCATGTTGAAGCCGTGTAATATACCGGAGAGTTGAAACAATTAATAGGTTGAAAGAAAATGTATTGGCAAATATTTTGCAACCACCATGTTCTTAGTGAGATATTTAATTGGCCTGTTGTATCATTTTATTTACCACAAATTATCCACATTAAATATATTGAACATATCTTCTATTTACCGATCTGCAATCTAAAGATGGATTAAAAAAAAGAATGTTAAAAAAGGATTATAAATTACGGTGACATCAGTGGCAGGAGGAGGCTCTCAGTGAAAGACAGAGCTGCTTGAACTTTTTTGGGTCATGACTGTTATTCTGTGGTCGTGTGCTGCTGAGATTCACACCCACAAAACAAGAAACATCTAAAAAAAAGTGCCACAGAGGCTGCGTTCTTTCAAGTTGTTGCACATGTCGTCTATCACGGATTAAACCTATAACATTACATAAAGACAGCTTTTATTACAGCACTGATCTACATGTTAATTTCCCATCTCCTCATTTTACTATTGTCGCAGTGTTTTGTTGATTGTTCTTGAAGCTGCTTTATGACGTCCCAGATGTCTCATTTTTTTATGTGATTGTATTATGATCCTGTTTGTGTGTGCCTCAGGTGACCTTTGACCCTGAAGTGTTCTTCAATATTCTCCTCCCACCGATCATCTTCCACGCTGGCTACAGCTTGAAAAGGGTACAGTAGTTTTTCAGGGACTTTCTCCTCTGCCGCTTAAAAACTAAATGCTTGTTAATCTCAAAGCAGACACGTCTGTAAAATGAGTTACACGTCATCCTTCTGACGATCATTGATGTGTTTAATTGTTTTGTCTTTCAGAGACACTTTTTCCGTAACATGGGGTCCATCCTGGCCTATGCCTTTCTGGGGACAGTTATTTCCTGTTTTGTCATTGGGTAAGATTATTAATTCACTACAAATAAAAAATAAAAACCATCATTCTGATTTTTCACGTTTGACTCTATATTGTAGCCACAATATGCATAAATTCATTGTACGCCACAGCAGTGTTCACATGTGTCAGTGACTTTGGTGTTAAAGTGCCCATGATGGCAATAAAATCAGTGTTGTTCATGACGATATGCTAATCCACCTGCTGTTCCTCCGTCAGGCTGCTGATGTACGGCTGCGTGACGCTCATGAAGCAGGTGGGACAGCTGAACGGAGACTTCTTCTTCACCGACTGTCTGTTCTTTGGAGCCATCGTCTCCGCCACAGACCCCGGTGCGTACGCATGCAAAGCTTTTCCTGTGTTATAGGTGACACTGATTATAAACAGGATTCAGTTTTTATCTGTTGAATTGCTCAAAGCTTGAAGGAAGTTCATAGAGTATAACAATAACTAAGGTCATACTTTTTCACAATATTTGGATGTTGTGGTTCTTCTGACTCTGCATGTTGCAGGAATCAAATCTCAATGGGGGTTTATTTTTAGTTTACTCTTTTTCTAAATATTTGTAACTGTTTTAACCTGTTATTCTTTAAATCTTTTTTTTTTTTTTTTTTAGCAATTTGGGCTGCATCTTTGCGTGACAGGTGCTATATGAATAAAGCTATCGTTGTTATTATTATTATTACATTTGATATAGGTCGAAAAAGGATTTGCATTTCATTTCATTCTGTTTTTATTTAAATTTTAAATTTTATTTTATTTTTTTAAAATTGGGTTTGTATTATAATTATGTATTCAAATAATAACTAATAGTAACAAATAAGAAGAAATAAATAAGAAAACATCAAAATAATCTAATAAGTACATGGCAAAACATTTTTCCAGAAAAACATGTGTAATTCAAAATTTGTGTCGTATTTGTTTGTTCAGCATTTATTAGTTCAAGTCTTGTATTGTTTCCCATTTTTACAACATAGTAAAATAGAAGTATAGTAAAAAGAAAGTACAAGTATACGCTTCATAACATTTACAGTGTAGGTATATATTAAGGATCGAGTGATATGTTGTTGTTTTTTTCAGTGGGGGAATATTTCCATTTTCTTCTATTTCATAATACCCCTCCACTACATCTTGGAGTCAAATATTGTAATTTTAACTCTACTACACTTATTTATTACACTAGTAACTTTGTAGATTGAGAGTAACATGTATGTAAAATATGTAATCAGATACTGTTGTGGGCGGGACATTGAGTTTGCTGCATCAGAGCCAAAGTAGCACAATATTTATTTATTTTATTAGCAAAGAGACAAAAAGACATACATGCTGATTACTGGTCCATCTGTAGTATAGTATAGTATAGAAACACAGCGCTTTGCACCTGCCTCCATCTTGCTCAGGGATGTGTATCATTATTTGGGTCTGTAGTAAAATGGAGGAATATCAGAAGTATTTCACGTGTTCCTCTCGCTCCACAGTGACGGTCCTGGCCATCTTCAACGAGCTGCAGGTGGACGTGGATCTGTACGCTCTGCTGTTTGGAGAGAGTGTCCTCAATGACGCCGTGGCCCTGGTTCTGTCCTCGTAAGTCATCCGTCTTCATGACAACACACCCAAACTATGAGCCTGCATCCATCCCAAACCATCCTGAATGTGTTCAAAGCTGCTACCGAACTGATTCAGAGAAATGGTGAATGTGCGAGTCATGACTCGCACATTCACCATTTCTCTGAATCAGTTACGTAGCAGCTTGTGACCTTTTAACTAATCTGATATCAGCTTCTCATTAGCGCTGTGCTGAACACGAGGTGGTCGCTAAGCTAACACTCAGTGTTTCTCCTCCTCTACGCGGGACTGTTATTATTTCCACAGAATTATAAATTATAATAGCAGGCAGCGCGGAGGGGCCGGTCCCCGCGGAGAGGCTCTGACCGTCCCATTGAACGGGTGCACTAAGTAGAGCATGGCATTGTGTGCCTTTTGCGGTGCCTTGGGACAAACATGACAAATCACCAGCCATTTGTTTTTCCCACTTTGGCTTATTCAGCTAGAGATGCAGAAGATTTCATTATTTATTCATTTATTTCTGCTTTTTTTTTTTACCAGTCAAGTTTTTTTTCGCCGCTGTGAGCCAGCTAAGAACACATTCCTATTATCTTTTTGAAGAAACTGTACACACAGAAGCCAAGGCGAGGGCCAGACGCCAGGAATGCTTACAGACAAACTGCCTGGTGATTTGTTTTGCGAGTGTGTGGACTGAATGGAAAAGGGTGAATATATCACTTTCAATCCATTTTATCGCAAAAGTACTTCGGCAAAAAAGAAAAATTGTTTTCTGTAATTGCTTTCTCTGACTGACAACTACCCCGCTAAATTTTTAAATAGCTCTGCTGCGATAAAATGCCTCTCAACTCAGACTGCACTTGAACTTGAACTTCAATGTTTTCTGAAGTTGTTGTCTTGTTCTTTTACGTATGACTTTATTAGGACGGTTCAGTGTTGATACTTAACTGCCAGGGGTCACAAAGCTTCTGTATAAACTGAAAGCAGACTTACATGTAGGTGAAGTATCCCCCTATTTGGACTAAAATCTCTTATAGCAAGGATAAAGCTCTGTAGTCAGTTGTCCTGCTCTACCTGCAGCATGTAATGATGTATATTTGGAGAAAACAGTAAAGGGCACTAAAGTAAGCCAAAAGTACAGCATATTATCTATTGTTCCACCTTTGAAACAGCATTTATGGGACAATTCGTCCGACGCACCGGATGCAGACTGTCGGTATAAACCTGCCGCCGGACAGCCGTGTCAGTGTCTTTCCTCTCTGACAGTGAGATAACACACATCGCTGCAGTGCTCACACAGACCTGCCTCCTTCATTTCATTCAGAAATGAATTAAACTGGATGCTGTTGTGCTTAACTCACAGTACACAAGCCGTGTTACATGTTTCCTGGAGTAAAAAACTAAAGTTGTATTCCCTAGACGTTGCATCAGTTTTTCCTCATGGTTTTTAATATTGATATTTGTCAAGGTCTCGTATCAAAGTCAGAGCTTCCAGCGTTGTGACAGCATTATATCGTAACCTAGTCGGTATGAACATAAAAAGCTAGCTGTTGTTACCTCCTCTTTTGCAGGGGATTAACCATTTTGATTCCAGGGCCTGCCTCCGCCACTTGCAAATTGTTTTGCAGGTGCACTGTCGCTGCATTCGTGCTGCCCAAGATAACTGTGGTCGGTTAGAAAAAGCGACAAACAAGCCAGAGCATTAACGAGTGCAGCCAGACCGTCCGCTCTCTCGCGCTGACACACCGCTGTGGTTTGGCTGTACGACACGGTGGAAACATGTGTCCCTCACAAGAAATCCTGACCTCAGTGGAAACTTACCTGCACCAATTCCGCCTCAAGGCTTCATTACAAATCTGCCCTTGATTCAAGCAATATCACGGCAGTAGACTTTTTAAAAGCTTGTCTGAGGTTAAGTATTAACACTGAACTGTCCAAATAGAAAGTCTTTTGTTGCAGACCTCTTACTTCTACATTACTCAATTCTTCTTTATTCTTTAACTCCTCCAGTTTACAGAAGTGTGAGTTTTTTGCTATGAGTTCCTGTACAAAAAGACCTGCTAGAGGTGTGAAATGTGCAGCTACTGACAGAAATATGTGTCAGTAAGAAGACTATTTACAGTCCAGGTTGTGTCATATTAAACAAGTGCTTCCACATTTTTCTGTGTGCGGGTTTTGTAAGCTTTGTAAGTTGTTATGTTTGTGTGTAACTCTTCTAGTTCTCATCAAATGATTGTATTTTGTGTTATTTCAGGTCTATCGTAGCGTACCAGCCACAAGGAGACAACAGCCACACCTTCGAGGGCATGGCGATGCTGAAGTCTTTCGGGATTTTCCTCGGAGTTTTCAGCGGCTCCTTTGCTCTCGGCGTGGCCACAGGAGTCGTCACCGCTCTCATATCTTTTGTGTCGCTCCTTATTTATGTTATTTGCTTATAATAAAAAACATATTTGTAAAACATTCCTTTTAAGACTAAAAGAAAGCAAAGCATAAGCACAATGAAATGTTGGAATATTAATGGAATATTTTGGACATTTTCTCCATTCAGGACTCCTCTTGTAACACGTCACCTTACTTTGGTGACAAATGAAATTTCTCCACCTGTCCTTTCGCTCACGTTATGAATAATAGATAAAAGTTTAATAGGAGTTCATCTCGCAGTGTCTCAGTGTCTTGTTAAACTCCTTGACTGTCGTCCGTACGTGACTAAGTTCACTAAGCTGAGGGATTTCCAGCTGTTGGAGACGGCTCTGTTCTTCCTCATGTCATGGAGCACATTCCTGCTGGCCGAGGCCTGCGGCTTCACAGGTGACACACACACACACACACACACACACACACACACACACACACTCACTCCAGCATTTACTAGACAGTAAATCTCTTGGAGAAAGCACAAAATAAGTCTCCTGTGAGGATCAAAAATGTTGTTACGTTGTTGCTTGTGATCAGTGTTAATTGATCGTCTCACTCTTGTGTGTCTCCGTCCCTCCTGGTGTGCTGCAGGTGTGGTCGCGGTGCTGTTTTGTGGAATCACTCAGGCCCACTACACCTTCAACAACCTGTCTCCTGACTCCCAGGACAGGACCAAACAGGTCAGACCTGGACGACAAACCACACCGCTGCTCTTTCTGGTCTTTCTTCAAAACGCTTTAAATTCTGACTTGTGTTTATGCCAGTAGAAAAAAAGAGTGCTAAAGGTGGAGTTTATCAGTGACACGGTCAAAAGTTTTAAAAGTGAAAATGTCACCTGATTTATAAAAGGCGTGTGTCAGTTTACAAGCTATAAAATGCTACAATGGGTTTGATGGTCAAACGTTGTAAATTCAGATTTATTGTTTGATATTGTGCCTCGGCTCATAAATCTGTGTGTCATCTGTTAAAGTAGAACTGTGTGTTGAGTGACCCAAACAAGGTAGAACGAGGGGGTAAATGCCCGACCGATATGCAGCTTTTGGGGCCGATACCGATATTAGGGAGTATAAAATTCCGATATCAATATATGGGCCGATATACGAACACACATTTGAGCAATGATCCCTCAAATGTTTGTCATGAAACAGATTAAAAACAAGCTTTATGAATATGACATCAGTACACTGAAACAGTAATCACCTTCAGCATGATATTCTGATAATATCAGCCAACCGATATATCGATCAGGCCAATAAAAACACCGGTAACAATGTTGGTTGATCCCTTTGTAAAAACCATATCTCAGGGAATTATTAAGGAAAAAAGAATAATAAAACAAAATTGCTGCATTTATTCTACATTGTAAAAAGTTAAACTGCTGTCAGAGTCACCTGTGTGTCCACGTGTACTAATGTTGCATTGATGTTGTTTCTCTTGTGTTGCAGCTGTTCGAGCTGCTAAATTTCCTGGCAGAGAACTTCATTTTCTCCTACATGGGTCTGACCCTGTTCACCTTCCAGAACCACGTCTTTAATCCCATGTTCATCGTCGGAGCTTTTGTATCTTTTGCATATGAACTACCTGCTGCACACATGTGTCAGTATCAGCGTAGGAATGTGGAACTTCCACTAGTTTCAGCACTTTTCAGATGCCAGAAAACACAAAGTTCCTACAGCTTTATACCTGACGACCACGAGGCGAGCTGTAATTGATTTAAAGGGGCAGCAAATAGTTTGGCACAGCGTGAGGACGCTTCGCTGTCGCTCTGTTTCGTTGTCCTCTCCTTAACCTCCGTCCCTCCCAGGTGGCAGTGTTCCTGGGACGAGCTGCCAACATCTACCCTCTCTCATTCCTTCTAAATCTGGGACGACGCAACAAGATCAGATCGAACTTCCAGCACATGATGATGTTTGCAGGTTAGTGGTTTACTAATAGATATGTATCCTAAACGCTGTGAGCCTCGCATAGATAAAAAGAGGAAAATAAAAGACTTGTAAAGCGAGATCACCTGATCTGTCTCAAAGAATAACTCCCATACATGTCTGACATTCTCTGTGCTCGTCAGGACTGCGAGGAGCGATGACCTTCGCCTTGTCCATCAGGGACACGGCGACATACGCCCGTCAGATGATGTTTTCCACCACTCTGCTCGTGGTCTTCTTCACTGTTTGGATCTGTGGAGGTGGCACGACCCAGATGCTGTCCTGCCAGCGCATACGGTACACCTCCCTCCCTCACTCACCCGTCAGATCAGTTGGATTTACATTTGTTTATAACACTGAGGGGGTTTGACACATTCGGGTATTACGTGTTCAACTCCTCTAGTTCACCTGTCAGGTTAAAACATTCATTCTAACTTTTTTCTCAGCCCCTCAAGGCTGTTTATATTCAATACGCCCACCTCGACGTGGAGCCTCGCTGCTCAGGAACTTGCTAAACGTGGGAAACACGCTTCACAACACTTCCACATCTGATTTACATGTTTTTTTCCTCTTCTTCAACAGAGTGGGAGTGGACTCTGATCAAGATAACTCTGTAAGTGTGCCCCTTGAGAAAAATACTTAAATACTGTAATGTCTGTGAGAAAACCTCTGAATCCACGTTTTCTGTGTTTGCACAGATGAGTATTACTGAAGGCCCAGAGAGAAGAAGCACCAAACAAGAAAGTGCCTGGCTTTTCAGAATTTGGTACAACTTCGACCACAAGTATCCTTGAAAGTGATTCGTACAAATGATAAGTTTATATCGATTGACGGATTATTTTAATTTGTCTGTTTTCAAGTAGTTTGTTTTGTTTTGATTAATTTTAAAAAAGTCTGCCTTTGCAGACCGGAAAAAAGGGAAAGAGAAGTGCATAACATGCAAATGGTTGAACATTGTGGCTATGCGGCACATTTGCAACCATTTCGGTCGCCTGTTTTTAATAACTAGTTGTAATATTAGTCACAACTCTGATAATGATTTTGTCACAACTGTTTCAAGAGCCAGACACAACAGAAATCATCATATAGAAATCACAAATTACCAGAACAAAAACAAGAATCAGTTTTTTTTATTTTTCCCGAGACTAGAGGTCAGGTTTAGTGTGAGAAAAAAAAGAAAACTAGAAAAGCTCTGTATGTTGAAGGAACGCTGGTGTCGTGACTGCTGCACTTCACAGTGTCAGACAGCAGAGGGAGCACCGTGTACAGAAGACAAACGATCCCTTTTATTAGCTGTGAAGTATGAAGGTCATAAAGTTTAATGTATTTTCAGTAAATTACTTTAATTTTGATAGTTTTAATCTTTTGACCTGAATAATTTTTCTTTCCATACATTTAGTTGCTCTTCATTAATCACACTTGAGACAAATCTCTGTGTGTGGTAACCTCTCTCTCTCTCTCTCTATTACTCAGTGCTTGTTTTCTATGTTATTATGTCCTTGACTCGAGCCCCCCCCCTCCAGCTACCTGAAGCCCATCCTGACTCACAGCGGCCCCCCTCTCACAGCCACGCTGCCTCCCTGCTGCGGCCCCCTCGCCCGCTTCCTCACCAGCCCTCAGGCCTATGAGGTCAGACTCACACAGGAGCTATTTTTGGCTCAACTGTGTTTGTTAAGTTTTATATCGTATTAACGGATGGAAAAAAAGTTCTTCAGATGAGTCACGAAGCACAAAGTGCTCTTAGTGGGCAGATGAGGGAATATTAAAGGTGCACTATGTAGTTTTGGGACAGAACGAACAAACTGACCTGACCTGAACTGACCTGAACTGAACTGAACTGAACTGAAGAACAACATAACTGTTTGACCTTGTTTATATGTGGCAGACCCTGCCACCTTTCCAGCTTCAAACAGTGTTCTGGGGACCTTAGTTTCCTGTGAGAACAGTTTGTGAGTTTGTGTTCCTCATTAATATTGTAAATATAAACATTTTGAGCTTGAATTTCTTCTTAAAACTACAGAGTGCCCCTTTAATGAGCACTAACGAGAGTTATAACCTTTTACTGGTAAATTATTCACCTTGTGATTAAAGTCCAGTCACTTCCTGTTCTTCATTTACATTATTCCTCTCACCAGAACGAGTGCCAGCTGAAGGATGACGACTCCGACCTCATCCTGACAGACGGCGACATCAACCTGACCTACGGCGACATCACTGTCAGCACAGACGCCTCAGGTGCCCACACGAGCGGGGGCGCGGCGTTCGCCGGCGCCGCCACCTCCGATGATTTGGACAGAGAGTTGACGTACGGAGACCACGAGCTGGTGATGAGGGGCACGCGCCTGGTGCTGCCCATGGATGACTCTGAGCCGCCCTTTACAGACCCCCGCCACGGCTTGCGGATGTGAAGACCTTTCACCGGAAGTCCCAGACAAACCGTCCGACTCAAACTGACCCGAGCCATCGAGCAACCGACCAGTACCTGACACTCCGTCTTTCACTGTTTCTCATCCCGCCTCGCTTTTTTTTTCCTTTATCGCCACGTCTCGCTCCCTCTAGTGGCAAATCACTGTCTCTACCTCATTCTCGTTCTGCTCCTTTCCACACCTTTCTGGCATCTGCCACAATTGTAATATAGTCTTTATTTATTTGCAGGTTTTTTTTCTTCTTAGTTCAGCTTAAAGTCAGTCACCTTACTGTAGCATTGCACAGAGGTCTAGCAGCATGTGTTAGTGTGTAAATGCAACCACTAGCTACTTTGTCGATGTACAGTATATCACAAGAGTACTATAACTTTGATATGCATGCTGAGGATGCTTGCTGTTTTCTTTGTGTGGGAGGTTACGGGCTTTTGTGTTTCGGGTCTGACCTTGAATGTTGCTGCCTTCTCTCTGTGCATCAGAGGCATGCTGACCCAGTGGACAACTTTACTGTACAATTTGTTACAATCAAGTGCCTGGGAAATGTAGTTTTAAAGCATGGCGGCCCGTACACGGATCGGCTCTGGGAAAGCAGAGCCAGATCAGCGGTGGGCGGTCCACGCAGTTGTAGTTTTTTCTTTCGTATAAAAGAGAAAAAAAAAAAACACACAAAAAACAAACAGACACCTCTGTCCATAAGGTAGCAATATACTCAGTGGGTGTTCGGGCTGTCAGTTTGTGCTCTCCGCCTGTAAATAGTGTGTAACAATGCGAGCCACTGTACTGATGCAGTGTAACCTGGCAGTGAAAGTTGTGGATCTCTCCCAATGACCTTTGACTGTGACGTGGAGAGGGGCTTTACACCTTATTTTAGAAGCTGATGTTGCTCACAGCAGAACGAAGGGCTGTTGTTCCGACGACAAGATCCAAACGAGTTTTAGCGGAGAAAGCGTAGTGCCATTTCTGTCCCGCATTCGGACACTTTGTGAAAAACCGAACGCGGGCGACCTTAAAAGTGTTTTGTATCCCTTTTTTTTTTTTGCGACAGAGCTTAAAGGACTTTAAGCTGAATCACATTTGTCCGACATATTTAGCCTTTTCAATACATTTTCTATTACAATTGCGCGTTAATGTCGAGACTTTGGATCAAATTTTAGCATTAAATAAATCTCAGACACACATAGAAATACATGAATTACACACACAAGGGAAGAAAGTCACTCATTGAGTTTAATTTAGGCACTTCAGAGAATTGATTTTCTCTCATTCTGATTCTGTTTAGGGCTGCGACCAGTTTAATCACTATTGATGAAACAGTTTTCTTTGTGTAACTGACTAATCGTTTGGCCTATAAAGTGTCTGACACCCGTGAAAACAAATTCTCATGACAGATTAAATATCCCAAAACATAAGTTGATATATTTCAAGGGTTATTCTGGTATTTTTGAATATTATATTTTGATGGTACAAAAATAGATACAAAAATGTTTTGAAATCAGTCCAGTCGGCTGCCTCAGCTGACAGCTGGGACACAACGAGGCTGCAGCGAGGGATGCAACAGGATGAGATCACCGGAAGGATCCCTAAATAAATAGACCTTTTTGTTTTAAGAGTATCCTTTCGTTTAACTACACACAGCTGTTATATCTCTCCCTTTACAACCAGCCACCAGACTTCATTGACAAAAACACAGAGTTGCTGGCCTGCCGCTGCCTCGATCGCTCAGTTGTTTGTGTTAACCTTGTGTGACTTCAACAGGTTGGTTTGTAATTGACAAATAACAGGTTAAACTAACTGGACCGATTCAAAAACTTTTTGCACCTGTTGTATAAAATACTGGAATTACCCTTTAAATGTCTTGTTCTGTCAGATCAACAGTTGAAAACCCAAAGAGATTTACGCACAAAATAGCAAATATTTACATTTTAGAAGCTGGACGCAGTGAATTTGAGGCATTTTTGCTTCAAAAATACTTTTACTCAATCATCAGAATTGGTCCCGATTGATTCTTTTGTTGTTGTTGTTGTTGTTGTTGCTGAGCAACTAAATAATTCATTAATTGCAGCCCTAAATTTTATACAATGATGTCCATAAATCAGTGAATAAAACAGGGAAAGGCCGTGATTATTCTGATCAATTGATTTCAGATATGAGCAGATATTATATAACGGTGGTACTGTGGCAGTTTATCATTATGAAAACTGCTGGAATAGAACAACAATCGTTGTTTACATGCTGGATGTTTCTCTCTCTGCTGTACGACACTGGGTCCGTGAGGGTTTAAGAGCACGAAGTCTTCAAGATACACACAATTGTTAAAGGTTCAGATGGATGGATGTGTTACATTGTACTTGCAGTCGTATTTCTGGATGGGAGGAAGGTTCAGTGATCTAATTCGTGTGCGGAGTACAGCAGCTGCTAATGCGGCGTTTAACAGGAAGTGTTGACAGGGTGTCGCCGTGGCAACGCTGTGTTGACGTGGACAGGAGCCATAAAACACTGACGAACAAGGCGACTTAGTTGAACACGCCGTTTTTTTGCGGTTCGTCCTCTCGGTGAGCCAGAGAGGAAAAGATACGTTGCAAAACGGATGCGAGAGAATGAAAAGAAATAAAAGAGAGATGAACAGTTAGTGTTTGTGTGTGTTGGAGATGATACAGAGGTGGAAGGAAGATGTCGCGCTTCCTCCCACAGTTATCTTCTGCTGTGCAGGAACTTCTAATAGAAAGTGTTTTCTTCTTCTTTGTTTTAATCAGGCATGCCTCTTGACTCCACATCGGAACCCAGGAAACGATTCGTTCCTGCCGAAGTTTTTTTTTACACGTCTTATTTGTTGTCATTATCGAATTTATTTTGTAGAAGGGAAACGATGACGTGAAAGAAAAAAAAAATTTGCACTTCTTCATCCTGAATGTTTTATTGTTTTGCTACGTTGTTTGTTTTATCTAACAGCTGCTTTTATATTATTTACCTTTTTTTTTAATTGTTTTTGGAAGGTTGTGGAAAAATGTCAGATGAATGTCAAACAAGTCACGTCAAGTTTAACGAATCTCGCGTCGATGTCCGGTAGAGTTTGAGTTTAGAATGAATTCCACTTTTGCAGTCGAGGTGGTTTAAAAAGTCCCTTTTCATGCTTTCGTTCCATCTTATCACTTTACCATTCAGGTACTCCGATGTGTGTTTGCAGAAACGTCCGAATGCTGTCGACTTCCACAGAGCATGAATCATCCATCGTTCAAAAAGCAAAAATATATATATATATATATACAAGCAGATGTGTGTGCCACTGTTCTTCAACTGACACATTAAATAATGTGAAATCTGCAAAAAGCTGATCTAGGTTTCTGTGTTTGCCTACTGCTCTGCCAGTATGTGTTCTCTCTCTCTCTCTCTCTCTCTCTCTCTCTGTTCTCTGAATGGTGACTCGTGATAGGCTTTGATCATTGGAAATTTTGTCTGAAGTAGCTGACCAAAGAGGCCTGCTGTGCTTTGTGTTTTTCAGACAGTCCACTCTATCTTTATACTGCAAATTCTCTGTGTGTGTGAATGCTCGGACGTGTGCTCATGCCTGCAAGTGTGTATGGGACGTGTGTGTGTGTGTGTGTGTGTGTGTGTGTGTGTGTGTGCGCAAGCCAGAGAGGAAGACGTCGCGTTGTCTCTCTTCCTCCGCTGTGTCGCAGGTACTGACTGTTTACATCTGTGTAAATATACTCTCACCTGTTCATGTGCGTGCAACGGTCAATAAACAGAAGCCTGTGCTTTTGATTAAAGCCCTCGCTGTAACGGCCTCGTCATTTATCTCGTTTCCCCTTCTAATGGACGCCATCGGGGTTGTGTAAGAATGTATCTGCGGAGCTCATGAGATCATCCCAAAAGAAGATTAGTGCCAGGAGTGATTTTATTTGAGTTGCGCAAGTCCAGAAGGGGATTTTCTCATTAGGGTTTAGAACAGGTTTATAATCTTCATACCTGAAATATGGCAGTGAGCCCAAGATTACACGCTATTAAAGATTGTTGAATATTCCAGTGGGATAAAGTCAGACTGGGGCCCTGATAGTCCCCGCTCTGAAGCAGGGTTGTGATGTGGTTCCCACCAAACGGTCGAAAAAATAAACCAGCGAGACGATGAGCAGAGAAAGAGAAAATACACAGTGTGGTGTTGGTGCTCTAGAAATCGGTTTGTTTTTCAGGCCTCCGAAAGTTTAATAAAAACAATCCGAGAAGAGAGAACACAGTGAACCGGTCACAACCTGTAGACGTGTGCAACCTGTCGGGATGATTCACAGGAGACACTGTGCAGGTTTATAAGTTTAGAAAGCTGGGATTCAATGATTTAATGTGGGAAAAATGGTGGAAAGATTTCTACAAGTTTGGGTACCTTGCCGTTTTAAATTCAGGTAAACTCTCGCTCACCTCAGCAGAGACTCCAGTTCCCTCCCTTCTATCTCCCCTCTCCTCTCTAAAAGGTTGTTTCACCTCCAGCTTCAGTCGTGAAGTCAAAATTACAGCACATAAACACCCGACAATGGAGGACACGTCCACGGATCGCTGCTGCAGTCAGGCCGATAAACAGGAGTGAAGATAAATCCACATTTTAATCTCAAAAGTTAAAAGGTAATCTCCACGCTCTCATTCCTTCTGTAAGCGGCTCCAGATCAGCGCAGAATCCCAGGTGACTCCCAGGTGTTTATTCCTCCAGAAGGTCCCCAACACAACACTCAGTAAACCTCTTTTATTTTGTTTTGATAGAGAGACCTATTGCCTTCATTCATAGCTTAAAACGTGGTTGGAGTCCAGCTACAGGATTTTACAGGGTCCAACAAATTTAATAGAAGTTTCAACATGAATATTTCAGTAAAGTCAATGACATGAACTGGGAGAAGTCCTGGATTTTTGGGTGAGTTGGCAGGGAATGACCTATTTCTCTATTTGCACCATTAAAACTATATTGCATTGAAGATAGTCCTTTTTAGGCAAACGCTTTTCATCCGCCATGCTGTCAGCTGTAACTCATGTTACAATACGTCAGCCAAGGAAGAACAAGGTGAAGATATTCATCCTTTCAGCACGGCCTCCTAGTTTGTTCATGTTTTGTATCTGCTTATAAAGGTTTGGAAAATGAAGTAAGAGGACATCAAATACTGCAGCAACTCGTGATTGTGGACGTCTTTCAGATCGATCACCCCGACTCCCAATCTGATAACACTCCTGACGTGTGAATAAAAACAAAGTGTGCATGAATTACTCGTTGCAGCGAGTCGACTCTGGGACCCTGATGTGTCAAACTGTCTCCAGCGTGTGACATGAGGGCTGAGTGACTCCCTCTCATGCTGTATTTATTGAATGAATTCAGAAAGTGTTATCCGAGGGCACCTTGTGAAAGATGCACCTTTCTCATCTTCCTGTCTTATGATCCTCCGTTTCTCTGTCATTTTGTTTGCTGTCAATGAGTAAGTGAACCTTTTACACCTTCCAAAATGCAGATACGACAAATTTCTCTCATCTGTCTGAGATAAAAGGGCCGAGTTGTGTAAATAGGAGAGCCACACCCTGAGCAGCCCAGGCTGATGGCAGTTTACTCTCCCGGTTGAGATATCAGGTAACGTGGTCCTAATATGGGCACAACTCCCTCCAGTCTGCTCAAGAATGTCTGTAGTGGAGTGAGAGTCCAGGGCGGAAATGGTAGTTTTAAAGAGCCACTTAGCTTCAGCCAGAACAGAACCGGCACTCGTTCACTCTCACTGGATTATTTTACTCATTGCAAGACAAAATCTCTTCTACAACGATAACGGATCGAGGAGGACATTTACTGCTGCGCATCTCTTGTTGCATTTGAATTCATCCAGTAGAAACAGGATTCTTGATTGCTTTTGCTTTCATGACATGACAACCTGCCCTTAAAAACTTCTCCACCCAGATGGACCTGCACAGATCAAACCATGAGGCTCCCCCATCAACATTGATCCAAGTCCCAAGTCAAGTCACAGGTTGTGTCAAGTAAAGTCAGGTCCTTGGTTAAACTGGTTGTAGTCAACCTTCTTGCCTAAACTTATTTATCTATCTGAAGTCAGTCCTGTATGTATAAAATGACATCATCCGCGTATAGATGAGATAGATTGGTTCCTGATAAACCTTGCCTTTACTTTTCTGTAAGGCCCGCCACCAAGCAAGTCTGTAAATGTGCAACCAAAACAGGAAGAGGTATTGTGTTCCGCGGCCACTGTCCCCAGGTAACAGCGGATCAACTAGAACAACCGTGGAAACTCTTCTCCACGCGGATGGAAGAGGCAAAGAAGGTGAAGAGGGAGGGTGACAG
Organism: Lagodon rhomboides; assembly: GCA_039737535.1. NCBI lineage: Eukaryota > Metazoa > Chordata > Actinopteri > Spariformes > Sparidae > Lagodon > Lagodon rhomboides. The sequence goes on from CM077794.1 coordinate 7,167,719, forward strand.
AGAGCGAGGAGCAAACAGGTGGGCATTCACTCGATGGAGATCTCAGGTGTTGTGTCGAAGTCTGTTCCCCTGCTGATACGTGTTTCCTCTCACCTGCAGGACGTGAGGCGGTTCAAGACCAACATCCTTTCTACGAGAGTAAGTAACAAAACCTGGCTCTTCATCGACACAACCGGGTGATTAACTCTGGGTTTATTTCAGGTCAAACTGTGATTCTTACACTTGTTTTCTTGCTTTGGACACTAGTCAGGCTGCTAGTGGTAGCCATGTTGCTAAAACTTCAGGGAAGGTTCTAGTAGGGGGGCATTTAAAAAAGTAAAAGAAAGAAATATCTTCACTGACTGATTGTTTTTATGCCTAAACAAACAAAATGAGCAAACTCTCTTAGTTTTCATGGCTGAATAATCAAACTTACCTTAAAGGACGACACAGTTTCATACTGTTTCACTTTGTTTATATGTGGCGGACCCTGCCACCTTTTCAGCTTCAAACAGTGTTCTGGGGACCTTATTTTCCTCTGAGAACAGCTTGTTTAAAAATAAATATCTCTGAGTTTTTACCTGATTAATATCGTAAATGTTAAAATTCTCGGTTTGGAATTTCTTCTCCACAACACATAGAGCCCCTTTAATTTATTCTCAATCAAAGAAATAGTCTGTCCCCATCACTTTTAAATACCTGTAGCCTGAAAGAATTAAAAAAGATTCAGCATAAGTTAAGCAAAGACAAGTCGTGTCATCAAAACGGTGGCTGGAGTCAAATCGAGTCCACATCTCCGGTGTAGCAAACTCCGTGAGAGTTTCTGAACATGGTGAAAAAGAAGAAGAAGACATATTTATGGCATGTAATAAGAAGTCCTGCTCCAGATGTTCAAACACAACAGACCTGACCTCGTGACCTTAAAAATCCTCCCTTCACACCTCCACCCTGACTGCACCACCACACACATCCTCCTTCTCACACCTCCGTCCTGTTCAATCGATGTTTATCTCCGTGGAAAGGACGCTCTGGATGGAGTCCTGGCTGTGAAGTCTCAGTGACACCCTCGATTTAAAAGCTGGCATCTGCCTTACATAACACCTTCAGAGCATTTCATCATCCCTTAGTGACTGTGGTGGATTAACTCTGAGGGGTGAAGCTGCATGCATTTACTTTGGGTTAAGAAATGAGTCATCTTGATGTAATTCCCCTCTTCATTACCAAAGAAGGAGAGAGCGAGGAGGACAAAAGTGTGTCAACTTTGAGGAGTCGGTCCATCTTTTTTACAAACAGCAGAAACGTTCAAATACAGAGAGGATAATAAAATATAAGGGGTCGTATAAGCTGGGATCCCCGCTCAGCACCGCGCACAAAAAGGTGATTGTTAGTCTCAGCGCTCGTTGATGCAGAAAAGTTATGGCTCTACTTTCTTCAGGAGGTTCAGCGCCAATGAGAACTTTTGAGATCTTGTAAATTCCTGGTTGAGGTCATTGTTTATGAGAGCTTACAGAGGTTTGGCTCACGTCCTGCAGTTTTGTTTTTTTCTCCCTGCTCCCTCCGTCTTTTAAAGCTGCGCTGCCTCCGCAGATTTCACCTCTCGGCCAAACCCACCGGACACACGCTGCTGGTGTCCTCTGAACGACGCTCATCTGTTCGCTCTGCAGAGGTGAGTCCGCAAACCACAGCTGTGCTTGAAAACAATCAGATGATCATCGGTCAGTTAAACGAACAGGTAGTCAGGAGAAGTTTATCACAAGGCGGCTATTTGATGTATTTACGCACAGTCATGACGCGTAATTGCAGCTTTTATCTCATCGCATGAGGGTTTCCGACATCATTTCCGTCAGTTACAGCACCAGTTTCAGAGAAGGGAGCTCACTGAAAATTCTTAAATGTGCGACAAACCTCTGTTATTCTTTGAGCCCTCATAATCATTTCGGGCACGGTGCTGCTGCGCTGCGCAACAGGTGATGCGCTTTGTTTGGCACAGCAGTGGCACGTCTGTACTCTACTTATATCTTTATATCAGCAGCCTACATGTTCACGCTTGAGGTTATTTTTTAGAGAAAGTTACTTCTGAAGTTTTTATTTCAGGAATAAACTTTAAGTGGGTGTCAGTGGGTGTTGCTTCTTTCCAGGGAAGTACTTAAAAACAACTTTGAGGTTCTTAGTTGAGTATTTAAATTTGATTTTACTACAATTTAGCCTGATTTTTTAAAACTTTATTCACAGCCTTGTTGTTAATTACTTTTCATGTTTAGACGTTACAAACAAAACTATGATTACTTTATAAAATATGATGGACTGTTACAACAAAAGCCTCCTAAAAGTAGATAAAGCAGTTAAAATAAACATGTAACCAGCTCCAACATCACAGAGTGCTGAAAATCTGTACTCAAGTACGAGTACAGTTACAGTACTGAGGTATTACTCAGTTACAATTACTTGATTGGTTTAAACTCCTGTTAATACTCAGAGTATTAGTTACTTTTTACCTGCTGATACTTAATTGCCTTATCGACTGCAAAAATGCTAAAGGTTTAAACATTAATTTAAACCTAATTTAAAATGTACTCAGTCAGTACTCAAAGATGATATAATAAAAGTAAGTGAGAAGATTACATGGTGTAATGCAAACTCAAGTACAAGTACAACTACAGACTTAAAAAAAACACCCATAAAATGACTTAATTGTAGTAACTAGTTACTTTCACCTCTGATTTACATATTAATATTTTACAAAAACTGATTACTTATATAAAAAACAACCTGACCCATCCAAAAGTGGCCAATGAGGTGGTTAAATATCAGCAGTTAAAAAGTAACTAACACTCTGAGTAATGTTTGAGAAGAATACTTTGTACTTTTACTTGTAGCTGTAGCTGGTTAGATTCTGATTTTAACTGCTTTATATACTTTTAAGAGACTTTGGTTGCATCAGCTACAACATTACATTAATGTTAATGCATGAGTCAGTACAATCCCACAATGTAGATAGAAAAATATGTGTTCTGAATGAAGGAATTTTACTCTTAATAAAATATTTCCATAGTGAGGTATTGCTACTTTTCCTTAAAGCAACATTATGTAGAATTTGACATTTTGTGCGATTTGTTGCTACACGACTGTTGTATAAACAGATCACAGGTCTGTAACAATCTGTCAGACTTAATGTAGGTGCTAACTACAAACACAACACGTCACAACATTGTTATGTGTCGACAGCTTGTTCGGTGAAGTAACGCTGTGGTCCGACCTTCCCGCTGAAGTCACACAGTGCAGAAACAAGTGACGGAGACGCCATCAACATGATTTTGAAGCTTTTATTTTAAGGTAGAAAAGTGTCGTAATGATGCTTTTTCCACCTTCTTATCAGCCGATCGTACAGTCTGTGTTACACAGCCAGTATCAATAAAATCACCCCTTTAATCATCTTATAATATTCAGTTGTGTCGATGATGCGTCAGGTAGATGTTGATTGAAATCTTGACGACATTGTTTGTGTTGCACTATTTCTATAATATTTACTGAACCTTATATTCTGACCCTCCCCTCTCACGCTCTGTAACGTCTGAATGCACAATGTGTGCTTTAATAGCTGCGGGACTGTTGTGTTGGCTTGCGTCAGTTTCTACGGCTCAAACGATGTGCAGCGATATTATTGAAAAAGTTGGCGTTCTCGCATTAAACAGCAGAGCCTCAAAAGGTCACATGCGTGGCTCGAAACTGTTAAAGCAGAACATCAGCTCACCGTCTCCTCCCTTCTGGTTTTGGGCGGCTGCCAGACCAAACGCATGATGTCATTAAAGAGACTTGGAGATTACGGTCCTTCCTTTTGGCACACTGGACCTCCCTGTGGCTCCAGAATGACTTCACCAACCCTTCAAAGCTCATAAAAACTTCTAACCCTAAACCCCTTTAACCGAGCAACAAATTAACCCACTTCAATATTGAAAACGTCGCTCCTTCTCTGCGGCGTGGAGTTTATACATCACTTTTAAGTCGATCCTGTGTATCACAGTGAGTCTTTTTTGTTTTAAATATCTGATGTAAAATCAGCACAAAGGCAGTTACACATCACTCGTTCACAAAGCCTGACATGTAGTGCACAGTTCACATCAATCTTTAATGAAGCTGTTGTCTGTCAGCGCCTGTGAGGCCTCCTCTCCATCAGGACGGCAGCAGGACATTTGGCGGCTGAGACGACTTCGTGCCAGCCGTTTTCTTCAGGCGGAGACGGTTTCATCACTTGTTTCATTCTTGCAAATGGAGCAGAGCGACAGAGAGTGAGAGACGGACACAGAGGGTGTGTCTGAGAGTAGATGACTGAGTTGATGAAACACATGAAACGGCTCTCAGCAGCTCTACTCCTTAAATAGGCAACGCTGCTAGTTTGTCCGTGTTGGCTGAGCGAGCCGAGTGGATGTCGAACAGCTTCCCTGTCCTCTCCCTTTTTTTTTTTTCTTCCTCTTCAGCCAGAGAGCGTCTCAGCTGCACTGCACATGATTGCCTGGTGAATAAAGGAGGACGATAAAGGAGAAAGAGATGAGGAGAGAGCCACAGCGAGAAGGTGAAATAGACTGAGACTGACCAGTGTATCAGGCAGTGAGGCTGCAGACTAAACAACTAAATACCCCTCGCCTCCGGCTCAGTCCGATAAGTTGGCGTTGTTCCTGGAACATCATAATAACCATCATTAAAACTGACCAATCACATTTTTGTAATGTCAGAGCTTTGTAACTTGGGGCAGGCAAAAGACTCACACGTTAGAAAGGGTTAGTTTAGTAGGTTTAACCTAAAACTTAAAAGAAATAAAAAGTTGTAAGTGAACAAGATAACATGCATTCTTTAATGGGATACAAACCTCATCAACATCAACTTGCTCCAGATGCAAATGTTTACACAATTTCTTAAGTTGAAATGACTCCAGGAACATCATGATTACATTCATTATTGTGTTTTGGGAACAGCAGAAACAAGGTGACATTAACACCATGGACACGTCACCACCACTTTTAAAAGTGGCCGATTTTGTCCTCCTCACCTCTTGTAGGCATAATTTGTTTAAAAATGTTCTGAAAAGTAGCTCCGTCACCACCTTCAACCCAGATACCTAATATGTACTCACAGTTCAATAAATGAGGGCTAAGCAACAGTCGACAATATGTGCAGGAAAGCTGTTTTCATTCATTAGAATATAGATGTGATGAGCATAAACCATAAAATCACAATCTGATCACAAGTATATCCCACATGTCAACAGACCATTTAAAAAAAAAGAGAAATTTAATCTGAGGGTTAATGTCTCCACCACTTGTCAACACAAACTAACACCCTTAGCGATATCAGATGCACCTCGCCTCCCGAACAGAAAAGGAGGCCACTGTTTGGTTTGTCCATTCTGGGCTACTGTAGAAAAACATGGCAGTGCAACACGATGGACTGTTTGGAAGATGACCTGCTCTCTCTGTAGATACAAAAGGCTAATTGTAGGGTAACAAAACACAATGAGTCTAGTTGATTTTTGCCAATAGATGCCCTTAAATCCTTCACACTGGACCTTTAAGTCTACAAAAATGAATAACGCAATAATCAATAATGATTTAGGGGATGATAGTTTGTTTTGTATATACAACTATTCCACAAATTGTGTCGATAAAAAACGAACTTGGTATCACTTTGTCTCTCTCGCGAGTCTTAAAAGAAAAACCTGAACGTAACGTGCACTGCCCATGAAGAATTTACAGTTTTATCCTTACAGAAATACTGTCGAGCGCACAATCGGGCTTCTTCTTCTTCTTCCCTCCACACGTCAGAGCGAGGGACTGACTTCTTCTGGCTGTCGAGGCTCGAGTCATGTGAAACCAGCGAGAGGTGAAGTGCTCGCTGGCATACAGTGGAGGCTTTATCTGAAAGTGTATGTGTGTGTGTGTGTGTGTGTGTGTTAGCAACACTTGGAGGCATATCCATTGGACAGCAGTGTTAGTGTGTTGATGGAGCTCCCCTCGTGGCCTTTTGTCCACACATGTTGGACATCAGTGTGTCTGGGTCTTGCAGCCACACCCGGACTTATTCACACACTCACTGACCCTTAAATCTGTGTTGTAATACAGCTCCGTGTGTGTGTGTGTGTGTGTGTACGTGTGTGTGTGTGTCCTGTTGTCTTGACACTGTGTTTGTGTAAACATGATGAGTCACTGCGTCTCCTGACACTGACAGTGTGGCTCAGTGTCACCGGTCTGTCTGGCCGCTAACCAGATTTGGACGGGTTAGTGAGACACATGGACGTCCAGGCCAAGAGGTCAAGTTGAATATGAGCTGTCAGACACACACACACACACAACACACACAAGGGTTTCGTTGCCGTTGGTAACAGTGGAAAGTGAAGGGTGTTTGTTCCAGTCCCACTGAGCGATTTCCGCTCATTTGTTCAGGAAGTACAGGTCAGACTTCCTGCTTCTCTCTGCCTGCAAACACCAAACTAATCGCTCAGAGAGTAAGAGATGATGGGATTGTAGCCAAGAGGCAACACCTTCCAAAACAGTCACGATATTCATATTGCATCGAATGATAGGATGAGTTTGAAAAGCACACGCTGTACTTCAGAGAGTATATCATCGTCTGCAGCAGCTACGTGTTTAACCTGGATTCCTTCATTTGGGAAGGAAATAAATATTTATAGTTTTGTTTATTGTTGCAGATGATCAGGAGTTATTTCTGCTCTATTAACAGCGGTGCTTTGGAGGTGGCATGTTGGAAGGTGGGCACTTGCGTTCCAGCAGTCACTGGGTAGAGTTAACACCATCACAGAACAATACCGTTAATGTGCTGCGTGATGGAGCGAAACCAGACGTGCTTCATGCTCGCGTTGTCAGGAAATCACAACAGGAAGAGAAAAATGGATAAACAAAACATGCCCTGCAGGTTAAAAAAGCTCATTCAACAACTTGTATTTAGACAAATAGTAACAGCAGTGAGTCATTTTCTGACTCCGTCACTGGACTTTTGGTTGTGTTTATATCAGATGTAAAAACAGGTCATCTGTTTTCTTTGAGACACATATAACAGCCACTGAATGCACCAGGAAGGATGGTGGATATTGCTGTTGCAGATACAACAACAAACAGCCATATTTGATGCTTTAATAGTCATGATATTTACAGTATAGCGCCACTTTAGCGCAATCATACGTGTCAATTTACATTTCCCCAGAGAATGCCTGATATTTGGCTGATGCAGGGAAAGAGACAGTGCAAATTATATATACGCCCATGTACGTCCAGATCACATGATGGCTGATCGAGCATTTATAAAAATCAGAACGAGACCATAAAACTGTGACGTTAGCCGAGTTGTTTTGCGTATCATAGTATTTTTTTGTTGGTCGTAAATCTATTAAACTGTTTCACATGAAGATAACGAGATGACAAATTGTTACAGACCTAGAATTTGTATTTACGACAGCGGTGTTGCCAAATTACACAAAATGCCAATTTCTACATCGTGTTGCTTTAATGTGCACACAGTGTTTTCACCCTGCACATACAGTAACATTTACCTTTCAAATGCCTCCCTTTACCCACATGATGCTAATGCTAGCTGCCCGTCCATTGGTTCTAGTAGCACTTTGCTAACTCGAAGGACAGAATTGTGAGCTATTGAGTTCTGATAGAGAACTTAAATGACTTTAAACACTTTATTCTACATTATGCACTCTTTATTTCTTTGTTGGATGCTGCTCCCCAAACCTCTGATTAATTTTTCACAGCTATCATCATCAACATCATCATCATCAGACCACATGTCTGTTCACAGAGCGCTTTTTCTTTCATTTGCACGTCTGAATTTCCACATGAAATCGATGCTGCGACTGATGGAACCACAGCGAAATGCATCACGGCGAGATATTTAAACGAGAACAATCGAACAAAATGGAGAAATAGAAGCAGGATGAACAGATTTCCTGCAGTAGCGCAGAGGGAGGTTTCTGTAGGCCGGGAGTCACGGCGCCTTCCTGCTCATTAATTAGTCTTTGTGGGTTTTAGAATAATTAGGTGACAGATTATAAAAGGACAAACGTAAGGCTGTGCTCTGTGGTAATGGACCAAATCAAATCTGTAATTACAACCAGCTGCCCTTTATACACTCACACACACACACACACACACACACACACACACACACACACACACACACACAGGGTAGCTAACTGCATTGATTTGTTTTGTGTGTGATGTATGAAGAAGTTTATTGAATATATTGAAGAGATAAGTCTTCCCTTCATAAACTGAGAGGATAACTAAATTATTTCCTGTCTTAGCCGGCCTACTCGGGCTCGACGTCTCCTCTCATCCACATAATGATCCCATATTTCTGTATTTAAGCTCGTCTGACTCCGAAAGGCCCAAACCAATCAGAGTAAAGTGCCATGTGGAGCTACATTTGCTCCACTGCAGAAAAGATAATGATGGCCCACGATTGTTAGCTGGCAGTAATAGAAATGGCAAAATCAAACAGATGTTAAAGCAGCCATAAGAGAGTTATCGTCTGACTCAGCAGTTCCCGGCAGCTCTGTGGAACCTTTTAGCTTCTTTAAGGTGATTGTTTTGGTTTTCCAGCCCACAACTTCACTGTGTTGGTTCACTCTCATGGCTCTCCTAGCGTAGCTTTTTAGCATAGTACCTTTTTTTTTAGTGGTAAAAACTCTAAAAATCCATTGTCATCGATGAGCTCGGCACCAAACACCTGACGGACACAATTAGCAACTCGCTGATGAACAAAGTAGAGCAGTTAGCAGCTTAAAGGGGCCCACACACGGCCCAGACTCAAACCAACGGCCAACTGCCTTTATCCGACCATCTCGTCTGACCCGTTCGGCAGAAAAGTTGCATTGAAACACACCGCCTCGACCACTGCCAGCTACACAGCAGCGTGTACATTCTGTGCTTACGCGAGTAGTAATCAGAAAACACAAAAACGAAGACCGTATTGCGGACCATCGTCACTTCTGCCCCTCCATCACGCCGCGCTGATTCGCTAGCACACCGCCAAACTGAATGGTCATTAAACAGCTAGCTAACAACCAATCGAGTGTTGAATCGGATCCAGACGACGTCCACGCCCTTCCACGCTCTTCCACGCTCTTCCGACACAGCTGAACACACCCAACAAAGTTGTTCCCGAACTCGTCCGACTCTCTCCAAACGCTTCAGACGTCCGACGTTTGGGCCAGTGTGTGCCGGCCTTAAGAGACAGATATTTCCCTAAGCAGATGGTGGAGATGGTTTTTTTGTGTGTTGTCCGTTGTTTACAGAGCTGACAGGGTTTTTTAAAATGGCGGATGCTGATGTTGACACCTGAGATCGTCAAATCAAAGTTCCTGAGGTGCCGGGAGAGCACCTACTCTAAAGATGGAGCTAAAAAAGTTCCTCAAAACAGATTTCTGAGAACTGCAATTATTCACAGTTCTTGTGGTGTGAATACAATAAAAAGAGGGTTCTTGGAACCAAGTTCTCAGAACTATGAAAGGTTACGCGATCCGCAAAACGCCTAAGGTGGATCCAAATGCACGAGACAGCAGGCAGGAAGTGCAAAGGGTCTAGTTTTCTTCAGGATCACAGCACACAAGCAACAGAGGGAGACAAGACAAGGACTGAACAGAAGACTAGACTTAAATACAAACTAAACTAAACTAACGGAGCAGGTGGCGCGAGGCGGAGAAAACACAGGGGAGGAGCTGATGTGTGGAGAGAAAGTCAGGAAGCACAAGAACACAGGACGGGAAACAGCAAAAGACAGACAACACATGAAAAGTGAACAGACGCGACCGCGACAAACTTTTAGTTATCAAGTTCACAATATCAACATAAAAGGTGACAATGTGTGTTTTATATTCACAACTTGTTTCCAAAGCATCTGCTGTTGCAGTTTTAATTAAGTAAACGTGCGCTTATAAGTTGGAAAGAAGTTCCTATTATTATAACTTATTATTGATTTAACATGTTTTGTGAAATTCAGGAAAGTATGAATTCAATCACAAAAACGTGTCAAATGTATGAATAAGATAAAAAAAAAACATATATTCTGTAGAAAATATATATTTTTTTATTTTCTAATGGATGACATTTTTAAAATTCAACACAATTAGGGACAGCAAAACAGCAAAAAAGTAAAGGTTCTGAATTTTTCCATAGATTTGATTATTAATTGACAAAAATCTTATAAAATTATGTAACTTTTCATGTCAGAAACATTGAATAAATGTCAGTTTAATATCTTAATACATTGGTAAAGTTTCAAAATGCAGTTTTTATCTTTTAAATAAACAGCCATGTGTGCTGTCATTTCACAAATGTTGACTCATATTTAGCTGCAATATATTTTTAGCTTTAAATTTAATTGTCAGCGTGGGTGTAGATGGATGAGGACATTTTTATCTCTTTATAAGAGGATTCATGATGACATTTATCTGTCTCCTGAGGCTTTAAAGAAAATATTCTCTCTTGGAGCTTAAATCACTGAGATAACAGAGACAAACAATCGTTACTGACGATCGTTTTTTTTCTCTCGCTCTTGAAACATTCGACTCCGGCTCACTTTAGTTTGAGCATATACAACGTTATCTTCTGGAAAATGTGACACACGCTCTCACAGCCAGTGATGAAGACTTGGGGAGACGCTCTTGTATAACCCTTTGCCTCTCAGCTCTGTCGGCCCTGCTCCTCCTGCGGGTCGTCTGTTTGAGTCATGATGTGATCAATGTGTCATCTGTACATGTTCTGAACACTCCAACAAAACGGCAGGATGTCGGGGCGGTGGGAGTATCTGTTATCCCCGGTGGCCGTCGCTCTCAGCCTCCAGGCTGTGTTTTTGTTTTTTTTTTACCTTCTGATGTTACAGCAGTGGAATCCAATCTCCATCACCTAATCTATCCCCTCGGCATCATCCTCTCCCTCATCCGCTCTATTCTCTAATGCATACCCTAAAAAGGACAGGAGGGCCCAGGGTTGGATGAGGACGTGGGGTCGGGGGTGTGTGCGGGTCACAGAGGGGTATATACAGCTCCCCCATAACCTAAAGAGGGTCTGGGTTTGACCCTCCGTGGATGCTACCGTCTCCTCCTGTCCTTGCATTTCCTTCTCTCCTTCCTCTTTTCTTCCTGACGGGAACCAATCATGGCGTACAAACACTCAGGTAAAACATAACACTGGATGCTGTAAATTATTGATTATTATCTGTGTTACCAGTAATCATGGAAACACACAGGAAGAATCTCTTTCAGCTTGTTTTCTGTTTTCAGCTTTGTTATGATGTAATTTTTCAGATAATCCAGTTAATTTAAAATGGTTTATTTAGTTTAAGAAGTAAGGAACAGTTAATCCTTCAGTTTATCTTCTTTTTTAAACTCAACTAATTTTAAGACCCATTTTTCTAATCAGACGGCAACAATGTGTAACAATATAATGGACTACCAGCAGCCTGTCATCAGCTGTAATCTTGATCACTCTTTTCCATATTTCTGTCCTTTTTCTGGATTTCTGTTTCATCAAAGTATCTGACCAGCAGAACAATGTGACCCCACATGTTCTTAACCTCTTATAAACTTTATGTTTACCATTCTATTGTTTTCATTCTTATACTGCTGTAATTTTTTATTGATTAAATTCTATTTTATCTCGTCCAATTTTAAGATAAAAGATGCGCCGAACCTTTTGAAGCTTCTCTTGTTGTTTTGTTGATGTGTAACAAACAGAATCTCTGGCTGAGGGCGATTTATTTAATTCCATAATATTTGTGATATTTTGATGCATTTATACAGATCAATTTAGACATAAACTAAACTAAATCACAGACATCTGCTGGTCACACAAACTTAGGAAGTTTTTTTTTTCATCAGTTTGGTCGCTGCTGCTAAGAGCTGCATTCTGCTGCGTCTTTCTAATATCAAAGGCAAAACGTAAAACATAAACTTTGTGCAGTTTCTCCGTGGATTTGTTTTTGTTTTCATTTGAAGATGCAAAGGTCAGATTTACAGTTACAGTCTTGGGCTTGCTGTCCTTGTCCCAAAAAGATGCACTGAGCTTTTTAGAGCTTTTGTTGATGTTTCATTGATGTCCAAACAGCCTCTTCCAGTAAAAAATGATGACTGAACCACTTGAATGTCAAAGACTGAAATCTTAAATCGTACCCATCTCTGGTCGGGGAGATTAAATTAATGTCCATCACGCCGAGCTCTTATTGATACAGACTTTTCATTTGGATCAAAACTAAACTACATCATGTATATTGAAGTTGGAACTCAATGCAATGAACACACTGATACGATGGAGTAGGTTTCATGTCTTTTTAACTCAAGATTCAAAATTCAACACTTGTCAGAACTGATTAGGAGCTAAGAGCAGATGTTAAAGTAAAGCCCACACACACGTAGCACCTGTTGAGGGATCAGCAGCGACACGATCGACCCACTTAAAGTTCCTCAAGTGCATGAGTTCACAATAAAAACATCTACTTTCCTGCCCATTTAGCCTATAGTGCTGAGTAAAGAGTGTTAAGGAGGATGCGTGCTGGTTGTTTTGAGTCCATCTTGAGTTTGTGGTCAGCATTAATAATAATTTTGATCAGGGTGGGTGATTGAACCATTCTCTGCAGTCAGACGAATGAGAAATGAGCGTGTGCAGCTTTGTGATAGCATCACCTTGTAGTCAAATACCTAGAGCTCTCTTGAAATGTTCATTACTTGATTTATGTTGTATAAAGTCTAAAGAACAGTCCGTTCCAAGGGTTTGAATTGTACTTTATTTTGCTGTGACTCTTCTCCAGAGTGCTGTGATTATGTTCAAGTGACCTGATTTCTTAAGGAGGCCTACTTTTAAGTGAACACGCTGTCGTTATCCCAGAGAGTTTGGATGATGGTCCGCTGTGGATTTGGCTGACGTACAGGCCGGGTCTTTGAACACGCACCGCTCTGACTCACCTCTCAAACATCGCGTTGACCTTTCCTGCTCCCCCCCGAAGGGACCGCAGTGATACAATCCACTCCCCCGCACAGCTGAGTGTCGGTGCATACCACGCCTGCTTGACAGGGGGCAGCTGTCAAGCTGTTTGTGACAAAAGATTAAAGTACTGGACACTGGAGCCACAATAGCTGCATAGTCCCAGTGGTCATCACTCCGCATCCGTCTCCAGCCGTCCCCTGTGGAAGGTCAAACTACTTTAAATAGAGAGGGCACGTCTAAAATAGATCTATGAGCCGGCCGGGCTCAGTAATGAGACCCGAGCATTGTGTGCGTGAGATTTGATGACTTTTTCAGTTGCATTAAATCCAACGAGAGGTGATTTTAGGCGGAGTGGGGCGTGTCAGGCCTCTAGCCATCCACACACAGACACACACACATCAGGGACACATGCCACGCTCCGGGAGGCTCATCTCTGTTTACCCACATCCCACTTGAAATAGCTGCAGCCTCCTCTCATCAATATTTTCCTTGTTCCTATGGTTACCCTGACAAAATGTCATTCCTGCCATTGTTTCCTCCATCGCTCCTGTTCTATTGAGATGATATTCATCAACACTGACTGTTCAGCTGCCCTCACTGACATCCTGTGTGTGTGTGTGTGTGTGAGAGAGAGGCACTTTAAAGTGATGTAGATAAAGCATGAAAATGTCCACTCACTCCGCCCCGCACAACAGTTGTTCCAGGAATCTTATTCAGCCTGCTCCCAGCGGACGCAGCCTGTGATGCAGGAATGTTGATGAACGAAGGAGCGAGGCCACTTTGGCTTATAGTGTTTACATTAACAGCCAATAAAATAAAATGACCCAGACGAAAGAGGGAGAGAGGGAGCATGAGTCGGGGTGAGGTCCTCGAGGTGGAGTTGGGGGTGACGGAGGGGGGAATGAGCCAGACGGTCTAAAAATATGTGCTTTCCAGGGAGAGCTTGATAAAAAAGTCTGCAGGCCAGAAAGCACGCAGACAACAGGCAGACATCTGTGGGCTGCTTTTTTTTTTTTTTCGTCAGCGACACTTCTCTCATCAGTTTGGTATGCAGCTGCCTTTCACTGTGTTACTCTTACTAATATTAAAGGGGAAACTTGAGAAAAAAATTCCCTTTTCCGCACATTATTGCTGAGACCCGCTTCACATTTTAGGCTGCAAAGGTCAGATGTACTGTTGCAACCTTGGACGTCACTGTGCTGTTCACCAAACTCTCGTCATTAAAGGAGAAATTCACCTCAAAATCGAGAATTCAGTCATTGTCTACTCACCCTCCTGCCGATGGGAAATCGGGTGAAGTTTTGTAGTCCTACAAAATATTTCTGGAGCTTCACGGGAAAAACAGTGACGCAGCAATCTCCCAAAAGACTGAGGGAGATGGGGACTTGTTTTTAAACTTGACAAAACATCTGAAAGAAACACTTCAGATGAAGAGCCTGCTAATGCTTTTAGCTTAACAGCTACAGTGAAAAGGGTGAAAATAAAGTCTTCTCAAATCAGTTTGGGATCTCGGGGCTTCCAGAGAATAACATTACATCTATTTCAGTTATTTAGGAGAATGCTGTAATGTTGTTTTGCTGTGAAGCTCCAGAAATGTTTTACTGACTACAGAACTCCACCTGACTTTCCATCAGTGAGTAGATCACAGACTGAATTTTGTACTTTTGGGGGAACTCATCCTTTAAACTCATATTCTGTTCCTATTAAATTCTCCTATTCAATTTCCATCTCCCGTATTTCTTTTATTCACGTTTCTCCGAGCTGTAAAGCACTTTTAATCATCTCAATCCATCATCGCTGAATTCTAGCTTTGACTTGCATTGTTCAGAGAACCACGGGGATGTAGAAAACAGAGCAACACTGCCCCCACCTGGTGTCTAAAGGAAGCTGGTGTAAGTCTGCTGTGCTGTGTCTCCTCAGGCCCCAAGAGTTATCACACCTCCACCATGAGTGAGCGCTTCGACTGCTACTACTGCCGTGAAAACCTGCACGGGAAGAAGTACGTGAAGAAGGACGACAAGCACGTCTGTCCCAAGTGCTTCGAAAAGCTCTGCGCCAACACCTGCGCAGAGTGCAAACGCCCCATCGGCGCCGACTCCAAGGTGAAAACACA
Organism: Lagodon rhomboides; assembly: GCA_039737535.1. Lineage (NCBI taxonomy): Eukaryota > Metazoa > Chordata > Actinopteri > Spariformes > Sparidae > Lagodon > Lagodon rhomboides. The sequence goes on from CM077794.1 coordinate 7,182,809, forward strand.
GTGTGAGTGACAGACGGAGAGTGAATGAGTGAAGGAGGGAGGGACCCACGGGAGGCAGAAGTAACTAAGTACATTTACTCAAGTACTGTACTTAAGTATCGATTTGAGATTCTTGTACTTTACTTCTACTCCTCCACAGTTCAGAGGGAATTATTGTTCTTTTTACTCCTCTTCATGTAATTGATGAATTTAGTTATGAATCACTTTGCAGATTATTAACGAATAAATAATAACCCTTAACCATATAAAAAGTAACTACAATTTACTTTAAAACAAGTATTCAACATTAAAGTGATGCAAGTATAGTGTGATAAGTCAGTGTAATATAATATATCAATTAGTATAATTCTTTAATACGATATAGATGATTCTAAAATGGACCTAAAAAAGCAAAATTTTCTTAAAATTTTTAATGCAGGACTTTAACCAGTAACAGAGTATTTTTACACTACAGTATTGCTACTTTTACTGAAGTACACAACCTGAGTGTTTCTTCCATTGCTGCCATTTAAAATATGACAAATAGAAATGTTTAGAAAAGAAGAACATGAATTTCTTTGAAGGTAAATTTAATCATACTCTGTTGTCGTTAATGTTACACAAACCAATCTTTCATTTGACATCCAAACCGTACTTGTATTTGCTATATTCATATACATTAAAGACATGTAACTAATCTAATGACACAGATAATTTGATGCCTTTGTAGTTTCTCAGCAGTTTTTTATCGCAAAAAATCACATAAAATTTTCTTTCCTCCTCAAAACCTTTTTCTTTTTCACCTGGTTTCAGACACCTAGAAATATTTTTTTTAATTTAGGCGATTTTTTTTACTCTCTTATTTTACCTGTTTGACTCAAATCATCTCCAGGAAAAAAAACCTATTTTGACTCATTTTCACACATAAAACGTACACCTAGAAAGAGCTAGACACCTAGAATTTTTTTTTTTTTCCAGGAGAAATTCTTTATACTCTCTTATTTTACCTGTACGACTCAAATCATCTACTGAAAAATGTATTTTTCACTAATTTTCACACATAAAATTTTGTTAATTTCCTCCTCAAAATGTTTTTTTTTTCACCTGGTTTCAGACACCTAGAAAAAAAATTCAGGAGAAATGTTTTTTACTCTCTTATTTTATTCGTTTGAATCAAATCATCTCCTGAAAAATGTATTTTGACTAATTTTCACACATAAAATTTTCTTTCCTCGTCCAAACTTTTTTTTTTCATCTGGCTTCAGACACCTAGAAAAAAAATTTAAAATTCAGGCGATTTTTTTTTACTCTCTTATTTTACCTGTTTGAATCAAATCATCTCCAGAAAAAAAAAATATTTTGACTCATTTTCACACTTTGTGTTTCCTCCTCCAAACATTTTTTTCACCTGGTTTCAGACACCTAAAAAAAATATTTTTTTTTCAGGAGAAATTCTTTATACTCTCTTATTTTACCTGTTCAACTCAAATCATCTCCAGAAAATTGTTTTATTTTGACTCATTTTCACACATCAAACTTTGTTTCCTCCTCAAAACCTTTTTCTTTTTCACTTGGTTTCAGAAACCTTGAAAAAAAAACTTTTTTCAGGAGAAATTATTTTTACTCTCTTATTTTACCTGTTTGACTCAAATCATCTCCTGAAAAATTTATTTTTCACTCATTTTCACATGTAAAATTTTGTTAATTTCCTCCTCAAAACGTTTTTATTTTCACCTGGTTTCAGACACCTAGAAAAAAATTCAGGAGATTCTTTTTTTACTCTCTTATTTTACCTGTTTGACTCAAATCATGTCCAGAAAAAAAACATTTTGACTCATTTTCACACGTAAAGCTTTGTTTCCTCCTCCAATCATTTCTTTTCACCTGGCTTCAGACACCTAGAAAAAAAAAAAATTTCAGGAGAAGTTCTTTATACTCTCTTATTTTACCTGTTCGACTCAAATCATCTCCTGAAAAATGTATTTTTCACTCATTTTCACACGTAAAATGTTGTTAATTTCCTCCTCAAAACGTTTTTATTTTCACCTGGTCTCAGACACCTAGAAAAAAAAAAGATTTAGGAGAATTTTTTTTACTCTCTTATTTTATTCGTTTGACTCAAATCATCTCCAGAAAAAAAATATTTTGACGCATTTTCACACGTAAAGCTTGTGTTTCCTCCTCCAAACATTTTTTTCACCTGGTTTCAGACACCTAGAAAAAATATTTTTTTCAGGAGAAATTCTTTATACTCTCTTATTTTACCTGTTCAACTCAAATCATCTCCAGAAAATTGTTTTATTTTGACTCATTTTCACACATAAAACTTTGTTTCCTCCTCAAAACCTTTTTCTTTTTCACCTGGTTTCAGACACCTAGAAAAAAAAACATTTTCAGGAGAAATTATTTTTACTCTCTTATTTTACCTGTTCGACTCAAATCATCTCCTGAAAAATTTATTTTTCACTCATTTTCACATGTAAAATTTTGTTAATTTCCTCCTCAAAACGTTTTTATTTTCACCTGGTTTCAGACACCTAGAAAAAAAAAAATTCAGGAGATTTTTTTTTTACTCTCTTATTTTACCTGTTTGACTCAAATCATGTCCAGAAAAAAAAATATTTTGACTCATTTTCACACGTAAAGCTTTGTTTCCTCCTCCAAACATTTTTTTTCACCTGGCTTCAGACACCTAGAAAAAAAAACATTTTCAGGAGAAATTCTTTATACTCGCTTATTTTACCTGTTCGACTCAAATCATCTCCTGAAAATTTTATTTTTCACTCATTTTCACACGTAAAATTTTGTTAATTTCCTCCTCAAAACGTTTTTATTTTCACCTGGTTTCAGACACCTAGAAAAAAAAAAGATTTAGGAGAATTTTTTTTACTCTCTTATTTTATTCGTTTGACTCAAATCATCTCCAGAAAAAAAATATTTTGACTCATTTTCACACGTAAAGCTTTGTTTCCTCCTCCAAACATTTTTTTTTCACCTGGCTTCAGACACCTAGAAAAAAAAATTTTTTCAGGATAAATTCTTTATACTCTCTTATTTTACCTGTTCGACTCAAATCATCTCCTGAAAAATTTATTTTTCACTCATTTTCACACGTAAAATTTTCATTCCTCGTCCAAACTTTTTTTTTTTCACCTGGTTTCAGACACCTAGAACAAAAAATTAAAATTCAGGCGATTGTTTTTTACTCTCTCATTTTACCTGTTTGACTCAAATCATCTTCAGAAAAAAATTTTTTTTGACTCATTTTCACACGTAAAGCTTTGTTTCCTCCTCCAAACATTTTTTTTCACCTGGCTTCAGACACCTAGAAAAAAAAAAAATTTCAGGAGAAATTCTTTATACTCTCTTATTTTACCTGTACGACTCAAATCATCTCCTGAAAATTTATTTTTCACTCATTTTCACAAGTAAAATTTTGTTAATTTCCTCCTCAAAACGTTTTTATTTTTTCCACCTGGTTTCAGACACCTAGAAAAAAAAATTCAGGAGAAATGTTTTACTCTCTTATTTTATTCGTTTGAATCAAATCATCTCCTGAAAAATGTATTTTGACAAATTTTCACACATAAAATTTTCTCTTCCTCGTCCAAACTTTTTTTTTCCATCTGGTTTCAGACACCTAGAAAAAAATTTTGAAATTCAGGCGAATTTTTTTTACTCTCTTATTTTACCTGTTTGAATCAAATCATCTCCAGAAAAAAAAATATTTTGACTCATTTTCACACTTTGTGTTTCCTCCTCCAAACATTTTTTTCCACCTGGTTTCAGACACCTAGAAAAAAAAGATTTTCAGGATAATTTTTTTCTGCTCTCTAATTTTGTTCATTTGAATCAAATCATCTCCTGAAAAATGTATTTTGACTAATTTTCACACATAAAATTTTCTTTCCTCGTCCAAACTTTTTTTTTTTCATCTGGTTTCAGACACCTAGAACAAAAAATTAAAATTCAGGCGATTGTTTTTTACTCTCTTATTTTACCTGTTTGACTCAAATCATCTTTAGAAAAAAAAATGTTTTGACTCATTTTCACACGTAAAGCTTTGTTTCCTCCTCCAAACATTTTTTTCACCTGGTTTCAGACACCGAGAAAAAATATTTTTTTTCAGGAGAAATTCTTTATACTCTCTTATTTTACCTGTTCAACTCAAATCATCTCCAGAAAATTGTTTTATTTTGACTCATTTTCACACATACAACTTTGTTTCCTCCTCAAAACCTTTTTCTTTTTCACCTGGTTTCAGAAACCTAGAAAAAAAAACTTTTTTCAGGAGAAATTATTTTTACTCTCTTATTTTACCTGTTCGACTCAAATCATCTCCTGAAAAATTTATTTTTCACTCATTTTCACATGTAAAATTTTGTTAATTTCCTCCTCAAAACGTTTTTATTTTCACCTGGTTTCAGACACCTAGAAAAAAAAAATTCAGGAGATTTTTTTTTTACTCTCTTATTTTACCTGTTTGACTCAAATCATGTCCAGAAAAAAATATTTTGACTCATTTTCACACGTAAAGCTTTGTTTCCTCCTCCAAACATTTTTTTTCACCTGGCTTCAGACACCTAGAAAAAAAAAAGATTTAGGAGAATTTTTTTTACTCTCTTATTTTATTCGTTTGACTCAAATCATCTCCAGAAAAAAAAATATTTTGACTCATTTTCACACGTAAAGCTTTGTTTCCTCCTCAAAACATTATTTTTTCACCTGGCTTCAGACACCTAGAAAAAAAATTTTTTCAGGAGAAATTCTTTATACTCTCTTATTTTACCTGTTCGACTCAAATCATCTCCTGAAAAATGTATTTTTCACTCATTTTCACACGTAAAATTTTGTTAATTTCCTCCTCAAAACGTTTTTATTTTCACCTGGTTTCAGACATCTAGAAAAAAAAAAGATTTAGGAGAATTTTTTTTACTCTCTTATTTTATTCGTTTGACTCAAATCATCTCCAGAAAAAAAAATATTTTGACTCATTTTCACACGTAAAGCTTTGTTTCCTCCTCCAAACATTTTTTTTTCACCTGGTTTCAGACACCTAGAAAAAAATTTTTTCAGGAGAAATTCTTTATACTCTCTTATTTTATTCGTTTGAATCAAATCATCTCCTGAAAAATGTATTTTGACTCATTTTCACACATAAAATTTTTTCCTCGTCCAAACTTTTTTTTTTTCACCTGGTTTCAGACACCTAGAAAAAAAAATGTTTTTTCAGGAGAAATTATTTTTACTCTCTTATTTTACCTGTTCAACTCAAATCATCTCCAGAAAAATAATATTTTGACTCATTTTCACACGTAAAGCTTTGTTTCCTCCTCCAAACATTTTTTTTTCACCTGGTTTCAGACACCTAGAAAAAAAAATTTTTCAGGAGAAATTCTTTATACTCTCTTATTTTACCTGTTCGACTCAAATCATCTCCTGAAAATTTTATTTTTCACTCATTTTCACACGTAAAGCTTTGTTTCCTCCTCCAAACATTTTTTTTCACCTGGCTTCAGACACCTAGAAAAAAAAAATTTTCAGGAGAAATTCTTTATACTCTCTTATTTTACCTGTTCGACTCAAATCATCTCCTGAAAAATTTATTTTTCACTCATTTTCACACGTAAAGCTTTGTTTCCTCCTCCAAACATTTTTTTTCACCTGGTTTCAGACACCTAGAAAAAAAAAAAAATTCAGGAGAATTTTTTTTACTCTCTTATTTTATTCGTTTGAATCAAATCATCTCCTGAAAAATGTATTTTGACTCATTTTCACACATAAAATTTTCTTTCCTCGTCCAAACTTTTTTTTTTCACCTGGTTTCAGACACCTAGAAAAAAAAAATTTGTTCAGGAGAAATTCTTTATACTCTCTTATTTTACCTGTTCGACTCAAATCATCTCCTGAAAAATTTATTTTTCACTAATTTTCACACGTAAAATTTTGTTAATTTCCTCCTCAAAACGTTTTTATTTTCACCTGGTTTCAGACACCTAGAAAAAAAAAAGATTTAGGAGAATTTTTTTTACTCTCTTATTTTATTCGTTTGACTCAAATCATCTCCAGAAAAAAAATATTTTGACTCATTTTCACACGTAAAGCTTTGTTTCCTCCTCCAAACATTTTTTTTCACCTGGTTTCAGACACCTAGAAAAAAATTTTTTTCAGGAGAAATTCTTTATACTCTCTTATTTTACCTGTTCGACTCAAATCATCTCCTGAAAAATTTATTTTTCACTCATTTTCACACGTAAAATTTTCATTCCTCGTCCAAACTTTTTTTTTTTTCATCTGGTTTCAGGCGATTGTTTTTTACTCTCTCATTTTACCTGTTTGACTCAAATCATCTTTAGAAAAAAATTTTTTTTGACTCATTTTCACACGTAAAGCTTTGTTTCCTCCTCCAAACATTTTTTTTCACCTGGCTTCAGACACCTAGAAAAAAAAAATTTTCAGGAGAAATTCTTTATACTCTCTTATTTTACCTGTTCAACTCAAATCATCTCCTGAAAATTTATTTTTCACTCATTTTCACACGTAAAATTTTGTTAATTTCCTCCTCAAAACGTTTTTATTTTTTCCACCTGGTTTCAGACACCTAGAAAAAAAAATTCAGGAGAATTTTTTTTACTCTCTTATTTTATTCGTTTGAATCAAATCATCTCCTGAAAAATGTATTTTGACAAATTTTCACACATAAAATTTTCTTTCCTCTCAAACTTTTTTTTTCACCTGGTTTCAGACACCTAGAAAAAAAAAGATTTAGGAGAATTTTTTTTACTCTCTTATTTTACCTGTTTGACTCAAATCATCTCCAGAAAAAAAATATTTTGACTCATTTTCACACGTAAAGCTTTGTTTCCTCCTCCAAACATTATTTTTTCACCTGGCTTCAGACACCTAGAAAAAAAATTTTTTCAGGAGAAATTCTTTATACTCTCTTATTTTACCTGTTCGACTCAAATCATCTCCTGAAAAATGTATTTTTCACTCATTTTCACACGTAAAATTTTGTTAATTTCCTCCTCAAAACGTTTTTATTTTCACCTGGTTTCAGACATCTAGAAAAAAAAAAGATTTAGGAGAATTTTTTTACTCTCTTATTTTATTCGTTTGACTCAAATCATCTCCAGAAAAAAAAATTTTTTTGACTCATTTTCACACGTAAAGCTTTGTTTCCTCCTCCAAACATTTTTTTTCACCTGGCTTCAGACACCTAGAAAAAAATTTTTTCAGGATAAATTCTTTATACTCTCTTATTTTACCTGTTCTACTCAAATTATCTCCTGAAAAATGTATTTTGACTCATTTTCACACATAAAATTTTCGTCCAAACTTTTTTTTTTCACCTGGTTTCAGACACCTAAAAAAAAAATGTTTTTTCAGGAGAAATTATTTTTACTCTCTTATTTTACTCAAATCATCTCCAGAAAAATAATATTTTGACTCATTTTCACACGTAAAGCTTTGTTTCCTCCTCCAAGCATTTTTTTTCACCTGGCTTCAGACACCTAGAAAAAAATTTTTTCAGGAGAAATTCTTTATACTCTCTTATTTTACCTGTTCGACTCAAATCATCTCCTGAAAAATTTATTTTTCACTCATTTTCACACGTAAAGCTTTGTTTCCTCCTCCAAGCATTTTTTTTCACCTGGCTTCAGACACCTAGAAAAAAATTTTTTCAGGATAAATTCTTTATACTCTCTTATTTTACCTGTTCTACTCAAATCATCTCCTGAAAAACTTTTTTCACTCATTTTCACACGTAAAGCTTTGTTTCCTCCTCCAAACATTTTTTTTCACCTGGCTTCAGACACCTAGAAAAAAAAAATTCAGGATACATTTTTTTTTTACTCTCTTATTTCATTCGTTTGAATGAAATCATCTCCTGAAAAATGTATTTTGACTCATTTTCACACATAAAATTTTCTTTCGTCGTCCAAACTTTTTTTTTTCACCTGGTTTCAGACACCTAAAAAAAAAAAGTTTTTTCAGGAGAAATTATTTTTACTCTCTTATTTTACCTGTTCAACTCAAATCATCTCCAGAAAAATAATATTTTGACTCATTTTCACACATAAAACTTTGTTCCATCCTCAAAACGTTTTCTTTTTTTCACCTGGTTTCAGAAACCTAGAAAAAAAAATCAGGAGAAATGTTTTTCACTCTCTTATTTTATTCATTTGAATCAAATCAGCTCCAGAAAAAAATTTATTTTGACACATTTTCACACATTAATCTTTGTTTCCTCCTCCAAACGTTTTTTTCACCTGATTCAGACACCTAAAAAAAAAATAAAACATTTCGGGATTTTTTTCTTCTTCTTAACGTTAAATATAGATCCACGTTTTCATAAACATTCAATCCAGCAGTGTTACTCGTGTACTTGACACACTTCCGTATTTGCGCTTCCATAAACATCTTTCAGTTGTAAAAGTATACACAAATCTGCCTCTTTTGGTCAAAATGACTATTACAGAAAGAACCACTTGAGCCTTAGCTCCTCTGGAACACACGTAAAAAAAAATATTTCAGGAGTGAAAATTGATTTTTTACTCCTCTAGACACATGAAAAAAAAACATTAAAAAAAACATAAAGAATAAAAACATTTTTTAGAATTTCAAAATGTATTTTGGGAAAGGCCTGTCTGTCCTGAATCTTAACATCTCCCGACTGTGGTTGTCGTACAGAAGTTAAAAAGAGAAAGTGAGGCTGTTTCTCTGTGTGTGTGTTTTCTTCATCTCTTGTTTGTTCGGATAGCTCTCAGTCTGTTACTTGTGTGTCATCCCGCGGTCACCACGCAGTCACAGCCTGTTAAAACTGTAAAAAAGATGTATTATTACTTCTAATGGGGCTTAAATACTTTATATCTCACTCTCACCATTGAATCCCTCTAACTCCTTTACGACTCGCCACATCCCGGTTCACTTCATGTCCACTTTAATGTCTGCCACATGGGCTCGTTCTGTATTCTGGCCCCGAGCCTCGGTCCACATGATGAGTAAACAAACTCCACTTTAATGAGAGCTCAGTGAGGAACCTCTGCTCACCACACACCTCCTCCTCCTCCTCCTCTCTGTGTTCAGGAGCTGCACCATAAGAACCGCCACTGGCATGAGGACTGTTTCCGCTGTGCCAAATGCTACAAGTCGCTCGCCTCTGAGCCCTTCAACGCCCGGGATGATGGCAAGATAATGTGCGGCAAGTGTGGCGCCATGACGGACGGCAACCGCTGCCAGGGATGCTACAAGGTGGTCGTGCCAGGTGAGCTTATTGTTGTATTTTTCTTTTCTTTTTAAAGGCACAGTATGGAATTTCTGCCACTAGAGGTCTCTGAATCAAAACAAAACAAAAGACTTAAGTAGTTTGAGAACGTGGGAGTTGTGTCGTCACTACAGCAGCCCAGGGGTCGAATCTGACCTGTGGCCCTTTAATAAGGGCTAATAAAGCTATAGCCCTAATAATAATAATGATAATAATAATGATAATGATACAAAAACTTGTTCATGGGGGAGTTGATGTTTTACGTGCATTACATTAAGTCGCGTTCAACATCTTTCTTCCTCATTCCCTGACTGAAAAAAAAAATTCTCTGGGTTTGAACATTGTTTGGAAACATTTTGCATAATGTACACAACTCAACGAAATATACATCAAAGATCTTGTAGTTTTAATGCAGAATTATTTATCTATTTATTTCTCTGTCACATGAAATATTTGTGACTAAGACACAATCGAAGCTAACGTTTAGAAAGGATTTTTTTTATTTATTAAGAAATCTCACTTTTAAAAGACAGCTTTTGAAATGTTGCACTTAAACCAGTAAAAAGATCACAGATAAAAACACAACTCCAGCAGGGTCCAGAAGCATTTTCAAGCCATTACAGCGACTTGTATCGGTAGTAAATTAAATATTTATAGACATTTGTGTGCTAAAAATGAGTTAACACTTCATCACATTAGATCAAATGTTGCTGTGGTAGAAGCAAAAAACATTCAGAAGAGTGACAAGTTTTATTCATTCATTTTCTACCACTGGGGTTGTGGGTGAGCTGGAGCCTATCTCAGCTGACTTTGGGCGAGAGGCGGGGTACACCTTGGACAGATCACCAACCTATCACAGGGCTAACATACACAGACAGAGAAGCACTCACACCTGTGGACAATTTAGAGTCGCCAATTAACCTAACCTGCATGTCTTTGGTATGTGGGAGGAAGCCGGAGTACCTGGAGAAAACCCACGCATGCACGGGGAGAACATGCAAACTCCACACAGAAGGGCCCTGGCTGGGTTTGAACCCAGAACCCTCTTGCTGTGAGAAGACTTGGCATCCTATATGAGCTCATTACAGAGTTTCAGAGCATTTTTCAAAAACCTTCAAAAACACCACATTACAATGTCTCAAGCAAAACAACTGTTCTAACTTTGGCAGAAGGTTGTGTTCCTGCTCAGAACCACATCGTTCGTTGAAAGAAACCATCAGAGACGATGCGTTAATAAAGAAAAGGATTCCATAATTTTTTTGGAACAAAATATAGAAGAAAACAATTTTTAAAGAAACAAAAAGTGTGGTGACTTAGCCGTATTTCGCCGGATTGCATCAACGATTGTTTGTGTTTCGCAGGATCCCAGAATGTGGAGTACAAGAACAAGGTGTGGCACGAGGATTGCTTCAAGTGCTTCGAATGCAAGCAGCCAATCCGCACGCAGAGCTTCCTGACCAAGGGCGAGGACATCTACTGCGCTCCCTGCAATGAAAAGAAGTTTTCCAAGAAGTGCTTCCACTGCAAGCAGGTACGAGCACTGATCCTGTCACCGTGTATGTTCTGTGCTTGTAAAGATATTGATTAGTTTGCTGCTGTTTGCCAGTCTGGAGGAGGTAAAACAGCACAGTGTCCTGCTGATGGATGATATTTAGGCCCTGTGACATCAGTGTCCCTCTGCCCCTCTCAGGCCATCACCTCCGGAGGGATCAGCTACCAGGACCAGCCCTGGCACTCTGAGTGTTTCGTGTGCCGCACCTGCCGTAAATCTCTGGCGTCCACTCGCTTCACTTCCCACGAGGACAACGTTTACTGCGTGGACTGCTTCAAGACTGATGTGGCCAAGAAGTGCCACGGCTGCAAGAACCCGATCACAGGTCAGTTTATTCTTGTGGATGTTTCCTGCACGGCTGTAATCGCCTCCGACAGATTATAATCCACAGACAGATGACGAAACAGACCATGAGGCAATGCGGCCATAAGACATAAGAGGATGTGCTGCAGCAACAGTAGCTCAGATGATTCAGCACGACACAGTTTCAGTGTGATACAGCAGGAAAAGTAGATCTTTTGATGACGCTTTATCATTTTTAATCATTACAGTAGGTTTCCCAGAGTATGTTATTTACAACAGTATGTCATTTGATACGAATTACAGGGACATTTTCAGTTATTTCCAGCATAATTTAGTGGTTTTTAAGGCAGTGCACCAACAATTTTTCAACAATAATTGACTATTAAATTGATTATTTTTGGTCAAAACTGAGCTTTTCTTTAAAGAACTTTTCCGTTAGTACCAAATTACATGATCATTTCCTAGAAATTAAGTTTTTATTTCACACTCTGCTGGGCAAAACCTGAAATGAGGTTAAACTATAAAGAAAAAATTATGAATAATATTAGAGCTGCAGTTATATAACTCTAATGAAAGTGCTTTTTTAAAAAAGATATTTACCTTTATTTTACCAGGAAGGCCCATTGAGATCAAGATCTCTTTTACACGAGAGACCTTATCGGTCAGCAGTTCGAAAGAATAATAATTTATTAAAATCCTTCACTGAATCATGAATAAACCAATGCATTTGAAAGTCTTCATCAGGGTTTATATCAATACCGTGGTTTTCCATTGAAAGAAAAATGGGCAGCCACTTTACAAAGAAAAAAAAGCATATAAAAAGCAGTTAAAAGCATATTTAAAGCCCAGTTTTACCGTCACTTTGTTCTGACAGCCACCATAAATACTTCCGTGCTCAAATGTGCTTTAATTCCAGATTTAAGATCTCAGTTTTCCATCATTTTGAGGGCAACCTGTGCTGAATATTGGGACAAATGACAGGAATGTTTAAGACAAGACATGTCTAGTGCTGACTGACCGATGTCCTTCTGTCCGTCTCCGCAGGGTTCGGCCACGGCACCAACGTGGTGAACTACGAGGGCTACTCCTGGCACGAGTACTGCTTCAACTGCAAGAAGTGCTCCCTCTCGCTGGCCAACAAGCGCTTCGTCATCAATGGCGAACACATCTACTGCCCCGACTGTGCCAAGAAGCTGTGAAGAGGATCGCTCTTTAAAGGGGAGTTACACCAAAACTGACTGTTCGAACATGTTCTTCTCTTCTGGTAGTTTTTGGGATTGTGAGTCAATAACAGAATAAAAATGTTGTTATGTTTCTGAATTAGCACGAGATGTAAGAACAGTCAGTTTTGGTGGAGCCTCTCGTTACAAACTCGAAGTTATTTCGACTCAATATGCACTAGCTTGAATCATTTATCCACATATACATTATTGCAACTGGTTTCAGTGCTGGAGACTAACATGGCGACAGAGTTTCTTTTGTGGGATTGTTTTATGCACTAATCTGATCTGTGCAGCCGTATGAGACAAAAGCCTTTTCAGTGCCTTACTGGAATCTTTCAGAGGGAATAAGATGCTCTTTACATGCATACTGCTGCTCATTTATTACCAGCTTTGATTAATAATCTGTTGCGCCTCTGAAAAGTTTGAGTATGACAACTTTCAAAAGATGTTTAGCGAGTGAATTTCAAATATAAATGAGGTCTTTGGGATTGATGCTGACGTATAAACTGCTCATGTATTCAAGACTTTCTGAGTGAAGTTAAAAGAATAAAAAAGGAGGGAAGTGACGTGAAGTGTCTTTATTTGTAAAAGAAATTAAAAACACGGCAAAGAGGAGTATTTTTTGAAGACTTTATTGTTTTAACAGTTTGTATCATCTCAGTACACTTTAGATATATTTACAGTACAAATCTTATTTGTGGACAGGGCGTTGTTAGGGTTTTTTTTTGTGTAAATCCTCCAGAGTAATATGCATATTCACAAAGTTGCCCTGGTTGGGTAGACTGATTGTCGAGGCCGAGGTAAGGACAAGCTTTTCTTAGTTAACTGTGATACAATAAAAATACTAAATCTCGGATCTAAGGCACCGTTCTATCCTATTGTTATAGACAACGTTGAGGACCGAGCCAGTCCTCAAAGATGCAGCAGGACCTGGAATAGATACAGTATCTGTTCAAAGCAGCAGCAGCTACAACAGCCACCCAACAGGTGCTACTCATGAGCAGGAAAGGTTCAGGTGTAGGCGAAGGACTTTTTCCTTCTTCTTCCACACAATTTCACACAACTCTCCTACGAGCCTGCACGGTAAAGCTACTTCATCCTTTAAACCACAGCGCCTAATTTGTGCCAGTGCAAAGAGTCTCATGTTTTCTAGATGAATAATGTATGAGAGCTAAAAAAAAAAAAGAAAAAAAAAGCGGGCAGCTCCGAGAGACACGGTAAATAATGAAGGACGGTTTCTGGGAGTCTGTTACATTCTGTGAGCTTATTAATCAAAGCTAACATCTAAAGCCCCTAGTCCGTATGTACAGAGAGATTTTAGTGAGTAAGCCAGCAGAGAACAAGGCAAAAAAAAACAAAAAAAAACAAGGTCCCCAAAACGTCGTGCTTGGACTAGTCAAGCAAGATTTTAATATAACTCACGAAAGAGACAGAAAACAGCCGTATTGTGTTTGGTGCCTCGTACTACAAAGGAGTAATCGTTGTGACCTGAGCTGATCTGCCTACCGACAACATCCGCACGCCCTTTGACAGAATATAAAACATATTTTGATGACATTAAAGCGTCTTAGAGAGGCTCTGAACATGGGTTAGACATGCTGCCGGGGGCTGTAAGTGTCACCAAAATATCAACTTGTCAAGTCTCTGAGAGGCAAAATTCAGGATCAGGGGGCTAAAGAAAGCTCTCGGACATACACACAAATACACACATAATATTTTGAGAAACGTATAGTGGGTCCCCACTTGGCCCCTTGTTGTGTCAGAGGCCTTTATGTAAATTTTGGGTTTTCCAGGCGGCCCAAACGTCAAAAAAGTCCAACAGAAACCTAACTTATAGCACAGTCACATACACAGAGACTTCAATTATCCACATCCTGACGCCGCTCCATCCTACACATGGCTTCATTCGCCTAATACTGATTATATACACAGTACAATAACACTTAAATATATGTAGAAATGTGTTTTTCATATATAAACAAACAGCCAGATTCTTTAATATTATAAAAAATAGTTGAAATGCATTAGCAGCTAGTGTGTTGGGAATCCTCGAAGAAGGTTAGTGGGGGAGTAAGTGTGATGAATTCAAGGATGGATGGATGGATGGATGGATGGAGAGGATGTGTGGGTGAAAGTCGAGCTCGAACCGGATAATTGGAAACCAGATTTTTTTGTTTTTGTTTCAGTGAAGGTGAACAGCCGAGCGTTCGAGTTCAGAAATGACGCAGCTCTGAATGAAACTAAAGGACTTCACCTGCGTGTCGAGTTACAGTTGTGGTTATTCGAACAGAAGTGTTGAAGTGACGCAACCGAAAAATGATGTTAGTAAACATAAATTCTATTTACATATGTAAAACATGACAAAAAACCCTACATCAAACTTCACTGAACGTATGAATTCACTGCAGTGTTGCCTCGAATCTCAACACTCATCAAAATGTAACAGCTGTGCTCCTGAAGCCCTCTAGTGGCCGAAAGAAGGGAAACACACAGTGAGAGAACCTGGGAGAGACCGGTGTGTGCGTGAGCATGAAAAATGGTGGCTGAAGTGACAGAAAATCGCTGAACTGTGTGCGTGTGTGAGCGAGTGTTTTAGCATCAAAAATTCAAAGTCGGGAAAATAATAGTAAGGCCATATTTGCTGGATGCCACCAAAAATAAGCAGCCGGTCAAGTAAAATTTAGATGAATCACACATGCGAAAACCTGGTATTTAATTCCCACCCAGCAGAATGTATTAAACTTCCTCTAAGTCACGATATTAACCTCACGTTCACGTCACACAGCCCCGTGTGCATGTGTCCTGGAATATTCTCAGACAAGAGAAAAAACAAAAAGACTACACATATGATAACAATAATTACAATAACAAAGAAGCCAAAATTAATAAATTACAACAATGCACCCCTGACGAAGACACAACTCTTAAAAAACATCATCAAAATCGGACACAACATAGAAAAAAAAAAAAAAAGGAACTAAACACAAGAGGAAGAGGAAAGAGACCTGGATCGAGCACGTTGAAGGAATAAACGGAATTTCCCTGAAGCATAATGTTTCTTTTTTTATATATATGTATATAGTTGTAATATATCTGTTTCCTCATCATTTAGGGTGCAAAAGTAGCACTTAGGGTGGTCTTTCCGCTTCACCTTGTGCTCCTTCCTCTGGAGGAGGAGGAGGAGAAAGAGGAGGAAGCTGTTCGGAACTGGAGTAAGGAGGAGGAGGAGTAAAGGAGCTCAGCGGGACAGGAACAGGAACGAGTGCAACAGTAAGAGGCTTCTCTCAGCGATGGCTGCAGCATCAAATCTCTGCAGAGACACAGGAAGAGTTATCTTTGAGAACGCTCGGTCGACATGTGCTCACTGATGAACGAGTGGAGCTGACTCCTCACCTGACAGGGCTTCTATGGGTTGATTGGAGGAATGCAGGGGGTTGACGGGGGTTCCCTTGTCC
Source organism: Lagodon rhomboides (assembly GCA_039737535.1). Taxonomy (NCBI): domain Eukaryota; kingdom Metazoa; phylum Chordata; class Actinopteri; order Spariformes; family Sparidae; genus Lagodon; species Lagodon rhomboides. The sequence goes on from CM077794.1 coordinate 7,198,589, forward strand.
TCGAAGGCTACCCTGGTCCCATCTGAGCTCCCGTCACAGTTAATCAACACCTGGTTACAGTCCTCGGCCTCGATGAGGGGCCGAGTCTTGGAGTGGACGTTGAGGTCGATCAGTTCCTCAAAGCTCCACTGGTTGGATTTACCGTTGAGGCCGGACACCAACCCCACCTTGGCGGAGTCCTGCTCGTTCAGGAGATCCGAGCCCTCGACGAGGCGGCCCTTAGGGACCGGACTGGAGAAACGGAAGAGGTTAGGAAGATGAGAGGTCAAAGGACAAATCTCTCACAGCACAACGCCACTTTGTCACAAAATGAGAGATGTGTTTCCATGCAATTTTGAAGCAAACTTTTAAAATGTTGTAATAAATAAAACAAAAACAAAAACCCAGAATTAACTTGATTTTAGTTCTTGGCTACATTATGCTTGGCTGTATTCACAGAGTAGTAGAAGAAGAAGAAGAAGAAGTTCAAGAAGAAGTCTTGAAACAAAACCAGTTCTTTGCCAATTGCTAATAAAAAAGACGATGAAGAATAAGAAACAAAACAAGCCGTCTTGACCATCTATGAGGGAATTATTCTGTGAAAGGAAATCTTCCTCTACACAGGAAGAAGCCGACAAAGGTTCTTCTCTCGGAGTGATCAGCCGCGTGATTGAAACATTCGCTATGTCAGAGCACATTTGGAAAAGCTGTTTTCATCACTTGCTTAAGTGCAGGAAGGGAAAACACCACCACACACAAGCGTAAAAACATTTCTGCACGTTGTGTCACCCACAAACCAAATCTTACGTACTGAAGTGAATCCTTAAAAATCTAGTTTGAAAATTGAAAAGTGATATTGTGATTTCTGACCGAGCTGGATGCCATTTTGGTTTTAACAAATGATAAAACAAACTTCCTGAAAGCAATTGTCACAAAAAAGTACACAATCTTCAGCAGTTGACAGTTTTGTCAGCAGAACTCTGAGCCTTTTCGGTGTAGGTTTCATTATCTTTCTGAAGTAATACCTCACTGCCTGAGTCTCATCTGTGCTTATCCCGTTGTTGTTCTCCTTGTCGTCTGTCTCCGGTTTTCCGTTCACACTTCCCAGGGGCTCCTCTCGTCGCTCCACCGCATCACCAGAGGACAGGCCGCACTCGTCTGCATCTGCATCGGCCTCCGCGGTCACATCATCCACCTGGCCTGCGACATCAATAGAGCAGACAGAGTCACATTGAGAGTCATGTAAATCCACACACACAAGTCATTATGTAAAGTTTATGTAAACGAACACAAAAACGATGCATTCAGATATCCTCAACCTGTCATTAGTGAGAAAGCTAGAGAACGCTTACTCATGGTGTCAGCGTTCATCTCGTCCTCGCCGTCCTCTCCCTCTTCTCCCTCTTCTTCTTCATCATCATCATTCTGTGAGTTTTTATCGTCGTCGCCTGCATCTCTCTGTGCAGGAGACACAAACATCGTGTTAACATTAAAACAGACACTATGAGACTCGTAGGCTGAACGGCCGTCAGCTCACCTTGTCACCCTGGTCGCCTTTTCTTGTTCTCTTCATTATCTCTTCAATTCTCTGAAGCGGAAGCACAGAGCATGTTTTTGTCACAAGTCTTGATGATAAAGCAAGACCGAAATAAAAGAGAAAATGTCTCCTTCATCTATCTATCCGTACCTTCTTCCTCTCCATTCGTTCCTGCTGGTTCTGCTGCATGATGCGGTCTCTCTCCTGACGGACCCTCTCCGCCTCCTCCAGGGCCTTGGCCTCGGCCTCCTCGCGTTCCTTCTGGAGCTCGGCCTGCCTCACCGCTTCCTCTTCCGCCAGTTTCACTCGTTCTTCCTCTGCTAGACGAGCCTCTTCCTCTTCTTTAATTTTTCTCTCCTCTGCAAGTTTCTTCTCCTCTTCCACGCGTTTCAGTCGGGCCTCCTCTGCTAAACGCTGCTCTTCTTCCTTCCTCAGCCTGAGAGGGTTAAAAAGCAAAAGAGTGAGTTACTTTCTGAAAGAGGATATATAGGATTAATTTCCAATGGTGTGGATTCTTAAAGTCTTATCGTCTCGTTTGCTAAAAACGCTAATCATCCTTTAATTCCCATCAAATGTTTAAAGACAGTACTTTTTGTCTGCTGTATATCACATTCACATCGATAACTTCCAATAAATCTTACTTCTCCTCTTCCTCCCTCTGTATCCTGAGCTGCTCCTCTTTCTCCTTCTGCTCTCGCATCAGTCTGCGGTTCTCCGCCAGGATCTTGGCCGCCTCAGCAGCCGAGTTGGTGCCCGTCGAGCCTTTAGAGTCTGACGAGAGGAAAAGACGAATATAGAGGTAGATTTAGCACTTTCTGTCACATTCACATTCATAGGATGCCGGCTAGTCGTGACAGGGAGAGACAGCAGCAGAGCAGAGCATAAAGCAGCCTGATACGGAGTTGTGTAACTTTCACATGATCATCTCGTTGCCCTTTGGAAGAACGCTCATTCCAATTATTCTCTGAGAGAAAAATAAACGTCTCCAGTTGCTCAGAACTGAAAAAGACTTGTGGATGAGAGGTGAAAAGATCAGTTTCCTACGATACAGCACTTAAAATTTAACTGTGCGGTATAAAACATTACTAAGCCATTTTATCTTGGAGAGGCCGATTTTCTCCAGCAGATGGCGGCAGGATCAACCTCAGAACTGTAACAGGATGTGACTCCAGCTGGAACTTAATAGGTCTCCTGCTCCACTGAGATTTACTGCAAACTGAGCTGCTGCCACGTCACTTTGCAGCACACAAACGCACACATGTCGGTGTGGTCTGTCAATCAGAACAGATGATAGTGCTCCGTTATCTCAAAAGCAAACCGACTGCTCTTTGAAGCAGAACTGAACCATGATTACAGTTTGATTAAGGTTAAACACTCGTGGTCATGAGTTTGTCTTGTTGCTGGAAGCAGCACTGATAACAGAGAGAGGGGGTTTAGAAGGGAATACAGAGGGGGAGGTTTTGTTTTTGTTAAGCTGGCTATTACAAAAAAAGATGATAATGTCAAAAATAAAACTAGAGCAATATCTTTATGTCTTCTATAAAGCTTTAGCAGCTTGGTTTACCAAACAAACTCTTTCTTGTTTTCTGCAATTTTAACAATGAATTAATAAAACACACTTCCTCTTTAGACGTGTTGAATTTCCTCCTTTTACAACCCCTGAGCTCTGTATGTATTATTATAAACAGACCAGGTGTCTGGACAATGTATACGTGAAGAATGATGAGCAAGAAGGCCGACATGTATTAACAATCTTTACTAACTAGAGAGGAAGGGACATCCAATTATTCAAAGGTAATTATTTGGAACGAGACGTGACTTGACGTAGGTTTGATCTTGCTTCAGTGATATTTATCCAGTTAAGATGAAAAATATTTCATTTTGTCTGCCTGGGTTCACTTCCCTCTCTGAAATTGACAGCATGTGCAAACATCCTGGTCGCCAGAATAACCATCAGTCTTGGTAAATATTGGACCTGACAGATTAAAACCAGTCAGCTGTCTATGTTTGTTAAGTCTTCCTTTAATATGGAGCTTTATTACATGATTTGTACTAACATTAAACTCATTCTCTAGAGAGCTTTATTTTAATGAAGTACAATTTATCATTTCAGCTGTGAACTGCTGTCTTATCACTGAGAATCGCTCACCATCTTTGTCTTTGGTCTTGCTGGAGTCAGACGACTGTGGGGACGTAGCCTGGACAGGACACAGATCCTTGGACTTGGAGTCCCTCTTCCTCAAGGTGGGGGGTCCTGTTGGAGTCAGAGCTGGTTTCTGGATAGGTGGGGGCTTGGCGGACGCAGGCTGGGGGGATGGGGGGCGTTGTTTCATTGAACCGGGTGAGGGCGGGCGTGACTTGGAATTTTGCCTGTGAGGAGATATTGTGTTTTATAGTTGAATAAAAAAACGAAAAGGCCGCATCCAAACTCTCAAACAACTTTAGGAAAAGTTTAAAGCTTTACTTGGATGTTCCTGGGGACGGGGTCCTCTTTGGGGCTGGATTGGGGGCTGGAGATGGTGAACGGTTTCGTCCCACGGTAGAAGACGGGGAGGCTGGACGTTGCCCTCCAGGCGATAAATGCTTGTCCTTCTGTAGAGGTAAAGAGGTAATTCATGATTATCACTTCACTCACAAGAAACCCTTACAAACACATATTTACCTATTAAATTATGTCGATGTTGATTTAAATATCTTTGCGTCATAAACAAAACAGTTGTAAATCATTTTATATCAAAAAAGGATCAGTCCACAAAGTGCAACATCCAAATAGAAGAAGCTGGTTTTTGATAAAGGGGAAAAATGTCTGACAAAACAACATCATACTGAGGTACTGTAGTGTTGCAGAGATGCTCCGGGCTACAGATCTTGTTCATCAGATGACAGAAAAATGTGTTTGCTTGGTTCAGACTCCCAAAAAAAACCTTACATCATCATGACATTAATGCTGATCATTCCCACCAATCATGAATCGTAACTGTTTAATCTTAATATCCATCTAAAATAATCACAATATGACATTTTAATCATATTAACCCTGACCCTCGTCTACGTCAGTGTTTTCCCAACATTTTGGCTTGTGACTCTGGAAAATGAAGAAGATGGTTTACTGTGGTCCCTCATCACAGCTCGTGGCCTCGATGTGGACATGAATTGTCCTTGAAGCCCTTAAAAACAAACTGAACCAAACAAATTATTTTTCCTTCTCAGTTCAAATTGTTTAAAGCAGACTTTCACACACTTAAGAATGACTTGGCTCAATTTGAATTCAAAAAATTCTTCTGGGGTCCAAACAAAATTCTGGACACAACTCTGATCGACACACGAGACATTAAATATTCTCCTAAAACTAATGAAAGATAACACCAAGCTGAACTTGTGTTTCAAAAAAAAGAAAGAAAAGGAAATGAAACCTCAAAATCCTGAAAGAAATAAATGAAGGAAAAAAAAGGTACCTATTATATAAAAGAGCAACTGTAACTAAAATGAAAATACACCATGTAACTCCTTTTTAAGCTGCCGTCCTCTTGTGTCTTTAAGTTTCACACGGCTTTTCAGACAGTGACGCAATGCCGGTGTGATGGAGGCCACGGGTCAGGTTTTAATTCATCTATTTTTAATGTCCACGTGCTAAGTTTGGCTCTATGAACACGATGACAGAGTGCACAAGGTCAACATGTGACACTCAGACAGACACAAATATACATTACTGTCCCACCTCAAGCCAAGTACTGTACATTTTAAAATTAAGAAATTGCTTTGCTATTATGATTAACTTTATAAGCTTTGGTCACAGCGTGGTCATCATTCTCTTGTGAGGACGGGAAGGAAAAAACAGGACAGTAAACAGGTGACTGGTATCCAGTTTCAAAACAGGGATGAGACATTCATTTCCTATATGTCAGTATAAAATTAGAGCAGTAGATGTGTCTTTGTTTGAAAGAGAGGCAGAGTTCTTAAAAGACATATACAGCCATGAATTGCAGGAACCTGACGACACCAAACACATCTCAGAATATCCTCTAATGTCCCTTGTAATCATTTGTAAAAAGACATATCCCAGCTCAGGCAGCTCGACTCAGCTGACTTGAAAGACACAATTTAACTGAGGTGTGATGCAATGCGATAAGCTGTGAATTTCAATTATCTCCCCGCCAAATCTGTGCATGTGGAGGGGGAGAAGACAATGGAATGATGAGGAAAGTCAAAAGGCTTTTGACATTCGGCCCCAGGGTGCAGGGTGGGGTCTGCTTTGCATGGCCCGATCTGCCCATAATCAGGCTACTGTTGATCTCTTTGTCTCAGGCTGTGACAATGAGTCCCTTCACAGCCACAGAGGAGGCTGAAGACAGGCAGGTTTATAAGACACAGCCAGGCCACTATGAGCCATCAAATGACACCATCTGAGACAACAGTTAAAGGAAGCAGTGAGCAGGATAAAATGATGGTGATTTAAGAGAGTGAGCAGCAAATGTCAAAGAACAGCTGGAGGAACAACATTTTCCTATGGTTAGCATCCCGCAGCAGTACTTTGACAGGCAAATGTAGCCGGATATGTGCATATAAATCAGAGCCTTTGGTACCATCTACTGATTCCTCTAAGTGAAAGCATTTCAGTGCACGAAAGCATGCACTTGTTCTCACTACAGACCCACTATTCAGACGGATTCTAGAAAAGGTATCCCTCTCTTTCACTGCAGCCAGGGCAGCAATGACTAATCGATTATTTGTCAACTATTAAATTAATCAGCTAATATTTTGATCACCAAACAATCAATTTGAGTCATTTTTTAAGACAAAAAAAGGACAAAATTCTCTGTGACTACTTTCTGATTTCTTTACTCCTCTATGACAGTAAACTGAACGTCTTCAGGTTAAAAAATACGACATTTGACGACATCATCTTGGGCTTTTGGAAACACTGATCTACATTTTTCACCATTTTTGAATATTTTGGACCAAACAACTGACCGAATGATTGAGAAAATAACTGACAGATAACAGATTAGACAATATGTTACTTGTAGCCCAAAGTGCTACCAACAACTAAATCATGTATCAGTTGCTAGAAGTGTTTTTTCCATCAACTGTCCCATAAAAATAAAAGCAAAATATTGCCGGTACTTAAAAGGTTTCACATAGTTTTACAAACACAGCACCATTTTTTCCCAGCAATTTTATTCTACTGTTCTAATATCTGTAAAGATACCATTTAAAGCCCTGCATCCAAGTTACTCTATAAGTAAATGCAGACTACTTTACTGACACAGGGCTGCAAGATTACTTAACATGATGCTTCTTGCTGAGGGATGCACTGATTTATCGGTACCAGCCAACATTGACTGCTATCGGCAAATAAGATTATTTATTTATTTTGTCCCATCAACTTTGTGGTGGCACATGGGCTACTGGCTGACTCCTGCCATCAGTTTTTAAGTAAGTGTAAAATTTCATCACTGAATAGGTAGTTGTACAGCAAACTAAAACGGTTTTTGAAGCTGTTCTTAAATTCATTGAAAAGAGGGTTATACTCAAGGTTGTTACATACATGTTCTACTTTTTCTAGGCTGAATAACTTTAAAAACAGTTTAGTTATGTTTTTATAATGAATATGTCTAAGTTTCTCTGACACAAAAGGGTTAATGAATAGGAACAACAAAATCAGCAGCATCATCCCAATTATTGACGGTTAAATCAAACCGACAACACAGATATATCTGTGCATCCAGTCCTGGTTAACGATGCAAAACATGACTGACCGAACCCAATGAATGAAACATAATCAAACTGCTGTCACCTGCTTTCTCTTCCAGTACTGACACAAGCAAACAGACCACTCTGGGAAACAGATTCACACTGTCGGCTTCCTCGTGTATTGCCGTTTTTCACACATGTATGTTCAGTATCTATACTTGCAGAGCCATGTAAGATACACTTATTCAACGAGGATACAAAAAGGCAACTTAAGGAGAAGGGAACAGGGAGGCCATTCATCTGTCTGCAATGAAAGCTTTCACTTCAGTTCATCATAACAACATCATACTTTTTCAGAGGCTCTGTGGGCCAGTGGGGTTAGTCACATGAACGTCAAGAGGTGTTCTCACCATCGAAGGGTCGAGAGCTCCGTCGGCCGACACGGAGGTGGTCATGCCGCTCTTCTGCCGGTCGATGCTGCGGCTGCGCACGGGTCCACGCGGTGGGTGCAGGGGACTGGCAGAGGCTGAGCGAGGACACAGGTGACACTCTGGTAAAGGACACAGTCATCGCAGCGCCAGGGGAGCACAACCAATGGGAGGGGTGATAAGCGGCCGAGTTGGGCAGCAAAGCAGCAAAAGAGCGAATGAACCGGAGAGAGTAAAGAGAGTGGCGGGAAAGAGAGAGGGAGAGGAGGAGAGAGAGAGGAAGGGAGGGCAGATGATGGTTGAAAGAAATGCAGGAGAGGGGTTTTTGTGAGGGGATAAGAGCACAAAAAAAGCGATTTGTTAGATTAGGCAGGCAATGGCTTGATTTGTGCAGCTTGTTTGGGCTGGAGATTACCGGAGCAGCAGAGGGCAACGATCTCACAGAAACCCCGACACTCCACAGGTGCAAAAAGCCTCAACATGAACAACCCTGAAGCACCACAGCACAGCACAGACTACACAAAACCTACCACCAACACAGCACAACACTCACTGACAGTGCACACACACATATCACACAGATTTATTAGTACGCTAAACACACATTGATATTGATAGTGTCATGTCTTGTGTTCAGTTGCTGTCTTTGAGTACTTCCTGCCATCATACTGTAACTCTCCAGACTCCAGATCAGACACTGAATGCAAAGTTTAGTTCCTTTATCGAAATAATTGTGAATTGTTATAATTGTTAATATCTTGGATTATTGATTTTCTGATATATTTTCAAATTGAGTCAAGGGGAGTTTGCTTCTTTTCAGTAATTCCAATATCCTGCGCCTGTCAACATGGCTGAAATGTCTGTTCTGCGGACCAAATACCACCAATTTGCACTCCCACCTGGATTTTTCACTAACAAATATGTTCTGTGATGCAAAGAAAAGATTTGTTTCTTAACAAAATGTAATGTGAATCCAGTATGTCTTGGTCCCATTTTCATAGTTTTAGTCATATTTTTTTTTATGATTAAGTCAATATTGTGAGTCTGAATTATCGTGACATGAGATTTTCATATGGTTCCATGTTTATTTTCAACAAAATCTAAGGCAGCTGTGAATAAGTGTAAAGGTAAGTAATATATAAGTGGTACTGTGCAGAGGTAGGTTTTATTATTAGTGTGAGTTCGGTTAATCTACATTTTGCCAACAGATAAGTGTAAGTATAAAGTTAAAAGACAGCATTAGGTTCAGTGGTAGGTTTAAATATTTTTTACATCAGAAACATGGACTCCATTGGACAAAAAGAACATTAAAAGATGGATAAATTAAATTAGATAAAGTGTTTGTACCAGTCAAGGCTGTTTAAAATAAAATCTAAGACTATTTAATGTCTTTAAGGCTTTTATGTAAATAGGATGATTGATGAGGACCTCCTAAATAACTATAAACCTGGAATGACAATGGATGAAGAGCACTGTCCTTAGCACTGAGATTAAGTGCAACCTTTAGTTGGTAAGGAGAGTAAATACTGTTGTCCACTGGCTATGAGCTTGCTGTGTCAGATTGAGGGATTAGCCATGATAATCCTGAGACCTGGAGAACTCTCCCTGCCACAGCCTGAACACAAATGTGCTCTGTAATTCATTCTGACTGCATACTGAGCAGCTACAGTATGGTGGCTAACTACAAAAAATGTACCCTGCCACTGCTGCTGCTGCAAAGGCAGATGTGTCATGTTTCTACTGTGGCTATACTTAGCAGAGGATCTATAGTCACTAATGGGTTTGTAATGGCCGGTCAATAAACACCACAACCTAAAACCAACACGGGGAATCCAGTTGCAGCTTCTGAGCGAGTCAGTGCTTTACAGTATGGTTCTTTAAAAAACAGTCAACAAGATAAATGAGGCATTCATCAGTGTGTGTCGGGAGATTCATTATGGGTGTCTATGCTGCTTGATGTGCTGTGGATCCCTCCCATCGGAGCATAAAACGTAAAAAGATCAACTGTTTACTGAATATGTAAAGCATGCAAGTCATCCAGTGAGACATAAAACCTCACCTAGTTGGCTTCAGAGTATATTTTACTGAAACAAGTCTGTCGAAAATCTCGTGCCAGAATGAAGGCATGCGGAATCTGATTAGTGCGACTTCAATATTCACTGAAAATGCCAGTAATTACCATGTCAGCACTGTGTACTGGTGCTCAGCGATCTGGCTAAACTACCAGAACACATGTGATAGCACAACAGTCTGATTCTGACGTAACAAGAACCAACAGGTAAGCAGCTTAGAGCAAATCTCCCAGCATGGACTCTGAGGCTCCTCAGATGCAGAGAAATGCTCGCGGCCAAGTCGGCACACAACAGCCAATTGTGTCAGATCTGAAAGTGCATGTGAGCTGGAGCCGTTTGTGTCTGTCATTATTTACCATGTAGCTATGATCTCTCACATGAGTGTACTTTGCTGCAAATAACTACTGTACATAACATAACACAAACAGCTGATCATTACAATAGTGGCTTTTAAACACAGGGAGCTGCGCAGCGACTTCTGTAATTCCACCACCACCAAGAGGCCACCATTCATTATGACTGCTACAAAAGGGTAGGACACTAGGATGAGCTCAGATCTAGTGGAGGAAAGGGATTGGGCTGACTTTCTACTGATAAAAAATAAGGGTAAGTAGGGAGGACCACGCTCTCTGCGTAGCCCTCCTTCCTCTCTGTCAGGGTCTCCTAATCGGAGGTTACCTGGAGCATCTCCTCCTCCAGCTGACAGGGCGGCGGCGCTCTTGCTCCTAGCTAGAGATGCCTGGGTGGGGGTGAGCAGGCGACTAAGGACCCCTCCGTCCACAGTGCCGGCCGGTGGCCTGTGAGCTACACGGCCGAAAAATCACCCGAAGAACACAGGAGAACAGAAAGGCCGAGAAGGAGAAAGTGGATGAGAATGGGGGATGAAGGCAAAAAAAAAGAGGAGGGAGGGGGGATCAGTTAAATTTAGAAAGGTCACCATGTGATTTCACCAGCAGAAGAGAATCAACATCAACAACCGAAGGTTAAGTCTCAATAATCTTACATGGGCTCCTTGTTAACTGTCTTTATCCTTTTAACTTTCAGTGACATTCGATAAAATAAGGCGAGTCAGTAAAAGACAGCAAGGAAAGGACACCATGGAAGAGTGCTGAGACTGATTGTCTGGTTACTGAAAAATCATTAGTCAAAGAAGAAAAATGAGGTCAAATCAATGGTTCCTTGGGGTAGAGGGAGGTGTGCTGATGGGAAAAAAATTAAACATTAGTGAATTTTGAAGACAGCAGAGGAATACTACTGGGTGGAAAGATGAGAAGTGAAAGAACCCAAAGACTAAGGCCTCATTCAGACCAAATCACGCGTTGTGGTGAAAACACCAGTGCTCCCATTCTTTATAATTAGTGTGTTTAAGGCTGAGGCGGTGCGGACTGCTGAGATTTAAAACAACAACAACAATAAAAGAACTGCAGCAGCCCTGAGATGAAAGGTTAACACAGAATCAACGATGGCGAAGCGGTGGCCAATCAAAAGTTGGCAATCAAGGGTCAACAGTATTATTGTTCAACCGGTTTACACTACATTTATAAAATGATGATATAAATACAATCAGCTACTTTAATACACATAATGGAAGCTATTCCTGCTTTCTTACAAGCACTGGTTGACATGACATTTGGTGTCAGGTTGAAAAAGATACTGTCATTTCCTCCAAAAGGAGACACATTCACAACATTCAGACGACCACCAAATTGCTCCGAGTTCCCTCAAACAACATCGTGCTGCACCAGCAGGTGAGCTGAAATACTCAGCAAACTTGTTCTAGATGGGAAAAGTGTCTATGTAAGATGTGTTAATCCCAAGGTGGACGCTGGAAACTGGTCGCTATCCAGGACCACAGACCAAACGATGATGGCGTCCTCCCACACCGCAGCACAAACCTACACTTATTGCCGCAACGCCTGATTTGGTCTGAGTGAGGCCTAGAAGTGACAGAGCAAGTGACTGTGACCAGGCAGGAGTTCTTTAGATTCTGCAGTGCAAATGTTTCTATGGTTAAGATAAAGAAGGTGCACATTTGATAATACGGACTATAAAACTCAGTACTGAACAAGTCAGCATATTACGAAAGCACGACGGTGAACTCTTGATTTCACTGCAGAGACAAAGAGCTCCTGCCTCCATGAAATGGAAGAATCAATAATTCCCCATTTACGCCGTTGTTGCTACCTAAGCCACAAAGAAGAATTTATACCAGTAGAAGGGAAAAAGTGTTGACGGGTTGATTTTGCCACATGTCCCTACAGTAAATGCTCGTTCTTCGAAATGAGAGCACAGTCACAGTTCCCTTTGGAGCCCCTCACTGAGAAGACATCTGTTGCAGACAGACTTGTTTGTTGTTAGCTGATGAGTGCTAACTCCTGGGGCATGGCAGCACAGCTCGCTGCTCTGCACCCAGGTATTAAGATGGGTGATTAGTCTGAGATAAGTCTGAGCCATAAAAACAACGATGTGGGTTAAAAAACTTTACGAAAATCTTCTTTTGGAGATGAGCAGCGCTAAGTCAGTAGTTGTATTATTGCCTAGGTTAACCACACAGAACAAACATGAATACAGAACAGTGACATTTTTTAACAACTCCTCATCTGCACGAAGAGGCCAGCTACAGGACAAACAAAAGCATTGGTGGTTAATGGCAATACACAGACTGCAGTCAGCTGCCGTGGTCATTTCTGTGCTCTGGGGGTGCTACGGTGGGATGGCACTGACACACACCACACTGAAGCACGAGCACAGCGACTTAAATCCAGCTATGACGTCATCTGGGAGGGAGAAAACAATCAACACTTTGTGACAACAGAACAATACACCGTTAGTGCAAACAGGGAACACAGCAAAAACCATTCCTGGGTTGACACTTAAAAAGAAACAATAAGAAAGGTTAAAACAAGACCAGCTGTCAGTGAGAGTCAAGGCACAGTGCAGGTTAAAAACATAAGCGAGGTTAAGGCACACATGGAACAAGCACAGTGTTTCCAGTTAATCACAGACAAACAGTGCAAAGAAGCTTATCAGCTGCCTAGAGGTAATTCAGTGAGTAAGATTTAATCGAAAGAGAACAAGGACTTAAAGAAGGAATACGCAAAAAGAAGAGCGGAAAGTTTATAGACCCGTTTAGCTGACGACACTGATTGTTATCCCCGAAACCTCTTAGTAGCCGAGAGTGTTGATAAGCTTTTTAAACCGAGAAAATTCAGAATGAGCAAGCTGTTAGCATCACAGCAACATGCTTGTTATTCCAAAAATGGAGGCCTGAGCGATGTATGAGAACAAATGAGAGCTGATTGTTCATGCTAGCCACCTTGATCGTCCGTTGTCCCCTTATCAGGCTTGGCAGGGGTCTGCGCTCTGCCCACACTTACTCGTGTGAGGGACGAACTTCTCGTCTTCATGGAACGGCCTACGGACACGAAAGTGGAGTTACAGCCAAGCAGGCACTGGGAAGGAGTCAACAAGGAATCCCCAGAGACAGTTTAGAGTCATGTGCGCTTCATTTGGCCTTGTGTGAGTCACCGGGCTACTGCAGACAGCAGCTGATGTCCAAGTTTAATAGAGGATGCTTCAACACACAGAGGAGAGTCGGAACTGTCGACTTGATGTCCGCTAACTCAGGCTACCACAAAGTTAATACTGCAACAAAGGGACCTGTTGTAGTTTTAACAGCTGTGTGTTTAAACCATTAGCATGTGCAAAGTTAGCTTGATATGTGTTTGGCACAGCTACATAGTGTTTTATCCTAGGTTTTCATATATTTATGTGTATTCTAGATTATTCTGTTTTTATGTTCTATATCTATAGATATTCTACAGATACACATGCTATTTATAGAGTATACTAAGGTTTTTCTTTAAACTTTGATTTGAGCTATTTCAACTTATTTTGTTATTTGTTGGGTTTTGTTTTTCTGATGGTGAGAGTTGATATGTGTATTTCAACATATAGGGCTGGGCAATATGGCCTTGGAACAATAACACAATACTTTTTAGGCTTTATAGAGACACACCGTATATATCTCGTTTAGATCTGATTGCATTTTCTTTCCAAATTTCTGTAGTTTGGCTTGAATTTGTTTGGCAACAATAATCCTCTTCATCTATCTTCAAATTCAAAAGCACCTAAAAATACTTGATCAGGGCAAGAAAAGTCAAATAGCTTGATATTTTTGTCCAAAAGAAAACCCAATTGGTATTCGACAAAATATTAACACAATGAACCTTTTGATAAATAATCACCAGTACTGTCAATATAATGACTAAGTGGGTAAAGGAAAGTATTAGAACAAGATGTCTGGCAACTTAAGCAGATTAATTCACTTGTAATGTCCTTTAAAACCTAGAAAAGACAACACTTAGGCCAAATCACAATATAGCGGTGTCCCAAAACTAACCTGGTATATAGTCGCAAATAACTATATTGCCCAGCTCTAATATCTAATGTGTATTACTGTTCATGTGCAATGCCTGGACTACCTGCTGCTGTAACACAATAATGTCCAAATTTGTGACCAATAAAGTAAATCCATCCATCTATCCATTCTAGCTTTAACAGATCTTAATTTATATAGAACTTATTGAATATTTCCTCTTTAATCTGTGTCGGTTTGTTAAGAAAGCGTGGTGTGGGATGGAGAGCGGATCTTTTGCACCTGTCTGTTCCACCTGAAGCTTTTTGCCGTCTTCCTTACTGGCCTGAGCAGCATTGCCGTTGCTAGGCAACCGGTTACAAGACGAGCTCCTCTGCTTAGCCCCTGAGAGACAATGATGAAACACCCAGTGGTGAATTTACACAGCGCTCGCTTGTGAATGGTTCAAGGTCTCTCAGACTTTTTTAGGAAAAAAATAGAGAAGCCTGGAAAAGGAAAGGCATAAATATGAAATAAATTGGGAGGTATACAAAAATCAGCAATATCAAAAAAGTAGGAATGACACCGACAGCCCTTAGAAGCTGTGGAGAGATGTGAGTCAGTTGATTGTGTTGATTATCTTTTTCTGCAGAAATCAAATACACTTGTACAATCAAAATATGTGAGGCTTCTACACCACTACGAGTACATTTCTTTACAAATCACAAGTTGATGCTAGGGACCCCCTTCTGATTCTGAAGATTTGATTCAGTTCTTCATAGAGGTGCATAGTGAACGGATAAAGCAATATTGGGAGACCATGCTAATTTCTCATTAGCTTGAACCAGAGACAGAGAGCTAAAGTAATTATTACCAGTCTGTGCTCCACTGAGCCTGTGTGTAAAGCCCTGGATATGGAGAGCACAGGGGTCAGAGTTCACTCTCGCCGTAAGAGTTGGAAGAGAAAGTAGGTCTGTTCCAGATAATCTACAGTTTGTCCCCTGGTAGATCTCAATACATTATCATCACTGAAAAACATTCACCTGGCTGATAACCGATAGTCTGAAAACCTACTTTATTGCTTAACACACAGTACAGGAATGCAGGGAGGTTAGAAGGAAGGGAGGGGGAGAGGGAGGAAACGAGGAAGGAGGGGGAGGGAAGACAGGAGACTTACTTTTGTCGGGAGTTTTGACGAGGGTGGCAGAGGAGGAGGATAGGCGTTTGCTGATGCCAGCCTCAGACGGCTGTTTCAGGTTCATGGTGGATGTGGAGCGCTTGTCCACTAGGAGGGAGGAGGATAGACAGACAAGGGAGGCGGGGTTTAAACTGGAGGTTGGCTATTGGGAAAGGCATTTGGGTGCACACAAGGGAGTACAAGGTTCTGCAAGATCTTAATACCCCTAATATGCAATGGGTGATATGCTGCTTTGATATACCAAAGATAAAAAATATTTCTACTTACATAATATACCCATTAACCCATGGAAAATACATGATATAAAGTATGAATTCAGACGTGAATATCATGTTTAACGTGACAATATAGACTTTTAGCAAACCACAACAAAGTCGCTGTGGTTTAAGAGCCGGGCATGGCAGTTAGTCAACAACAGATGCTTTTGTTTGACCACTCCAAAGACGAGAGCATCATTGTCATATGATCCGTGCCAGAGAAATATTAGTCCTGTGTTTCGTGTCAGGCTTCCATGCGAAGTCGCCCATGTGACCTGGAAGTGTCTCGACGGTGTGAGTGAGTAAAAAAAAAAAAATTAAAGCTACACTTCCAGCTATTCACCCAGCACAAGGCACATTCAGAACACAGGCCTCATACAAGAAATGGTTAGTGAAAAACTGCCAGTTAGAGCGCAGGTGAGGGTTGGTCGGTGGGGGGAGATAGTGGGAGTGCCAGCACCAGTTCATGCTGTGTTGCTACATCGGTGCGCAAATTATCAACAAACAAAACCTTGTCGACTCCTTGGTGGCTTTTCTGGCGAGGCAGGGGAGATAAGTATAGTTACTGGAGATGAGGCGCTGGCATCGGAGTCTCCTGTGGGAAAACACAGCTCTCAGAGAGGAGCCACAACATACATGATGCTGAGGCACATCCGTCATAGAATGGAAGAGACAAGGGGGTGAAACCTGGCTTGACACCGAGCATTGACTTGTTACGATCTTGGCACCAAATTAACATCGACAGTCATCAGCTGGTACTCTAAAGACCCATTTACTTCTACGTCACAACCGGTCTGTAGTTTTCTGCAGAACATTGTGGGTTATTGTCTGAGCGTCTAACAGTGGGAGTGATTGTGCAGATGAGTCAAGTGATATCTCATGCGACGTGTAGTATTGTGAAAGAGCGAGAGCATGACAGACTACATGTACAGTTGTCATTTATATTTAATTCTTCAGATTTAAGTAAAAAAAAAAATTTGATAATTGAAAGCTCTCCACCTTTACAGTCTGAGAAGCCTCTTCATCGCTTGGGGGTTCAGATTTGGGGCTATAAAGTTGACAGGCTTTAAAAAATTCTCTCAAAGCTCAAACGATACCGAACTGGTGGCTAACAAGAAAAACAAAAAACAAAAAAATGACTTGAAGGGATGCAGTTCAACACAAATGTGAATATGACAGGAGAAGTTACTGGTTTGCTTTAAGCTACCAAAGTTATAGCAGCTATATTTTGTAGTATAAAGACACAGTCACCTCTGTCTATTGTTGAATAACAAAAAGATAGAAAGTGAGGACTGCGTCTTTTTCTAAATAACATATCTGTCTGAGTGTCATGCAAGTCAATACCAGCCAACTCATCCGGCAACAATCGCATTAAACTGCTTTTATGTACATCATGGCTGGATTTCACCAGAACTTGACAACTTTCACATTTTACTTTTTGTGTATCCTAACTTGCTCTTCATCGATCATGGCAAGTGGATGATGAAAGTCAAACCGAACAGAAGAGCAGAAAGGAAAGGGTGAACTTTTTGGCCGAAGAAAGGGCCTCTACCTGTTCGTCCATCTGAGTCTGTGGACAGTCCTCCCCAGGACCATCTTTTCTGCCTCTGCTCCACACGCTGACTACGCTCCAATGTCCGCCTCATCACTGCTTCGTAGTGCTCCTGCAGCATTACAGGGGCAGAGGGAAGAGTCATTTACAGCAGAGCAACCTTCGTTTCTAAACCTAAAGCAGAGAGGACGGGACCTGGCGATATCATAACTTTACTTCAATGAACAGATAACTGTCCTTGTTCAGTATTCTGTCTTTCCTCTTTTTTTTTACTTTATACAGGAAACACTGCAATCAAAATTTGTACTTCTATGTAAATATTACTCTTATAGTCACAAAAGTCAAATCAACAAGGAGCACTGCTCTGAGGCTCCGCCCATGCTGCATCTACCTTTTCCTCTTCCTGTTTCAGCTTCCTCTTCTCTTCCACAGCAATTCGTTTCTGCTCCTCCTTTCTCCGCTGTTCATCCACCTTTTTCTGGCGCTCCTCCAGCTGACGCTCCACTTGCAGTTTGGCCTTGCGCTCCCGCTCCATGATCTGAGACTCTCGTAAAGCTGAGTGCACAAAAAAACAGGCAAAAAAAGTAAATCATTAGTTTGTTGTCTTCTTAATTTGAAAAATCCTGGTGCTTAAATTAAATGATTTATTTTTTCTTTAAAAATAAGTATATATTCTGTTATTTCTTTACATTTAACAGGGTAAATTTCACATTTACAGAGGGAAGAAATAATTTCACACTGAAACTGGGATCGCCTCCTTACCCTGTTGTTTTTCTGCTTCTTCTCGTCTCTCTTTAGCCACTCGCAGTCGGTCGTCTATTCTAAGTGCGGCACCGTCAATGACTGCGAACACATCCATGTGTATATGTGTTTAAAAGGTAAAACATGTGCAGCAATTCTTGTTCATTGAACAAAGGGACGGATTATAATTCAGCATAGTGTCACCAAGGCTTTGAATCAGGCAGGCAGATGTGTGCATGTGACTGTCATTAATGAGCTTTGCCAACTGTTATGGTAATAAGATGATGACTAAGATTCACCTGCATTAAGCCACACTGAGAGGGTGGTGGAAGTATATTGTGTTGCATCTAATGGTTCAGATTATGGAAGACAATAGCGCGGTGACAGGGCAGTAACTGTGAGAACCGATCTGTTTCTGTGTCAAGGTGTGGTGTCATTTACCTGGCTTACACCCCTGAGGTTTAGCTGGTGCGTTGGTTGTAGGTCCTGGACTGTTCCCTGACAGGCTGCGCCGCTCCTCGGCTTGTGCCTGTGCAGCTGCAGCTGTATTTAGGAAACCACAGACCATACAAACAGAGAATTAGTTACTTCATCTCATGTTTTACAAAGAAATCAAATTATATCAGGGAGACAGGATTGCTTTGGGTACTCCAAACCAATCAAGTTTAAATCAGCCGATTTTTCTCTGTGCTTTGTTTGCTCTCCATAGGAATGCTAGTTCTAGAAAGATCCAACGGATTTGACGCACCAGAACAATCCAGCTATTCAGCCGTCTGACATAACCCCCCGCTCATGGTCAACCCTGTAGCCAACCATACACTGCTTTCTGTGACCAGCTCGAAGGCATGGGCTGCTGTGAGAAACGGGTCTGGAAACAAACCCTTGTGAGCTTCCTGATATACAGCTCGTATGCCACTCCCTAAAACATAAAGCAAAATCAATATAGGACAAATTTCCACATGCGCAATCAGCTTCTGCTCTGGTACAGCCACCTTGACAAACCAGAATATCAGCAAAAATCAGCCTCAGGTCTTACTACGCTTGCAGCTAACTGTTCTATCATAAAGTTTCTGCTGTTCTTTTGAGACGTGACTTCTACAGAGAGAAAATATTAGTGTCCCTGGAGACAATTCTGTTTTAATACTCGTACACAAAATTGAACAATTCCAAATAAAAGCAGGGGTTAGAAACACATTCAAGGTAGCAAAGACATCAACTCTACCACCAGGACCACCATAAGGTCAGTAACACAGCATGGTTCGGAGCTACCGGGGCAGGAAGGAAGGAAACAGTGAGGACGTGATCAAGCTTTATGAGCCCTGGTATCAGCCTTTTCTCCTGTGTCGCTGTGTATTCAGCATTAGAAGAACTGCTGACAAAGAGGCTAAACCATGGTCAGACATGTGATGTTCACATTATTAATGAACACTTCTGACTGTGGTCTGAAAGTTTCTCACTGTCTCCATCGCTAACATAAAATACTACTGTGGCTATAACCATCAAAACTAATGGGCTACTTGTGACCTGCATATAATTGTACTGATTCACCTTTTTGACAAAATGTAAGTTTTCATCAGTACATCTACTTACTTACGACAACGAAAACAAAATATTAGGTCATCACTGACATAACTTATTGTCAAAAAAATAATATACACTTGCTTGACAATAGGAGTGTACGATATCTGGCCAATAATGTGAAATGTATATTATCAGCTATTGGCTGATAATGAAATTATAGCCAATACATTGATGATCTGACGCATCAAACTGCTGCACCTGCGTAGAGCCACACAGCGTAAACTAAAGCCAAACATGTTGTCGCTGGTGTGAATGGCTTTTTTTACAGTTTCAGAAGAAGAGAACATGATTGCAAATTGCTATACCTGTTCTGCAAGATTTGTAAGGAGGAGAGAAAACACAAATTTTATTAGAGCTATGGGATATAAATCGTAGTACTTCTTAACCTCAGGTGTGCATAAACAGTTATGAACTTGTGTTAAAAATCGAAAGATGTGAACTTATCAGTTATCTTATTGGTATAATTTTTCTGAGGAGAGAAAAGATAAGAAATACGCCATCGGCTCAGTAATGCATGATTGTGACATGGTGTGTGAGTCATGATCATATGTGCCCTCCAAGCAGGGGATAACCGCTGACAATAATGTGACCAAGCAAGCAAGGAGTTAAAACTGTGACCATCTCTGTCTACACTTAATAAGAGTGGTGTGTGTTGGTGCTGCACTCGTGCAGGTAAGTAGAGCTTCAATTTTAAGCTCTCGTATGTTCACTTTTTAGTTTTTTTTTCAGACAGTAACTGTAATTTCTCACATCCCTCATAGTAAAAGTGTTTAACACAAACTTTCTGCTACTTCACATGTAATCTTTTTTGATTGAGCAGCTATAAAAAGTAGCAATGCAGCCTGATTTGCCACCGAGAGAAGGTACCCACATTTGTCTTCACAAGAAGCGCCACAGTTGATTGAAATGGTTGCATAGAGGTGCTTATTGGACGTCAAAGTAAGCAACACCTTTTACTATATTGGCTCATGTAAAACAATCGTGCAGAGCCCACCACACTGTTAATGGTTTTTCAGCACAGCGTCGCGTGCGTGTTCTATCTGTATGGAAATTGACTGTACACTTTACAACCTTACTCTCTGGAAAACAGAGAAGACAACGGGCCCTTCTTACACAAAGTGACGCCGATAAATTGTGAATTGTGAAAAAAGAATTCAGATTTACCAGGAGATGGACACAGCAAAACAGCTGACAATGCAAACAAATGTTCACTGATTATCTGTATCATGCAGCAGCATTGATGCTCCAGTCAAAGAAGCTTATGAGGGTCAAAGTCTGCAGCTAATGCCCAGTGGAAGAGTACCGGCCACCTCACTTTTGACTCAGTTCTTCGACCCTACCAGTGAGTAGGGCTAAACGGGGGCAAATTACGTTTTTCATTTTTGTTCAATGCACAAGAGTAATGTAATTAATCTGATCAGGATGTCAATATGACCAACATCTCATATCCTGATAAGGATAGCTTCCAAATAATAGCAGATATCAAAATACAAATACAATACAAAATACAGCAAAGTACAGTTGTCTGTTCTGTGTATGACTTTTTAAAAGTACTAGGCTCCTTGTTTAGTCTACGTTATTAGGGTTTCCTTCTACTGTTCAGAATGACCGTGTCCTGTGTCGTGTTCACTGTCCTCTATGTTTGTGCTGCCTACATGCAAATTTCCTGTCTGCATCCGTGGCGTGCTGAAGAACGCAAAGCAACATCCAAATGATGAAAAATATGCTGTAAAGAGCATGATTTGCAACACGACGACATGAATGATAGAAAACGTCTGTCCTTTCATTTATGACATATATCATAATATCACACAGCCCAATTCTGTGCATTGAGATTGTATGAGCGGTGGGAAACATACAATACCACAAAGAACACACTGACCTCAAAGCAAACAAAGAAACATGCACATGCCTACATGTATACAAGGCTTGTTCAGCACTATTTAGCATACAATAGTGCATGTTAACAGTATCACACTGTATGTTTAGCTGACAATATTGACATGTGTGTTTTGGGGCTGCGAAGAAACTGCTATAAACCTTCTGTCAACACAGACATTCCCTTTTACGCAAGAGAATAGGACAGGAAAAACAGATGGGGCGCTGCTGGCGAAAGGAGCTGATCTATATTCAGAAGAAAAAGCAATCTAATTCGTGCATTAATGAATCACACTCAAAGTAAAAACACAACTATCTTTCCAGAGAAGAAAGATGTTAAGAGATGCTGAGATATTAAATCTTGATGACTGAACCAAAATGTTCTAGCCCAGAATCTGTCTCACATCATATCTTACGCTTTTACTAAATCTACCCTGTTCATGTAAAGGCAAAAATAATTTTTAGAAAAAAAACCCCACTGTAACTGTTGCTTAGTGATACAGCAGCTCAGGATGGATGAAGAGCTTCTCATCGGTGCTCAGGCCTGTATCAGCGGGGACACTGACTCTAAAATGAGATGACTCACTGCTAAATAAAGAGAACAAAGCGGTAAAGCTTTGAAGGATTACTCATCAGTGTAAGTGTCAATTTACAAGGAAATATTACTTCACATTTGTGTTTTTATCAGCAGTAACACCTTCTGAATGAGTGATGCTGATATTGCAAACTCATAATCAGTAGATCCAGGATAAAATCTATTATTAAGAGGCTGCTCAAACAGTATTAACTTGCATAAAAGTCCGTTTAAGACCCAAAATATTAAGTTTCAACAGTATGAGCGTCGTCCATGACATGACAGGATTTAGACTTCAAGCTAACTGCACTCTCTGTTCCTCAGAGGGAAGTAAAAGCAGACAGGAAAGTAAAGGGGCTGAGTAGGTAACAGCTGCTAAGCTAAAACATGCAGACTCTTTTTTTTGACACAAGACTACTTATGCATAAAATCATCTGTTGTAACACTGATGCCGTAACCACCACTGACTGCGCTTATTGTTCTGTAAGAAGCTAAATAAGTGCACAATTAGGCCGAATCAGAAACAGCACCGTTCAATAAAATCAACACACACTCTCCTATGACACACACGTTCAGGAAGAGATTTCTGTTTGTCCAACAAACCTCAAGAGAGCCAGGTGTGCTCATAGAAAAGAAGAGAGCCTATCAGAGGAGCTGTCTCTCATCACTCCATCACTATGGAGATTTGCACACATTAGCATACATCAATGCTGCTGCATCAACAGACTCAGCTAAATGCATCAAAAGGAAGGAAGAAAAAGGTTAAAATTAACCAGGCTACTAGTTATCTACCTGACCTGATCGAGGGGATTATCTGAGTAAAAGTAGGCAATAATGTCAATGTGGCAATTAATCCAGCTGGTATTAGTGTGGCATAAAAATTTATACTCAAGGGTCAAGAAACTTTATTTTCACTGTACTGCTGTGCAAACAACACAGTGAAAATACCATGGCAGCCCCTGCTATTAAGGAGAAACAAAATAAAGAGAAACAACATAAAAAGCTATAGAAAAAACACTATTCTGATTCAGTTTACTGCATCCTCCAGCAGTTTTCAGTAATGGGTGATGTTCAAAAACCACTGGACAACCATTCTGAGTGCAGCACATATACATATTGATTGGTTGTGGGCTGCCACTCAGACTGCAGAGTTATTATAGCAGCAGCGAAGACCACCAGGGGGGCTGGTGATGACAAGGCTGCCCTGCAGGCTAGACAAAAACAGCAAACAGGAAACAGGCCAGCCTGCATTACATCACAACACTTCTAGTTGATTGCCACTACTGATCAAATCCTAGTTCTCTAAATAACAAGCAAGGTCTTTTGACATTTTCTTTTTTTCGCCATGTTGGGGAAGCAAGAGTGAGTTAGGACTCCTTTCTGTCCCTCTTTTGAGCTGCGGCCTCTACTGCGTCCTGCTGCACGGTACAGTTAAGTAGTTTGTTGCACAGGAAGTGTCTGCACTGCTTAATGAAAGGGTGGACTGGCGAGTAAAAAAAAGTATGTAAGGTTTCATCAACAACCTGAACCAGTAATTAGTTCCTTTTTCTGTTAATGTTGTCCAAAATCAGTAAAACTGTCCTGTGTAGTACAGGTCTGCAGTAAAAACATTCCTGGCCATCTGTGGCACAAAGCTTCCCATCGCTGGCTCAAGACTTCAGGCCCTCAGATAACTCTGCTGATGCACGCTCACACACGTGCGCGCACAAACACATACCCTAGATCTTCTATTGGGATTACACGAGACCTGGTCATGCAAAGGTAAGCCATGGCTATTTGCAGTACTGGGCCTGGCAGGATAATAATGACACATCCCAGTTTGCCGGGGAGTCTGCTCTACCAGGTGGACTGCACCTTTTCTTGTGGAGATGGACACTGAACAGATCCAATTATAACCAAACCTATTATGAAATATAATCAGCAATCCAGTGTTTGCTTGACTCTTTGTGTGGGAAGCTAAAACAGGTCCGGTTTTACATTGTTCAGATTGTTTTATTGTTGAATCTCTGTGGAGAAACATGAAAATGGCAGACAGTGCAGATGTAGTACACATATTCAATACTAAACTACTGAGCTGTCAAAGTTGATGATAAATTACGGTTCAATATTCATATGCCAAGACGCGGACTGCAATCATACTTCATTACAACTACTACACCTGTAATCATTTGGTTTGTTAGCCTTCCTGAACCAAAACATCCTGCCCTTACAATCTGTGACAAATACAAGTCACACCCCCGATTCACATATCTTATCTTTACACTGTTTGTAGCTCAACACAAGAAGCACATTAAATCTTAATTTGTCACTGTGCCTCATATACATGCGGTGTTGTTGACAAAGCAGTGTTTTCCCAGGTTTGTGGAGGACTTTGGTGCATGTATTTTGTGGGGGGTTTGGGGTCCTTCCCCCTAACAACTTTCACATTCTTCAATAAAAGAAATACTGACAATTTTACATCATTTTAGATCACAATTATTACCATATGTGTGTACAAAAGGTTTAAAAAACTTGAGCATATAATACATAAGTCCAAACCCAAGAAAAACATAATGTTAAAACTTTATCTGCACCATTAGATCCTTAGTTAGTTTTCATGCTCTCCACATTGGTTTTACATTCATCTGGGCTTTGGTGTTGTGCTTATGCCTTATCATGACAGGGGAAACCCAGCAATGTTTGAGCATCACTAATGGAAATTGATTCTGGAACTATTTGGAAATTATCCTCGAAACAATCCCAAGTCTCGAGGCAAAGCTGGCAGGGAACTTACAAGCATGCTGATGTGTTAAATATTAGGAGGGTGAAATAAAATAAAAACAAGAACAATCCAAAATGAAGCTAAAGACATAAGCATGCCAACATAGCCTTATGAGCAAAACTATTCTGATGACAGACTGACCTCAGTTTATGCTTATACAAACTACCACGTTTTGCTATTCAAATCTTTGGCGTGTGAATGCGAGTGCACGCACTGTAACACACACTATGATGGCAGGATAAAACAGGGATGGGGCATTTGTTCTAGAACAGCAAAACTAAGCAGACAGATCCAACAAACTACTGAAATTGAGGCTGGTCCATTTCCCCTTCTGGTTAAATCCAACCAGCTTTGAAATATTTCTCATGCTTTTAATTCTGCAGCAGCGATTGCTGAGCCAGAATCAGGATAACCTTGCAGTGTGACTCGCAGCAGCGCGATCTCCCTTCATAATAGCAGGGTACATTTTCTCCTTGCTCACATTCTTGTGGAAATGCACATGAGCTAGATTCCTGGCGTTATTTTATTATTGTCAGTCCACTGCTCTGACTGGAGGCAGAGGGACTCCACATCCCTTTCTTATTCCTCACAAAGCCCGGACTCAAACACTTCACATCACTCTGGACTTTGTGGATATTTTCATAGAACCACAAAAATGGGCGGATTTAAATTCCAGATTGAAAATACTGAATGGAAACAGGAAGAAGATCGGTACTAAATACGGTCCAGTTGTTGCCAGGAGTAAAACATGCCTACACCCACACTGGGTATGCAGAAAAACTCCCTCTTACCCTAAAACAGTAAAAAACTGTCAGGCCACCGGCAGCTGGAGTCATAACAAACTGTGCATTCATGCCCACAGATGCAGACACAGTAAACATCCATGTCCAAGTCTGGATGGGGCCAGCTGAAGCATGGGTGAGAGGCACTGATGGGAGATTTCAGCCTATTTACAAAAAATGTACAAGACCTACTTTTAACACAGACAGGGGCTGCTGGTCCAACCAAAACTCCTCTATCACTTCATCAAGAAAGAAAAAAACAACCACAGCCTTATTCTCTTATCAGAGCTCAGTGTCTGACAGCGTCTGACACTCCAGCTTTATCTGAAATTCAGGTCAGACATTGTTATAGTTACCCTCCCTGGAGAGTGGAGGGGGTTGTGCCATATGTCAACATATAAGCATAAATGTAGAGCGATGGGTATACGAGAGAAAAAGCCGCACTTTGTAGGAGATAGTTTGGAGCAGGAAGCTAAAAACAAAACTGCTGATGTGCAGTGAACCGGCTCGACAAAACAAGCTGGTAACTTCTGTAGGAATCAACTCAGATCGCTTTTTTAGTACTTTAACACAAAAGGCATGAACAGGGAAGCAAAAACGCTTCCTGAACTCTTCCTGAAAGCGACAGCAGATGATCACTTTTGACAATAATCCCCATGTGATGAGCAGCGTTATCTAAGCTACTGACGGGTGTCAGTTACAACGCAGGTAGTTAGCTTCGCTTACCGAGCGTTTAGAGTTTGTCCACCTTGTTCAGCACATTCACACAACAGCAGTTCGTCAGAAAGGCGTGATTAAAATGTAGTAAAGCTCAAATAAAGCCAAGCTATGTGGGCTGGGCGCCAGACAAGTAGCTAAAGTCGTGATATGTCAACCGGCTCCAAGCTACATGATAGACAACTTAAGCTAACGTCTGCTCCAAGTACTTTCTCCAAGTTAAGCTAGCTTGTTTAGCCTTTTCCCTGGATTTATAGATAAGATGTCGACTAGCATGGCTGAATTCAATCCGACTTGTAGCGTTTAATGCGGGAAAAAGTTGCAGATTTTTTCCGCATCCATTGTCAGCAGATAACCGGACAGCGAGCTAACGTTACTAGCCGGAAAAGCTGGCCGCGTTGCAACACGTTCAAAAAACCCGGCGAGCGGCGGCAGCTGCCAGCAAACATCACGAAGTGGTTACTACACTGTAAGACACGAGCGGGAGAGAAACAAACACGGCTGCCAAGATTTTTCTTACCCATTTGGGCTCGCAAGCCTTTGAGAGTCGTAGCACCCTCCGCCATTTCTGTGAAGTTTTCCTTCTCTGTTTTTTCTAAAGCTGGGGCGCGTAACACATCGCAGCCGGTAGGACTGGACACCACGGGGACGTGGACACCACAGACAGGGTGTGAGGGGAAGAGGTCTCACTCTGACCCGTTTCAGAAAACCGACAACCGTCGCAAAGCATTCAAAAATGCTGCTGTGTGATATGGGACGTTTTGAGATATGGTCAGCTGAAGCAGATATCTTTTATTTCAAAGAATTAACTATGTTTTGACGTTAAATCAGTTGACCTTAATTTTTGTTAAAATCACACGTGCAATTTTTTTTCCACTAACTACTTCCTATATTGGAAATCCTGGTGGTCTTTGCTGCTGCTATAATAACTCTGCAGTCTGAAGGGTGGCCCACAACCAATCAATATGTATATCTGCTGCACTCAGAATGGTTGTCTAGTGGTTTCTGAACATCTCCTTTTACTGAAAACTGCTAGACAATGCAGTAAACTGCAAATCAGAATAGTGTTTATTATATAAAGATGGAAACCAAGCTTGATTAAAAGACATAAATTCATGGTAAGTCATAGTGATGAGGTAAAAAGTCATATGTAAGAAATAAAAAAATAAAAAATCTTTTTTTTTTTTCTTAAAATGGGCTTCCGTAGGGTTTTGTGCCGTGATTTGACATCATTGAATCACATATTTTTTTAGTTTGTGCACAACAAATGCTACATTTTATGAGCTCACTGCTTACATAAAAAACTTCAAACATGGCGGTCGACAGCTCTTTCAGGTCCACTCCCAAGAAAACTGCATGGCGTAGGAGAGGCAGCATCATTCTGCAGATTTCTTCAGTCTGCGCGACGATTTTAATCACAAACTAAAAGTTTTTACAAATCGCAAGCTGCACCTTTGCCGTGAGTGGTAGTGACTCATCTGTAAAATAGACGATCTCGGGGATACTAGCCAAATTGGCTATTACATACAGGAGCGCCCCCTGTCGGTCGTGGCAGGTGTTGTGTGCTATTAAATGGAAAAGTTTATCCACAAGAGACACTGGCAACAATTAATAAATGAGTCTTGACACGTCCGTGAAGCAAGAAGGTTCAGTTAAACAAATAGAGTACTTTCATGATGTGAAATATTTTACATTAGCCTCCTCAGTTTCAGAGTTTCCAAAATAAAAGCAAGATAGATTTTAAATAACACAGTGTTTAAATAAAACAGTAAACCCGCTTTTCAGATGGCTTTCAAAAAATAGTGATGGTGGAAAAAAGTCAGATCTTACCGGTTTGAGTTTGCTGAAGAATCTGCAGAGCTAGAGATTGAGGAAAATTGTCAGTCGCCAAACTTCTCCCAATGAAAGAATAAAGTATTTTCCCAGGGCTCAGTGTTGTCTATTTTGCTCTGAACACTGCATCCTCTGTCCTGGTTCGTCTCACATGCTTTAGCCAGAGGGCCTCTCATCTATTTTACATGGTAAACAGGAAGTAACACTGCATGTAGGGTTCAGTTTCAATGGCCTGAATATTGTGTTATTTAACACTCAAAGCACAAATTAAAGCATCTCCTCAGTATTAATCATTCATGTGGCATCAATTGTAATAAGGCATGTATTGAGATGGAACTTGATAAAGCAAATATCCAAACAAATAGAGCAAAACAATGGACAATTAGGGAAAAAAAGGTCTTTACTCACAAGAAGTTCTGTCATTCGCTCTAAGAAGATTGTATTTGCTTCCCAAGAATAAGAGTTCGGTGCTCCATCTATAACAGTGTCATCGTGCAAAGTGGGTCAGAAATACTGTATAACAGTTGGAGTCATGGAAACACATCCGGAGGGTCTAAGTGTTCACTCGTTCACCGCAGCCCTGTGAATCCGAGCAACAACTTCAGGATGAGGTATGAGTACGGCAGCCTGGGCCAACAGTGTGTAGGTGAGTTCCAGGAAGCCTTGGAGACGAGTGATGACCTGAGACAGGACACCCAAGTTTTGCTCCGGTCTTCTGAAAGTCTTCCTGTTGTCAGCAGAGTGACTGATAGTCGAGTATCTTGAAACTCTGACCTGGACAGGGACAGAACAGTACAAATACAAAATCAATAGTGATTCCAGAGTCCGTTGGGGACGTGCGCAAACGTTTCCAGGGGGGCAAGTCACCATTATGTTATAGATAATCAAGAAAAGTTTGGCAAAATCCAAAAATATTTTCTTATTTCAAATGTTCAGATTTGAGAAGTTTAAAGTCGAAGTGGCTCCACTAAAGTGGGATTTGAGGGAGCAGCGATGCGATGTCTGGTGCCTTTATGGGAGCTTTAAGGGGGTTTATAGTTTACAGTTATACTCCTGATGGTGCACCTCTGAGCACATTCACCCAGATAAACAACTGAACTCATCCAGAAATTGATTTATCTGTTAGGAGGCCACAGCGCGAAAGATGTGTTATGGATCATGTAAAAGACAAATCCTTTAATAGTTAAAGGAATGTGAGGCTGTATGCTTGGTTGTCTCTGTGGATCTCCTGTGTTGTGCTCGGAGCCAGTCGTTGGTTTACGTTTGTTTTCTGAACTGACATTAGCCACTAACGCTCCTTGTCAGTGGTGCCTAGAGAAGCACCGAGACAAGGCACTGGGGAGCCTGCATGAATTCACTTCCTTTGGACTGTTCTCTCTTGGGGAGACCAGAAGGACAGAGAATCCTTCACAAACAAATCCACAGTCGAGCGGCTTTAAATAACTCAAACACATCGTCCACAGGCTCGTGAGAGACGGTGAAGGCCTTGTTTTTCACGTCACTGCAGTCTGCTCGCATATGTTCGATAAAAAAGTTATGAATGCATGTAAATTCCTGCAAATTGTTACATAGAGCCCCTTTAAATCGAATATGCTGGGGTTTGTGCACATTTTAAGACATACTTTAACTGTGTAACTGAATCTATAAGCGTGAAGATAGTTTTCTTTTTAGAAGAAACTAAGGAAAACTGCTGACAGTGAGCTCTGTGGATTATCTGAGATATCTAACTTGTCCTGGAAATGATTTGTTAAATGTCATTTTCCAGGCTTTTGTTCACCACAAATGAATTTCCAGCCCTCCAGCTCGGGTGATGGCAGAAGTCTGCTGAAAAAAATCTCCAAACCTCAGCAGAGAGGACCCAAACTATCTCCACTGCAGGAGAGGATTATTAGTAATTACATTTGTTTTGAGTGATTTGGGTTTGCTGGTTTGTGTGCTGACAGACCGAACACATGAGCCCGGTCCAGTTGTGTTACTGGAATCACTGGAAAGCAGCATCTACATTTTTCACTGACCTTGGCGCGACAACAGTACGACACATCAATCTGCTGAATAGCAGCTGCTTGTCTCTTCCTCCTGCGTGATGCTCTCTTCTTTCTGATTGGAGGGCTTTGTGCTGGCGGTGACATTAATCACAACAGAAGGAGGAGGCACCTCATCGTCGTGACCTCTGGATGGAGAGGAAATGAATGTAAACAACTGCGCAGCGATGGCAGAGGGGAAACTGAACGCGCAATCAAGCGGCGTGCACCTCAGGGGATCTCGACGTGGACCGAGTGTCTGTGAAGGGGCCTCTGATTGTTCGGCTGGACGAAGGTGTGCGCTGAAGGTCATCTGCAGGAAACAGGGAACCTCTGAGCGTTGTATTTTTCTGAGATGTCGAACATTATGCATCTAAATGTCAGAAGGAAAACCCAAAGCAGCAGAGCAATGAGGAAAATGGAGAAGCTGCTGCTGAGTCAATCGGGACCCGCTGAAAAGGTTTCTTCTTTTATTCTTTAATTAAACAGGAAGTCAGTAATTGAACAAAAGAAGCTCCTCACTCTTCTCTTGGGGTTCTTTGAAATTTCCCCCAGGCTCAGTGACAGTTATAACATTTCCTTTAAACATCCCTGCAAAACCACCAGTCCATAAAACTATTTATACGAGCTTATTAACATTGTTCGCTCTATGGTTTATCTCCGGGTCTTCCTCGCTTCAGAGCCTCGAGCTGTGGGAAGCAAACACTCTTTATTGACTGTGTCACGGCTGTAAGAAGGCACACAGAGCAGCTCCTGAGCTTATCATACCTGCACACACAACCACAAACACAAGCACAAAGCTTCTAGCACGTATCAGGTGATTCGTCTGACTCGTCCTGGGTGGCGGTGACCACAGTAGGCATCAGTGGCAGGTGAGAGGGAAGAGAGCTGAAACGGTGCCATCACTGTAATGTGTCATGTGTGTTGTCTTTGAGAACCAAGCCCTCAGGAACAGCAGTGGCCAAACTGTGTATTTACAACGTCATGTGATGCACTGGGGCACATAAAGCCATACATACATTGTTAAAGAAAGCTGCTGTGAAACTGTGGATAGAAAACCATTCGGTCTGACATCATTTGGAAAGTCTGGATGAGCCGTACAATTAAATAATCTTATCTCGATTCAAGTAAGCTAGGAGCTAAAGTGTGGATGTCTCAGGTGTGCATGCTCCGAGGGCCACACAACACGGAAGACGCAGGTAACTCTACACCTGGGAAGTCGAGCTTATTCAGCTTCATGCAACACTGAGCAGCTTTCATAGGAGTGAACAGAGCTCTGCCTCCAACACTGTGTCCAGATTTCCCTTGTTACATCCACGAAGAGAACGAGCTCCCTTCGTAAAGGAATCATTCTAAGGGAGCAAAAAACACGACTCTTTTCAGGTGATTATACACATAATCATGAATATTATATTGCTTTTCTGCCAACAGATCTCCCAAATCCTATACAGTGGACCTTTAAAGTATCAAAGCAAAGATACATGTTACACGAAAAAATGGGATTCTTGGATTATTTATGAAAAAGGGTTCTAAAAAATATTTTTATTTTTATTTTTTAAACAAGCGAAAAAGGCTTGACTGTTGTTTTGGTTTATCAAGTTTATTCACATATCTAAATGAAATAAAATGTCCTAAACTTGAGTGTCTGGAGCTTCAAACAAGAAAGAGTGAGGCAGACTGCTGAACTGGAATTTTAAAGAATGGCATTATAGAAAATACTTCAAACAGGTTAATAAACGATCTTGATGGATAATGAGCACCACAGGTAAGAGGAAGAAATACACATTTTTGATTTGGGGTGTGAACTGTCCCTTTAAAGGTCAGATGAGAGGAGCAGCACAGAGACAAGCCTCTGCAGGAGAAGTGTCCATGGTCCATCTCTAAACTGCAGAGCTACACTTGATGAAACTTCCTGTGTCAAACTTTGGACACATAATACAAAAAAATTGACTTCTGAAGACAGCTGATACCAAACAAGGATAGAAAAGCAAAACAAACTTACTTCGCAGGTTTCAGTTGATCCATACATAAATATACCGTAGTTTTAGATTCTCCTGACAAGCTTCTTTTCACTCAGTAGAGCTAAAGAAGCGTTGGGAAAGGTCTTTGGGAATCCCTTCATCCTGCATCACTTGTGACGTAGGAGAGGATCCCAACCAGACTGCTGACCGGTGGAGTAATGAAGTCGAGACTCTCAGGTCTGCACCACCTGGGCCACCTCACGTCACACCATGGCCTCTCACATTCCCTCCGGGGGAACCCGCTTGTTCTGGCTCTGGCTTCTCATGCAGGGAGCAGAGGAGGAGGAGGAGGAGGAGGAGGAGGAGGAGGGGGAATTAAAATGCATGAATGAGACCCTTGTTAAAGAGTGTGTCTCCAACAAGGACACTCTGTGCGTGTGAGCTTGTCTGCAGGTTGGAATAACATCTTTAATACTACAACCAGTATTGTTCTGCTCTCTCAGGTTCTGACCCGACTGACGAGGGGCGGTGATGAAGGTGGGACACGTGCTGGGAGATCACAAAACTGCTTCCCAGAAATGAGTCTGACGAGATGACACAGCTGTAATATAATGTTTGACCACCTTGTGGTAGTAGGGAGCTATAAATGACACCAAGGTGTGTGTGTGTGTGTGTGTGTGTGTGTAGGTGTCATTAAGGATAGCTTATCGACTGTGGTAGACTATAAACTGGTAACAGAAGTACTTATAAATGTCTTATAATTTAAGAGAATACCATAAATGCTTTAACAAATAGTCTGATTAATGCTAATAAGCATCATATAAGGACTTTAAAGGCCCTCATCATCTATTAACTAACACTTTTTACAAGCACATTAGTATAAAATGTTACCAGGACTTGTTTTTTTTAACTTACTTGCTCCCTTACAAGCAAGAAAGCCCTTGTTTTTTCCAGAGTTTACTGAGGACTCTGCTTACTTTCCGGTCTGTACACGAGAACAAAACAGACATGACGTCACACACAGAGAAGCCAATTAGATTTGTTTGAGCAGTTATCACTCGAGGATAATTGTAAAGCAAAAAAAAAAAAAAAACTAGAAGCAAAAGAACATTACTGAGTGTTTGCAGAAGATTTATGACAGCAGCAAACCAGATACACAGAAACATCGCACTCACACAAACCTGCTGTGTCGGTCGCAGACGTGAACGTACGGAACCAAGAAAAGATTTTGGTCAGCATTTATAGACTCGACTGCAACATATGCAGATGATGATTTATTGTTATTGGTGCAGTACTTTGATAATGTCACAGATACATCTGGCTCGTCTGCTTCTACACAAACAAGGGTGTGTGTGTGTCCGATCAGACTATTTCCCAACATCCTGCTGGCTTTCTTTAAACTCTTCGAGATGATTGTTCCCATTAAAAGTCTCACTGAGCCTCTCAAACACCAAAACACTGAAACCAGGTGCTTCATACTGATTTTAAATATCAGAATGAAACGACAGAATTTTGAGGACTCAATTTGCAAAAAAAAGTTTCATGAGGGTTTCAACGTTATCTTGCTTGTTATGTATGTTTATTGCCGGTGATTAATGAGTAACTCGGGGGACTGAAGGCAGAGGGCGTGGAGGTCCTTCATATAGAGGAATAAAGTGAAGAGAAGCTCGGCAGCAGACTCACAGCTCAGGCAGCTTCACGTGAAGTGATATCGATCGTTCTCACAAAAACAGCTTAAGGTTCAGATTTGACCGTCTCAAAGGACGCGACCGGGGTAAGTTTGAGTTATTTATTCAGCCACAAATGAATCATGAAGTTAATTATTACTGTCTTGTTTCAAGGGCGAATGCGATCTAAAAGATTTGTTTCTCTTCGTGTCACCTTTCAGCTGATGAAAACTTGACCGGCATCCAAAGTTCTGTGTTTTTGTTCGCTGTCATGAACTCCGTCAGAAGCCTGGATTCTCTAATCACCCGTCTGTGTGTACTGCTGTCGGTGTGTCTCCTGGGTTCAAGTAAGATTCCAGACTAATTAATTAAGTTAAAGCACTTGACACAGCATATAAATGGTATAGTGCCAGCACTTTAGCTGTGTTTTTATTGTCCTAATCTTTAATTGCCTCCTGTGGAAACAGTTGAGATATTTATTTTATTCTTATTTATCGGTTTATTTGTTGGTGGCAACACACGAAGGCATCTTTACATCTGGTGCAACATGTCACAAACTGAGAACGATGATTAACAACAGAACAGAAAAGAGGAATTTTAAAAGAAGAAGAACAAGAGGTGGAAGAAGACGGACATATACCTGATTTTAAAACCAGTTCTGTAACTGGAAAACAATTGTTTGATGACGTGCACTACTTTCATCATGTTTATGGCGCTGGAGCTTGACTCTTCTTCTACCTGTGTGTTGTTTCCAGGTGCCTCTGCCAGCTCCAGCCTGTGGGGTAAGAGGATACAGATCAGAGATAATAAGTGTGTGTGGCAGCTACAACCAGACACTGTAGTCCCAGCCCTCCAGGAGCTGAGTGTGTGTGTGCTTTTACGCCTCAGTGCGGCAACAACGTGGACGGGTTTTGTCTACAAAGCACCAGGGAGAAGAGTGATAGAGCTGGGACTCCAGGGCACAGATGAACATCTGGATGTATGGCTATTTGAAACACGTCATCGCTTGGAAAGCAAACTGAACCTGAGTCAGTGGTACTCTGTCTGCCTCACCTGGTCCGGTCAAGCTCAGAGGCTGCGGGTCTACATAAATGGATCCATTCACTATAATGCCACCGTGGATCGCCAGCAGCTCGCCCACAATGGCACTCTCACTCTGGGGGTGTCTCATTATGCAGAGTCACCTGGTATAGTGAAGCCAGAGACTGGGAACAATCTGCTCGGTGATATCGGTCGGTTCAGGATGTGGAGCAGAGAGTGGAGCGCCGAGGAGCTGAGCGGGCCGAGCTGTGCGGACGGAGACGTGTTGAGCTGGGACATGAAGCAGTGGAAACACGACTGCCGCCCTCCAGAGCCTGACAGCACCTTACACTGTGGTAAATACAGTATGACCCTTTTTTCTGTTGCATTTCACTGAACTGAAAAAAAAACTAATTACTCACAAGGTTTCCTCGCCTGGTCACATAAAAAGCAATCAGCTGGAGGTGAGAGCTGACAGAGTGGGCTGTTCAGTAACTACAGTTTGAGGTCAAAGAAAAGGCAAACCACATACTAGTCATATAATATTCCTCTGGACATGTTTTAAAGCAGTCTTTGCTTTTGTTTTGTGTGTTTTTTTACAGCATGGTCACTCTACAAAATCACAATGTGGACAGTCATGCGTCACACCACAACGCCTGACAACTGTTCAGCGTCACTGGAGGAAGTCACGAGAAGCTGGGTATGATGAATACATGAACGGTGGAATTCAGCAATGAAAGTTTCCCCTGTCAAACTAACCTGTGTTTACCTTTCGCTGCCATCTCTTATCAGTTGGAGAGTGTTTTCCCTCGCAGCTTTTCTGTCCATCACGTCGTTGTCTCGTCGCCAAGGTAACGCAACTTCTGTTATAGGAGAAACAACCCTCTCAGTAGGAAGTGGTGGAGGAAGTGTTCAAGTCCAAGACTTAAAGGTCACATCGTTCTTTATGTGGTCGAATCATCTTTTTAGAAATAGCACATCTACAGAGCTTGTAGAAAGGTGCAGAATAAAAGTATCTATTTTCCTTAAAAACATTATTACGATTGTGAATCAATCATTTTAAAAAAGCAACAAGGATTGTGAGCCAATAGTGTAACAGCGTTGGTGTCACATGGTATCTGTGTTCCACAGTTTGCACCCAGCATACACACAAAAAAAGTAATCAGAAGTTACAGCATCATGAGGAAAACTTGCTTAAAGGTGCTATTCTTAAGAAAAGACTTTTTTTTTTTTAGTTGGAGAGGCGGGAATGAGACTCAAAAATCAACTTTTCTCACAAATAGGAACTTTTATATCCAAAGTAAAAGTACTAAATGCAAAAAATCAAGAACCTGTGAGTGGCATATTATAATACATTGCTATTGACCGTGCTAATGGCTTATTATTAGTGCTGCATTAATGTGCAAGTAAGATGTTCTTGATCTAGGCTGAACAGATTTGAACTACTGAATATACTTTTGCACAACTGTATCTACAGCAGTGCGTTATAATTTGAAAACGTCGCTTAAATCAGTTCTCACGCACAGGACTTGCGTCAATATACTTCGTCCACCACTTCCTACTGGTTTCTCATTATGATAAGAAAAGCTGTATGTGTGTGTGTGTGTGTGTATGACTGACAGAGGTGACTGGTGAATTATCGGTCTAGTCATATACTGCGACCATATTCCTGGGCAACATCCCCGTCTGTAAATCCTGTTATCTGTGTTCCCTTATAGCCCTGCCCGCTGTGGGGTTAATAATTCTGCTGCTCGGCATGTGCAACAACCTCAGGTACACGACTATTAGCCCTCAGTTTGATTTTCCACAGGAGGACGCAGCAATAACCTCAAAGACCGGCTAATTACAGAGCAGATGAAAGGCTCTCTTTCGTTAGTTGAATGCTAAGTGAAGTCATATAACCTTTGAATAAAGATTTGATAAACTTCTGTTTTCAGAGATCACAAGACTTATCAAACTCCCCCTGTGACAAATGGTAAGATGAATTCAAGACCTTTACAAATAACTTTGTGATGTTGAAAATCATTATGATAATTAAAGTGAGCTAACCCGATTGGCACGGGACGCATCAAACAAGCCAGATATTCTTTACAGCTGGGTACAGTTTTGTTCACATGTAGGTTTGACCCACTGCATTGTGATTTATCCCCCAGTTTCTGGTCTGACGTCTTTGTGGAAGTTGATCCTGCTGCTAATGTTGAAGAGGTTCAGACGAACATCGTTGCGCTACTGAATCCGTCCTTCTCTTACAACTTCCTCAACCTGACATCTGATGTCATCAGCGTACTGCCTGTAGGTACGTATTCTCTGCACAGCCCACGTCAGTCCTCACAAGTACGCCTGTAAAATGCGCCCACTGTTGTTGTGTTTTAGTGGATACCTGCACCAGTCAAAGATTAACCAAACGTAGATTTTTACGACCATTTTTATTGTCATGAAAAAAGGATGTATGTCTGTGTCACATGAAGCTGACCTTTTTTATCAAAGGGTGTATTTGTGCACATAATTGTATTTGTTTAGATCTTGTATTTTATGGACACACAGCAGACTCTGGGTACAGCTGGAATTAAATGTATGCTGCATAGGTACACTTATAAAAACAGGAAAAAATACTGCACACCCACAGAGATACATAGAGCGAGAGAACAAAAAATGTCAGACATGATGCTATTTCTAACTCTAAATTTCCTTTTGCAAATTCTTTTGTAATCAATGATTTACTTTGTTTGTTTCAGAGTCATTCCCTGCAGTGACGGAGCCAACACCAACTGTCAGCACTGGTGTAACATCAGGTGAGCATGCAAGAAAGAATAAAATGATGCTCTTGGTGTATCTGTAATGACAGTAGCAGTAATTCAATCTTTATAATCAGGTGAAGACGATCTCTCTGAGTTGTCGTATTTTCTCGTAAACTGTGTTTTTTTTTCCTGATTCACAGAAGCAGGTCCAACTCAAAGTCAGCCGGCGCGACCTCCTGACACATCAACGACAGGCGAGCCTTTGGATCTCAACGAGACTGCCTGTCAGTTCACTAAACAACTCAGATGAGTCAATGTGTTTGTGCATCCTCCTCAAATGCAAATGTTTTTCACTAAAGGTAGCATTGAAACAGAGCAAAGTCATTATTTGCAGGATTTGTCGGTTGCTATTGGTCAATACATCTTTGCAAGTTGGCCCCTCCTGCCTGGCTCAGCAGTCGAGACAGAGAGAGACAGGGAGAGTAGTGGGGGTAACTCTCTAGGAAGCAGTGTTTAACGGGGAAAAAAGCATTAAATCAAAGAAAAATCATATTTGTTGATTGTGTCACTGCAGTTATTTTATGAAGCACAAGAAAGCACTCCTTCACCTCAGCAAACCTCCGCACAAACCATCAGATTATGTGTGAATGCAGCCGCAGTGCAAGCTTCATTCTGCCTGCTGTTTGCACTCTGCTCTGCTCTGCCTGTGTGTGTCTGTAGCTCAGCCCCACCCTCAGTCAAACAGACACACAGGCCTGCAGCTCTTTATGACAGACCAAGCGATGAGGACAGAGATGCAGACAGCGATTTAACCTGGTCGCTTTATTTCTATAAAGGCCGACCTCGTGCTGTTATTGGTTGGAGCCTGGGCCTGAAATACCAAGAAAAAAAGAAAATGCAGGCAGAGTCCCTAAGAATAAGAATGCAAAGAGACATGTGCTGGGAATGAAGACACCAAACAG
Organism: Lagodon rhomboides; assembly: GCA_039737535.1. Lineage (NCBI taxonomy): Eukaryota > Metazoa > Chordata > Actinopteri > Spariformes > Sparidae > Lagodon > Lagodon rhomboides. The sequence continues at coordinate 7,236,899 of CM077794.1, forward strand.
AGTTCAATAAAAAATTCCATAGAGAGAAGGGAGGATAGAGGGAAGTGTGAAGCTTTGCGGGGAGCCAAGATGCAGTGTATTGTTGTTTTTTTAAACATGACACACAAAACATGAACCAGTAGCACCTAATGTCTGGAAGCCTCAATGATATGATGGCTTTTGTAATTATATTTTTATTGCTTTTTCCAAGGAAAAGTGAAAAGATATGATGGCTTTTGAATGATTTTACTGATTGATACCTGTTTCACACACTTCAATTCCCATCCCGAAAAGTCTGTGTCATATCTGAGTCAGTGACGGATCCATAAAATAAACCACCATCTCTCTGTCAACAGTTAACCTACGTGGAATTCACCGTCTGCGTTGCCCTTTGCTGCATATTGCCTGCTAATTTTCATAAATGCACAAGGACGATTATAGCTCTCCGCTGTCTCTTGCCCTTTAACAAAGGTCTGTGAGGATAAACGTTCTTCATGAGTTTGGCTTTAGAAGTGTTGCGTTTTAGAAAGTGATCATCACAGCACTGCGTAAGATCATCGCCCACAGGCACCTGCAGTGACTCATTTACATTTCTGCTCATTCCTGTGTCTGTCCTCAAAGTGACTTTTACAGTCATTGGTGTACAGAATGAACAGTATTAAGGACAGGACACACAGCCTAGACACTATTTTTTTTGTCCCTCTGTTCCTAAAATCTTCAACTGTCAGAATAGTGACAAGACACACATGCTAACACGCTCTGCCTCACTATCTGTGTTTTCATTCCTGCAGATGGACCTGGTACATTCTTCCGAGTTAATATGAACTTGAGTATGAGCGGCAGTCCTTCAAAACCCGAGGACATTATTGAGAACTGGGTAAGAGACTCAAGTGACTGCACACGAAAGCTTTTCTCGACTGAAATAACGTGAACAGTGAGTTACTGGAATGAAAAACCTTGAACACAAAGTAAATAAAGCCACTCGAGCGGCTTCAAGAGACTGATTGTTAGGTTTCTTCCTGCAAAAACATCTTTTGCTTGCACAACTTTTTCTGTGAAATCTGCCTGAAATCTGTTGCAAACTTCACCACTTTGAAAGCGACAGAATGTAAGAAAGTTGATTGTTGAGTTTCGTCCCCAGGCTGTCGAGCGCTGGTGATTTGTGCTGGCACCAACTCAAAGCGTCAGCATTTGAACGATCTGAGGATTGAGACTCAACAATCAACTTTCTCTCTCCAGAAACCTATGTTGTGTTGCTTAAAAAGAGCTTCCCAATCCTGGATGATTCTGTAACAAATCTGCACAAATCATGTCTGTAATGTTTTTAAATATGTGCTTTGTTGTACCTGGCTGAACTCAGTTTTACCTTCCTCTTATCTCACTGTTTTAATCTCTTATTGTCATGATAGCCCTTACACGGATCAGGGTTGCAAATTAGCATCTGCTCTAAACTCGAAGACACTGGCATCAGACAGCTGTTATCAATTTGCCAATGTTTGCTGTAGCTGTTCTTATCGAATGAACCATATTTAATAAAAACAAAATTAATAATTTTCTCGGGGCTGAAGGTGAAACAACAGCTGGAGGTGAGCGCCACCATGACGGTGCTGAATGTTGTCATAAAGGGGAAATATGGCAGGTGGGTACCATTAAATTAATTTAAGGTTTTTTAATAATTCTCTTATTAAAGACTTGGCTGAGTTATTATTCATCTGTTTTATTTCAAAGGTACAGGAAGTGGTACAAAGCACACACGGTGAGTACGCACTTAACTTTAAAAGCAAATAATAATGTCGTGATTTGATCAGATATTTGGAATACAACATCTATTTGTTTCTTTTTTTTTTTTTTTTAGAGTTTCCCGGACCAACAAAAACAGTAGGTGACTAAAAAAAGAAAAGAATAACAAAGCTCGCTGTACAGACTGTTTTGATTTGTATTAAATTCAGAATTTGCCTACTGGGGTTCAATTTGTTGTTGTTACGAGTGACTGTGTGTTTCCTCCGTAGATATCACTGCAACTTCCATGTTCAGGAGTCCAAAATGAGCAATGTGACGGAAATCAAAGCTTTGATTAACGCTGCCTTGACGTCAAACCATGAGAACGACTCCATTGCTGTTCAAACTACGGATCTGGAGATCAAGCACATACGTAAGATGGATTTTCCTGAACACAAATGAAAAGGAGAGGTGTAGATATATGGAATACGTTTTGAGGAGATGTTTTCTTTCTCAGAACCAGAAAACTGTTTGGAAGAAGCTACTGACACGATCTACGGAGAGTATTTTTGGCCTGAAACATTCCCGCAAGATATCCAAGAAATGGGATGCATGAAACCGACATCGGAGAGAGCCTACAGGCTTTGGTGAGACATGACTTCCATTCACCCAGTTGGTTTTTATTTGAGCAGGATAATAATGATAGGATAATAATAATGATAATAATAAGGATAATAATGAGGATTGAGCTGTCAGACTGAAGAATTATGATCTAAACACATGGCAATAATCAGTCAAAGCAGTGAGTAAACGAAAGGATTTAGTGTTTTACTGACTGACATCACACAGCCTCATATAACATAATGTCTGCCGTATTATAATAAAGCGTATGTTGGTTTACAGATGAGATAAAGTGCACTAATATTGATGGGTTTATTCAAACCAGCTAGCAGCACCTCTCTGGTCGTCCTCTAGAAAAACGATGGGCAAAAAGTGGGGGATTTTCTCTGTGTATCGCTGTATTTACCGGTCCGATCTTGTTTATCTCTGTCTCAACAATCTGTTTACACAGAGACAGCTCGGCAAGACATGAAAATTCCCTCGATTACAATGTCCTGTTCCAACAGATCCTCCCACTCCGCACACAAGCCCTGATCACACATGTAATGCTGATGGAGCGCTGCCAGCCTGCAGCTCAGGCCAAAAAAAAAAAAAATCAATTTCCTACAAGTGAATTATTATTAGAGCAATGAAGGGCTTCGATCTCCCTGACTTCACCTCTGCCAAATTTGATATGAATATCACTCGAGGGTCTAAATAATATGGGTAATGAGTTTTATGGTCTCCTAGCGAATCGCTGCCTCGATGCTTATTAAGACTGACACACAATCATCAAGAGCAGGCAGGTTTTTATATTTCTTTTATCACCCTTTGTCTGATGATGAGGCCACAGATAAGACAACAACCAAACCAGAAAAACAGAATATTTCTGAATAACATCTGTTCTGATTCTCTTCTCTCTTCAGTAAGTTGGACATTAATACTGACACGACCAGCTGGGCCAATCCTAATATGACAAGCTGCCACCCGACTAAGACCATACCGGGCCTCAGAAATATCACCGTCACTATTGGTGAGAGGATCACTCACGCACACAAGCTGGTTCATTTAAACTGCCTCTGGTGTCTTTTTAAAGGTGCCTGCACTGACCCAAACAAATGTGCATTACATAGCTTGAGTTTTGTTATTTCCTGTTTTATTTTGAAGTTCTATCCTCACATGTCATGTTTCACTTTCCATTCGTATATAAATATAAATCCACCGTATATCCAAATATATCCGTTTTACGACAATTTACAACGTCAGAACAAAGAACAAGGACTATTTTTAGTGCATTGCGGTCTATAACATGTTAAATTGTTACCTGGCACCTGTATTTTATGTTTTCTTTTACATAAACACAGACATTTTCACTATAAATTGAAGTACCAGAGTGCAGGTAATGAAGTGTTTGAACCCGTGTTTAATATAAATATATATAAATATTAATCCCCTCAACCTGTGCCCCATTTTTTCACCCTTTCATCTAATTCAATCCATAATGTGAAGAAAAGCTTTAATGGTTGCGATTGATCTCCAGGTAACGCGGCTGAGATTGTGGACATGATCAAGGACCTTGTCGAGGCTCAGTTAGGGAGCAATGAAGAGCTCTCTGCCTCCGATCTGGACACGGTGGTGGACAAGCTCGACGAGGTGGTTAAAATCAGCATCATCACGCTCAAAATCGGCGCTGACATTGTCAATATCGTTGCCGATATCCTGCAGTCCAAAACGTACATCACCCCGGTGGCTAACAGGTAAGTGGCGTCCAGTAAATCTCAGTGCACATAAACCCAGAATGAACTGTATGTATCTTCTAAATCCTACATTTCTGTTCATTGATAATCTGTTTTTTTTTTGTTTTGGGAAAAAGTATCCTCAATATGACGGAGATAATGGGGAACAATATGGATTTCAAAGATGAATCTGCCAACGTCACAGCACCGTCTTTGGCCGTGTCAATGGTCAACGTGCATCCAGATGAGTTCAAGGGCCTCACTTTCGGTGTGTCCTCCATTTCTTCGGACCTGAACCCACAGGTGAGGCGGTATAAATGCTTAAATGTGCAGAAAAAAGGGTTCAGCGATAGTGAGATATCCACAGGCAGAAGAAATGCCCTGTTTAAAAACTTTTACTCGACTCCACCTGACTGCTCGAGGACGATTTCCGTTGAGTTAAGGTCATCGACGGACCGGGAGATGCAGGAGACAATTTTAACAGACGTGGCCTCGAGCAGTAACGGCACATTAGGCTTTAACTTGAACAGGAACCTCTGTGCTGACCCATTCGCCCACACTCAATCATCAAGAGCTATTTGGGGTTCAGGATCTTCCCCAAGAGCATTTTGACATATAGACCAGAAGAGCAGGGGATCAACCTGCTGACCCTTCTGACCCGAGGATGACTCACTCCATCCCCTGAGTCACAGTTCAAACCATTTTTAATATAAACCATTTTCGCTGGAGGCCTGTCCGGGATTTGAACCCTTGACCTTTTTCGCTCCTGGAGCAAGAATCATACCGGCAGACCGACACGACTCCCTGATGTGTCATCTCAGGTTTGTTTTTTGTTTCCTCAGATTTTTCTCGACCAGAACTTTGTGAGTGATCCGTCTGCTGATGCAGTTGCATCTATCTCTTTGCCCTCTGCGCTCCACGACCATCTCCTCCCCGGACAAAGTAACACGACTCGTGTCCAGTTTAGCTTTTATGGAACAGAAGAACTTTTTCAGGTAATTTCATCGTTTCTCATCTTGTTCTCGTCTATTTTCTTTTCGTTGTTGCTGCTGTTTTCTCTTTAAATGAATAGTTCAGCAGCTTATTCACTTAACTGCAGAGAAACATATAGGACTGACACCAGTTCTTTGGGATGTTGGATGACTATGAAGCTACAGCCAGGAGATGATTAGCGTAGCTTAGCATTAAGGCCGTAAACACAGTCCGAAGATAACTGTTGTTGGGATTTCGGCTCGCTTGACCGCTCAGGAAAGATGAAGAAGACTCAGGGACACCGATGGCTTAGGTTGAGATGGTTTATAAAGCATGATCATGGAGGAGCAAAATAACATCACGGCTGTCTGCACAGAGTGTTGCCATGATAATCCGAACGAGTGTCCAAACTATATCTTACAGCTTCAGGAAGCAGTGTTTCCATACATGATTATCTGTTTAACAGCGTAGCAAGGTGGGTGACGCAGAGTCTCTCCCCTCTAGCCAGAGGACGAAGAGGTAAAATAGGTCAGAGGCACTTAGTCTGTTAACATAAATAGATCGAAGGCCTCCTTATGAGGTTTACGCAAACCATTAGGCTTGGTTCGTCAGACATTTGTTCCGTAGACATATCTACAGTAGCTTTGAGTATCTAGGTTGCAGTGACCATGAGAAGAATCGTCACTATCCTTTTTCTAGACTTTAACGTCTGTACATGATGCGTATGACCTCCTATTGTATGGAGACAGAATGACCAGGGAGAATCATGTTTTTCTCCGACAGTAACAAAGAAATGCCTTCAAGCACCGAACAGATTTATCTTGAATGTATAATCCGAGTAAAAAACAAACTGTAACATCAACAATTTAAAGTTTTTACGGAGGAACTATTTCTTGACCAGGTGCAGTGATCTCCTGGAGTCTCGTCACCTCGAGCTTCGTCGGCATCCACAGGGAAATTGTTGGTTTTGTGATGATTCAAGAACATTTTAAACTGAGTCAGGGGAAGTTGTTTCGCTCAGTTTACAGTCTTTAAGTCGAGCTACATTAACTGGCTGCTGGCTTTAGCTTCATATCCACCACACAGACATGAGAAAGGTATCAATCGTCTTCCAATTTTCAAATTCCTTTACATTTAAGAAACAACAAAACAAATGTGTCACGAGTTACACATTAGATCATTAAAATACGACAAGTCTGCTCTGTCTGACTCATTTTATTGAGTAAATAAATGAATTATTTGAATGAATGAATTATTAATTTATGCCCACAAAAAAATGCCCACAGGAAATGTACATTATGGATCAGAATTTCTACATGTGCAAACGTGACAGCTGGTTTGTCTTTTAACAGGATCCACTCACAACTAACACAACACACAGTAGCTGGACGTTGAATTCCTATATAGTGTCTGCCAGCATCAATAACAGCCAGGTCAGCAACCTGAAGGATCCAGTGGTGGTGACCCTCAAACATCGGAAACCCAAACAAGTGAGAAATTAACATGTTCAGTTCCCTGGTAAGAAGAAGTGTGTCACATTTCACTCTAAAACAATCATCACTTCCCTGATCTTTTATTTTTATTTGTTTGCTACAGCCAGAAGACAAGGTTTATTGTATGTTTTGGGATTTCCAGAAAAACGGTGAGTTTATCATTATTTATTCATATTTTGTGTAATAAAGCAAGCAAATGGTGTGTATGTTGACAGCTTTTAATCAAATGTGTGTGTGTGTGTGTGTGTGTGTGTGTGTGTGTGTGTGTGTGTGTGTGTGTGTGTGTGTGTGTGTGTGTGTTTGCCAGGCGGGCAGGGTGGTTGGAACAGCAGAGGTTGTGTTACCCGCAGTATTTCTTCTAATCGTACCAGCTGTCTCTGCGATCACCTCACACATTTCGCTGTGCTCCTGGTGAGTCGCTCGTCTGCTTCTCATAAATGAAACCAGGGAACAAACAACTCCCACCGGCAGCGACATACTGTATGTGCATATCTTGGCCGGTTGCCGACTGCTTGCATTTATCTCTGCCAGTTATCCAAGATGCTGATGTGTCACATATACAATATGTAATCACATCATTACTATTTCACAGATTTTGAACAGCTTGGAGAGCTGCTTACCCTTAATGTCATCTTCGGTGCTACCACTAGGGGGAGCAAACCCTGGCTTTGAATATGTTTCATGTATAAAGTATACATTGCTCTGTTTTTACATTGTTTTTCAGGATGTATCCAGAACCCCCATCAGTGCAGCTGACAGTCAGATCCTGACAGTGATCTCTTACCTCGGTTGTGGTATTTCCTCCATCTTCCTGGGCATCACGCTCCTCACCTATCTTGCTTTTGAGTGAGTCACTTGAAGAACTAACACTAACATATTTATAACATAGTAGAAGGTTTAAATTGAATCTCAGGCTTGTCATTTATCTTTCTGTTCCTGGATTGTTCACTATGTCTTTTTTTGGGACACTTCAGGAAGCTGCGTCGAGACTACCCATCCAAGATACTCATCAACCTGTCTGTTTCCCTGCTGGGGCTGTGCATGCTCTTCCTCCTCGACTCCTGGCTCTCGTCCTTCTCCAACTACGGGCTGTGCATAGCCACCGCGGCCACGCTGCACTACTTCCTGCTCGCCTCGTTCACCTGGATGGGCCTGGAGGCCGTCAACATGTACCTCGCGCTCGTCAAGGTCTTCAACATCTACGTTCCCTCCTACATCCTCAAGTTCTGCGCTGTGGGATGGGGTAAGACAGAACTTCACGTGCTCCTCTCCGCTCCTCGGCTTTGGTTGGCTGATTGGGTTCAGGAATGGATTTGATTGGATGGGGTTGAATTGGTTAACCTGACTCTCGCCAGATGCATTTCGTTCTGCCTAGCTCCACTCACATACATCTGGGATCGCTCCCGTTGGGAGGGATTTTGGCACCAGATTTTATGGTACAGCCAATCAGGAACGCCAGGCGGGAGTTTATAGATGCGACCTAGCAGAGAAGCGACTGTTTTGATGCAGACAACAATGGCGGCTCGCATCGAGGAAGCAAGCGTCAACATTGATGCTGCTGTTTCATCCGTGTTGTCCAATCTACCCAATATTTTTCGTTAAAAGAACGTCGCTCTCATCAACGTCACAGGTTGGTTTCGATGTGAGTGGTTGAAGTAGCACGTCAATAAAGATGACAGACAAGTGGTTTATCCAATCATATGCGAGGATTTTTGATAAGGCCCAGCCTTCTGAAACACATCTCCAATGGAGCGATCCCAGATGGACGAGTGGAGCTAGGCGGAACGAAATTCATCTGGCGAGAGTCAGGTTATGAATTGGTAGCACTTTATTTTCTCTGGATTATGCTTGCATTGCATTGATTTGAATGTCATTAAGTAGAAGTGCACTGATAGAAAATGTTGTTTTTTAAAAATCTATAATCAGTAATAGATTACTAGAAAGACCGGTAAATTAAAGCATTATGCCGGCGTTCAACATGATCCAGGGGTCGTAGAGAGGCAATAACCCCTGGATTATTGCAAGAATAAATGTTGGTAATGTATGTTCCTGCAAACTGCGGATACATAAGATTTAATAACATTAAAAATAAATGCTCCTTTTTTTTCCCACAGGTGTTCCACTTGTTATAGTCGGCCTGGTGCTGGCCATAGATAAAGATGCCTACGGCAGCACTTCGCCTGAGGAGGCTGCGGTGGCGCTAGATTCCACGGAGCCATTGTAAGTACGAGCAGTGAGTGAGTCATCTCTATCTTTGGAGTATTTATGTCCGAATCGTGTCGTATAAAATGTGAATTTTGCTTGTGCCTGATAAAAGTGAGAAAACTGCGCAAAACAAAAACACACAGTTCAACAAGTTCAACACTCAGCTGTGTCTTTTAGTCAAACAAAAAATGTAGTTGATGGCATTCATCATAAATCCCAGTGTGTCTTACATGATGACCAATCCTCTCCCTCCCTCCCTCCCTCCAGCTGCTGGCTGCAGAATGACGTCTACTTCTACGTGACGGTGGTGGCATTTGTTTCTCTGATCCTGTTGTGCAACATCTCCGTGTTCATCGTGGTTCTGATCCAGATCAGACAGATGAGGGTCAATAAGCGCTCAGCAAACAGCCGCAGCTCTCTGCAGGACCTGAGGGCGGTGGCCGGTCTCACCGTCCTGTTGGGTCTGACGTGGGCACTGGCTTTTTTTTCCTTCGGGACGGCCAGAGTGGCCATGCTGTACCTGTTCTCCATCTTCAACTCTTTGCAGGGTAAATATGAGCTGGAGATGGTGTTAGACTGCATTAGTCACAGAGGAGTGAGTCATTTTTAACACATCTGTCACACTCGGTTAGCAGCATGATGTCAGCATGTGTTGACACCAACCGACCACCGTGCTATTTTTACAGTTTATCTGCTTGGTTTTAAAATGATTTCATCATCATTGTGGCAGAGTTTTCTCAACGGTTTTCTTTTTGGTGAAGTTATACGAATGTGAAGAAAATGGCACTTTTTAAAGAGTTCAGTTAAAGATGATACATTAATGTCGAACTAGGAAATAACACAAAGTACTGATAGAAGTGAAAAACGACAACTTTTTTTTTTTAAATGTGTGTGTCTGTGTCTCTGCTCGTTTGTCCCAGGGTTCTTTGTGTTTTTGTTCCACTGTCTGATGAAGGAAAATGTGAGGAAACAGTGGAGAATCCACTTGTGCTGTGGACGTTTCAGGCCCAAAGACTGCTCAGGTACCAGTCAATGCTTGTGGATGTGGAACATATTGAAGAATAACGTCCAGACGGTTAATGACGCCTTGTTTGTTTTTCTGTTTTCAGACTGGAGCCGCACTGTGACAGCGGGCGGTGCTGGCAGAAAGAACATTCTTGTTAACTCTGACTCGGTCGCTTCTAACAGCACCTCCACGGACAGGAAGGTGTCGGGCTCCTCGACGGGATCAGCACCAAAGCACCACCAGGGGGCATGAGTGGGCCTCTGGATGTGTCATTCTGGACAGCGCTCCCTTTTCAGGGTCCGCTGCTCGACCACAAACACTGATCGCTGGAAATAGAACAGATCCATGTCTGTTATGGGCAGGGGAATATCACATAACCCACATTTAAGGGACACTCCTGAACCGTGCATTAAAATCAGCCTTGAAAAGTGCCTAATGTGCAGAGTGTATTTTGAGAAATGCCCGTTGCACTTATTTTAAAAGGCCAAAAGCCTTCAATCTAGTTCGTCCTCAAGCTCAACAAGACTGCTTTAACGGTTAAGCTGAATGACTCATGCTTACAAAAAGGTTTTGTGTTTGTAACGGAAGCACTTATAATATTTTTCCATTTCTGAAAGGACTGTTTTCAAGTACAGCACGTGAGAAACTTTAACTGTTCATGATGTTTGCTCTGAAGATAATTTTAAAGGTATTCTTAATTTAAATGATGATAAAAAATATTCATGTAAGTTTTGTCGAAACATTTTGTGCGATTTTTATATTTATTTAATCTCAGCAGTGCTTTGATCTTAAACATGTGCAACCCCATCGCCAGAATAAAACTTTCTGCAAACCATGAATATTCTGTGATACGTGCTCGTTGGTCGGACAAACACTCGGTTACCATCCGGAAAAGATTGTGTTTTGGCATCAAATGTCTCTTGTGGTTGACACAAACACGGCTCGGGATGTCCCAATGTCGCCTTAAAGATATCCAGCGGTGTCACGCTTACAAATGATGAAACTCTTGTAACATGTACTGTAATACGAAAGTGATATGACACATTCTGAGCAACTGTCAATATGTACGACACAAGATTTCAACCCAAGAGCACCACTGATTCTTTTTGACTTGGACCAGTTGTGTGTAAAATGAATGATTATTTCCTCCTAGCGGTGCCTTGTATAAAATATTGTAGCATAAAGATAGTAATGTAGCGGACTGGACAGACATAATTCACCATAATCTGGGTAGTTTCTCTCTCGCTGACAACTGACTGTTGGGCAATGCCCCCTAGTAAGCATCAGTGTGTAACCATGACAACGGAGAGTTGGGAGGGGCTACGAGTGTTTGCAGTTTTCCACTGTTGTAGTATTTTTGTGCTAATAAACGGCTGAGAAACGCAGTCAAAGAGAGAAGTTGTTCGCCTCCTGTTTTCCCCCAACTTCTACACTGGTGACCCCCCACGTGATCGAGATTACGGTGAATTTATGTCCGTCCAGTCCGCTACAGTAACATCACTCGCTAACAATGAGCAAAAATTACAGTAGCTGCTGCATTTATATAACAGCACACTGATTGTCTCATCATCTTGTCCGTTTTCAAAGATAAAATTGCCACGTGGGAAATTTTTTTTCAACCGACCAAGGAGGTTTTTTTTTTCACCTCATGTCTGTCTGTTGTTTATTTGTTTGTTTGTTTTTGTTGGTGGGTTTGTCAACAGGATTACACATGATATTAGGGTAGGAGGATGGGTCTCAGCCCTTAATAGCCCCCATTAACTTTTGGTGTGGATGGATCCAGGAATACTTTTTATTTTTATTTCTCAATTTCTTCAACACTTTTGTTAATTTCGTTGATTTCTCAGGGATTAACTCATGGATCTTGGGGTATCTTTAGGTGGCTGGTGTCTATGTGTGAGTGAAAATTGTTGGGCCTTGGTGGAGGTATGCGCTCTACTGAGTGGCATTCTAGTTCATTATTTTTTGATTTGATCAGATAATATGTCAGACAACAGACACACTTTTTGTTCCACCTGTTAGATCTGTTCTTGTTACTGTGAGTATAAAAAAGCCAGCTGATGTCAACCACAGACCCCGTGAAGGTCCTGGGTCCTTCAGATTGTGAAGCTCCACTGATAATGAACATTAAGTGATTTCTGTACTCTAACACATAAATGTTCATGACCTACGTTTAACTTTTCAACAGTGTGACTGAGGAATGTTTTAATAAGGTGTCATCCAGGCTCAGGAGAAACCTGCTGGATGACATTCTGCTCATAGCTGTCTGCATTCAAGACGCATCACACGCCCTCCCGGTCAAACACAACATGTAACTTTGGAGGAACAGTGAGCAAAATGCTTTACCTGTAGGAAGGTAGGAGGGAAAGGACAGGCAACCCAATTCGGTTCTTAAAAGACGCCTGATGTTTAAACTCAAGCCAAGTTTAATTTTTTCCAACGAACTTGGCTCCCGCTCATGTAGGTTAACACGTCGGCTTTGAACATCCAGCTGATGCAAAGACGCAGTCTCTGGACACCTTCGGTTAGCGGTTAATCGTCAGGTCAGGTAAGAGACTTTACTTCAAATGCTTCAACTGTTTACAGTCCAATAAGCAGTATGTTAGGGGATTTCTTTCTGCACTATGGGGTGGATGTGCTCTTCAGTCAGTTGGGGCTTCTCCCAAAAGAGGACAGATATTGAATGTCCCACCACGCTGCTCATGCAAAACTAAATTCTTCTGTTGTAAATATTTGTGATCATTTCATGCTAGAGTGATAGATGGTAAATGTATAGTTAAATAAACTGTAGTTCAGGGTTATTATACTGTTACCGAACAATGAAATGCTTTAAAAGAAAACATTCGTTAGGCAACTGTTGATTGTAAAGTTGCAACTGGTGTTTAAAATAAAAAAATACTGTGTTATTCATCTACAAACAATAATTGGATGGTCATTGTCACAGTTGCTTCATAAATGGTTTATTTCATCTTTTGTGAGCAGTCGAATAACTATTAAAGGAAGTCTAAGTACCTGTAACTTGTTAATGATGGTTAGTAGAAAGTGTTACCGGTTCTCCTGCATTGCGAGTAAAATGTATTTTTATGAGACTGAGCCATAAAAATGAGCAAAAGGGAAGTTGCACTTTACACCCCCACTGTTTGCCAGTGATTGTGTGCTATAATCCGCCTGTTTCAAAGACAGCCGTCAGCGGTCGATGTGGTGAGTCATCTGAGGAAAGTTCAGTTTTTTAAAATGCTTCAGATGATCCACTGAATCACAGCTTAGTTTGATTTGTCTTTAGGTTTGCTGAAGATATACTGTCGTCACTTTTACCAATTAAAAATGTCACGTCATCCGTAAAAATAGACCCGCTGGTACGTAAGTCAATAAATCCTAAGTGTATAGAGTATCTGAAAAATGTAGGCGGCGAGATAATGACTCCTACTTATCAACGACATGGAAGAGAAATATGTTTTAGGTGTTCAAGAGAAACGATCAATGGAAAGCTTCTCATCACTGTTTGTCCACATGTAGAAATTCGGTGATGTGGTAAAAGCCAATCACATACGAATGTATTGAATTCACATGTGAGCATTTTTATTTACATGTGAAAAAAAGGCAATTGTCCAGATTGCATCATCAACACATCCTCGTATTTTAAAGGGTAACTCCACTAATTAATGTGTGTTTACAGGTTTAGGGTAGCACCACTACATATGTGAAACAAGTCGTATAAAACCTACTGTAAGCAACTGTTCACAGTTTGTTTTGTTTTAGAAAGGAACACTACCTGGTTGGGTTTAGGTTGAAATAATAATAATAGTTGTTACTACTAAATTCAGTTATGAACGTACACACGTGTATCTGCAGTTACGTAACATACATGACGAACAGCTGTCTCCAGGAAGAAAAGGTCATAGACTTGTTTGAACTGACCATCCATCCCTGACCTCATCATTACACCTGACTTCCTCCTTTGCTGCTGTAATAATTAGTACAGCCACTAGGGGTCGCCGCTTAACAATAAACAGAAACGGGGGTTGTAATAAGCTGCTTTTACAGTCGACCTATATGCTCATTTTTTCTGATGAGGATGTGCTGGACATTATTTTCTTTTCACATGTCTGAATTTTAGTTTACGTATAAAGATTGCATGTGAAAACGTTCAATTCACGTGTGAAAAGGCAAATTGTACATGAGATATTTTGTGGAGGCAAGAAAGAGCAACAGAAAACACAGACTGCTACATTATAAATGAAGCTGTCTTTTGTGTGACTACAGTAGAAATATCAAGTCTGTTCTTGTGTGGATGTTGTGGAGCAACACAAATCATCAGATAAGATACTGCTACACTTTATCCTGAGCATCTACCAATGTTCCTGTTCGCTCTGTGTTTCCAGTCGCGGCTGACCATGGAGGACAGAACAGACAGCCCGATGGCTGTGAAGGTGGAGAGGCATTCTCAATATGTCATCCTGACGTACTTCCAGGGGGACATCAACAGCATGGTGGACGCTCACTTCACCCGCGCTCTCGGCAACGTCTGCAAAGCCAAGGCTCCGGCAGGGAAGACGAAGAAAATCCGTAAAACTATTAAACTGGGTAAGCACAGGGAACCCACAGATCCTTCCTCGCTGAAGGCAGCACGATCAATCCTGTTCATCCACCCTACATGCTGTCTGTCTTTGTCCCCCTACAGAGGAGTCCAGCATTTGTCAGGGGAGTGCTGCTGACCCTTACTACGAGTCACAAGTTCCTCCAGGACGTCTCCTGACCTTCAGCCCTGCAGACGACGCCCCTGACTCGTGGCAGTCATTCACTGCCCGGGCAGGAGAAGGCTCTGGGTTGCCGTCCATCACGTACGCCCTGTCGCAGGATGGGTTGACTCTCACTGGACAGCAGTACTCCACATCCCTGCTCAACCTGCTGCATAATGACCGCGGTGACGTGGGCCCCAGCATGGCCTCCAGCTCCAAGCCGGAACTGCTTCCCAGCTGGACGATGCCGCAAGGATTTCGAGAGTCCGTGGACCCTGCTGTGGGCTTTGAAGCTGGTAAGCCTTCAGATGTGATATAACAGCTTTGAAAATGTCTTCCAACCAATAAAATAACTCATTCTTAGATATTAACTATTGACATTTTTGGGCACCGCTGCACAACCTTTTAAAACATTTGTGTCCGGCTCTGTGGGAGCTTTCCACAGATTGAGAAAATAACCTTCAGGTGAGACTTAGAGACACCCAATTAGCAATAAATAAAACTATTAGAATGAAAGCTGGTGTTGGTAGAAACCAGAGAGGGCAAACTAGATTTGGAAAGTATCCAACGAGACAAATCCCTCCACAGCCATTACTCAGAAACTCATAAACGCTCAGTGCCCGACTACACCGACTGCCCCGTAGCTCTCGTTTTCTGAGATGGATTATGGGAAGTGTTTTTGGATCTCAAGTTAAGACATCCAAGCCTCTGCTACATAAATTTTGACCATCTTTTTCTTGTTTTCAAGTGTGAAAATTCAGCCATTTCAAAATCATCCTAAAACTAACCATTACTGCCTCTTATGTTGGTGTGTGTTTCCATTTTTCTGTCCCCTTATGGAAAGTAGAAACATCACTCAACACAACAAGCGCCATCTGAGCTTTGACTGGTTTAAATCCCTTTACAGCGTCCCTTTGTTTTACTGAGAAGTATATTATGAGCCACTTTGCACCTGATTAAGATTCAATCAGGAATGATTAAAGCCAAAGCAAATCTATATTTAGATAACACGTTTCATTTCAAGTGAAGCGCACAACGTGAGCCGACACGGAAGTCGCGGGCGTAAAATCTCCGAGGGCAGTTTAAAGATCAAACATTTGACAGAAGCAAACACATTTAAGAGAAAACACATAAAATAATACATGTGAGTTAAAAAAAACGAAGCATGAGTAAGATAAAATAAGAAAAAATTTAAAAATCTGACCAGCAAAAATGACTAAAACGTGCTAATTAAAACAATTTAAAGGGTAAAAAAAATAAATAAGAAAGATAATTAAGACTGTTATGTAATACAATACAAAAACAACCAAAAAAAGAAATAATTAAAAAAAGAAAACAGTCATTCTGACCAGCGACACCAGACTACTTAAAGGCACAGCTGCAAAGGAATGCAAATTAATAAAGTAATCACTTTGCAGGTTACACAAGAGACGAACTATCATTACCTGATCCTGTTTCGAGTTCTCGTTCAGTGTTTGTTAATTACCAGTCAGTCCCTGGAGCCCTTACTTATTTCCTGTTAACCTTTCAGAAATCCCTTTTAATCAGCATGCTTGATTGCAAACGTATGTATGCATTAGAGCCGCTCAGAAACGTTGACCTTTTGCCTCTTTCTCTGTCAGGACGGCACCTGGACAAGAAGGACTTGTACTGGTATTGAGGAGAGAGCGGAGAGAGCGACCTCGGCGACACCACATACCTGTTCGCTCTCTCACAAAAGCACCTGGGCTTCTCTGCTCACTCCGGTAGCTGTCAGATATTTTCTCGTCAAACAGGCCCGAGCGTCACCTGGGAGAAGACACGGAAGGAACGGCAGGGCCCCGCTCTTTTATTCCCCAGTAAAAAATGACCTCAGCATTACTAACTGGAGCAAACTTTCTGAAAGGGAACATTCACTTACAAACCTGTTCTTCAACTCTGTCACTCCTCTTTGTACGCTGTATACATAGTTGCTTCCATTTTTGTTTTTGGAGCCGGATGAAGGGCATTTTTTTCTCTTAGTAGGCCTATACCAGTAAATAGACCAGTATTAAGTTAAAGTGTGAACATTGTGAGCCTCTTGTGTATAAATGTTGATGTTAATATCTGCCTTTAGTTATCTTTAGTTCAATGTTATACACCCGAAGGAACAAAAAAAAAAAAATGAAGGATGGTAGGATGAAGGACGCGTTGTTTTTACTGTTGTTCGATGTCGTGTAATAACGTTTTCTTCCTGTAATCTTATGTAATGCAGTGTATTGAAATGTAATCATATACAAATGTGAGCTGATTGAATATCTGAGAGGACAAATAATAAAAAAAACAAACATTTATTTACATACAAACATACATTTATTTACCAAGCAACAAACAAACTGACGGGTCGGCCAAAATAAACACCCTAACACAAAGAAAACAATTAAACGCAGCTGAGCCAAAGCCACAAAAACTGAAAACTACCACGCCCATCAGATAAACATCAAACAGCCTCCACGCTGACTGACTGCGTCTCTGGTCAGGTGGAATGGAGAAAGACAAAGCCAAAGTGCCCTACCTGCTCTTATTAGTTATAATATGGCCACTAATAAACAGTATGCAGTAGTTAGAAATAGCCTCAGTTCACCCAATCACAACATCAAAGCTTCGTTTTAGCTAACGAGCAGCCTCTCTATGGAGCTCTCTGTC
Source organism: Lagodon rhomboides (assembly GCA_039737535.1). Lineage (NCBI taxonomy): Eukaryota > Metazoa > Chordata > Actinopteri > Spariformes > Sparidae > Lagodon > Lagodon rhomboides. The sequence goes on from CM077794.1 coordinate 7,254,012, forward strand.
CTGAAAAGTGGGCAGGGATACCCGAAAATGTATTTTCTCTATTTTGACATGAGCAGGGGGAGGAAAGAGACATGTACTTATTTCTTATTTTAATAAAAATATATCACCTACAGCAGTTTTTAAAGTGGCTTACCGTTCACATATGACTGTATCAGTAATGATCCGAAAAATCATGCTGACAGCGACAAATTCTGTATGATAGATACTTCTTATATGTGCATTTAACTTAACTTGTAATGGAATATTTGGATTGTGATACTGTACTAAAACAGAAAATGCCAGTCAGCTTTCATTGTCCTGGGAGATTTTGAGGGTTGATATGGAACCAATCTAAATGGAACAGTGTCGTCATCCTATTGACATTAAGTTTTCCAATCAACATTTAGTTCATAACGATACATTAAAACAAAACAACTCTCCAAATTTCCAGTTGAAAGGGACTCTGCAGAACTTCTCTGTTGTGCTGTGAGCCGGTCGTTAGTTTACGGTCAGACTCCATTTATAAAATAACGTTAGCTACTGCTGCTCTCTGAGGCACTGAGACGAGGCACTCGAGATTGTGCATAAAGGCACATCCTTTGGACTGTCTCTGGAAACCTGACCCGAATCCTCCACGTAGTAATCCACAGTCCAGCAGCATCAAACAACTTGAACAAATGGTCTGCAGGCTTGTATGACAACACAAAATGGACAGGAGAGGTTTTTTTTTTATATCACGTGACCATCCACTCACAAATGGCCAATAAAAAAAGTGATTAATATATTCCTACAAATTGAAGCTCCTTTCAGTAATTCATTCAAATACTTACTTCCCCCACCGTGTATGATTTATCTTACTTTTAGCTGTCGATATTGGGGAGACCTAAGGTGTTCAACATTGTAAAAAAACATAAAGGACACATTATAAAATGAATTATCATGTGAATAATACATTTACTGAACTGTTATCAAATGTTTCGGTTTGAATGAACCGACAGCCGGTTACGTACTGGAGCTTCGTTTGTCTTGATTGACGGACAGAACTTTTTTGAACACTTTGGAGGAAATGGCATCGAGGGAATAAAAAGTAGATTTATATAAATATAAATGACACGTACGACTACCCACTAAGTAGTGGAGTAGAGATTGTCTGTTGTGTAAGAAAATCCATTAGAGCTACACTAGAGTGCCTCTCAGACTGTGATTTCTAATTGCGTCAGGCTGAGATGAGCTTCAAATGAGTCCATACACACACTGTTCGTCATCATCGACCATCCTTAATGTTCTCACCTGTTTGTTCCTTTACCTCTTCACACATCCACGTGACCTGTTTCACTTGCAGACATACTCTCATTAAAAATGTGAGTGTTTTTAGTTCCACTCAGGGAGTCTGTTGTTATTATTGGAGCAATGTTCACACCTTGAGTTTGAACTTTACCTGAGGCTCTATGAGGAGCTTCATTAGACCTTTACACAGATGGTACTTTTTCAAGGGTGTTAATTGAAATTTACTTGATGGATGAAAATAAGGTGCCAGGCCCAACAGACCAAAAAATGTCCCACTGGTCTGAAAGCCTGTTTGCAGACAGCCCATTAATCCAACGGGCCAGTTGTTCTGATAGTACACACACTGCTAACACCAACTCACATGTAACTTAAACTTAACTGGCAATAACTCATTCTAACTCAAACTACAATCTTTTTCTAAACCAAGTATGCCTAGTTTTGATGCCTAAACGTAACTGTCTGACTCACCGTATGTAAACTTTTGGTATAAGTCAGCCAATTTGCAGACGATGGCATTCTATTCTCTTCCAACATCTCGGAGGTAGAGTTTACAAAATCCCGATCAGTGTCAATGATCAATGCTGCATTCATGTGCATGCATGGTGTGTTTATGTGTGTCAAGTTGGAATGTGGGAGCAGCACGGTTGATGTTTTGCATTTTGTCGCTTTCAAAACAACAAATTGACGGCTGAATAACTTTCTGTTGGAACGATGGGCACTCTCAGAAAAAAGGTCATGAATTTGTAAAGTCTAGTCTGGTAGAACACTGATCGATTTAACATTATCATGGTGTTTTGAGAAGAAAACAAGGGTTTTCACCTTGAACACTAAGACCAGGACTGTTTCTGTTGCTTATACTTGTTAAGATGATGATTCTGATGTGTTTAGTATCGGCTCAGTCAGAGATACGTGACGCCTGTATCCACATTTCACTACAGGCACCATTCACAGCTACATATGGACATACATATCTTCACATGACGGGTGGGTGGATTATTGATGGCGCTGAGCTAATATTAGTTCCTTCCCATCTGGTACGGTATTCACCATTAATGGGTTACCAAATGGCCTTTTGGGCACTGTTCCCGAGGGCTCAAGGACCTCAAGCCAGGTGCAGGCACTGGAGGAGTGAAAGGCCTTTCATTAAACTGTGCTCAGGGTCTCGACATCGCGCAATCAGCCCCAAGGATTCATCATTTCCTGAGCAGAGAAATACCTCAACTGTCAACACCGAGGAAGTCAAACAACAGCAATGACTACACAGCTATAAATAGACTTCCTTGTAGACAATACGGTGTATAGGCACCGTCTCCCAGGCTGCATCTGTGTGTCGTCTCCTCATCAGCTCCGGAAACAAATGTATCCACCATCTGGTGAACAAAAGCAAAGAAGGTGCAACGGAAATGACACAACTTATTATTACTATCTCATTATTTCTTTTGATTCAGGCCGATGACATCCTCTGGAATATGACTGACGAGGATTAAAATTGAACTGAACCGATTTGTTCACATTCGTACAGGCCACAGGCTCCGTACCAGGTGGACATTTGTACAGACGTCTCATATCATGCTCACATTCCATGTTTATTCCCCAGATCCCAATCTGTTCGAGCATCTGTCAGACGTGCTGGAGAAGGTCTGATCCATGGAGGATATAACCTCTCTCAGTAGCTGCACCGTGGCTCCGGCTCTTTTCGTATTCTGCTGGTCTTTGTCTGAAACGATTTCTTTCTCGCAGCGCTTTAATTATGAATTTTTCTCTTCGCTCTCTAACCTTTCTTTGAGTATCAGCCAATATCTTTCTATTGATTTTGTCTGTGTGACCCACCCTGCTGAGAATATCTTATGTCATCTTTGCACAAAAACAGCTCAGAGTTATAAAAAATCACAATAAGCTGATTTTGGTACAGACAGACGGATTTTCATTTCAAAATAAAATTAAAGGGCAGACTGACCAAATATTTACAAGACAAAGACGAATAAAAGACTGATAATAAGAACAAAAGCCAAGTTTGAAGTGCTGTATCGTAGGCAACTGGACTTGTTCCGGTTTCTTGTAGACGCTTCACAAAGAGTCTTGTTCAGTTGTTCTTTAGAATGACAGAAGCCTCATGGATAAAAGGTTGAAACGTCTTCAAGAAACTGAAGCAAGTCCGGTAAGATGCCTACGACACAGCATTTAGAAATACCGCGACCTGGATGACTGAGAATCTACGCCAACAAAAAACAAGTTTTATTAACATAAAGCTGAAAATCCAAAGTGAAAAGTCCAAGTCCAGACTCGAACAATATGAAATCCAAAGGGCAACGAAAAACGTTGAACAAAAGGAGTAAAACGGGAACCGGGGAACACAGAATGCAGGACTGACACGAGGAAAACCGAACATGAACACAGGAGAACAGACGAACATGAGGGGAAAACACAAACTAAACTCATGAGGGGATGAGGTGCAAGTCAAGAGACACTAAAGAGGATGATGTGAAACAGATCTAGGGGGAAAATCAGACCGGGGGAAGAGCACAGGCGGAAAACACAAGAGGATTATGTAACTACAAAATAAAACAGGAAATAAGTAACCAAACACCAAAGCATGACGGATATTAAGCAGCCTCTGTTGTCAACAACAAAAATCATGCAAATGTGCTTCATTTAGTTTGTTTGTGGCTTCGGATGAGTTTCTCTCAACCCCCAGACAGTCTGGATGGATGGACGGTCTTTGTTAATCCTCATTTGGCTTTTTTTTCTTTCTTTTTTTTTGCTTTTTCTTTTTGAAAGATGCAGCTCGCTCAGCCTCGCTCCAGACAAAGTACTGATTGTTGGTGCATTCTCAAACAATCATGTGTTATGTGGGAGCCATCCGGTCGTCCTTCACCAACCTGGCTGGCAGCTTCAGTTCTGTAACGAAACGTCAGACTTCACTGCAGCTGCCGGAAAGTTTGAAAGAAGAGGGAATTATTGTAGCATAAAATTCAGACGGAAAAAGAAAAGCACACATATAAGGCATTTTTCCTGACGTGAGCTCGCCGATACAGATGTAAAAACTAACACCCTGCAGTCTCTCAACTCTCTCAAGATCAGCATAGCAGCAGGTGCTTGTTAGAAGAACACTTCATCACTCTTTGCCTTAAAGAGCTCACATGGAGTGAGCGGTGTAAAAAAAAAAAAAAGAGACAGATTCAGGGGCAGGAGAAGCTGCAGCAGCGATGGATCTGAAGAGCTTATTGTTAACGATTTATGAATCTCTTCTTTCAAATATAGGAAGAAGATCGGCAGCAGGTGTGGAGGAGGGAAGAAGCTGAGACAATCTGCATTACTCCAGAAGGCAGGTGTGGAATCAGCCGCCCTGCAGGCTTGAAACCATAATCCCCCTTCCTCCCCCGTGTCAGGCGTAATCAGGTTGATCTGAGGCCCATATGGGGGGGAGGCGGTGAGGGGGATCGGGTCTGCAGCGATGACTCTCCCATCGAGCTTTCACCAAAGTCAATGATGCTGATTGCAGAGCAACAGGACGGGGCGTTAGGTGTTCGTGGTTGCTGCGTGTGGTCTCCATCTGACACCAGCAGTGACCATAGCGATTTGAGATTTACAGTGATCTCTCCCGCGATGGTGGTGTCAGAGAGCAGAGAGACGAGTGAAGAAGGTGTTGGGTTGTGATGTGTTAATGTGTCAGTGAATAATGATCTCATTACATGTCTAATTTGAATGCAATTCAAGGAAATACCAAAACCACTTGACTGAATTTTGGTGTTGTCTAAAGGACTATACTGGTGTTTTGGCACAATTAAAGGTCCAGTGTGAAGGATTCAGGGGGATATATTGGCAAAAATGTGATTTAATAATCAGGATAATGTTTGTATTAATGTATAAGATTAAAATCATTGTGTTTTCCTCACCTTATAATAAGCCCTTAATATCTACAGAGGGAGCGAGCATCATGTTGCACCACCATTTTTCTACAGTAGCCCAGAACGGACAAACCAAACACTCACTCTGGAGACAGGGGTATTTAGTCGGTTGCCATCTGCAAACTCACCAGTAGATGTCGCTACATCCTACAAACTGAATATTCAAGATCATTTAATACATCTTACGTATAAACGTGGTATGAAAATTGACACTAATCAAACAATTTGGATATCTACATATTCTGAGATTATGATGAAAGCATCTGTTAACATGTTTAAAATGAATCCACTGTCTACAAACGCCGAAAATTACACATTTTTGCTCTGTAGGCGCATTTTTGCTGAATGACAGCGGTGCTAACTGAACACTTTGCATTTCCTGTGATGAGTCGACTTCAAAATAAAAGTCAATTTACCTTTTTTTATATAATTGTGTTTTAATTTCAACAGAATATGAAAGTGTAGTTCAAATTAGTGTGAAGCAATGAATAAAAATAAGATTATGTTATATTTTTGACATCAGGTCGTGGGATGGAGGAGGAGGAGGGGTAATGGAAGTGTTAGACCCCCCAAAAGGTTCTGTTTTCACTCCTTCAAGGTTCATTGTGACTGATAATAAGTATAATAATTGTGCATTACCATAAACTGTGATACTGTAAAACTGTGATGGTGGCACCATTAAAATCTCAAATTTAACACTGATCTGTAGTTTGCTTTGAGTGAAGTGATCCATTGTTGTGTCTGTCTTTGTGGTTGTAGATGTGGTGTTGAGGTTAGAAGTGCAGACGTCTTCACTTCTGTCACATGCAACAATAAATTAACTCAGACAAGTTTTAGTTCAAGTCTATAAGCTCACACAATGCATGCATGAATAATAACTAGTGGTCGTCACTCTTGAAAATGGTTTACCGCAAAATCAATAAGATCGAAGCACAAAACACAAAGAAACAGTGGACTGGTTCTTTTCTGTTACTGTGGAGGGCTGAGCACAAAATAAACTGCTGAACAGGTGTGAAACTTTCTTTGTCTGGTGACTTACTTTGTACGCAGCGGTCTGGCACAGAAAGCAGTGATGAATGTGAAACGCACAGCTTTGCAAAAAAACCCATGAAAGTGTGTGTATCTGGAGCGGAACACCCTCAGTGATCCTCTCCGGTGTGTAACCTCAGTATTGGACAATCTGGCCTATATCTGAAAAAAATCCTTTACAATCCAGAACAAGTCAGTGCAGCAGCTCATGCAGATTTAATTCACGGCTGAAAAAGCGTGGGGGGATTTTCTGTATTTACACAGGCCACTGTGATCCAAAAGACTCATTAGAATAACTGGAGGGTGTCTAAGAGAGGGGGGAAGAAAAAGAGAGAGTGTTTGTGCGCGGAACAGAGATGTGGGGGGGAGGTATTTACACACATTAAAGAGGTATAAAGAAGGGCACAGGGCACGCTCACCTCTCCTCGCACTGTAATAACCGCCTCGTATCGGCCCTCACAGCGTCTGGAGCTGCACTGGGGCTCTGCGCTTCACGCTGCGCGCCCGCGTCCACCTCCTCTCCAGCCCTCTGCGCCCCCCTCTCACTGCTATGGTCTTCCACACGCGCGGCTACAATTTCAGCACCACGGACAGCTCTCTCTCCTCTTCCTCCTCCACCTCCTCCTCCTCCACCTCCAGCCTCAGCACCGACGCGTCCACGCTGCCGGACTCCACGGCGCCCCAGAGCCCCGGCGGGCTGAGCCGGACCGGCCACACGGTGGTGGCAGCATGCCTCGGCTTCATCCTGGTGGCGGGAATCCTCAGCAACTTCCTCGTCCTGCTCATCTTCGCAAAGTTTCGCTCCCTGTGGACGCCCATCAACCTCATCCTGCTCAACATCAGCCTGAGCGACATCCTCGTCTGCGTCTTCGGGACGCCCTTCAGCTTCGCGGCCAGTGTGCACGGCAGGTGGCTGATCGGGGAGCAGGGCTGCAAGTGGTACGGGTTCGCCAATGCCCTGTTCGGTGAGTGGCATGTGATGAACAGACGCATCTGGAACTTTTAGTTTAGTTTGGTGTCGTTGTTTTGCAGCCGCTTGTGTTGAATGTGGGAGGTTTCATGGAGAATCCAGAAAGTTACTCTGATGTGAATGTTTGTCAGGGAGTCATCCAGAGATTAAAACTGGAGAAACTGATATTTTGACCTCCATGTTGCACACGTGCATGTGCTGGGATGTGCAATTACGGTCAAATGGAATGTGTGGTTTTGTTTCTGGTGACCTAATAATATTAATATGTCACAATCCCAGTAGCTCTAACTAAATGCGAGCAGTGTTTATATTGTTATCATGATATGAGACTATATGTCGTCTCAGATTGTAGTTGATGATGTCATTTTTTAAACTTATCAAACATGTTCTTCACTGGAACTAATTGCTGTGAAAATACAGGAAAATGTGCACAGCAATGTACTGTTCTTTGTAAATACAGTCAAATACTGTAAACGTTGATGTCTCTGAGGAACCCACATTACTTTAACAATTGTAAAACCATTAGTTTATATCAGTTTTGTACTGTAAATGTCACAATATACAGTACTTTAATGTTTTTTTTACAGTAATAAACTGTTTTATGGAGATTACAGTATGAAAAATGGCATGCTGGCAACTGTGGCTGTCAGTACTGTAATATTTCTACAGTAATAAACCGTTGACAGTAAGTAAAGTGTAGAACAATAGTTTTGTGTTGGCGCCTGTAGCTGTCAGTGTTTTACTCTGGTTTAACAGGGAAAACTGTTACAGTGAACTTGTTTTAACACTTTCCTTTACTCTCTTAGTTCTCTTATATCCACATTACTGATGATTCTTGATCAAAAATCTGATTGTGTTGATATTTTGTGAAAATAGGGGTGACGAGGTGTAACAGGTGTAACTCAAAAACCGTCTTCGCTGACGGAGCTAATTTGTTACGTTATAAACTTCAGTGACTGTACTGTAACAATGTATTTAAGTGGTTTTATGAAATCTGTTTAACACAGTCCCTCCCAGGGGTGGGGATCACAGAGTAACTCACGATATGTTGCCCACGTTAACGATAGAATCGCGACACAGCAGCCGACACCAGCTGATAATACATCTCAATATCCGTCCAACTGAAGAAAACAAAATACCCCTAAAAGTGCAAAGTGTGTGGCTTTATGTATCTATTCACCATATTGTGGTGAGAAGTCTCAGCTAAGAGCCTCTTCATCACACACAATGACTGTAACTCGTCCATGGTTTGATTAAAATGTTGATATTTGGCTCCAGCATGTCACTAATCGTATCTTAAAAGGAAGCGTCGCGATATATCGTCGTATGGATACCGTAACTCCGCTGTTACAACCGTCCGAGCATGCACAGACAGTTATAACACGACTTCAGTTTACAGAATAAACCAGTCAAATACTCAAAATGACTGTGACCGTTCATCAGCCCAGTTATCATGTTGCCCAGGCCCAGCATTATCGATCAAGGTATACATCGTATATTGCGATATATAGCCTAGAAATATTGCAAACAATCCAGACGTTGTTCATTCTTATCTATCAAAACCACACGCGTCATCCTCATGGTGACAGAACGAACAGTAAAGGATCACCCAAGTCTTTAGCATTCAATATGCATAGAAATATCTCAGTCTGGACCGAGGAGGTTTGACAGACGACATTTCCAGCCAGGCAGGCTGAAAAAGGAAAATAAACGGCAGCACTTGAACATTATGTTTCTCCTTGAAGGTCTCTTGGCCTTTAAAAAGTCCGTCTCAATAAAAGACGACAGGAACGGTTTCCCACACACATTACGCTGCTGAGCTGCAGTCAGTCACAGAGCTGAGGTCAGTCACTAATATCTACACTATAATTACCCCCCTGATTTGTACGGTACATTTAGTCCCCGGCTTTCACGGCTCTGTCAGGACTCACAGAATAAAAGAGAAGCACATGCTTATATAATGTTGTATAATTCTCACACGTACTGCAGACTGGCAGGTGGATCAAGTACTAAGATCCTGACTTAAAGATTATGGTAAACACAACACAAAAAGCATATATGAATGTTTACTTTCTTTCTTTCTTTCTTTCTTTCTTTCTTTCTTTCTTTCTTTCTTTCTTTCTTTCTTTCTTTCTTTCTTTGTCTTTCACATTGGTCGGTGGCGTTGTTACGAGCCATAAGGCTGCCAAGTTCAACTCTGTGGGGAGATTTTCCAGCTGTTTTTTTTTTGCCGACCAAAACCGGTTATTGTCCTTTGAACCGTCTCCGGCTGTTGTTGTGGCGATCAAAACTCAGTCGGCTATTTTAAGCCAAGCTGTGATGTTTTCCTAACCCTAACCAAGCGTTTCTTTGTGCCACAACCTATAGCAGACCGTAAGCACAGTGTTGTGACGAGAGAGAAACAGAAAATTTAACCTAAAGAAAACGTAAAGTAGCGACATATGAAATGTGGTTTTGCGGAAATATACATAGCTAACATTTATTCTGGTGATTGAGTTGGCTCTAGTGAGGTTTAGGTACAAAAAAACACTTGGTAAGGGTTCGGAAATTATCATGTTTTGGCTTAAAATACCCGTTTTTGGTCGCCACAGCAGCAATGTCGCCTGTAACTCCATCGTGGTCTCCACCTCCCGGATCAGGTCATTAACGTGACCTGGTGCAAAATGTTGGCCGTAAGCATTTCTGCAAACCACTGAAACGTACAAATGTGAACGTGTCATTGGTTCGCAGAAATGCTTACTGCCAATATTTTAAATTGGCAATCGGGCTGCCTTCAACTGCACTCTTGGGTTGCAACCAGCAATATTTGTGTTGTGATTGATCCATTTTCTTGATTAATCGATCAGATGTTTGGTCTTGGAAGTGTAAGAACATGGGGGAAATATGTGTGTCAATGTTTTCCAAAGCCCTACAGAAGACGTCCCATAATGTCATTGCAGCTCCAGTGCACTCATTGACTAAAAGTCCTTGTCGGGAATAATTACTGTAAGAATTGATCATTTCTTATCATTATCTGTCTTCCCTCTTCAAGGCATCGTGTCCCTGGTGTCCCTGTCTGTCCTCTCCTATGAGCGCTACACCACCGTGCTGCATTCCTCCAAGGTCGACATCTCAGACTTCAGGAAGGCCTGGTTCTGCGTCGGGGGCACCTGGATCTACTCTCTCTTCTGGACCTTGCCGCCGTTCCTGGGTTGGAGCAGCTACGGGCCCGAGGGACCCGGCACCACCTGCTCCGTCCAGTGGCACCTCCGCTCAGCCACCAGCGTCTCGTATGTGTTGTGTCTCTTCATCTTCTGTCTGCTGCTGCCCCTCCTGCTCATGTTCTACTCGTACGGACGTATCCTGGTTGCAATCAGGAGGGTGAGTTCTTAATAATTCCTACATACTTCAAACTATTTTGATTCACATATTCACTGACAAAACAAGACAAAAACATTTAGGTGAAGGTTTTTGATAACTAATAAATACACTTTTGCTGATGTTTTACAAGAAAAAATGTATTAAAGGAGCAATTTGGAAGAAATGGCCAGAATTTTAGTTTAAAAACTCCACGAAGCTTCAGTCTGATAGCACCTGTAGGTTAAGCCGGAGGGGTTATATGCCAGCTTTTAGTGGAAATAAATAAAATAAACTCACAAAATGTCAAGAAATGAAATACTCTTACAGAATAGAACACACTTCTATTTTACTTTGAACTTACTGTTGCCGCCCAGAAGTCATAGTCCTGGTCAGAGCCGCTGTAAATCACCTCTGTAGTTTATCCCCTGTCTTCTAACTGACCTCAGTCGGTCTTGGAGGCTGCGTTCAGTTCTCTCAGGCGTCAAGATCCAGTTGAGCTGGGCCCTGTGATCTGATGTCCTGGTCCTGACAATCTCTAGGGTCACTGGCTTCATGGCTAAATATGTGGAGACTTGGCTAATGGACTGGAGGATTGCAGGTTCAATGCCCACAGAATCAGTACGGAGTAGGAATGGCAGCTGGAGAGGCGCCAGTTCGCCTCCCCAGCCCTATCGAGGTGCTCCTGACCGCTCAGGGCTCCTGTTTACAGCTGTTGTTCATATCTCTGGCATCTCTCCATACACTAATGCATGTGTACAGGTCATGTTGTCACGTATCTCTGGTGGTATGCTGCCCCCTGCTATCTTCAAACACTGGTCATATTTTACATATCACACCTTTAAAATAGCATTTTAAAGTGTCTTATAGGGGACAGAACCCATAAAGGAAACACATACAATTCAAATTAAATTCAAGGGCCATTTCTTTCTGTGGGTTGTTTCACTTAACAACAGATGGCAGCTCAGAGTCAGGGTGACTTAAATATAGATACAGATGTGTGTGTGTCATTAATAAGCAGATGCCATATCTGTGCCTGCAATTATGAAGTGTGTTTAATTACTGTCTCCGTCATGCTTGACTAATATCTTACAGTAAAACCATCCTGAAGGGTGCCGAGACACTTTATTCTCAACTTCACAGAGGTGTTTTTGGCTCACTTTCCATCATAATTGTTTTTAAATGTCCTGGTCATTAAACGAGACACACATGTGCGACGATTCAGTATTAATACACACACAAACTGGCACAGATTGTGTGTAGACAGCTGTCATTTCGCCTTTCGCCGTGTCCATGTGCTCAGCTATGACACCTAAATGGCTCCGTCGTCGCACTCGAGCTGTCAAGGTGCTCTTAAAATATAACATAAAGATGGTGGCTCGGAGGTTGAGTGATGGCTGTCAGACTCCCGCTGACACTTGCTCGTGTGTTTTCAAGGTAATTTCAAGGAGCTTCGAGCCAGATAATCCTCGGAGCCACCGCTCTGTGTTTACAATCTTACAATCAATTTATCCAGCCGGAGAGGCGATGAGGGGCGATGTCTTCAGGGGAGCGCGCTCTCGCCTGGCAGTGACCCCCTCTCAGTCTGCGGTGACTCATCCCCTCCTTGGTGCGGCTTACATAAACTTGCTGGTTGTACAAATAATTGCTAATTAAGGGCTCCCAGTTGGCATCGGGTCCCATTCATGCACCTTTTAGCTACTACTCCTATCAATGAATCACCCAGGGGGTATTTTTAGATCGTGGCAGCCACCCGTTACTATTGGATACCGGCTATTATGTAAGGACCTCCATTTCTTCTTTAAACTCTGCGCCCCCGAGGGAGTCAGAGCCCAGAAGGGCTTTGCAGACCTGATTACTGTACCGGTGAATGAGGGGATCAGCCACACCAGTCGCCCTCCGACTGAGAGCCACGCTTCAGGCCTTTTCTTAGAAACTGAGCAATCAGTCTGTGGATCCCTCTGAAGGGGGCTTAAAGTGGCACGTCAGAAGGTGCGATGACATTTATATCAACAGCATCAGCACGGCTCAAGACTGGATTTTCATGTTTTTCTCTCTTCACATGACAGCATCACATCTGAATTTCATTCAGGACGCTGAATCTGTAGCGCTTCATCTACGAGCTCACACACACTTTTAGAGATTGTGCGACATGGCGACGTGACGTGATGTCAAAAAGTCACAAAATTAAAGGGGCAGGTTACTGAAGAGGCGTTTGAGGAGCAGGAAAAAAGCCCAAAAAAAGTGTCATGGGCCTCTTTGAAAGTCTATTTTAAAATTTATAAGGAGAAAAACTATGACAAAATCTTGTGACCGCCTCCTAAGAGGTTAAATAGCTGGACCTCCACACCGGCTAGTTGGACCAGTCCCAGCCTAGTCAAGCGAGCAGGAACTGACGAAGCCTCTTGGATGAGAGGTGAAACGTCAAAAAACAAATCCAGTTGCGTTCGATTCAATTTCCTTGAGATAACTATGACCTGGATGAATGAGAATATTCACAGGCTATGACAAAATGAAAACTGAGCTAACATAACATAAGAAAAGGAAAATACTACAAAAAATAAATGAAGAGAGGAAGCCCACAATATGGGCAGAAAAACCAAAACAATCTACAAGTTGACAACAATCTAATAAAAACAAGAAATACATTACAGGGGAAAATAATATATTTATGTACTGTATATATTCTGACGTGTCTTAGTCTTTTTGCTCAGATAAGACTGAATTACTGTGATCTAGCTGCAGGAATCACTGCTGGCTGACTGTCCACAGAGGCTTTGACCAAATATCATACAAGGTGAAGTGTAATTGAGCGTGTGAGAGGTTTGCAGCAGTTTGACAGAAAACGGCGTTCTCTCTCCTCGAGGACCTCCTTCACCGGCCAAGAACACCCTCATTTATTTATTAAACGCTGTGATGAGCATCACAGTGGTAATTACAGAAGACCAAAGGGTTTTTTTGAAATCAATACTGGGGAGGTGACAATCACCACGGACCAGATACGGCTCTCGGCTTATCGGAGCTAAATTTAGTCCAACGGCCGCAGCAGTTCAGTAGCCGAGGAGAGAAACAGCAGGAAGGGAGGTAATGAAACACGTCAGAGCGTGTGTGGTGGTCACATATACACCTGCAGCCCATTTTCCTCTTGGTGACGCTCCCAGGTGTGATTCATGAGCGTGCGTTTTATGATTCTGCCACTTGATGGCACTAAAGAAAAACATATTCGGTTTTTTAGTGGGTTACAGAGTGGGGTTCTATCAATCACAGAACATTTCTGGGGACGGGTCCAACAGAACACGGTGCAGGAAAACAAATAAAACACAGAGTTGCCTGCGGGTGAAGAAAAAACTACCTTGTCTGCCTCTCCAGCCTTACAGCCTCAGAGACTCATAGGAAATGACACAGATGAACGCCTTTTCTTTAATTATACCAGTCAAGTTAATATCAGGTGATATTATTGTCAGAACAGGTACAGTAAGACCCCACAGGTGAACAGGGTTAGACACCATTAGACTTCTCCAGTTAATTACTACACTGTACATTTTAAAAGTTGATTTAGGGAACCAAGTACCCAAGAAATACTGAGTAAAGCAGACTATTCTGTTTAAGTTTTACCAGCTAAGAGGTTTTAAAAACTTAAAGTTATTGGTCTACTTTACTTGGTAATTCTGAGTAAAAGTCAGCTTTTAAAATGTGGAGTTTAGAGTCAAAAGTTTTAATCGAGGGAATTTTGGATTTGTCTTTTATCGCTCTATAAATCAGACAGACATAAATAATCTATTTTTGCCATGTTTCAAGAAATAGGATGTTATACAATCAGGCTATGAAAGATTTTTGAACAATACCCTCAGTAAAAACCTTCAGAATATAGATAGAAGTAAAACTGGAAGGTCTGGTGTATGTCAGTGTTACTGAAGTGGAGATGTCTGGCAAGAATCGTTTTATTTAAACTTCCTTCCAGCATTTTTTGTTAATTTATTTTCCTTTTAATCAGAAACTACTTAAATCAGGCTACCTTAAATATTAAATATGAACTCATTTCCATGAGTGTCCATAAAATAGATCTGAACAAAAATAAACACCTAAATATGGATTCTGGACATTTTCCTTCCACAGGCAACATCTTCCAGAAGAAAGAATATCTCAAACTCTAAAAATCCCTTTAACCTGCTCACCTGTTCCTCTGCTCCTCCTTCACGTCTCCAGGCGGGTAAGATCAATCTGCTGGCAGCTCAGCGCAGAGAGCAGCACATCTTGGTGATGGTGTCGTCCATGGTGTCCTGCTACATGCTCTGCTGGATGCCCTACGGCGTCATGGCGCTGGTGGCCACCTTCGGCAGGTCGGGACTGGTCACGCCCATGGCCAGCGTGGTGCCCTCCATCCTGGCCAAGTTCAGCACCGTCGTCAACCCCGTCATCTACATTTTCTTCAACAACCAGGTGAGAGCGGCACGCAGGGTGGCGATGAATGAGGACCTGAGCGTCACCGTCTCTGTTGCATGTGTTACTGGACTGAAATGTTACGAAGACCTGTTGGTTAAAAAATATGGACGAGTTTTCTGCTCTGAAAAGTGAAGCTGAAGCAAAAGTGCAGCTTAAACCTGCACTCCTTCTAATGGCCACCAGGGGGCGACTCCATGGGTGTCAAAAACATGTCAACATGACCCTGCTTCTCACTTTGATTTATACCCTCAGTAAGCAGACTCCTCATGAGTTGATGGTCTCAGCTGCTAGTTTCAAGTCTCCTTCAATACAGAGCGAAGTTAATTTAGTAAATGATGGTCCGGTTTAGAGAAAAAATAGACGATTAAGCGAGGTGTGCTTTCGGGCTTCCTTGTGATTGACAAGTTGCGACAATCAGGATATCTTCCCCAGCTCCCCAGTCTATCTGCAGACACACAATAGCTTCAGGACACAGCTGCTAATGACAAACCATCAAAGTGGCTAGGTTTAGGCGCCAAAAATACTTGGTTAGGGTAACGAAAAGATCTCAGAGCCACACCCAGAGCAAGTTGTCCTGGCTTGACTGCTTTGTGTAAAGGACTCTCACTCAGAAAACCGGGAGATGAAGATAACTTCTCCCTTGTGCGTCTTTTCCCTCAAGTCGATAAGCATTAAGAAAACATGATTTGTCCTGGAGCAGCATTATCTCTGATGCTCGGGGAGCAATGCCAACATCAGATTGAGCGTTG
Source organism: Lagodon rhomboides (assembly GCA_039737535.1). NCBI lineage: Eukaryota > Metazoa > Chordata > Actinopteri > Spariformes > Sparidae > Lagodon > Lagodon rhomboides. Next base: position 7,269,713 of record CM077794.1, read on the forward strand.
GTTTACACTCGCGTTGAAACAGTTATTAAATGTAACCTACGTAGACGTCTAAAAATCTTGAATTTGTGTCTTCATAGCTTTAGAGTCATGCTTGTGAGAAATGACCATAGTCTCTTCTGCTTTCACACAGTTTTATAGATGCTTCGTGGCCTTTGTGAAGTGCAGCGGGGAAGCACGGTCTGTTCCCGGAGAGGAGCAGCCGATAAGGAGGACACAGTTGTCTGGTTTCTTCTCCGTCCACAGACGAGCCTCCCTCAGCTCCTCACCACCCCAGATCCTCAGCAGCCACAGAGGCGGCGCCCTCGGCGGCCGACACAACGACCGCCACACTCTTGTCGTCCACTACACCCCATGAAAACTTTATTTTTTCCAGCGGTTTCGTCTGACAGACTGTTAGAATGTTTCTGAATTACTGTCCAGAACCTAAAGTGCAACTGCAAGACGCAAAGTTTCCCTTTTCCTCTCAACATCCTGCTCTTGGTTTTACATATGGAGATGAATGTCACCCACCGCCAACTCTTCAACATTTGAATGTAAACTCAGTGCCGTGTGGTTCATGTGCTGACCTTCCACACATGCTCTGAGCGAATGCGTGCAGGTTTGACCGAGTTAAAGCCGTCGTCAGTTCTCTGAGAGACTCTGAGCATGCAGAAACAATGAATGTATTTTGTAGTTTATAGAAAAATAACGTGCGTCGTCACTCATCAGTTAGATACAGAAGCCTTGAGGGGTAAGTGAGAATTATTTTCTAAACCTAATCTAAATTTATTTTTCCCTCTGTTCATGACTTTGGGGGAAAAAAGTTTTGCCATGTTTCTAAGTTCCTCAAAAAAGAAAATGTGTTCCATCTGTGAAAACATGTGAAAATAAAAACTGAAAATGTGTGAAACAGAGTCATTTTTTTTTTCTGTGTTTGGAGTCAAAACACAGATTTTTTTTTTTTCTCTTATGAAATTTTTTTTTTTTCTTGTGAAAGAACTTTAAAAAAGGAAGAAAAAAAAGACCATCAACAAAAAAACAAACAATTAAAGATGTTTTTTGATTTTTGAAGTATCGTCTTGTATTTTTATTTTTTTACCTCTTCATCTTCTACTTTTTCTACACTACAAAAAGAGAAAAGTGTCGAATCAAACACCAGCATAGTTATTAGTACGATATAAAGTTGAGTTGTTGATTCAATTCATTTTCTTTTCTTGAGGATTTTTTATTTGTTTTATTTTGAGTATTAAAGAATCGTTTGTGGCTTGAATACAATTGCATACATTTATTATGTTTTATACTCTAACAACACTCTTACTGTGTGCAGCATACATAATGTGCAGAGCTCCCTCTAGTGGTCCGCAGAGGAATCCCAGACGTGTTTTTTTGGTCGTCCATCCATCCCGATATGTCGAGAGCACCTTGTGGGAAATTCTTCAAATGTGGCACGAACATCCACTTTGACTCAAGAATGAACTGATTACAATTTGGTTGTTTAAAGGTCAAAGGTCAAGTGAGCTGTGACCGCAAAAAAACACAATTTGAGCCAATACTCAAAAAATTCAAATGATAATCTTGACAAAATTTTTACACAAACGTCAAATAGGATAAATTATGAAGTTTTCACATTTTTTATTCAAAAGGTCAAAGGTCAACTTCAGTATGAAGCAAAAATGTTCTACCCATTGTTCAACACCGTAGCTCAGGAAGAGCAACATGAGTGGCGCGCGGAGGCAGTAATTCTAGTTTGAAAATGAAATATGTTAACTTCAAAACACAATACCGATCTAGATGCTGCAGAATTTGGAATGAAAATAAGGTTTGCTATATGTAGCCATGTTCATGCATGTCACGTGCACGGATATCATCAACCATCACAAGCTCAACTCAATCTGTGATGGTAAGATAAGTGTGTGAAAACATACAAAAAACACTGCGAACGTGGCTCCAAACAGGAACTATCGGGAAGCAGGAGGAGAGTATTCTGAGAAACTCTGTTGAAACTGAGGCTGAGCGCAATCGAAGCGTCCGCAGCACCTGCTGTCGTTAGCAGCCAACAGTAAGCTGAAGCGAGTCGGCCTATGCCGATGTATTTTCAACATCAGTCATACACGTGGTACCTTTTCGAAGTTGGTACGTGGCATAAAGAGTTTGAGAAACACTCGCCAAATGTTTCACGACTGTATGTTGCAAGGTGGTGACGCCATCATGGTGACTAAACAGAAACACAGACACCTGGAAAACCACTCAAAACTGCTTCCGCGGCATGATGACGAAGGTTTTCAGTCATCGTCGTCATGGCAAATCTAAGTGCGGTATCGTAGGCAGCTGGACGTCGGTTTCTTGAGGACGTTTCACCTCTCATCCAAGGGGCTTCCTCAGGTTCTAACCAACTGGAGGCGAGTTGCAGGCCTTTCAACTCTGTGTCCGAGTCGCTAAGGACAGGTGAGAGCTCTGAGCTTCAGAGTCGTTAGGGCCATGTGTGGGTCGTTGACTTAGCTCGCCTTCGTGTGGGTTGCTAGGTGAGCCCAGGTGTGAATGGCTGTGAACCCACACAGACTTTGAAAGCCTTCAAATTCCCCTCCAGTTAGTTAGAACTGAAGAAACCTCATGGATCAGAGGTGAAACGCCTTCAAGAAACCGAAACAGGTCCAGTTGCCTATGATACAGCACTTCTGTGGTTGCTCCTGCTATGATAGGTGTCTCCAGGATGACTTTTTTTCTGTGATGACACACACAAACAGAGACTCACAAGGTAAAAACAAAACCAGCCCCGCTGTCACTGCAGCTGTAACAGTAACACTTGGTGGGTTTTCTGCTCATCTTGTAGGTATTTCCAGTATTGCGTCGGTAGTCACCAGAAAAGGAAGTGGCTGTAAAGTTTACCAGTGTAATACCTTTATCGGAGACAAACGCTGAACTGACCTGCTTAAGTGCAGAGGCTAACAAACTATTTTGTAACCGCCATGCAGCCAAAACCGTTGCGCGACAACAACATGGTTGCATCTGCTAAGTTGCATTACGGTCTCATGCAGCGCTCTGCGACCTACTATGGGAATATGCCACATGAAAAACGTTTCACAGTGGCCTCATCGGGCTGTGTGGGTTCAGCAAAAAGCATTAGTGGCTCTCATTCCAGGCATCGTGTCACCACAACCAAGCAGAGTTACATATACTGTGGTTCAAGGAGACCCCATCGAGTGTCTGAGTAAACAAGTAGTCAGCAAAATTACAGCCGGTTTAAAAACACAATCTGATTCTGATCATCAGAAAAATGATGATTATCGGATCTAAAAATAAGTTGACAGAACACTATACACCACACATACATGTAAATATATGTATAATTCACTTTTACTTGTACTTTTGATACTTACATACACTAAATATCAGATATTTTAAGACTTTTACTCAATTATGACTTTTGGGTGCCTTTAACAACACTTCATATTCATACAGACAGCTTTTCTTTAGGTGTCACTGACACATTACACTGACTTCGATGAAGGGAACCGAGTTATTTCTCTAATTCATATTTGCGGCTGCTGTGGTAATATGTGCTGTGGTGTTTTCACACATCCAAACTGTGTGAAAATACCATTGAAAACTGGATACATGGGGCATTTGGTTGTCTAATGGGTCCTACTTAGAATACTATTATGGTACTTTATGTCAGACTACATGATAAACTAAAACCTTCACAGGAATTTGTTTATCACTGGCAAAAAAAACACACACATTGCCACAATTACACAGAAATACTGAGTAATACAAAACCTCATGGCATTGGTGACATTTAAAAAAAGCACATATCACACACAGACGAGGGAGGAAATGCAAAAAAGCTAACACACACACACACATACACGCATGAACACATAAAGGTCAGAGTTCTGCATGTTGCGTTCAAAGCTTCCAGGAAGTAGCAAGAGAAAAAAACTCAGTTGCTTGAGAGAGCAGCAGCTCAGAAGTGCATGGGATGTCACGGACGCCAGGCCTCTCTAGGTTTCACCACTCCTCCTCTCCACCATGATCAACACTTACCACACCAGCCTGGCAGCACCGCCGGTGCCTCCGCGCCTCAACAGGTCCGACCCGGTCCTCTTCCCAGCTCCACTTCCATCGTCAGGGGGCCACAGCAAGTCCCTCATCAGGTTCTTGGTCGGCGTGGCGCTGCTGCATTTATTCCTGACGGTCGGCGGATTCATCTATCTGTACCAGAGAGATGCAAGGGTGAAGATTTTTAACTAAGTCTAATTTAGATGTATTTATAATTGGTGCTGCTGAATCTTTTATTGTAGTAATTAAAAAGAAATCCTCCAAGACATTAAAATTAGAATATTTGACTTTGCTCCTACTGTGTAACTGGATTAAAAAAATTGTGGTTTAAAATACAAAGTACAAATAAACTTAAAAATCTAGTTTTTAAAATAATAAAAATAATCAAAAAGATCTTTCAATCTAATGGCAGATGTATTAAGTTTCACTCTAAAACATGAAGCCAGTATTCTTCAGTGCACTTGCTATAATTAGGGTGTTGAGAAAGATCTTGTTCGAATCTTCTCGTGGTTCACGTATTCTGCTCTGTGCACAAAACATAACAGGTCAGTGAAACTGTGTACAGGAAATGCTCAAACGCTTCAGGTGTGATATTCACAGTACAATGCCGTCTTGCTGCGAGACGAGCAGTATGTGGGCAGAGGCAGAAAGACGTGTTATTTTAAACAGCGGTATCATAAGAAAATCTACATTCAACATCCACCTGTTTCCTGATCTTGTTCTTTTTTTTCATTCCTACAGGGAGGACCTCTCGCAGCTGAAGGAAAAGGTAAATCAATTTCTTTTATTTCTGCCAGAAATTAATCTTATACATTAAGAATGTTTGAAGGATTCAGTCCCAACAGTGTCTGACCAGATGTCTCTTCTCTCTAGTGGGTTATCGTACATCAGAAAAGCAGGAAGCTTCTTATAAAGTCTTGGCACGCATGGCAGTTGAGCGACCACACACAGCAGTGAAACCTACATGTAAGACACTATAAAACTTTCGTATTTTTTTGTTTTAAAAAAATGAAATGATGAGTAGCAAAAAAATCTATCTGAAGAGACTGTGTGGCTTAAACATGTCCCCCTCTCTCTCTCTCCAGCGGATTATCTTCAGTGGGACACTGACCACTCAATCCTCAGGGGCATCAACTACTACCACAAGATCTGGCTGACTATCGACCAGCCCGGTGACTACTACGTCTTCTCCAGGGTGACCTTCTCCAAGGGAGACCCTCAGCGCCCCCTGGCCAGCAGGATCAAGCTGAAGAAGAGCCTGGATGGAGAGGAGAAGACTGTGATGCAGGCCTTCTGCAACCTGGACAGCCACAGCGAGTCTGGGGCGATCCCTCGCATGTGCACGGCCTCGCAGGGAGACGTGATCAGTCTGGAGAAAGGAAACCAGCTCAGTGTCTGGGTACAAGACCTCTCACTGGTGAACTACGCCGACGGATCTACAACCTTTGGGATGTACAAACTGTAGGACTCCAACGTGAGCCACGTGCACGGACCTAAACTCAAGAGCGACAGCTCCTGAAGTGGATGGAAGCTACTGAGAACACTGTTTAGTAGACTGGATCAATGAGCAAACTAATTTCAGTGGACTTCAGAGACAAAGACCACTTTCCTAAACTATAATTTATTAAATCAGATAGAATTTAGTCTTATTTTTGTGTCAGTATTGTGAACTGTTTGTCCTGTATTTATTGATGTACATGGCTGTGAAATGAAATTTTGATATTTAATCTCAAAAAAGAATTTTCTCCTCTCTTCAGTTTTTGTCTTGCGTGTGGCAGGTTTGTTAGAAAGTTAGTAAAGTAGACGCACACATTTGACTAAAACTATTTATAGGATCACATCCTCGTTGGGTTACCGAGCAACATGTGCGTGAAAATCCAGAATATCTTAAATAGTGGAAAGATATGTGATTTCTGTAAACCAAAAATTTTTTAAAAAGAAATAATTTATCACCAGTATTAAAGCAAACCATAACTTAAATTTACAAGATGGTTTTGCTGTAATTTTTTTGACACTACAAATGTAAACACGTGGCTTACAAGTACATCTGAAGCTCATAGGCCTGTAAAAAAAAACGTTGCGTAGTGCACCTTTAACACTGAACGTGTTGAAGACGATCAACGCTCTTCTGACATCCCAGAAATGATCTTCGATTGCGCAGCTATAGAGTAAAGATATATATAAACCTCTCGTACGCTCCGTAAATCGAAAAGCCTGCCGCGCTCTGCGCTGCAGCTCTGGATGTAACGCGACGGTTTCGCATTATAGGACGCAGGAAACCACACAGCACCGAAGCATTTTCTCATGAAGTCTAGGCCACAATAAACAAGACCACTAAACACGTAGATTACTACTAGAGCGGGACGTTTAGACTCCGCCATGATGAAAAGTTTAATGGTGTTCCTATAGAAACATTTACATCAGGGGGCATTTTTTATTTTCAATGGTTTCTTTTTTTCTTTTTAGAGCCAAACGCAAAGTCAGTATCTGATTATTTTAAGGAAAATATCTTTAAATAACTTCTCAATTACAAAACAAACACGTTTTATTGTTGCCTAGTTTCTCAAATCAAACTACAGACTTTCCACTTTTTCTCTGTCTTCTTTCCAGGCAGCCGCTGATTTCCAGTTCCTTTCCACAGGCTCCATGAATCATTTACCAAAACCCTTGAAACTGACTTGAGTTGTGTAATCCATCACGGGAAAAAACTTTCATTTCTGCTCTTTACTGTCACGCTGGCAGACAGTTTGAACAATTTAATTCTCACCATGACTGTGACGCTCTGACACAAATTAATCATTCGCTATGATGGATCGCACAACTCGAGCAGGACTCGGCTGATTTTCATACTGTGTGAGATTGAGTTTAGATCGAGAGCAGGAAAAAGCGTTTTAAAGGCGGAAATATAGTTTGAAATATATACGTAATGTCCAGTAGTCAGGATTCTTAGTCAACATGAAAAATCGTTAAAATCAACCTGTTGTTGTTTTCCTATTTAGCGACTGGTTAAACTGTAAACCCACAGGTCCGAGTTTCTTTAACACGTCTGGTGACTAATATGAAGGCTGAAAAAAAAAAAAAAAAAGCTTGTGAGTAATCTGAAAAAAGTTCAACCCACCAACCCACCAAAAGCGAAATGCAGCGCTGTGCACATTTCAAAAACGTTAGCACCTGAGACATCACAAAACTTTACAGTGCGTTTCACATGTCACCGTCGTGGTGGAGCTGCACGGCACGGAAAGTGTGAATCTCTATGGAGGTGTGTACAGATGCAGAGGCAGACTCTCACAGGATGTCACCTATTCTAGTCATTCTTCCATCCTGCGAAGGGTTTTCTTGCTACCGAAATCTGAGCGGCCTACAAATTCCTGAGCCGCACATGTGGCTGAGGGCAGCGTGGAAAAGCCTGCCTTGGTGGATTTTCCGGTGTGAATGAGGGAGCGCTCGGGTCGCGCCGTGTGGTTTTCCACCTCTCATGGTAATTGATGTCAAACGCAGGGCTTATATTAAATTTTTAATAAAAGAATGACCATACCAAACACAAAGTACAGAGTGTCTAGAAAAAAAAACAAAAGCATTACAATACTTGCAACAACAGTAATTGCATAGAACAACCTTTCAAAAACAAAAACACACACGATGGTCTGGAGACGAGACAGACGAGATCAAAACCCACCAGTAAGTGCTCACTGAAGCTACTGACAGAATGTGGTGCTTAATGAGAACCATTTAAAAAGTACAGGAACAGCAATAATGTTAATCTCAACAGTGAACACGTGACGAGACGGAGTCACACGTCTGTACAGGAAGCACAGTCTCTGCAACCGTCCTATTAGGAACAGCAGTTAATGGGACAGTTCACCCCCGAATCAAAAAGGCATGTTTTTCCCCTTCACCTGCAGAGCCGTTAACCATCTGCATCGCTTTAAAGCAAGTTGACGAGTTTTGGAGGCATCGACTGTGAGAATGTCGTCGGATTTTTCTTGAATATAATGGAACTAGATGGCACTCGGCTTGTGGCTTGTTGCCCCGGGTCATAAAATAATTTCTATCCATTAAAATAATCAGCTTGGAGCGAATTGGAGATCATCTTGTCCCGGGCAGGAACCGGACTATTGGCGATCCTGCAGAGAATGGCAAAATTGTCGCTGCACGATACACTTAAAAATGACTCAACAGCGATGTCTCTTTGCAGAAACCACGACCCGGTTACTCAAGATGATCCACAGGCATGTGTGGTGAGCAGTTTCACGAAGGAACAATTTTCTTTCAGTATCATCGCGCAGAAGGAAGCGTGCATCTACTCGCGGTACAGCTGAGCAGGACACCGTTAATGTTTACACACAGCGTTGGAAGCAGGGCCATCGATGGTCTCGCTCACGCCCAGGACAAAATGATCTCTCTATTGACCACGTTTTACCAATTTAATTTTTTATGGCGCCATCTTGTTCCATTATATTCAAGTAGAGTAGGAAAATATTTATATTGTCAATATCTCCTAAACTCTTCTAACACAGGTCAGAATATTATCATTTTGGGGTGAACTGTCCCTTTAAACAGCCGCTCCAGCACCTGAGCAAGCACTATTTTTTTTTTTTTTTAGATGTACCTGTGCTGCCTTGTATCCTGCACAGTGCTCGGACCTCCCACTGTGAGAGGTGCACACAGAAACAGCACTTTGCAAACAGGGATTGTACAGTATTACAGTAATATTACAGTTTGAGTCGTCTGTGATGGGAGTCGGGACGCCGTCAGCGACCTTTAAACAATCATCAATACCAAGAGACTAAATAATAAAAGGCATATGGAAACAACGAATAGCCTAACTTTGTGGTGGCTGAACCACGCGTTGGCCCTTTTTGGTTAATAAACTCGGGTTAATTCATTCATTGTTATTGCAGTTTCTCCAAATCTGGCCCGCCACGCCGGGTCTGACCCGGCGGTCAGTCAGTAAAGCAGTCACTTATTGCATTTCAATAGCATCCACTGGTGCACAGCAGTGCAGCAGGAGAAGGTAACAGTTTAGACAGTGCACACACTACACCTCATGAGGAAATGTACCGCTGTGGGTTCTTGAAAAGAGGCTGCACGCAAAGCCCTGTATGTTTGACCCTAAATATTACCCTTTAAACTCGAGACATTCTCATTGAAATATTACAACAAACCACCTGTGACACTTTCAATATAAATCATGCATTTTAGTCCCAGTCCGGTCTTAAACTCTCTCCAAGTTTATCGACCCCTTCAGGAGGCACTTAAACAGTTGAGCTCTACTCTACGCCCACAAATTAATCTCTCTGTTCATTTCCTCAGGCAAAAGCCAAAACAGGCCTCAGACAACAACAACAAAAAAACTCTGAATTCTCAAGCTGGACTCATTATTGAAGTAATTTTTTCCTATTTTGAATTGAAGAAATGTCCGTTTTCCCTCGGCCACGACGAGGGTGTTTTTCTGCCTTTCTACATCAGCATAGTTGGGTAAAACTCCAGACAGATGTGAAGGCAGCAGAACTGTATCTATAAGGCTAACACACAATTAAATGTTTTGGTGAACAATAAATAAAGAGTATTTAAAAAAAAAAATCCAAAATAAAGCAAGGCTATGTAATTAATATGTTAAAATGATACTTGAATATATTTTAGTAAGAAGAGTAGGAGCGACGTCTTTGTCTTTACTTGCGTATGCCTGTATAATAAATGATAGATAGTTAAGCCTTTTCTACTCTATCACACAGCTGCATCCCTGATAGCTTTGGACTAATATATCTGAATATCTTGATTATCACATTTCTGATGCAGAAGTCATACTGTAGAAACACTGTACATTCATGCAGTTTTTTTTAAATAAACAGTGAAAGGCTGCGGTTGGAACCGAGTTCAACATGACGAGCTAACCTGTCTGAATTGCTTAAACCGCCTCGAAAATCGCCTGGAAACTTGTGATGCGAATGTCTAGAACGTTTACAAAAAATGCTCACGAAAGCTCAACGAAATCCGCTTTTCTTGACCAATAAAATATGACAATGACAGAAAGAGAAGTCGTGATGTGACGGGGAAGAAACTCAGTTCCCTTGGTAACAGAAGTGCATGCAGGAGAACACCTATCGGACTCGATGGCTTCGTGCTCCTCGTCTATTTCCGACTAAAGCGAAGGAAGCAGCAGAGAACTCGTTCTGCCCTTGTCCAACATAGTTCCATGTGCTGGGGAGTGTTCACAGTGCCAGTCGCCGAGAGGCAGTAGGTTTTTAACAAACATCCCAGTCTTGTTTTATAGCTGAGCTGCATATATTTGTGGTCTCATCTGGTGAGGCTGGATCAGGAAGACAGATTTCATCGAAACGTCACGTCGCGCTCCGGCACCTGAAGCGAAGAAGCTCAGAGGCAAGTCCCACTCTGCTCTGCGTGATTGAAATATGGAGACGGGAAAAAACAAAAATGCACACACACACACACGCACGCGCACACACACACCTGACCCTCTCCTGTTCCTCCACAAGCGTGCTTACAAAAATATAGCCATTCACACAGACACACAGTGAGGGCGGGGATGATTGCGTGGATGTGCTCAGTGGCCGCCGTCGTCCCAAGTACAGTCGTTCTTCTGCTTGGCCAGTTTCCGGACGACTCTCTCCAGCTCTTTGCGAGACTTCTGCTCCTCCTCCAGGAACTGCTTCATCCACTTATTCTCCTGTAAAACATACGCGGACATTAACAATACTGAAGTGGCTGAAATGATAAGAAATTAGAGTACTTAATAATGTGTCTTATTTTATTTATAGTTTTTTATTTTTTTATTCTTGTCAATACAGTTGTTGTGCTTTTATTTATAGTTGTTATTTCTCTTCAGAATATACCAACTGTATTTAGTTAAATTGTAAATTAAAAAAACTTTTTTTTTAATGGCATATTAAGAAATGACTATCAAACAGCCAACCTATTGTGCTTAACATATTAAAGATATTTAAGCTATGATGAAAAGAAATACAAGAATATAAGAATTTACACCGATCAGCCACAACATTAAAACCACTGACAGGTGACGTGAATAACATCGATCATCTCGTCACAATGCGATGTTCTGCTGGGAAACCTTGGGTGCTGGCATTCACTTGACACGCACCACCCATCCAAACACTGTTGTGGACCAACTACACTCCCTCAGCACAACAACACTACCTGATGGCAGCAGCCCCCCAGCAGGACAATGTGCCCTGACACACTGCAAACACTGCTCAGGAACAGCTCGAGGAACACAATAAAGGGCCCAAGGTGTCGACCGGGCCTCCAAATTCCCCAGATCGCAATCTGATGGAGCATCTGTAAGATGTGCTGAGCAGGTCTGATCCATGGAGGCCCCACCCCCCAAAATACAGCACCCAGAGGATCCACTATAAAACGCCCTGGTGCCAGACACCACAGGACACCCTCAGAGGTCTGAAGTCCATGTCTTGACAGGTCAGAGATGTTTTGGCTGCACAAGGCGAACCTGCATGTCGCCTTGTGCTGCTAAAACACAGCATGTTCTGCCTGATCGGTGTATATAAATCAGTTAGAGGAAATATTTCCTTCAGGCTGTGCTCATCTGACTTTAATCATAGACATTTTACACTAATGAGCAAGTAAAAGTTATTCTTTGAATATTTGCAAATATTGAGCTTCAGTTATTCTGCACAAAATAAATCAGTACAAAGAAACACTTGATGAAAACAGGAAAAAACTGCAGTGATGTGGAGGTTTTAAATCATAGATCCACAACAGCCTACGTATTGACAACTAACTGATTAATCATTGAAGATTTAAGATCTGAGGGAGGCTGCTGTCATGACTGAAACACCAACTATTACTAAGTTACCGTTACTTCAGATGCAGACTCTGTTAAACTAAATAAAAAAAATTTGATATCATGCTTGTTATTTGTCATTACTCGGCGCTCTCTCACTCATCGGAAGCGTGGGCGTGCTGAAAGATAAAAGGTTTGGAAGGCCGTTATCAACACCATCGCAAAAAAATATTATTTGTAAAAGTTCCCTTGGAGGCATTTCTATTTCACTTGTACCCACTGGATTTTATAAAGTACATTACAAACAAACTATTAATAGAATCTAAATGGAAAAAAAGCATAAATTATGAATATCTTAGTCATAAATATGAATATGGCAGATTTAATATGAAAAACTATGGAAAAACTGACAATAGGTCACAAGAAGAATAGAACCCTGATAAGTTACCACGACATTTGATTGATTCTCGTGTTATTGATATGATATGAGTGTGCACTCAACCGCATCTTTCAACACCTCAAAATGTCAAGAAGCACAGTTGCGGCATTAAGAGGAAGGACACAAAACTATGTCACTGACACCTAAACACGAAGTCTCTACATTTACCGCGTGAGCGAAACATTCCAGCGAGTTTTACCTTTTTTAGCTCGTGAACCTCATCCTTTAAAGCATACACAGCATCAACCAGACTCCTGAGAGAAAAATAAAGAAAATACAGTGAGTTTTGTTGGACAACATCGATACTTCTTTGCCTTTTTTCCATTTGACACATAACTTGCTAACATCTGTACATCAAGGCTGTGCTGACTTCTAACCAAGGACAAAACAAGATTCATTAATCGTCAGCCTTTACAGGATCAATATCACATTCCTGAATCTAATTACAGAGACAATCGGGATCCAAACAGAAATAACGACAAAGCCTGGTTGGTCAGTGTAAAGTAAATGAAAGCCCATTTTCAGAAGTAATAATAGGCTCACTTTTCCTCAATGACCGTCTGCCCGTTGCTCTTCATCTCCTCCACAATGATCTTCTCTTCCTCTGGCAGAAGAACCTGAGGGACGCACTCTTTCCGCACCGCTGATTGCAAAGACACACACACAGACACACAGATTCAATGGGGCAGCTTGATTTATGGCTGTATCAGCTGCTGAACATGTACAATCTAAGAAGGCATTAAAGAGGCAATTTGAGCCCGTGGTCCTTACACAAACGCACACCTGCGGTGGTCTGATGCAGGCTGGCTCCCGTGCAGTACGCCTCAATCACCCTCAGTATCTGAGCGTCCTCCTCCAGAGCGGCCGTGCCTGCCGAAACCGGAGATTATCAGTATCATTAAAAACACACTCGGAGGTTTCACTCAGGAGACGGTGTCAGGGCGGCACACGTGAGTGGGTTTGTTTAAAGAGCAGGATACAATCACGAAGAACAAATATATTCAGATAATAAGAACTGCACACACGGCATCGATGCGATGAACATTAAATTACATTAGAGGAGGTCTTGCAATGTGAACACTCTGCAGTATTATTCATGTAAAGAACGGGCCGCCGAGGCCTCAGGTGTGGACTATTGATACATCTGATGACACACAGACCGGCTCAACACATGAAGACAAGATTGGATGAGATAATCCTTTATTGATTACACTTATAATTTGGCACACTTGTACCAAATTTGATGAAATTCCCTCGAGCTATCATGTTCACAAGAATTGGACATATAAGCCTCTACATTACATACTGTAGTAAGATAGAAGTCTTACTTTTCCTTATCTGAACCTCATCATCAGAGGGCTTCCGCTCTTTCTTCCTGTTGCCTGGCAGGAACTTCTTCATGGGCCGCGGGCTCTTGCTGGAGTCCTGGAGGAGCGCAACGCATAGAGTCAGTGCATCTCTCCACACACACAAAACACGCATACACACATACTGCTACACACACCTGTAAAGCCAAGGCTCCAAACCAAACAGAATGCAAAGCTTACACGGATGCACATCCCTCAAGAACGAACAACATCGAAGAACAAAAAAAAATCCATCAACAAACAAGGCAGCAAGCATGTGGTGATGACTGTGACCAAACCAGCTGGGAGCCTAACTGTGCCAATATGAATCCTGCCTGAGAAAGCTAGACACACAACGACAACCACAAAATCTAATCACATTTTATAGTGGTTATCTTCTCATATGAAAAACATCGCTGACAACTGTCAGGAAGAGAGCAAAAAAAAAACCTAAAATATTCAAGCTTTACCTGTTGGATACAGTGTTTACAAAGCCCCAAGAGAGGAAGCGAGGATATGATCACATTATTGTTTTTTTATATTCAATCAAACCACACTGATGTGGTTTTATGACTGAGAAATGTTTTATCCTACTGGGTTGAGTTCAGGGTCGAAAAACACACCGTTTCCTCTCCTGAGCACATGAAAAGCTGAGGTGTGATGAATAATGAACCAACAGCACAGTCATGGTGATGAGCTCACCCCGGCGCAGACAGGTGCTGCTGACTCGTCACTTATGAAAATCATATTCTTTGAATACTTTGCATGATGTCATTTGCTCCGAGCGCCGGGCTGGAACAGCGAAGCCTACTCAGACATGCAGTTGGAAAGTCAGAGAACAATTCATGGGGCATCTTGAAAGTCTATCACAGTCTCCTAAAAGTACCTCGTGAGAGTCAGGAGGAATAACTGCATCATGTGTCTTGGAACCGGCTTAGGGATTTACTATAACGCAGACACACATTTTCCTGAGTTGTAGGTCTTTTCCTGTCTGTCTGGTGCTCTGGGGACTCATGGTGTGCAGTATGTTAAAGAAGGGCGGTGCTTCAATGGCAATTTTGTGCCAAGACCGGCAGCGAGTGGCGTACACAGTGCGTGATGCACAGTGCAGACATGTATAATGATGAGTTCAGGATGAAACCTGGGTTGTAATGAATGTGGACCGCTGTGATGGCTCATAAAGCTGCACCCCAATACACATGGAAAAAATACTGTAGCTGTGTGTGATGTGTTTTGGCCTCCCGTGCACACGTAAACAGTGTTTCACGTCACTGAAAACGAACTCTGGCCAGGGTGAAGATGTTCAGAAATGCAGTTTTTATCGTTCATGTCTGGACAGAGAGAAGCAGAGATTTTTGGAACCAATAACACAGTCACACACGGTTATCAGTGTTTTTGTAGCATCTTCAACATGTGTTATGATATTGAAGTATTTGAGTTTGTACGGGGACGGGATAGACGTTATATTGTTTAGCATTATATTTAGCTAAGACACAAATGGAGATGGATCATACAGTGATGGAAAACAGAAAAAAAACAGGTGCTCACAATGTTTTGCTGACAAATGTTCCAGGAACAGTCGTGTTACCCTGCCTCGTTCATCGTATTTTCTGTAACTAAGCAACTGATCGAGTACACAAAATGTATTCATTCCCGCAGCTTTGAATGTAGAACAGCCGACACACAAGGAATCAACACAAAAATATACTTTTTTTTTTTTTACACCAAAATTGGCGTGTTTAAGCATGTTTTTAAAAACTCTTTTCCCATCGCCACGAGATGAGTTTGCCTTCCTGCTTTCTTTTTTTTTCTCGTTCATCATCACGAACACGCCAGAAAAACAGGGAATAGTAGAAAGCCACCGATTGTATACCTCCTTAGATGACATCCAGTCTTAATCAGTAACGTTCTCGTGCTTCTTTCTCATCTCTTTTGAGAGTTTCACATGCGCAGTACCGGCCAGGCAGCTGACAAGGATCAGGCTCTGACATGGAGACCACTGACAATGTAACTGTGGTTACTTTAAAAAAAAAAATCTTTTATTTTAGTAGTCTCTAAAGATTAAGATTAGTCTCTTAATGATGTTCGAACACGGCTTGGAGAAACGGAAAATTGAGACGGACGGAAAAGGATTAACAAGCTCCTGGCGTTCTTCAACACGCGTCACTGCATCGCGTAGGAAAAGGGAAATTAATTAGCATGTCTACCTGGATAGCTAATCGAAGCTGGAGCCGAAACACACCCATGACTACTGCAGAGTCATCTGACGTGGGAGTGAAAGCCTATATGTCTATAATGTGAATGTGCACAAAAACCATGTCAGTGGGTTTTTTCGTCAAGGATGAAAGGAGTAAAAGAGACATCATCAAAACCATTACAGTGTATTTTGGCTGCTAATAATTCAAGTGTGTAAACACATCCAGGGCTGAGTGACAGTAGACTCGACTGCTTTCTCCGTCTATATTTCCAAAAATAGCACCTCGGGTAGATATACATGAGTAACATGGCTGCACCAGAATGGGTTTTTTTTTTCTGACAGAAAACGTATAATGTACACGATGAGTGACACCTTTTCTCACTGCAGAGAATGAGAAACAAGAAAAAAAAGAAGACACGCACGCTACAGAAAACAGGAAACCAACAGATGACAATGAAGGAGAAGTGAAGCAAACAGAGCAAGGGCATGCTAGCTCAACACTGGGGGTGAACACACGCACACACACAAAGGCAACCCCATCCCACCTCCACCCCCCCAAAAACCACATCCTCACCACACACACACACACACACACACACACACACACACCTTACCTTCATGATATAAGACATCCTCTACAGGAGGCGGGATAGAGAAAGAGAGAAAAAAGGGGAAATGTGCATGAAAAATATGATGCGCGAAGGATGTGATAGAGAGTTAATGGTGAACATCTTTACAACCCCTCCGCCATCCACCTATTCTTCGTCTATGCAGAATAGGACGGTTACTTCATGTAAGAAAAAAGAAAGACGTGAGGAGAAATGGGGAGAGTGGCAGAAAGGTGGTTATGTGTACAGAGGACTATGCATGCAATCTCTGCTCTGAAAAATCTCTGAGAAAAAGACCCGACACGCCTGCTTGGTTCTGATCTCAAAGAATGAGCGTGGGAGTGTGTCTGCGTGTGTTTAGGGTTTAAAAAGCTACAAAGAGGTGGAGTCATTTTTAGATCACAGCTTGTCAGAAAAACTGCATACACATATGTTTAGACTAGAGCCCATTATAACTGAAACTTTTAGGTGTGAAGGCTTCCACCTCCCACGTGGACCACAGAGAAAACATAAGTGAACATATGACTGTAGCTCATCACCGCTGCCACGCTCACTGTTCTCCAGTGCCAGTCATCCGTCCGTTACTGAGAATCAACTTCCTCACCGTGCCGCTTTTGCTGCGTAGTTGACTATCTCCTAATAATATCTGTCGCTGCTTTTCACTCTCACCACGTACTTTATCTAGCTGGCCCACGCGCTGTGCAAAGCACTTATCGCTACGTGCAAAGGGTTTTCCTGTTGCCATCACAGTGAAGAGCAAGGTTTCTGGAGCCTGTGACCACATAAAAGTTATGTTCTTATAAACATCTCCGAGGAGTAAAAATCTAGATTCAGATCCGATTGGGTCGCTTCAGGCTGTACATATTTGGTTTTCACCGTCCGTTCTGAGGGATCCAATTACAAGTGGACAGCCTCAAGCCCGTCAGTTCACGGCTGGCATTAAATATGTCTCCACCCAGTGACCTCTTGTGATCGGAGACGCCGCTCTATATGCAAATATACACCTACACTGCTGGAACAAACCTAGATTTTGTTTTTTTTTAAGACATAGAAAAAAATATCTTCGTGTATAAGGTACGAATCAACAAATCAAAATAGTTCAAGTGTTTCACAAAGTTTACAAACAACAGCAAGTCTCAAAATGTTTTTTTGAGGGAGTCATGGGACTTTCTCCACGGATGTCAAATAAGCAGCCTTTATTGGCTACTGTTTACTGTTTGATTAATGTAATCAGTGTGTTTGGCGGAAAGTGTGATGTCAAACTGAGAACTGTAGGTATGAATGAAACGGGGACGGAAGCGGCAGACAGAGGGGGGCTTCGTAGAGGAGGTGGGATTCTTGTGGTTTCTGACTAATAATGTGTTGCATAACCCCTTGTGTGGGTTTGTCTGTGCTGCTGAAAACAAGGTCTACAAACTCCTACCTCTTTGTATCCCAGTGCTGCAGAGGGCTTGAGGGGAGGCGCGGGGCGCAGGCAGCTGAGAGACCAGGGCTTGCTGATCTTGGGCGGTTCCAGAGGGCCGCGATGGGACAGGTGAGTGGGGGTGCCGACCATGCTCAGCGGCTTGCCTTCTACAGTCTGCAAGGGTCGATCGGAAGGAAAGAAGACACAAGGTGTTTGAGAATTACGCCTGCAAAGAAATCTGAGCCTTTCACCCTTCATCGAGTTTCACTTTTGCTATTGTTTTCCTTTAATACTGTACATGTTGTGAATGTGTACGTTTCCCGAACCTTTGAGATGGTTCCTGCAGGGCTGCCTCCTTTGGTAAAGGGCTGAAGGTGCTCCAGCCATTCCTGCAACTCCTGGGCATTACTGCAGAACACCGTAATACGGTCGATCATGCTTCCTGCAGCGCATAAACACACATGCAACACACAAACACACACACATACTTTCTTCAGTGCAAGTTCCATATGGCTGATAACAGTTGACACGTGCCGCAACCACAAATACCAGAATCAATTTAGGGGTTACACGTGTCATTTAGAGATTAAATCTCTATGATTAAATTGTTGTTTTCATTTCCCCCCAAAACTGTTATCCTGACTCACAAAGACGCAAAGCGATATAACCGTACAGCGTAAGGCGTGTGAAGCAACATGTTTCGGTGACTCCTGGTTGGAGAGACGTTTAAAAATTTTAACGGCCTCGTGTTTACTGGATCATCTGAGTCATATGATCTAAATTCATCTGTGTAGCAAAACGGTTCTATTTGAAAAAGTAGGGCAAGTTTGACGTCCTTTTATTGAGTGTGTACAGACACCGGCATGAATATTTTACAGGGAGAAAGGCTGGAGTAAAAAAGCCCGAGCTGAGACCGTTTATTTGGATTATGACTCAATATACTGCATTATTACTGCATAAACTGAAGAAGACGAGTCAGAAGCAAACCTGTGATGTCAAAGGCGTAGTGGGCACTGTCTGCATCCTCTGCGTGTCTCGTTACCGTGGTGCCTGTCAGCGGCAGTCGTCCCTGAACGGGACAAAAAAAAAAGGGGAGGGGAAATGAGATTTAAATTAATTTAATTAGATTTATAAAGAAAATTGATACATATAGAAAAATCACTTATAAAAAGGGAAGGTTCACGGTATGTTCACCTGATAAATAAAGCCACTCATCCGGGGACTGGCGGAGAGCATGACTAACATGTTGGGGAAAAGCATGAGATAACGCTCCTCCTTTTCCTGCAAAAGAGAAACATAAGAACATTTGGTTGAAGTTTGACCTATTAGTATATAACTGAATAAAAGTACCGCAACAGGTTGACGGGTTAAACAAAGGTGTTCATAAATAGATACTGTTTCCTTATTTGTCAGTGAAAGAAAAGCGGCTGAAGCTGAAGACGCTGTTTGTCAAAAAAATCTCACCTGAAGTTATCAATCTGGTTCTAGTTTGGCAATGCAGTTGCTTGGTAAATGATAATAAAGAATGTTTATTCTTTGTTATTATTAATGTTTACAGTTTTGGTGGTTGGAAAGTGGTTGACAGTGAAAGATGATTTTATCTTGTGATTTCTTCCAACCGCCGACTCAAAGACGACCCCTACACAGAAACCACACAAGGCCGAGGAGATGACTTTTCAGGGCGGGCATGGCCTAGATTAGGTTTCTGTTTCCACGCTTTCATACTGAATTAGCAAGGAGGAAGGATTTTAGCACACACACATTTTTGTTTATGGATATTCTAGAACACTTTAACACATTCAGGCTAAGACATTTGTTTGGAATAATGACGCACTTCTGGGTTAATCGGAATTTAATTTACCAACAGTGCCCCCTCTAAATTGTAAAAGTGAGACTTTGCATTAGTCAAACCTGCGTCAAACAATACATGCATCACAGAACAAAACATGGCAAAACAAGGCAGGCAGGCCGTGAAGAGATCAGCTGACTGAGTCACTTGGACTTGTGAGAGAAAATATAAGCGATATCACATATTTCTTGAACAGAAGTAGTAGTAGAGCAGGAGAGATATCTAATAGGCTTCACTTCCTCCACCAAGGAAACCAAGACAGCCAAATCTCAACAATTAGATGGAAAAAAAATAAACAACAGATGTTAGTTCTGGTCATCCTGGACACGTCTCTCACCTCACTGGACCCATTTTTCACGTGGACCTGAGACATGTAGGCCACATGACCCAGGCTCTTCATGCTGTCTCCCTCCCAGGCCCGCACCGGTTCGGACAAGATCTGGAGCTCCAGGTTCTTACGCTTCCGCAGATCCTGGCACTGTGTCTAAACACACACACACGCAAATACACATCAGTCAACATCTTTTATAACTCATCAAGATACACACAGATGCATTGAGATAACGTTGAAATAACTTTTGATGACACACTCCTAGATTTCGTTTTTTCAGAAGAGTTTCGGCCCAAATTCCACAACATCAGTACAACAATTAGTGCTTTATTACTGGTGCAAGTAATAATGATATTTTACTGAATCATTTTACTGAACAAAGTGGTTTCTTGTCTTCTAGAAATACTGAGTAATGAGAACCACAATGGATAAAGGTTGGGAAGACACGACATTTACTTCGCTGTTCGCTGCGCATTCGACGTTCTATTTTTACATCTGTGTCAGAGGTACATGGAGTAACCTGAGACAAAGTAGAACATCTTCAGGTGATTGGCAGGGGCTCTCCCCCCTTCAAACAGGAAAAATGACAATGCAACATGTATAATTTTCCACTGCACGATAAAACAAAAATTAGACTATGTAGACGGAGCGCTGCAGATGAGATGCAACTGGCATTTCTTGAGTGCCTGCCCACCCGACCGCACATTCAAAACACTTGAAGAAAAATGAGACTTGCAAATTACACAAGTCTGTAGTGTGTGGTGTTTTTTTTCCCGCTTTCCTGTGCAGCCCTGCTGAAGAGATGTGTGAGTCACCTCATCTATTCTTACTAGGAACTCGGTGCTACACCGGGGAAACTGTGTCTCAGAGTGGCGTTCGCTCAGGCCTCGATGCGGTTTGCTACTTTCTTATCCAACTCTTCGGTTCACACCCACTGTAGGAACGACGCGATCACGAAGCATGCAGCTGGGAAAATGCTCAGGGTCTTTCATTGATGTTTTTTTTTTTTTTCCTCCCAACAGACGTGTGCTTGATTGTGAAGTACTACGCTGTGTTATATTTTTGTGTGTAGCCCGTGACAACAAAAGGTGACATCATGAGAAAACTCTGAAACAAGTAGTCAAAAATAACCCAAGCTTATAATAACCATCATTGTTAAAAGGTACATTTATAGTTACGGTAATTAAACTTTACTAAATAGTTTTGTTACTGTTAAACAAACAATAAACATGCCTTAATAAGCCATTTATTTATTTGGCAATTGTATATCTTAGTGATAACAGTGAAATAACTACTAAGTTTTAAGTTTAATTAACCATAATTTATAAATGTTAAATTTAAAGCTATTTGACAGTTTTCTTCGGAGGATAGTACAACAGATGAACATTTTAATTTCAACAGACATCCTAATGAAACTTCCCCAGTTGGTTATTTACACTATAATAATTATTTTATTTATAACAAGTTTTCGGAATTTGTGTGTTTAAATTAGGCGGTCTTATTAAATTTGCTCTAATTTCCATTAAATGTCAAGAACAGAAATCTGAATTAAAATAACCACCTAAATGTGTAATTTGGACATTTTACTTCTTTCCACTGGTCTGAATGAAGACACACGACGGAAGCAAAACAGCACAAAATCTCAAAATCTGCTCTGTCTCACCTTAAGCCTCATCTTAACCTTTGACACAAAACAGTGTTTGTAATTTGGAGGTGTCAATAAATAAATCCATTGGATTGATAATCCATAATTAAAATTTGACACGACATGCTTCCAGGTTGTTAAATTCAGCCTTTTTCAGTAATGAAAGAATCCCCAGTGGAGACTACCAACGACGATAGACGGATTTAAAGAATTGTTTAAGCATGCAGAGCCCCCCACAGGGATCAATAAATTATTTGTGATTGTGACTCTGGATGTTACAGATTTACCACAAGGCTCCTAAAACCTTTTTTCCTTCCCCAGCGGTGAGGTCGCTACTTCCACTCTATCCCTACCCGCTTGTTTCCGTACAGCTCATCCACTTCCGCCCTCTCAGTTCACACCCACCAAACCCGAGACCACCAAGACTTACAGTATAGACAGACAGGAGCAGTGATTGACATATAGATAGCTACGCATGCAGACAGAGACTGAGACATATATGATGGACAGGTGAAGCAAAGGAAATCAAGAATCAAAGTGGGGGACGATAGATAAAATAACTGGAGAGTTGGGGGAAACAATGGCTGCAATGAAATATAAATAAATGAAAAGAAGGAAAATACCGCAGAAAAATAATTGTGAGAATAATAATAAAAATGAAATGAGCAACAGTAAGGATGAAAATAACTGATAACAGTTGTGTTTGTTAAGCAGTGTGGGCATCCTGTGTTGAGTAATATGGGGATCAGTTTGTGGTGTATTAGCTCTAGTTAGTATTAATTAGCATTTTAAAAGGTATTCCAGTTGTCTGTGTGGGGAGATAGGGACAAGTTCTTCTTCTGATCTCCGGTGGAGAGGGATTGTGTCAGTGGATTGACAATCCAATAATCAAGAATTGACACGAGAGGTTAAGAGGTCGTTACACTCGGCCTTGTTCAGAGCCGATGGAAAAGAAGAGGCCTAATCCCCAAAGAGAGATTAACAAAGGTGATACAGTTTAAGGCTAGTTGAAGCATGCGGAACCCCCCGGATGTCCCTCACTCACCACTAGGCTTCTAAACGCCGCGGTTGCCTTCACAATGTCAGCATAGTCTGGGTGGGCTTCCTGTGGTGAGAATACACAACACATCAGTACGACCATGTAGTTCACATCGAGCCCGAGAGCGCTAAATGTCAACATGAGATAGGTGTCCATACAGAGCATGCTGTGATAAACAGAGGAAGTCAGAGAGTGGGAGAGAATAAGACTCATTTCATACAGTGTCTCACATTAATGTGAAGTTATTTCTTGAAGGTAAATCAACAAAATTAATTTCCCTTTTTTATTAAAGACATGTTACATTACATATTATTATTAATATAGTGTCACTATATACACTTTAATGTGTTTTTTTCTCCTTTACCTCCACATGTCTCTCCAGCTCCTGCAGCAGCGTGGGGTATTTGTCCAGCCTCATGAAGGGCTTACTGAGACTGGTGGTCAGGGTCAGGATCCCCGGAGCACTGGCTCCCTGGCTCTCCATGAACTTGTCAAGCTCCTCACTGTTGAACACACACAAATAATAATACAATTAAAAGCACAGTATGTCATTTTTTGCTGCTAGGGGTCTCTTAGCCGGGGATCATGGGAGTTGTTGTCGTCAATGTCGTGTAATTCATCTACATGACTCAGGCAGAAATGTTTAATTTTATTTTTTTGATTATTTCTAATGGGATAAACTACAGATAACTGCCGTTAATTGTAGAGATCAAGGTTCAAAGGCACTTCAAAAATGCAGCTTTCTAATGACACGAGCACACTGAGTGTTTATTTCAAAATAAAGTGGATCATTTTAACTAAATATGTCTGTGACTGCCGATTGTACACACATAGTACAACTGGGATTCAAGTAATTTGCACACAATTATAGTTTTAAATCAGTCAATTTTCAGATTTTCCTTTTTAACTGCAATAGAGTAACTTATGAAACACTGTGTTGAAGGAATTTAGATGCAGTTAAAGCTAAACTGCATAGTATGCCCTAGTATGCAAGTATGGCAACATGTTTAGCACACAAAGTGGTTTATTTCTGTGGAATAGCTTTAATATCACATTTCTATATAATGCATGGAAAGTGGGTCTCATTTGTCAACACCTTTCGCTGTAACGATCACAAATATTGCGATATAAAACCATGCAGTATGTCACACCTGTGCTATATGTGAGAAAGGGCCCCAGGCAGCTGTAATGGTGTTAACCATTAGTGCAAAAGGCAGCAGAAATTAGGCCAGCAAATTTTGTAAAATCTTCTGCAACTGGACTGCAACACACTCACTTTGCCGCAGACCTGAAAATGTGCTCTGAAAGTAAAGCCATTCATGAGTTTCCAGGACTTAAAAAAACTAGTCCTGTAGCAGCACTACCAGGTAACAATGGGTAAATGTGAATTTCACAAAAAAGGCTTCTGAAACTGAAGTGCAAATGTGCTTACTGTGAAAAATAGGTCTCGCCTGCCTGTCAACATAACCACAACTTCATATATCCTGTCAACAGTCAGCTTCCTGTGTGTGTAATTCAACTTCATCTGCAGCTCACAATGAAGAACCAAACAAGCTACTTCTACATTAATTAAAAATGTATCATTTAAACTACAACACTGCGATTTTACCTCTTAACATGACAGTGATATATACAGATACAGACTCATAACCGCAGGACAATTCTCTAGAAGAATGATTTTTTTTAATCTGTGGTAACATGACTGTAGGAAACTTTGAGCACATGGGGACTCTGCAACAGCTCAGGCCCAGTTTAGCCTCCTGGTCATTTACAGATGGGGAGCGTGACACCTTGTGGTTCAAAACGTAACTACAGCTCATCATCACAAAACAGCATGAAGTAGTTCCAGAAGTCACAGAACAATCACCAGTGTACACTTTCCTCAAACATAAGGAAAAAATTACTGAGTGAACAAAACCTGGCAGTTATATTGACACTTCCAAACCTTATTTACCTTTGAACCCTCAAATATATAATAATAGATTTTAACTTCTCAGTTTCGTTTGAAGGTGCAATACATAAGAATTAGCCACCTGTTGAATCCACTGACAACAAAGAGGTGCAGCATATCACCAGAGTCCCTGCTAACTTCTGCTCTCTCTATTCTGTACTGTAGCTACTGTTAGCTTGGTAGCTCAGCTAGTCGGACCACCAGGGGAGTGTTAGTGTTTCTTTGCCAGCACATCAGCCTTGGACCGCTCAGAGAGGTTTTAAGGCCCGGGGCTAGCTGGTTAGCATGTTATCTTCAGTAAATATTGCTGCAACAAAACACATATAACAGTTTTGATGTTATATCAAGGATGTCTTTCTTCACATTCTGTTAGCAAATTAAGTTCATTTTTTAAAAATGTTTTATTAAATAAATACTGTTGTTGTTCTTTATTCAGTCAAAATTTAACCAATGGTCATTATTATCCATTTTTCTTTAAACTTTTAAATTATTATCATTTATGGGTTAGGGTTTTTTTTGTGTGCATTAGTCTCTAAAGAATTTTTGTATATCCTACCTTTTATCAATCCCTTGTAAAGATCTTTAAATTGCATTTGATTTGTTTGAGATTCTATACAAAAAATACATAAAATAAAAAAAATGAGATGAAGTTGTAACCTTCATCAGCTGAGTGACTCCACCACTATGATGTGCATTTAAGCTAAAGTTAAATAGCTTAATATTCTAATAGTAATCTCTGTTATAGAGTTTTTGGTCAGTAAACCGTGTCTGTCCTCCTTTTGCTCATGCAATAAAAGAGAGAAGACATTTTATGGTATCTCTGCCCAGTTTAACCAATCAGGACAGAGAAATCCATGAACAGGAGGTCCTGTCAGCTCAGAGCAGGATCCTCCTGTTTACTGCTGTCTGGTGATTACCGCTACATGTTCATGTGGTGAAGTATAGAGAGCACGGAGGGTATCGCTAAAGTCAAAGTGGACAGGAAGCTAGCTTAAATGACGACAATGCTTACAGCAGCTTTAAAGTCAATCAAAAGCCCTCATCTCAACCTCACTTTGATTTTGAGGCTAAATGAACTAACACAGCCGTCATGGGACTTGCACTATTTATCCCGATTCTTATAATACCGTCATGATCTGATGGCTGTTTCGTGTGCAGGGGCTCACCTGTGGTCAGTGAGGATGCAAACAGCTGAAGGGTGGCTGGAACAGTAAGCCAAGTACAGCGTCTTGATCTGACACATCAGGTTTAAATAGCAGCCCGCCACTCGCTGCTGGGCCTCGGAGACTCTGACAGAGGAGAAAAGAGGGAGGAAAGAGGGTTGGGGAGAGAGGAGAAATATGGAAAGAAGGCACAGACTGTCATGATGATTTATTGAATCGTTACCCAACAACTGAACAGCAGTCTGACAGAGAATGTACAATACATGGCCTTTCAGAACACAAGTCTCTGACACCGTTTTCTGAGATTAACGGCACAAAACCAAAACACATTTAGATTCTTTAATTGAATTTGAGACTAGCTCGAGTCATTTCAAGGCCGCAAGCTGAAATGACATAGTTAAAAAAATGATTTGAAGAATTTTAGGTCTACTTTTAGACTGTTCTCGCTTCACATTGCTACTGGCCATTTTCCGAAGCATACCGAACATTCTCAGATGTAAGAATGCGTTTTTCTTCCCTCGAGGCAGCCATTTGTTTCTAGCAGTTGTGGATTTCGTTGTCGGGTTTCCACACACCGCATGAATGCACCAAAAGAGATGGCAGATTTTTTTTCAAACCGACGTGTGCACGGATAGTAATATCACTGGGCTGACGGTAATCATTTTGGGCTGCATGGTCACCATAACAGACTACCCATTACAGCTTATTCAGCCTTTGAGAGTTCATATTTATACCGTCAAGAAATGAAGAGGAAGAGATGCCGAGGAGGAAGGAAGTGATTGCAAAAATATAATCAAGTAAAGTATGCTTTGTGGAACACTTGCAATGCAATATATAGTATGTAGGAGGCTGTACACTGTGGTCCAAGAATGGCTCTCCACTGAGACTGTTATGGCAGATAGGGCAGGATGAATGGAGATCTGTGTCCAGCGTGACTTACTTGGTGCAGTCCTCCAAAGCCACACACAGTGCCTGCTGGAAGGTGAGGATCTCCTCCAGGTTCCCACACAAGGTGGTGCTGTCCGCAGTGCTCACCCTGAGTACACATATATTCAGCATGAGTGGAAGATGATAACTACTTTCCTACAACATGCATGATAAAAGAAGCATTATCATCGATTAGGATTTAAGTAAATGAAGGTCTATTGACTTATTTTATTTTATTTTACTTCACGTTCCCAAGTTAAACAAAGACATTTCTCTGGGAATCCACAATGCCCTCTGCCTTCAATGATTTATTTTAATGGATCCGTCACATCACACTTCTTGTCATTGCTCTTACTTGTCGCTGGCTTGCAGGGGTCGAAGATAACAAGTCAGCACTGTTTGCAATTCTTTGACAAACTCCCGCTCATGTTCCAAGATGTCCTGTACCACCTGCAACAGCAGCACACACAGAATACTAAATGTTGTCAGACTGCAGGGGAGCACAGTATTTCCTGAAGGCAAAACACGGCAGTAAAAATGGTCAGCAACTGGAAGGTCTGGATCATTTTCGCCTTCATCAGCACTTTGGTTTGGAACAGTAATGTTCTGCTTATAGAGTAATTTCACGTGGAGAAATAACTTGCATTTGTTAAAGTTAAAAACAAGAAACTCCAATAAACAATATGAAAATAAACTAATACAGCCAAGTTTGACAAATTCAGTTTTAATGTATGAATTCCTGCTGTGAGTAGTATTAAGCTCTCGATAACACACATGATGGTGAAGTGACCAAAGTAATTTTCACTTACCACACTGTAGTAGTTCTTGGTCAGCTGAGTTCCTTTAGGAGACACTGGTTTTTCTGTAGAGGATATAAGTATCAAGGTTTGGAGAGCTCAAAAATATTTTTTAAATAATCAGACAATAATAATCAGTTTTGAAACTAGTTCAGGGTTTTTAACATCCAACTAAATAATGTCTATTTTTGTCTTGAAGGGAAAATCCAGGTCAACACTTTTTTTTCTAAACTTCAACATTCATATCCAATATTATCTTCTGCAAATGTAGTGCTGATTAGTTTTTAAATTTAGTGATGGAAAACGAATGATATCAAAAATGTGGTGCCATCCCTCCCTGACCAGGAAGCTAAACTAAGTCATTGTCTATTTTGCAACATGTATGACTGAAAATATGGCTTTAAATCCAAACTACAATTGTCTATAACATTCAGAAAGGTTTTACAAACTCTTTCTGGAACATTATACTCAGGAACGGTGGCCCAACTCACCACAGGCTTTGATCTCCCGGACGTAGTTACTGGGGAACCAGCCCGTCTTGCCGTTGAGCGATCCCTCCCACCAGCCTCCCTCCTCCTGCCGCGTCACGAGGATCATGTCGCCTTTATTGAATGACAGCTCGTCCTCATTGTTCTGCTTGAAGTTGAAGCGGGCCTTCACCATCTGCTGCCCGCCTCCACCGTTCTCAGACATCTCCTGCGAGAGAGGTTGTCAAGAGACGGTCAGCAACAACACAAGCACAAATCAGCTAAAAGATCTGTGTGCCTGTGGAGCTGCAATGATTACTCAATTAACTGAATAGTGGATCAAAAGGAAAATTGCAAACTTTGTTGATAACTGATCGATCATTTCAGTCATTTTTCAAGAGGAAATATCATAAATTTGCTGCTTTTCCTTGTCATTTATGATAGAAAATTAAGGTTCTTTGGGTTTTGGACTGCTTGTTGGACAAAGGATACAATCTGAAGACTCCACTTTGAGCTCTCAAAAACTGGGATTAGCATTTTGCAAATTTTATAAACCAAACAATTTACCAATTGATCGTGGAAATAATCATTGGTAGCCATATCGCATGTGCTTTTATGCAATGCAAAAAATAATCACCCAATCTTAGACCTGCACATTTGGCTTTTAAATGTGGTTATGACTTTGCATGAAGCTCCTCTTGACGTCATTATTTGCTACAATTCACTGTGCAAGGAAATGCAATGTGCAGTCGTCTGGGATAAACAACTGCTAAAAGATATGATAAATTAAATCACTTAATGTGAGCAAGATGTGGAAAATCAAACTGGGGTGAAGCATGTCAAGTGAGACAACGACAGAAAGACAGAGAATGTAGATATATATATAAACATAGAAAAGACCATACCACGGATTTGGATTGCCTGCGCAGAGAGCCTTTGGATTTGGCGGAGGAGAGCGCGTGTGAAGACGTCGACTGGCTAGGAGACGACGCACCCGACTGCGAACATGACCTCTCAGCAGAACAGTCTTGGGAAACACAAAGAAAGAAATAATGTTATTTTGGTTGCATCGACGTTTTAACTTACGACTTCTTGATTTTGTTCTCATCAGGTGAATAGAACAAACACACATCATCGGCACCATGATCACAGTTGTCACAGGTGCACGTAGTTTGGGGGCTGACAACTTGATGATAATTCCTGTAAGTATGGTCTATTGCTCTGCACAGCCCCAGGACAGGAAATATGCTCCCACACAGGCTACACATTTACAATGCCTGACAGAGTGATTTGATTTAACCAAAACTGGCACATAGCTCCGAAATGAGATCAAGCTGCTGCAAAAAGACAATAAACACACAGCCTTTAGATTTTAATATATAAATATGTACCAGCGTTCACTCGTACTCGATCAGCCTGTAGGTTGTTTCAGCACACACGTTCATTGTGACTAATTGGCACATGTTTAATAAAAGCTCCTCCAGCCCTGTCTCTTATCTGAAATGCAGAAAATGTAATTTATGTTCCCTCCAGCCAACCCCCTCTACGGTGCCATCACCGAGCCACTGCAGCAGACCAGCGGTGATTTAGGGTCAGTAGCTGCCAGCTGTCCTGCAGAGCGAGTGCAGCCCTTGAGATGCACTGACAGAGGTATCAATTGTGTTGCCAGAACGCACTTTAAAAGTGACACATGGCAGCCCTGCAACCTCTTAAGGACTAACAAGCAACAACACGCTATCTGAAGACTCCATGTTGGATGCCAACTGGATGCTGGCCAGGTCCACTGTATAATCCGTGTGCAAATTAAAGAAGAATCAAAAATAATAAAGGGTGGAACACTGGCCTTAGAGTTCAACTCTAAAGCTATAAAAACGTCAACAAATGCTTGGGTGCACTGTCGCTTACAGGCAACAAAATGTGCTATGGCAACACTTCTTGTGTAATCCTGTTTTATCAGGAGATCATCTGGAATGTATGCAATGTGGGATGAGATGGAAAATGGTTTCAGATTCCCCACTGATTTCCATATGCTGAGACGCCGGGGTGCATCACACTGAGGCCTAACCAGTGGGAAGGTCCACATGTACTGCAGGTGGGGTTCATGGATCCCACATGCCACTCTCCACACACACACGGCGAAGCCTAACAAGCCCGTCTGTCAGCTAAGCCCTGTGGTTACCACTGTTATGTTTGCATGCAGGCAACGTCCAAAAGCAGTTACCCTGCACAAACAGAATTGCTGTGCAAAGACACGCAGAAGGCCAAAGCAAAGCTGAGCTTGGAAGAGCATCACGATTAAAAACAGAGACGCCTCCTGTGTTTGATCGTATCAACCAACTTGTGACAGATCCACTTTAAATCAAGTTCACTTTTGAAGATTGGGAGAACAGCTGCTGGGCACAGCCAGCCTATAAAAGATTTGCATATCAAGCAGAGCCCAGCGCCGACAGAGGCTTCTGGTCCACATCTCACACTGGGGCACACATCCTCCTTTTCATTTAAGTGCACCCAAGAGATTGATCGTGCATTAACAGAGGCATATAGTGTAACCTAAAACCAAAGGAGGGTAATATCATATGGTGTTATAGTAAAGAGCCATTAATTGATGGGTCAGAAGACAGACATTACTTGAGTGATGCTAAATCAATCACTTATCTTGTCAATTATACAATAAAAATACCAAGCACTTGTTTCTACGGTCAAGTAAAGTGAAAACAGACAACTTCCTGAACCCAAGCCCAAACGTTTCTAAGTTGTAATACTGTAGTTGCTGCTGTCACAAAGACAACTGGATCGCTTTCCTTTTTCCTCAGTGAAACAAATACCAACAACACAGGTCAAAACATGACTTCATTCATTCATTTAGTATTAAGGAGACATGATAGCACACAGAAATGGTGCAAGACTGACTCAGTCCTCATTTTCCCATGAGATTTGGTGCCTGGTTGCAGACAAAATAGCACTGAGGGTGAGGTTTATTGGGAACCAATGTTAATTCTGATAGCATCCTTACTCTATTACCATTACATTGTTTAATCAGCCTTTAATCTATGACAAAAAACGTGTCTATTCCCAGTTTGAACATCAAGGTTTTGTCCTTTTAGTCACACAAAACAAGCACTGTGAAGATGTTACCTCTGGCAAACTGTGGAGGCAATTATTCACAATTTTCGGACATTTAAAGACTAATCAATGAATCAAAAGCATAATCAACAGAAATCAGCCGCAGCACTAATGACACCTTCTATCATCGCTGTCGTTCTGGCACAATCTAATGCACATATCCCGCTACACTGTTACACACAGGAATGTCACCAACACATGTTTTCAAATAGCCTGAAACGTTATGCAGTTACTATAAAGCATGCAGAGGGCAGATTGGTCTAAAAGCGCTGACTAGATAATTCTGCCCGCTCCGAGCTGGAAACTGGGAGGAGACTTGTATTACCTCTTCAGTACCCCCAAAAGAGGACTCTTGAGTGAAGCGATTAGCCCTAAACTGCTGTGGGGCTGCTGCACTGCGAACCGTTTTGTGCTGCGTCCTTATGGTAGAAATGAACTTGAGGGGGAGGAGGGGATGTATGAGTGTGTCTAAAAGCGATGCACTCATATTCAGTCACATCGTGTGCGTTTCGCCTCATCCTGCGCCGAACTGAAATGTTAATAACGCCCACGTGAAATGAGCAAAAGAGGATAACATTCAGGGTGTATGGATGCACATGAGTAAACATGGCACCCAGCATGACACAAACACACACTGCCATGCCAGCTGCCCATGGGTAACACACCCGAATTGTGAGGACAAAGTCTGTGAAAAATGTACAAAGTCCACCATCATGGCACATACAAGAGGCCACTGCTAATATGTAGCTACAGCAAAACTGAGATTACTTCTCACTAGAGCACTAGTAAATTAATCGCTAACTATTTTGAGTCCACCCTGTTAAATGTGAATATTTTATGGTATCTCGTTAGGTTGCGGACAAAACAACACCTAAGGATGGATCGTCATTTTTGACCATTTTCTGCCATTTTTTGGACCAAACAACTACTCGAATAATCAAGAAAATCGTTAGTTGCAGCTTCACTACTCACTGTTTTCTGACTCTTAACTTTCAGAGAGGACCAAATATGATCAAACAGTCCCCGACATGGAGGACCGGAGCTACAGAAAGATACTGCAAAAACTCTTACCTTGTGTGGCAAAGTTGACTGCCAGCAAAGTGGTCAGCACTTTGCCAAAATTCTCGCCAGTGTACAACCACTCTGGTTCAAACCCCTGGATGGAAAAGGAACAGAGAAGATGCTATTAGACCATCTGTTCATGCAACCTGGAATCAGTTAGAAGTCAAAATCAGAACTTTTTCTACCGATTGCTCAGATACGAGCAGGAATACTTGCTCAGCACATGAATACAGGGACACAGAGAGAGAGAGAGAGAGAGAGAGAGAGAGAGAGAGAGAGAGAGAGAGAGAGAGAGAGAGAGAGAGAGAGAGAGAGAGAGAGAGAGAGATGTTCATTTCAGGCCGCAGCAGAAACAATAGCAACACACACACACAGTGAAACACACACAGGGATTTGAATAAGCCTATAACAAGACAGCGATAAAAACTGACATGTTGAGCCTGACCCATATTTTGTGACCGAGTGGTTTGTAATAAAACAGACAGTGCCAGACTCATTTGCGATTCGCTGCGCACACATCGATGCTCTCTCTCTGTCACACACACACACACACACACTGTCACACTGCTTGCTCGCTCCTTCTCAGACAGCTATCTGCTTTCCTCCAGCAGATAAGGTTGCACATTTTAAATAAAACATCTTAAATATAGAGTTTGAGTAGTACAGCCCTTGACCACAAGTGTGTCGGACATCATTCAGATTGAAAGCAAGTGCGATGATACACGTATAGGTATGAGATCAGCGTTAGGCTCGTCATGACTACCAAGATTGGCGCAAAATGCTTTTCCTCATGTAAACACTCGAGCACACAATTACTGTTTATGCGTAATGATTTTGTACCGCGGGTTAGTAAAGTAGGAAATACTGGAAAAATCCATTTGCATTGATGAAACAACAGTAAATAGGTCTTACATCACAGTATCGACCTTGATCAGTGACTACATTACCAGTATTGAAATCTAGACCGCGGTCAGGGCCCGTATTTTCGATGAGTCATGTTCTGAAATCATGTTGCTCTGAAGGACTGTAGTAGTGCGTTAAAGTTGACCATATAAATAATCTTACAGGAAAAAAAGAAATCACAGGTTTTGAGCTGTAATTGGTGCTTCCTCTTTCTGCATCTCGGGGCAGAAGTGAAAGCAGCATGACTGCTCTCTTTGTGCAGTCACAGGACAAAATGGGCACTATACGCAACGGCAAAAAAAAAAAAGAGAGACGAAAAGTTCTCTAACCATGAATACATCACTGACCAAAGGATGGGTAGGGCTCGCTGTAGCGCCACAGACATCCCCTGACTGATACATGTGACGGTGGCTCTCCAAAAAACTTCTGCCCATGAGCTACTGGCTGGCCGCAAAAGGTCTAATTATGGGCTGAGGGAAGGCTTGGTGGATAAAAGCAAAGGAGACCTCCCAGACATTACAAGCCAGCTGGGCAGGACTACTGAACCACTTGACTTTGCAGTGAGCCGGGCTTGCTGACTCAATTAGCTGTTTAAAGAAAAGCAAGTGATGTGATTCAAGACCAGAAAAGGATTATTTATAAAGCCGGAGGAAGAAATTACTGTCCAGCGCAGCGGTCACAAACAGGCTGGTACAGAGACGGAGAAAACTCCCAACATCTGCCAATGATTTGTCCCCGTCCAATGTTAGAAACGTCTTTTTTCAGATTCAGCACTGTGGTCATGCAACGTATGCAGAGGAGAGCTTTCAACCTGCAGCGACACACTCAAAGTGGCAGAACAAAAGAGAAAGGGAAAATTAAGAGGAAGTAAACACTGATGAAAACTAACTTGTGCCCATTTGAAAACTGAGCCACTAGTCATAAAGGTCCTCTTCCTGTCTGGCCAGTGGGAGTGAGTGACCGACAGCATGGACGTGTGAGGGGAAACATGTGCAAGCAGGGTAAGTACATAAAATATGGAGCAAGAGTGGGTTTTAAAGGTCCTAATTGGAAGAAAGGGGGATTTTTTTTAAGTCTTATTCCTCATCTCGTCCAATACTGACGCACAGGGATGCTGGCCGACCAGTCCTACACTCCCAAAAGCGTCAGTAGCCAATCTTAAAAATCTACTTTTTTTAACAAACAGGACCTTTAAGACTCTTCTATGATCTGCAGTGGGCTGACAGAGGAGATAATGACAGAGAGAGGTCAGGCCATGTCAAAAACAACACACGTCTGTGCATGAAACTTGACGTCAACAGAGCAACTTACCTCTACTTTCAGGGACGAGCATCCTCTTAAAAACTCCTTGATGTTGGAAATGCAGTCGGCTTCAGTCCTCGGATCCTGGCAGTACTGAACACACACACACACAAACACAAGAGAGGAAATAAATATATAAACACAGAGCTCTCGGGTTAGTCTGACAGATAGACATCTGACACAAGCACTAAGCTAGCGCCGACGCTACTGTCAGTTCCGTCCCGCGGAAAAGCGCCGAAAGTAAAGTAGAACAAACATTGTTGTGGCGGTCCGAAATGTGGTTACCTACAGTTATTAAAATAACTGTGGAGTCTTCCTGCGTCTCCTTCATGCATACATAACCACTAACACCACACACACACACAGACAGACAGACACACACACATACACACACACACGTCAAAGCAGCCGGATTCAAGCACAACATCCGCTCACTTCATGACCTTTCAAAATAAAAGTCACACCAACGGCTGTGTCGCAACAGTCGGAAATGAATATGAAGGACAAGTTTTTTCTGTTTTGTTTTGTTTCGTGAGTGAGTGAAGTGCAAACTTTGATTTCTACTCTTCAAATTAAGATTTGGCTTTGCAATTGTCTTCTGTAAAAAGTGGTGTTGAATACCCTGTTATTCTGTTAACAATTAATGGAATGGCAACAATGCCAGATAATAATATTATCTGAGGCATCTTATTAAAAACACACAAAACTAAACTTCACGTTCAATGTTTTCAGAATCTTAGCTATTTATTTTTTTTATTGTTAAGGCTAAATGTATATATAAAAAAAACACCCCAAGTTATTATGGAGACATCCAACTTTATATTAAATTCCTGACATTAAACGAGCACTACGTAGATTTGGAGAAGACCAAAATGGTCAGTTTGTTTCCTCAGTTTATTAGGCCATGAAAACAAAGAGAGTTTGATTAATTAGTTTGTGTGGGCATGAAAAAAAAATATAGATTTTAATCTCTTCCGATTAAAATTTCTTCCCCAAAACCACATAGTGCACCTTTAATGAGGACCAAAGGTGCTCTTTTTTACACATTATCTTATTTCCTCTGCTTTTTCCTCTCTCTTTTCTTATTTTATACCATATTCTATTTTCTCAGTGTTCATATTTTATGTCTTGTTTTATGTGTTAAGAAGCGTCTGTTCACTCTGGAAATTTGTACAAAGGACCTCACTCAACCTCACTCCCTGCTGCCCTCAAGGAGGAGATACAGGACACTAAGATCACACACTGGCAGACTGAGGAACAGCTTTTTTCCTCAGGCCATAAGACTCCTCAAGAATACGTCAATCCAACTATCAGTGCAATTTCTGACAAGTGAATGTGCACCATGCATCTTACTGCCACCATGTCTGCTGCACCTTAAATCAATCATTTTACACCCATTATCTTTGCACAACAATACACACTTGTTGCCTTTACATTCTGTAATCATATTTGTGTCTTATGTAGATGTATAGTATATACACACGCACTTTACTGCCACCATGGCTGCTGCATTTTCAATCAGTCAGTACACTTTATCACTTTTACTACTGTTTTACACTTATTATCTTTGCACAACAATACACCCTTGTTGACTTAACATTCTGTAATCATATGTGTGTGTCATGTACATGTACAGAAAGTATACACACATTCTTTCTATCCCAGCTGTCCATATCTACTGCACATTGTTTATTTCTTTCTTTCTAGCTTTCTATCCATCTATCTTATTCTTTGTATTATCATTAGTGTGAGTGAGTGAGTGTACCAGAGTGACAATAAACATCTTGAGGCAGTGATAAAAGTGAGAAGTTGCCACTTCCGGTTTTATTTTGGTAGGCTGCTTCCAGTTGCACGCTAACCTTCTGTTTTTTCTCTCTGAGGGGGAGGTCGCACCGGGAAGAGCCGAGCAGCACAGGAGGAAGTGACGAACCGTCTTTGCAACTGTTGTTTATCGTTATCAACTTTGTCATCTCCATAACTAAACTAAACGCTCACAAACGTCCACCAAGCACATCCGAAAAAAGTTGTCGAAAAGCGGCGAGTCCCGCGGAGTCACCCCGCTTCACGTCCCACCATCCAAAATGGTGAACGCTCTCATGTTCCGTGCCACACTCTG
Organism: Lagodon rhomboides; assembly: GCA_039737535.1. Lineage (NCBI taxonomy): Eukaryota > Metazoa > Chordata > Actinopteri > Spariformes > Sparidae > Lagodon > Lagodon rhomboides. The sequence continues at coordinate 7,306,201 of CM077794.1, forward strand.
CACTTCCCTGCCGATTTTTGTGTCCTGTTTTGGTGGGTGTTCGCACCAACTCAAACTCATATACAAGAATGCGGAACATTTCCTCGCTTCACAGGAAACCGCATCTTGAAATCTCACGTCCGAAAATCGAGACCAAATTGCGGCTGGGACTCGATGCGATACGTTACGATGCTAAAAACAGGGAGGTTATTAAAACTTCATGGCTCGGGAGTGCTGGGAGAAATGAAAAGGCCTGCTGCCGGGGAGAACTTCTCGCCTGTGTCAGTTTTAATGAAAACCCCTCCCTTCCTTTCCACCGGGAGCCCGTCGACCATTCGGCGCTTGTTGACTTAACTTAAACCAACAACTCACCTTGGGAGTGAAGCCAGGTACGAGCCGCTCGGTGAGCTTGCACAACACGACCCCATCCTTCAGCGACGTTTTCAGGAACTCCTCCGGGTCCGCTATATTCTTTTTCGGCGAGCTGAGCACTCCCAGTGATATCAACCACGTTACCGTCTGCTCCTCTGGATTCATAGCTCCAGAAAAATGATCATTGCCTAAGCGAGCATTGCTTTACTAAAAAAAAAAAAAAAAAAAAAAACTGGCGGCCTGTTCCGTATCAATATGCAACTCACATCCGCACTTCTGCTAGAAGTTAAAAAAAAAAAAAAAAAGAGGCGGTGGGGGGAAGGACGACGCTGTTTCTATACGCAAAACTGATGATCACCCCTACTGGCAAACAGGCACCTCAACAATACAAGGAGTTTTTTTTTTTCCCTGTGCAAAGTAGCACATGCTGCTGGCAGAGGGCATTTTCTGTCATGTTACATTACAGGTTAAAAACACAGTAAGGATCAGGAAGCTCCATTAGGGAACCGATATCTGATGTGCATCAGCATATTTCGCAAGAGAAAAATGCACGACTCGCCTTATGGTATGTGATCAGTAGGCCTGACATGTGGTGTGCTCGGATTCAACAGCAATGTTTTGTGGATGAGCCAGTTGAAACACAGCTTTGGTTTTTCTGGCACAGCATTAAAAACTGTGTGATTATTGCCGCCAACTCAAATGATGTATGTTGCCTGAGTTGGGGTATACGCATAAGGATATCATGAGTCCCTCAATAGATCTTAAAATAAAGAAAGGTAAAAGCAAATCATGGGTATACACTTATTTATCACCGTTATAAAAAATCCTAAATCAATTTAAACCAATTATAACCAGGTAGCACAAACACCTAAAAATCAGAAGAAACCCGTTCACAGGAGAATTGTGCAAGAAGCATTCTTACTTTATTTTTTTTACAAGAAAATTGAGCCAACAACAAAATCTTTTTCAGTCTTTATTGCAAAACGCCACAAAATGTTAATTTGAGTAGATCCTCAGCTCGTGTTCTTTCCACTTTCGGCACCGATGTCCGCTTGAAGAAACGAATCAACCTGCACGCTCAACAGAAGCCTGTGCCAGCATCTGAAAGACAACGCACGAAAAACAACTTGTTACACATCAACTACAGCAATATGAAGCCATCACATCACAACAGGGGTCATTTTGTATTTCCAAAGAAGGTTTCTAAACGTCTGAGAAAGAACCTAAAACTTATAACTTTTAATTTTTCAACCATGGCTTTGATATGACAGTTGACAAATTTCAACCAAGAAACCCTGGAGCTTTCATTCCATTATAGATCATTGTAAACTGATAATAATTAAAGTGGTTGTTCCAGTGGTTTTAGATTTTCACCAGACTGTATTACATATTAAACAGTTATGTGTACAGTCTGGTTGACATACCCGCACTGGTGCACTGTGGTTTCATTGGGTCCAATAACTTGAGGACACAGTTCAGGTAAGTTGCAAGGGCAGTTGCTTTAGAGGGTCGTTCATCCTGCAATGAGAACAGAATATTAACATCATGCCCTTCTCTTGTTCATGTATTCACGAAAAACATCTGAAAATCTCTTTGTAGTCCTCGGTCCGACTGAGAATTCGCTTCAGTGATTGGGTCCAGTTTGGCAGTTAGGACGATGGTGTTCTTCCAGAGGTCTCCATTGTGGGAAGTGGCATGCTTGTGGAAAATATTTTGATACTGAGAAATGGCTCTTATTTAAAAATGGCTTTTAATTTTTCCTTTAACAAGCAAAGTGTCTTAAAAATACCTAGATATCTTTACCCATGAATTAAAAAAATGCACTGTTGCCAATCATTTTACTGAGATTGGACGATTCGTTGGGCAAAAAGGTTCGTTTCGAGGGCTCAGTTGGTAAAATGGCTGTTTAAACCTTCATTGCTGAAAGGGGACGAAACTTCTTGAGATGTTGCTGCACTTTGGACAATTTTAGCTCATGAAAACGGACAACAATGAAAAGGGGATATTCAGTTGACCTCCTTTTTTTTCCTCTGAGGCAAAAGTTGTCTTGAATGTCACCCCCCTTCGAGAGGAGATTGCAATACAGGACAATGAGAAACTCATTTACAATGAGAAACAAAGAGGTTTGCTTTGCTTACCAGCTGTTGACTACCAGTCGAGTTGCATTTGGTTGTTGTTGCCTTTGGTTTTGCCGTTGCATGCCATCAAATGGCTCTAGGGTGATGGATCCATTTCCAAGGAAACTACATTGGAACATTTTGACAGTGACATTTGCCTAACGCTTGAAAACAGTAGTGTCCAGTTGACGACACATTTGTGTTAAGATTGAACTTAAGTCACTCGATTATTTCTATATCATGAGCAGACCTAAGCTTCACAGAAAACTTTGTAAAAAGGAGATTAAGTCGTTACTCAACATTCATGGAGCCGTCTCTTGTCCTGTTCGATGAAAATCGATGAGCAGTGGTCAAGGTACAACTAAAAGCTTTATTAGAGTAGGAAAGCCAGACTTATAGGGCATTGCAGATTCCAACAGCACTGAATGTACAAAAACTAACACTCACTTGGTAACTGTACTGTTACATGAGCAAGAGAAAGACTAAAAAAAACAAAAACTTTTACACATAAAAAAACTGGGAAAGTCAAGATACAGTTCAAAGCTAAGGTTTAAATCCCACAGACTTAGACATGGCTAGTTTGTGATGTCAAATTTCTTTCAAAACACTTGTTAACTGTGCACGGCGACTGACGTTTGCTTTAATATGGTTCCCAAGTCCAGTTCAGTATCTGCTGCGAGCCATTCCTCTATCGGGCCGATTGCCACCACGGCCACCACGTGGCCCTCCGCGACTTGAGCTGCTGTACGAATCACGAGGAGGGTAGCCTCTCTCGACAGGGGGAGCTGGGCCCCTCTCCTGTCTGCCCATTCGCTCACCACGGCTAGGTGGATATTGGTCACTCCGACTGCTGGGGTAACTGTCACGACTGCCATAGCCATCCCGGGAACTGCTGCCATAGTCATCGTAACGACTGCTTCCACTGCTCCCACCATAGGATGGTGGAGGGCCCCGTGAAGGTGGGGCGCTGCGAGAGTTACCTGCAGGGTCAATGGGTCAGGTAATTGGCAAGGTTCAATTGACACATTTTCCTGCACTATCAAGTGCTCATTTTTTGCCAATAGAATTAATCCTGTGACAAATAAATATAAATGGTTGACATGTTTAAATGTCCCATTATGGAATCGATCTTAAATTTAACAAGGATATTTGGTTGGTACGGGCAGTAACATATCCAAGCACTGGGAAAAGATGGGCAGTGTTACCCATTTCAGCATGCCATTGATCTGAGTAGCCATTTCCTTTTAGAGCTCCAAGTGTTAGATCTGCAGGTAAGGACGAGGTGTTCAGAGTTGTCTTGATGGATTTTTGAACATTACTCCTTGAGGGAGTGCTTTGCTAGGCAACACATACTGAGTGGTCAACGGATGTTTCCAAGGACTTTTGGGGGTTCCTTATGATTGTCAACTCTCTGGGGTTCATTATATGCTCTGCATGATATTGCCACATACATTGACTCTTTTGCTGAAAGCAACGGCAATATGGACTGATGCGGTCACAATAGAATTTCGGGTTTCAGCCGAGAAGCCAAATGGGTATATGTTTTTGATAGCATTGAAAATACGCAACATGGATTGCAGGACAGTGTTGCGGCAAATGCGGTTTCCTTTGGGGAGGGAAAACTGCAGCATCTTGTGACCGGAGATGACGGTAGTCAATGCTGTGATCTGGTTGGTTATTTTTGCAGCTCTTCCTTGTGCCATGGGAGTCAGATCTTGTACTAATGGGAGTCATATCTTACCGTAACCATCATATGAATCTCTGTAGGAGCCACCACTTGGACGGTCCATATAGCTTCTGGGTTCCCGGCCTCCGCCATAACCATCACGGTCACTAAATAATATGAACAATCATTAGTTGAGGACCATATGAAATCCAATCTCAGTTTTTATCCTTTTTGATCAACCCTTACTCACCTGTATCCTCTTGACATTGAGCCATAGTCATCTCGGGAACTGGAGTTGCTATATTCTCTGTATGAATAATCTCTGGGAGGAGGTCCATAGTCCCGCGAATCTCTAGAATTATAATCCCGACTGGAGTAGCTGTGAAAAACAGCACAATTAACTAGAGAGTCGGAACAATGATGTATAAATTATTTACTTTTCTATTAAGTCAATAAAACTTTTGTCAGTTTGCATATAGCAAAACAATGTAAAGAAGATGTCAGTTGTTGAAATACTTTTAAATTCAACAAACTCTGCAAAAACTGGGGCATTTGACATTAATGTATTATGTAACTAAATATAAAATGACCTACCTGTCCTTAGAGTTGTAATGGTCATCTCTTGGTGATGGATAATCATCCCTCCTAGATATCATTGAGTCTCTGCGAGGAGGAGGTGGTCCATAGGGATCCCTGTCCCTTGACATGGGGGCTGAAACACAAAAAATAACGACAAACTGGTCATTAGTCACCAAATAACCCTGAGACACACAGCCAGCCACACAGATGTGGGGGAAATCTGTTAAAGTCTACACTCCCAAGTTAAAGCAAAAAGTTTGTGGGTATCCAGCCAGTATGTTTTTACAAAAACACACATCTCCAGGTGCATTTAAATTGACAACGCATGCAACATAATACCCTAACACTTACGTCTGCTCATGGGACCAGATGGGGCCGACCTCTTGGGTGGGGGACCTCCGTTACGAACTGGGGGTCCTCTCTTCAATGGAGGAGGACCTCTGGATGACATCCCTTTAAAGTAGGGTTCTCCATTCCCTGAATCATAGTAGTCTAAACAGATAAGAAATCCACATATTAGCTGACTGAGCTCAAAGGACACAACATAAAAAGCACTCAAAGTAAATATTTTACTATTACATGCATTCTATTATTTTACAAAGTCAAATGACCAACTTATTTAATATATTTACCTCTGGATGGTGGCCCCCTCATACCACCAGGACCTCCCCTAGAACCACGGGGGCCTCTGGGTGGACCACGACTGCGGGAATGCATGGGCGGAGGGCCTCGTCTGCCGCCGCTCTCAAACTGAGGCTTTGTAGCTTGCTCCACTTTGATGGGCTTGCCATCAAGAGACTGTGGCAGAGGAGTTACGATTAAAATCCTGACTTCAGTCAGATTTGCAGGAAATTTTGGCCAACTAAAGGTAATCTTTACCTTTCCATTCATCTCCCGTGCAGCATCCTTTGCGTCGGCTGGACTTTCAAATGTAACAAAAGCGAAGCCTCGTGATTTGTTTGTCTCACGGTCTTTCATCAAGAGAACTGAAATGAGGAATCAGGGTGAGGAGAGTGCTTGTGTTAAGTGACTGATGCACAAATTGATTAGACTGTGGGTCCCCTTTAGGATTCAAAAGTTGTCCTATGTCCTGCTTCTTACAGTAACAAGCTCCCTTGCAATCAGGTTAGCTAACAGACGGCATTAACAATGGAGGAAATGAGCTGGTAAATATGCACTAGTTGATTTAAAATAATTAAACATGCTTTGTACATTCCATATTAAAAATAAAGACGACCAGAGATTATCCTTAATGCAATTCAAGGTCCACAAGAAACTGAGAAAGCAGGTATTTGATGCCTTAACAACTACAGTAACGCAAGTTCTCTGACTCACAGCCGGCATCACTTATAACTTTAGCGGACGGGCAAAAAATAACGGACATAGCATTGAATGTGTAACGCTATCTTAAACATTTTATCCGAGGGCACGACTAGAAAATAAAAAGGCCAACAGTGGCCCAATTCGCACCTTCGACAATCCTCCCATATTTGCTGAAGTACTGCTCCAGGGCCTTCTCGGTGGTCTCGGTGTTCAGTCCACCGATGAAGAGCTTCCCTGGTCGGTCTGCCTCTGCCATGTTTCAAAAGCCTGCAACAATATAACAGTCGTGTACAATTATTGGGACTATGCGCGTTTGTGGAAACAAGGTGAGACGCTGCGTTTCCCCTCAGTATCCAGCCATTTCTGTGATGATTACCTTGCTGCTGGAGAAAGTCTTGGGCAGTTGAATGCGCAAAATGGCGATAAACGTGCCAACGGTTGTTGCTAGTTTTTTGGCTAACGCTAGCTAGCAACGATTCACGCTACTAATGGGAGGGGGAGCTCACGTTGGACAAATGCCCTACTTTAAAAACCTAAAAAAAAAAAACACTACAGCTGTTATATTAAATATGCAGGCAAGCAGCTGGCCACTACCATACGGCACTTTGCCGCTGCTTTGTGTAGGATACGTTAAACGACAGTTTTCGTCTCCCTTCCTTCTTCTTCTCTTTCTGTTTCCGATAGACCAGACGCCCCAGAATGCAACACTGCCACCTACAGGTCAGGACTGGGAACCAGGTTACATTTACAGAAGAGACAGGAACGTCTACGGATTGGACTGTTTAATGCACACATTTAAAACAATCCTCTACTTAAATATCCTCTATTATTATTTATAAAAATATAAGTGTTCCCTCTACATTCATTCAGGAGTACTGGAACACCGCAGTAAGACCATTACCACCATGGCTAAATTAAGAAAATAAATATTGTAATGTGAATAACAAAACAACATCAAAAACCAAAACATAAACAATAGTGCTACAATTACAAATAGCACTAGAACCAATCTAGGAACCACAGGGATGGATGCAGAACAAATACCAAAATGTACCTCCTGCCACCACAGCTAAAACACAATTTCAGAGGAAATACTGCTCTGGAAGTCTCAGGTTTCCACTGCACATTTGTGTAAGGTGGGTAATTCGATCAGCATTGTCTTCCAAACTAGTTTGTGATGTCACAAAATCCTTCTTGTATGTTAGTTGCTGCCAGACTTAAATTCAGATTGAGTATAAAAAAGTGTCCTCTACTGACAACCTTTACACATATCCTAAATCGTTCTGTACAATGAATGTTATTTCATTGTTTTACATTTAATTCAATAAAAAATTGTCTCAGAGTCCAGATAGAAGACACAACATTCTACCGAATCAATTACTCATGAAATTACATCAAAAGATTATTGTTTAAAAGAGGAAAAAACTATACATTAGTGCCCAGAGCCGGCCCAAGGCCTTATGGGCCCTAAGCAGAATTTGATTTGGGGCTCGCAGCTTAATGCATCACCCATCTCAGCAGTGCCAGTATTAACTAAATATTGTCCATGCTTTTTCGTTTGTCCATTGTACATCTAATACAACCATCATCATGGCTTACAAGTGAGCTGGAAAGTAACAAAAAAAAACAGCAGACTATTTCAATATGAAATGTGCAAAAGTGCAGAACAGTCAACCACAAATAATGTGTTTCTTACATAAAAATAATAAATGTGAAGTTTGTAAAATGTCTGTAAAATGCAAATGTAAAAATCAATATAAAATAAATATGATAGAAGCTTAAATAATGACATAAAATGAACTGGGTGAAATGGAACTTGTGAGTAAATGATTAAACCAGTAGTATGGACTGTCAGTCCAAAAATAGTCCAAATATGTTGTTTTTCTTTTGTATAATTACCACTGATATTACATATGACACACAAAAACATATATTCATCAGGAGCTCTTGGGGGCCACCTGCTGGAAGGGAGGCCCCAAGCAACCGGTTAGTTTGCTTACTGCTTGGGCCACATCCCCTAAATGTTAACATATGCTCACATGTCCCCTCCAATATAAAATAAAAAGTAAATAATAAGTTCATCCAAAGTGAAAGGTGGGGGTGTGGGCACATTTGGTCTTCCCCCACTGGCTACAGCCTTGGCACAAATGACAAATGCAGGACTACTCCTTGATCTTGTGCCTGTTTTGGGGAGAAATAATATTTTTTTTGTGTGCATTTTTTTTATGACAATGGCATTTAAGAATGATAAAAAAAATATATGTTTTAAGGCCAGATGAAGGCCTAGTCACCACTTCCATACTGAGACCTATTTGCAGTCTAAATGTAGCTGTTCCGGTTCTTCTAGTCAGGCGTCTCTTACAATTACTCTAGGAACCAGTATCACCGGAATATAGGTTCCCCATCTTTTGTCTCTCGCCTCCGACCTTATATTCTATACTACCACCATGGTCTGTGATAAGTTCTTTATTTGTCTCACTTATGTGCAGTTTAACGTACACAACATTGACCCTGCGAAGAAAACAGGACATTGTATTGATAAGCAACGTCAGTGTTATTTTTCAGGGTGTCAAGTCGTTTTGGAGAAAACACAACGTCCGGTTTGACTCCTTTCAACGTAAAACCATTGGCGACGAACGCGATGCTCAGTTTCAACGTGTAATCATTTATATTCGCACTTATCCAATATCATCCTATAAAAGATGTAATGAACATATCTAACATCAGTTATAAATGTATAAACCCTGGATACTAAACAGATTACGTATCCTACAAATGTATTTCGAAAGTTCAACTGTGTCACTTCCGGTATTAATCTTGTGACTTCCGCATGGCTTGACAGAGCTGAACGTCACGGATGCTGGTTGCGTTGCGCGAGACAGGTCAGCTCAGCCGCTGCGTCCCGAGTAGAAAGACCTAGCTAACAGCGGCACAGCTAGCAAACATCCCCTTCCCTGAGAAGTTAGGAAGGCTCTCCTTCACAAAAGTACACGAATCTTCGAAGACCCGTGTCCGCGTTAAAATGAAGAGGCGGATACACTTTGGTTCGGTGCTGGTTTATTCGCTAGTCTCGTATCTATGTTCGTGCTCGGCGTTTTATCTTCCGGGTTTAGCCCCAGTGAGTTTTTGTGAACCGGACCAAGGTGGTGAGGATTGCCAGGTATGTTGAACCGATAAGACTCACATTTTTATTGTAACGTGGATTTCCTGCTGTAGCCGGGTTTGGCATATTCGTTTTTAGTTTATCTTCCTAAGTCTTTGCTAGCTAGCCAGTTCTCTCCTAAAGTAGGCCCCGGCTAATACCTGGAGCCGGAACACTAGCATAGTATTCTGACACATTGTTTATCGTTTTGACTGACACTTCCTGGAATTAGCGTGGGGAAATAATATTCCTACTGAGGTATGGGGTTCTCACCAGCCTATTATTTGACTGTTAGCACATTAAAACATTCAAATAATGAATTCTGACAGATAATATAATTGTAACTGTTACCATTTTTTTCGGTTAGCCACTATTCTATTCACGTCCTGGCGAAGATCAGATAAGTTTAGGCTGGCCAAGACATTGGGATCTAGCACCATTCAGAGAGACAGATCAAATACAACGATCTAACCTAAATTAGTCTTTGGTTGCAACATTTCCCTCTTATTGACATTAACGTTATCTGTATGAATGGACATGGGCAACCTGCCAGCTTTTGTCCTGTTGGCAGCTTTATTTCATCGAATCAAATAAAGACTGAAAGGCAAACTGTTTTTGCTTATTTACAGACGGTAATTCAGCTGTTTGTCAATCGCTTGGACTCAGTGGAGTCAGTTCTGCCTTATGAGTATGATGTGTAAGTAACATTTAATTTCTACCTGAAGATGCTTTGGTTATTGTCTGTCTGTATGTTGCCCAGCTCAATATCATCTTCTTATTGTGTATGACCATCTGTAAAGGTTCGACTTTTGCAAAGATGACAAGGAAAAGAGGCCTTCTGAGAACCTTGGACAGGTTCTGTTTGGTGAGCGAATTGAGTCCTCACCATACAAGGTGGGTGTTCACAAGAAAATGTAAAAGCCTGTGTGGTGTGTTGCATATTTTAGATTCCATATACATTCTGTATGTTTCACTGTATTGTCTTGATGCAACATGACTCACAATCTGCCTTTTACAGTTCACCTTCAAACAAGATGTGAAATGCCAGTCGGTGTGCAAGAAAGATTACAAGAAAGGCAGCCAGGACGATGCAACCAAACTCGACTTCCTGAAGATGGGAATGCAGCTGAACTACCAGCACCACTGGTTAGTGAAAAACATACTATACTATACTTGTTGACTTATGAGTTCTCTAAAGTTTTGTTTGAAAGATGGAATATAGCAGTAAAATAAAGTTGTTAGCAAACTGACATGAGCACAGACTTCTATTCAAGAAGCTTATTGGGATAAACCAATTGTTTTTCAGGATCATTGACAACATGCCGGTCACTTGGTGCTATGATGTGGAAGATGGTCAGAAGTACTGCAACCCGGGCTTCCCCATTGGCTGCCTTGTTACAGCAGATGGCAGAGCTAAAGATGCTTGTGTTATCAATGTGAGTTTTAATTTCTGTTACCTGGAATCCTTGAATTTGTCAAGTATGTCCCAGAAAGAAAATGTAACTTGCCATTTTCACAACATGTGTAATAATTTATCTACTTTGAATTAATAATACTGTATATTTTTTGCTTATTTAGAAAGTATTCAAAAAGTATATAGGATGCTTGTGTTAAAATACACAAGTGATCTCTTTAATATACTACTAAAGGCTATTTAAAGTCACAAACAGTGTTTGATGATTCTTACAGATGCACTATGTGAAATTCCTTCACGTAATTATTGACAAACAACATATTACCATGAGTACATAATGTTGAATAAGAATTTTCTTTTTTCCAGTCCGAGTTCAACAAGAAAAACACGTTTTACGTCTTCAACCATGTGGACATCACGATCACCTACCACAGCGGAACCACAGAAGGATGGAGAGGAGCTCGGCTGGTTGCTGCCACTCTGGAGCCAAAGAGGTAATTATGGTTGGAAGTAGTTGCACATGATGCCACTGCATTTTGATTTAGGTGTATTCTCCCTCACTAACACCACATTCATTAATAGTATGACATGAAGGTTTTTTTGTGTTTTTTGCACAACAGCATCAAAAACACAGATGAAAAAAACCCAACTTGTGAAGGAGGTAGCCCAATGGAGGTCCCTGGAGAGTTTGATAATGATGTGTCAATCATTTACACCTACTCTGTCACTTTTAAGGTAGGCCATCAAACTATTGTATTATACGAGTACCTATATGTAACAAACATAAAACGATATCTATGTGCCTGCAATGATGATGATGAAAAAGAACATTTTGTGTGTGATGTTTCCTGCGATAATTTTACTTTCCTTGACAGGAAAACAATGACATCAAATGGGCCTCTAGGTGGGACTACATCCTGGTCTCCATGCCGCACACCAACATCCAGTGGTTTAGGTATGAAGTTATATTTCACATTGTGCATCACAGAAACACCCTCTTCCTTAAAACTGTCCGAGTCTTGATGCTTGATAGTTGATGCAATGCCATGTCTCGTTTGTTTCTCCAGCATCATGAACTCCTTGGTCATTGTCCTCTTCCTTTCTGGCATGGTTGCCATGATCATGCTGAGAACCCTGCATAAGGACATTGCCAGATACAACCAGGTGGACCAGGTAAAGGCATTGTTGAGCTCTCTCTCATTTGCAGCTGATCCAGATGTGGAGATAAAGTTTTAGGATACAAGTGAAGATTTCTTTAAGATGCAGTTGTTGGAAATAAACCAACAACAGATTATAGTCTGACGGGTGCAATTTCGATCTCATTAGTTCTTGTCTTATTAATGTACTACAAGGAACCTTTTGCCACCATGCAAATTAACTATTCAAAGTAGCTGTTATCATACAGGTGAAAATCTAAACTTTCCAAACCGACAGTTGACTGGAAACTTTGAAGGGAGCAGCCTTGTTTCAGCTAGATGACCATTCATTATTGAGGGCATATTAAAGGGGTTTAAAGGGTCACTTAATGGCTGTTTGTAGTTTTCTTTATTAGATTGTAGCTGAAATTTCACTCTCAAATATTGGAAGTTTACATCTGAATGTTTATTCCCCCAACCAACGTGGGTGCACATTACCAAGAATTATAAATATTTTGTTACATTTCACAGGGAGACTTGATAAAGATTCCGTCGACCAAAGGAAACTCCTCTCTACCCTATGTAAGCTTATTGAAAGGCGTTTTTGAACAAAACCTTTCGTGGCTATTAAATCAGGTGTTTGGGTGTGTGATTGCGGCAAACAGGCACATTAGGACAGAACGTAAAATGTGGTGTGGATATTCTTTAATGTACAAGTTATATGTGAGAATTGACCGAGGAGTTTTTCACACCAAATTTTACCGTTTTTGTTAAACCAGGTTTTCACAGTATTCACTTTATTTTGCTTGGCTAGCAGTTTGTGAGGTATTATTCACTACTTGGTGGTTGGTTAACACTTAACTTTCACCATTTGCAAATGTTAAGCACTTCCTTGATTGTGACTGTCGATTTATTGTGTCTGCCTCTCTTCCCAGGAGGATGCACAGGAGGAATCGGGGTGGAAGCAGGTGCATGGGGATGTTTTCCGTCCCCCAAGGAAAGGCATGTTGCTGTCTGTGTTCCTTGGACAGGGCACCCAGATCTTCATCATGACCTTCATCACACTGTGTAAGGACTGTTTTACTTAGGCTGTAATATATCATATATTAGAGTTTCATTCCTATTAACTTCTATCAGTAGTTTCCCTTTCCAAGAAAAAAATATACATCTAGTATCAGATGTCACACCAATTTATATACTTTTAAGACTCTACTAAAATTGGTTTAGTAGATTAAACATGAAAACTAACTTAAAATGCAAAACATTGTATGGAAATTTGCAAGACATAGTTAAAGCTCAGCTGGTTGTCTCCCCAAATGTATCTTGTTTATTTCTCTTTGTAGAGTTTAGAGTTATTTTTCTCATATATCAAAGTAATTGACATCCCTACAGCCATCTCGGCAAATAAGATAATTCAAGTGTCCATCCTCTCAAATACAGTCAGCTACCCAAGAAGATACATGTAAGGCACATTTTAGGTTTTACAGTCTGAAGTTATGGGGCATCATATAGGTGTAGTATTAGAAGTCTTCTATATTTATTTTCCAGTACATACTTGCAATGTACTGGAATATCAATATAGAAGACTGGGGCAGCATATAGGTGTAGTATTAGAAGCAGTCTTCTATATTGATATTCCAGTACATACTTGCAATGTTGCTGGTATGCTGTATGTCTGAATGAGTCCACTGTTAACTGTGTGTCTGCCGTAGTTCTGGCCTGTCTGGGTTTCCTGTCACCGGCCAACAGAGGGGCTCTCATGACGTGTGCTGTGGTCCTCTGGGTTCTGCTGGGCACGCCTGCTGGCTACGTGTCTGCACGCCTTTACAAAAGTGAGAATCCAGAAAACCTTGCTGTAAAGTTTAATTTAAGTCTCACAACACAGGCTGGTTTACAGTCAGTGTGATCTCTCAGTGTGATCATGATCCTCATCCGTCTCTGTTTCTGTGCTCAGCTTTTGGAGGTGAAAAGTGGAAGACGAACGTCTTGCTGACAGCACTCTTGTGCCCAGGGTGAGTTCACTTGATTTATTCACTTATTTATGCCCTGGAGTGACATGTTGCACCTTTCATCAGTCTCGCATGTTAACCTTTCCCTGTGTTACTGTCCTTTGTCTACCTCTCCACCCTAGTATTGTGTTTGCAGACTTCTTCCTGATGAACCTGATCCTTTGGGTGGAGGGCTCCTCAGCAGCAATCCCCTTTGGCACTCTGGTGGCAATTTTGGCTCTGTGGTTTGGAATCTCTGTGCCCCTCACCTTCGTTGGTGCCTACTTTGGATTCAAGAAGGCTGTGAGTTAGGCCTCCTAATTTATTAATTTGCCAAGCTTAAAATCAAGAGTTTGTAATATTTTTTTCTTTCTTACCTCTCCTGTTCAGGCAATCGAGCAACCAGTGCGAACAAACCAGATCCCCCGTCAAATTCCTGAGCAGTCATTCTTCACAAAGCCCATCCCTGGTATCGTGATGGGCGGTATCCTCCCCTTTGGCTGCATCTTCATTCAGCTTTTCTTCATCCTCAACAGCATTTGGTAAGAATACAGGAATGTCATCTGTCCAGATCGGCCTGCGATTCCTGTTTTAAATGACATACACTCGACTACAGTTACTCGACTACAAAGAGGAGTTTGACACATGTTGTCTTTTTATCTTTCAGGTCTCATCAGATGTACTACATGTTTGGATTTCTGTTCCTGGTTTTCATAATACTGCTCATCACCTGCTCTGAGGCCACAATTCTGCTCTGCTATTTCCACCTATGTGCTGAGGTATCTGAACTGTCAGGGGACTCTGTCCTGTATATATAAAGAATGAATTCTACTTTAAAATATTGAAAAATATTCCTATTGTTAGTTAGTTGTTAGTCATGCTAGTGTAACAGGGAGGAAATAGAATTGCAAATATCTAAAATATCTCCCCCTTAAAGTTGTTCCGCAATATATTCTAATATTCTGTGCACTTACCTTTCATTGACAGCCCTGACATTAAGTTATGCAAATGCCATTTTCTATAGGGAAATTAGGTCAACATCAATACAGCTTTTTATTTTTGCATTTTCCATCTGCTTCAGATTTCAGTTGACCTATCCTTATAACCGCATCCTAACATGTCTTTTTCTGTAATGTGTGTCCAGGACTACCACTGGTGGTGGCGTTCCTTCCTGACCAGTGGCTTCACAGCAGTCTATCTGTTTATCTACGCGGTGCATTACTTCTTTTCGAAGCTGCAAATCATCGGAGCTGCCAGCACCTTCCTCTACTTTGGATACACTATGATTATGGTCCTCATCTTCTTCCTCTTCACAGGTGAGTTAAGTGACACATGAGCTCTTGAAATAGCTACAGTGATTTCCTGCTTCTCCACTAAGAAATCACTTTGACGCCAGGATAGCATATTGCGAGTGGTGGCTGTTTTTGGTGAGCTCAGTTTGTTTAAAAACAACAAATGATCATCTGTGTACTGTATATTATAGCCGTTCACTGCAATCTTCATTTTATGACAAGTAGAGAAGCTTACTGTAAGTGACACAGAAAAGGGTGTGTAAGTATGAATGGCCTTGTTTGCTTTGCTCATTATTGTCGCACCACCCTCTATCAGTTTACCGTAGTTGTAAATGCCAGTAGTTTCAGGACCTCCATCCTGTTCCTGTGAAATAAGACACCAGGAAACAATCCATACTTTTATGTAACATTTTTTTCTTTGATATTTATTTAAAGCCAAGCCTTGGCCCCTTTTCTTTCTACACTGGCAGTACAGAAGAACTGTGTCAGCTGCAATTGTAGAGCATTTATTTGCAGGAGCTCCATTTGAGCTGTCATTTTTGTTTAAAGTTTAATGAAAATCGGAGAGTCTGAGAGAAATGAGACTAGAATGTTCAAAGTCCCTCTTGGTCAGATCTAGTTTTGCAGACTTATTTAGGTCAACTGTACTGTCTGTGGTTTGCGGTTTGACAAGCAAGAGTCTAGTTTTATCAGAGAGTTCTGTTTTTTGTTCTTCTTTTTCTGTAGATCAAAAGGAAACAGGCAGCGCATTCACTAGTTGCCATGGATGATAATACGTCTATATGCAGTCAGGATTCCTTACTGTTGCTGCTCTGTGCTTAAAAATGCAGCTGTGTGATTAAGGTTGAGGGGATTTACGTACCACAGACGTTATCACTGAGCTAGGATGAACAGAACATCGTCTCCGCGTTGAATGAGACAAAGATTGACACACGTTGACATGGCAACAGCACTCATTTGCCCTGTCCAGCTCTCCTTCACACCCACTCAGAGGAGAACAGGGGTGTGTGCGGGAAAAGGATAACATAGGGGAATTAGATAACAGCCTAGTCTTTATGTCACCCAGATATATGCTCCTCACCATGATGTCAGATGGTGACATTTTTTCTGGTGTTATTCTGTCATTAGGCCAGATAAAAGTTAGCCCGCCGCACCGCTTGACGCTATCTTAGCACAGAGCCGTAAGTAGCAAGGGGACGAGATGTCAGAAGATTACCACCAAGAAATAATCCAAGGATTCAAGGAAAAGATGATCACTTTCCCTCCTTGCTTTCAGTTTTAATCTAAATAATCCTAATCTCTTCCATTCCCCCCTTTTTTAAAGTTTTTATTTTCTTGTCTGTCGTTTTCACCTCATCCCAACTTTGATCAAACTTAATTCGGGATTGGGCTGCGTGGCCCCCATTGAGCAGTCAGATAGGATTTATACCCGCATGAATTGATTCAGTGTTTTGACCAATCCTTCTTCTCGACATCGGAGGAGAATATTCTCTCTCTCTCTCTCTCTCTGACAAAATAAACCGCAGGTGGCAGAGTTTTTTCTGTTTTGTAGAGATTGCAGTCCCAACTCTGTCAAAAGTTATTTTTCGAGCTTTGAGCAGAAGGAAGTTGGTTTTGCTGCAACAAATTTGGCACTTCGGGATTTTTATCTCTGCTCCTGAAGTACATTCATTGAAGGACCTTACTCACATTTGTCCCAAGCAGATTTGGGCTAGTGGCTAGTTCCACTTGGGTGTTTTAAGTTGTCATTTTGATCAAGTCCATTCATCTAACTTGTCTTTTGTTCTCAGGTACAATTGGCTTCTTCGCCTGCTTCTGGTTTGTAAATAAGATCTACAGTGTGGTCAAGGTGGACTAGAGAGGACTGATGGGAAAGACTGACTCCTTGCGTTGGCAGTACTGGCCTCCTCAGTGCTGACTGTGGGATTAAAAAGGTCTGAATGGACCTGAACTGAAACCATCATAGAAAAGACCCGAAGAGCAGAGCCCGTCCTCTTTTGTGCTTTAAACTTATGTTGCTGTTGTTTTTCTTTTTAAAACATATATATAATTTTGTGTCCACTGTTGACCAGTAATATTTCGAGTGGCTTCTTGAAAATCAGTGTGGGGTCGGATGATCTTTGTTTTGGTGGGTTAACAAGGAAAAACCTGAAATGTTATTATTTTAAATTTTCTAAAGAAAGTAAAATGTTCTGTATTTTGCTTTTCTACTCCCTTTACAGTTCAATGTTTTGTTTTTCATTACCTGTAACGTAATGATGGAAGAAATGTGTGTACATATACTGTATAGAGCGAGCGAGTGAGAGAATGCTACTTAAAGATGGAACTTTCCGTAGGAGTTTTGTTTTTTCTTTCTTTTTTCAAGGTAAAGATGGGGCTATACATCCTTAAATACGAGCCTGTATTGTAGTTCAGAAAGTATATAAAACACTGACATTACTATGATACATGTCCAGTCCTTTGTATTTGGTGGCTACATTTAAGTTGGCATAGAAACAAGGAGTTCACTTGGTTAAGAAGCACATCTGTACATAGAAAAATATGCTACAGCTACAGTATGATGCACATGAAGGATGATCGCTCAGTGACATGCCTGATTTGTTTGGCCACGGGACAGATTCTCACCTAGTTATCATAACGCAGTTCATGAATTTACTGATCAAGACCGTTGAGATGCACCCTCTATAAGTTGTAATAAGCGGCTCGCTGCAGTTTAGCTACACAAAACACTGCTGCCTTTTGCTTCGAGCAGTGGGGAGACATCACCCGAGGTGATAACATTTCTATAAATAAATGCGATTAATTCAAAACGAAGGCCGAATGTTTTTTTTTTCTTGGAGCCACGACAGTGCACACATGAGAAATTTACAAACAATTTACCATATTTCTTTCTGATCTATGTTCAGTGCAAAATCAGAGTCCTGCTCGTATTGATTTAAAAGAACAGATAAAGTAAACACTAAGTTACCCGAATAAAAAAACTCAACCCAGAATATTGACTTCATTTTATTTGCAGTGCTCCCTTTCTGTCAACGATCGACAGCTGGCCCAACAAAATCCAACCTGTATTGAGGCTACGAAATGACTAATATCAGATAGTATCAGTTTGTATAGAAACTCATTTTCTGTGTTGTATTTTCATAAATACATTTTGTCATATCAGTATTTTGTATTTCATTCCCGATATATTTGATAAGCAAGTATTTTTTTTAATTTGTGACGAGATGCTTTTGGATGTATTTGTGCCCACTGTGACTGTCGGTTCATACATTTTTAATTGGATAATTCTTAATGCCGATTAATCTATTATTGATTAATCATTAGCATCCTTAGTTTAGACATTAGGTGTCCAGCGCTCAGAGGAGATGGTGTAAGTAGTGCGCTTCTTGTGGCCCGATGTTATTCTCCCTGAATCTACTCCTAAACATTTTCCTCTGAATCTTTAACTTCTCACGAGTTAGACTTCTTTTTTGTACTGACTTTCAAAAATGTAGGACACCGACGCATACGAATATCTAAGTAAGTAACAGTTAAAGGTGCAACATGTAAAAAATGTTAGTTGAAAACATTCACAAGGCTCTGATGTCATGATATTCATGGTTTGTGTTGCACAGATATCCTGATGCTCGATCTCCCAGTCTGGACGAGTGCACGACTGCAGTTGGCATTTACTCGGGTGATTTGCTTCTGCCTGAGTTTTATACAGTTTTGAGTCTTATATAGTGAACCTTTAACTTTTGTTTAAATCTTATGTCACTGCTATCATATCATAGCTAAGTATTTTAAAAGTTACGTGATGTTGAACTTCTTTTTTTTGCTGCGAGTTTGAAACTGACATCCATTTGATTTGTGTTTTACTCATGCATTTCTTTAGTCTTATTTCTGGAATCTTCTTCACTCATATCTCACTCCTGGTTATATTATTACCACTCCACAGACATCCCGTGTGTTATCAGTTCTCCTTATTACATCTAAAGCCGGGCGTTCTGTTAATGGGGACAGTGAAGAACACGGACACGTCGTGCACACGAGTGTCGAATATAAAACTGCACACGTGTTAATATTAATTGACTTTTATTAAACAACGGACAACTTCTGATGTTGGATAATGAAACCAGAAATAATACAAAAGCACAATAGAAATCACAAAAATATGTGTCATTTTAAAGCACTTAAAAACATTACTTTCTTCTATGTGATAATACATTTCATTACATACGCTGCAGTACCCTTTGTCCTTTACAGAGCAACACTCTGACAAACTCACTCTACAAGTTTGATTGTCGTTCGTAACACTGTAGTACGGATTTCTCCGGTGACCTCTTTGAATAAACCGAAGCTCAAATCCACATCAGTCAAGCAGGTCCGATTAATTGTGAATTGTGTCCAGAAAAACTACCACAATCTCATAAATAATAATGATAATAATAATAATAGTAACACACTGGGAGCACCCTGGTTTATACTGCTGGATTATTTTTTTTTTCTTTTCCAAAACGTTACAAAAACATGACAGAAAGTGGGACGAGACACGCTTTTCAAATAACGCACAGAACACTGCGATGCACCTATGACATCCTTTGGCATCACATCATAAATGGGTTGCCGTTCTCCGAGATGAGTCACCGCAAGCATAAAACACTTACATAAGAACTCACCCGCACCGTGGCTTTAAACAGACAAGCTTTTTCTATTACAAATACTGTATCGGGAGGTATCTTTACAAGTCTACATGTATTCTGTGGACTATAAGACATTAGTTACATAAGATCTTGCGGCATGCAGCCTACGTTTAAACAACTGGTGCAAGGAGTCCACTGGAGTTTTTTTTATTTATTTTCTTCTTTTTTTTTTATTATCATTCCCTGCTCTCTACGCACTGTATTGTTCTGACAAAAATACTGTGCTTCCTCAAAGAAAGGCTGACAATACAAAGGCAGCAAATACTGAGTCCGGATATACATTGGCACACAATAAGATGCAACGTTTCTACCTTGCCAAGGAAACAAAGAGGCTAAGACAATGTGGCCATAATCACAATTCTACTCGTTTCCTCAAAAGGCGCTTTGAGACTAAGAACAGTTAACAGCAACAGGGACGCAAACACACGTATATATATCTACTCGCTCAACTAGATTTAAGGAGCAGGCGTCACATTTTTTCCACGAGCATACCCTGAGTTCATTAGTTGCAGGCGATGCTTGCCTGCGCTAACACAAGGACAGAACATCCTGTGCCCCTCAGGCAGGATCACAGAGAATACAACAGAGAAAATGTTTAAAGGAGATAGTTGTGCAGATCAATACCTTATCAGAGACACCTGTGGCCTACAGAGCAAAGTGATCAGAACACCGACAACTTTGATCCAACGTGATTTCTAGAGAAATTTAGTTGCGAGCAAAGATGTAAATACAAATGAAAAGCTGTTTCTGGTTCTACTTTTATTCTAATCTTTTTTTTTTTTAATTGGATTGATTTAAATGCAAATTTTATATAATAGTCGCCAGGACAACAATTGTGTACATTTAAAACAGTAATGGTGGTTTGTAAAGACGAAACAGAAGCACACAGTCTGACTCATCAGACACTCGATGACTCTTAAAACTGCTGTTACATACAAACGCCTCAAAAAACCAGTGTGTTTCTCCTCATCTGACCAAGTGAAAGTGAAGAAATAGTCAATGTTCAGGATTTCTTTCACACGGCCAGTATATTATACATTCATCAGGCAACAATGAATTGACCAAGTTGTTCTTCAAAGAGATATATTCAACCAAAGATCGATAATTTCATCAATGACAAAATAGTAAAAGATCATTACGTTGGTGATCAAGTAGGTGATACAACTATTCCTAATGCCAGCAACTTCAGAATGAAGAACCCTGTTGTTAAGAAGGCATATCAGCTTATGTGTGAACACATTGTGTGACGAGAGCAAATATGGTCCCATCCGATGAATCCTCGAGGCGGTTTATGTGCTTTGTTTGCTGTGGACCGTGAGCTCCCGCTCAGAGCTGACGCTGGTTGAGGTGGTGTCTTTGCGGCTGTCCCTCGACTTCCTCTCGCAGGTGGGAGAGGAGGACGTCGTGCACTCCTCCCAAGTCCGCAGGGGGAACACTCGAGCGGTCAGGCTGGGCAGGTGGGAGTGAGCGCCGAACCGGCCCTCCGTAGTCGTGAAGCAGCTCTCCACGGCAGAGCTCTGGCTGGGACGGCCCTGCTTGCAGAACATCCCGCAGAGCAGAGCTAGGAACTCTTTCCTCACACTGCGGTGCATGTAGCCGTAAATGTACGGGTGGAGGCAACACTGCAAAAAGAAGAGCACGAGGGCGAGGGAGGACAGCCAGGGGGGTACAGCTGCCCTGGCACTCATTGATATAGTATTCAGTATGCTGTAAGGCCCCATGCTGAGGATGTATGACGCCATAATCACGAACACTACCCGAGCTGCCTTGCAGTGGTAGTGGAAGCGTCTGTGCCTGACTCGAACAGGGTACCCTCTGGCTGAGTAGGGGCCATCAGGCGAACTGGCCTGCTGGGGCTGCGGTTGGGGTTGCCGCTGTGGACTGCTCGGCCCCTGGAAGTCCTGCGGGCAGGGCTGGGAGTAGGACTGCGTCTGTATGGGGTGCACGAGCGCGTTCTGCCTCCGAGCTGCTCTGAACACCATCCAGTAACACCCGAGCATGATGAGCACAGGCAGCCAGAAGGAGAAGGTGGACACCACGGCGGAGTAGGACAGGCTGGAGGACCACACCACCGAGCACACGTTGTGATGGCGGTCAAAGTCAATGGCCCCCCAGCCGTAGAGGGGAGGTGTGCTCTGAAGGAAGCTGAGCACCCAGGTGCAGATGATCAGGTTGGTGCCCAGGTGAGGGGTCATGCGGGTGGGATAGGACAGAGGGTGGATGATGGCCAGGTAGCGATCCACGGACACAACTATGATAGTGTTGACTCCGGCGAATGCGAAGAGATGCATGAGCACCACCAGGGCCTGGCACAGCCGGGCGTCCAGGGGCCACACACCCGGCACGGTGGCGGCAATGGCAAAAGGCATGACTAGCATGGTCTGGAGAAGATCTGCCAGGAGGAGGTTGAGTACGAAGCGGTTGGCCACATGAAGGAGCTGAGGTTTCCTCTGGAACACCAGCAGAACCACCACGTTCCCGAACAAAGACACGCACACGATGAGCGAGATGAGCACCATCTTCACCACGCTGTTCACAGCCGAGGACCAGGCCGGGTCGTGGAGACCTCGCTCCCAGGGAACGTCTGTGAGATTCGTGTCCACACCTGGCGCCTGAGAGCTCTGCATGGCTGGTCCAACGGCGGGGGCAGTGAGTTTGCGGAGTCAGAGTCAGGTCAGCCCCATCTCCATCCGCCGAGACAACCGGCTCGGGTTCTGTTCGCTTTTCGGGATGTCACAACAGTGAGCTGCTGTAGCCGGTCCACCCTCGTTCATGTGCAAAAACTCAACATAGCACCTCACACATCATCCATCGCACGTGAGCACAGTCCTGGAGCCTGCAACGCTGGAGATCATCGACACCGATTCGGCGTTCATCGTGATCAGTGATTAATCCCTGAACGTCTCACCCACCCAATCACACACACACATACACACATACATACACACACAGGCCCCTCATTCCTCCTGCAGCTCACATCTGCAGGATGGAGAAAAAAAAAATGGGAAATGCCAACCGCTCGAACATCGACTGGGATCGTCCAGACAGCAGTGGCACAAATATCGCGGGCTGCTAAATCTCGTAAACGATGTATATAATACCTCGAAGCGGTCAGTGGCGCGATGCTGTCGCTGGAGGAGGACGCGCGCTCGGTTTTCCTCGTCTCGCTCCCATCGCAGCCTCCTCGGCTCCAGTCAATGGCAGCGAGCGTTCACGGCTCAGCTAACATACGCTGCGTGTCTTCACCCAGCGGGGGTCTCTCATCCAGACGAGCATATCTCTCCTCTCCTCTCGCTGCTCATTTTTTTTTTTTTCGTGGGGGATTTCATGAGCAGATCAAGCGTTTATCATCAGCTTACGGTCGGGTCTCATCTCACGAGGTGTCAGGAATGATGATAATAAATGATGAAATGTAAAGAAAAGGAAAACAGCGAGGACACCTGCGCTGAAATCTCTCCCACCGCTGGAGCTTGTCACCGACCCCCAACCCTCCTCCTCCTCCTCCTCCTCCTCTCCTCCTCCCATCCGTGTTTCACCTCCTGTTGTTGTGGATGCGCGTCTCACGAGCCCGTCTGACACTTTCTATAGACTGTACATGGTGCGAGGTAGAAAACACTATCCCCATATCAAATAAAGAATTTGATATGTGAATAAAAAAACAAAAAAACAGGCTAAATTAAAAATTATTTAATTATTCAAGCAACCACAGTTCTTGTGTGTGTGTGTGTGTGTGTGTGGATCATTACAGAAAATCAATTAACAAGAAATGTTTTTAATTTAGTCTTTTTGCTCCACATAATAATAAATAAAATAAAAAAAGCCAGATTTTTCCATTTGGCCATGTCAGCCAGTCTCCCAGATCTCCTTAGTAACAACAAGTGATTCAATCAGGTGGCTGTTACTGTGATTGTGAAAGGCTGTCTTTTTTTTTTTTAATCCCTTTTCAACAGTGTGTGTTTCTGTCTCCTTGATTATTAATACCAGGCCAGTGTTTTCAGTTTGTCCAATAACAAGGTTACAGAAACAACGCGAGCCTGTTCCATCTGTTGCTTCACAGGGTTGTGGTTTGTGGTTTTGTTGTTGGGAGTGGATCAGCTGCTCAGTCAGACACAGTGATCAACAGGTCTGGGATCATTACGTCCTCTCAGCACATGTTGGATTCATTATTTTGTATGGCCTTGATGATCCACCAACGTTTAGCCTTCACTTATTGTTGTGCAGTTACAGAGAAGATACATACTTCTGAGTTTGTGTTACTGACGTTAAAGGACGACATACTGTTTATACTTTGTTAATATGTGGCGGACCCTGCCACCCCTCTAGCTTCACACAGTGTTCATGGCACCTTATTTTCCTCTGAGAACAGCTTGTTTATTCAGTTATGGGAGAAGATATATATTTCTGAGTTTGTACTATCACCTCATTAATATTGTAAATACTAAAATTCTGAGTTTGAATTTCTTCTCCAAAACTACAAAGTGCCTCTTTAAGTTAGTTTGGCTGTTTTTCTAATGTTCCACATTTTTTCAGTAAGCTTTTTTATCTCTAAACGTCACTTTTTTTTTTTTTTGCCTCTTCAGAATCAGAATCAGAAATACTTTACTGACCCCAGAGGAGAAATTGGTACCTTACAGTTGCTCTATCTAGAATGTAAATATCACAATACAGAGAGATCTGATTAAACATTTATTTAGTCAAATAACAGTACAACATTGCACATAATAGTTACATTATTAGAAATATATGTGAATGATGACGTTGTGGCTGTTAACAGGCTGTTATAAGTTCAGGAGTCTATAGACTCAGAGGTGAAAAGTCTGGTGGCCACAGGCAGGAATCACTTCCTGTTGTGCACCCAGTGGAATGAGTCTTGCACTGAATGTGCTGAAAGTCCAGCTCATCATGGAGACATTGTTCAAGACGATGCACAACTTGGACAATATCCTCCTTTCAGGGATCACTGTCACATGTCACTGGCCTTTCTGATCAGTTTGTCGAGTTTTGTTGTCGTCTGCTGTCCTCAACAGCAGCATTCAGAATAGCTCTGGCCTCATAAATGACTCATAAAGCATCCTCAGCATTGTCCGGCAGATGGAGAAGGACCTCAGCCTCCTCAGGAAGTGGAGACAGCTCTGGCCCTTCTTGTAGAGGGCTACAGAGATCTTAGTCCAGTCCAGTTTGTTGTCTGTACACTGCCAATTACTTGTAAATGTCCACACTGATCCCCTTGGATGGAAACAAGGGCCACCGGTGCCTTAGCCCTCCTCAGATCCATGACCAGCTCCTCAGTGTTTGCAGGTGGTTCTGTTCACACCATGTTACAAAGTTACCCAGCACAGCCCTGTACTCAGCCCCCTCACCCTCACTGATGCATCCAGAGAAAAAGCAAACGAGCAGAAGCAAACGCAACAGCCTGCATGCACTTTGACGCACGCTTACACATTCCAGCTGTGAGCTGGTGACTGAAGGGTGGCTGGTATCCCATCTACAGCGCCCACCATCCTTCCTAAGTGCCCTTGATTAAGGCACTGAACCCTAAAAACTGCACTGGGGCACTTCACTGGCGGCTTGGACGTCTCTGATGAAATGACTGTACGTATGACAAATTTCACTGCCTTCTTGACAACAATCTTCTTTTCTGGTGCAAAGCGACATCGTCTTCATATTTTTGAGTCAAACCAAACTAAACCACTTGCTTTATTTTTCTTTTTGTGGTGCAGGAAATCAAATCCCCCCCCAAAATCAATAATAAATTAATAGAGAGGTGACAAGTGTGTGCAAGAATTACTTTTTTGATTGGAATCCAACACCTCAGAGCACAATGAAAGCAAAAAACATTAGAACTATTATACAAACGAGGCTGTTTTAAGCATTTTCTATTATAAAAAGTCCTCAGCAGCACTATAATTAATATTTTCTCCTTTCACAGTACTAAGATGTAGCTGGTGGAACAATCTCACTTCCAGTAATTGTTCTTGAGCCTTTGATCACACCACACTATCTTCACCAGCAGTTCGGAGTTCCTCGCTCGTCCGTATTTCTTCCCCCGAGAGCATCTGAACGACCACTTAAAATCATTCTTGACTTTGAAAGCAGCGT
Source organism: Lagodon rhomboides (assembly GCA_039737535.1). Classification (NCBI taxonomy): domain Eukaryota; kingdom Metazoa; phylum Chordata; class Actinopteri; order Spariformes; family Sparidae; genus Lagodon; species Lagodon rhomboides. The sequence goes on from CM077794.1 coordinate 7,331,990, forward strand.
TTGACAAAACAGCCCCACTTGAAAGTCCATTTGGTGGCTGCTTTGGCTCTTTCAGTCCCGTCACTTAATCTTCATTAACGGGCAGATTTCTTCGTCTGTCGTGCGTTACCTCAGATCAGGTCTCCCACCTGTTCTCCCCGAGGATTCATACAGACAGAATCACACTACCTTTCTCTAGTTACACACTACTCTGCCTGACTTGTAGAGTTAAAATAATCTCTGTAGGATAATTCATATTTTATCTTAAACCTTCATGAATGCACCTTTGTCTGATCTGTACCGGACTTGCTAGATCAACGCAACAACATTTTAGGAAGTACTTATTTGCCAAAAAAGCAATTATTTTGAACTTTAAAACCAACATTTACTGATCTAAAAAAAGGAAATGAACTGTTCCAGGACTCATTCAGGCTTCATTATTCAATAGATCTCG